>CM024517.1:14604657-15204657 GCA_014182375.1 Eucalyptus virginea | reverse complement strand
CATGGAACATGTTGAAGTTTAAAATCCGCCGGTGAAGGCGGATAGATGCTGACACGATTGGACATGATAGATATAATATTTGCATATCGGAATCGGCATTAACAAAATTGATCTTGATAATATATCATACACGAAAATGCATAGAGTTGCAGGTGTAATTTGAAGTAATTTATGAGAAACAATTGCGAACATTGCACTTAACCAGATGCATATGTCAATGCCCCATTTTTGCCATTTTGCCGAATTTCACTACTGATGCAGCTTGATCAAGAGAGTTAGGTAACGAAGTTCCCCACTGGACCACGGCCAAGTAAACCTTAGAAGAACCAGTCAAAAGTATTAAGTGGAAAGCCTAACAATGTGAAGCCAAAAATCAATGTTATTCTTGTGTTGATTGACAAAGACATGCACGCAGCATGTTGAATGATTGCTGCTTCTTGCTTTGATGAAAGGGATGTCTGTTGTTGAACTGCAAAAGGAAACGAAAGTACTCAACTAGTTAACCAAATTTCATAAAATATTTCTCACTATATCAAAGTGTAATGTATATACTTAAATACTTCATATCCATGAAAAAAGAAAAGATGGGAAAATAAGTGGAGCCAATTATTCAGAATTTTCGGGGGACAAGCTAATAAATTATTTCGGAGACTGAATTTTTTAGTGGTGCAAGAGTCTTATGTTGTCCCCATCACGACAATGCATGCCTAGCCTTCTAATCTTTTGGGGCCTGAGAAAATGGTGGTATTGCAACTATGCATTTATTAGCGAATTAAAGGGCAATTTTTTCTGCTCGTGGACAACCTTAAATGGGAAAAACCCCACCTTGGATTAATGCAATTAAAACTTTCCCATCTGATTCCAATCTGTGATAGTGGACCACCTCATACATCTTGCATATGGGCCTAGGGCAAAGTTAGGCAATAACAACCCTAGAACTAGCTGGCGTATTGTATTTTGGAAGGTCTGGATCTAGCAACAAATTTTTATCAATCCCTTCTTTTATTTTATTCTTGTTTTGGGATAGCACTAGTGTCTTGAGTCCCGATCAAACCTATTTTATTGTTTATTTTTTAGTTTTATCTATGTATCTAGCTATTTCATTTGGTTATTGTTTTGGACCTTTTCATCCAGATTTCAATAGTTCTTCTAGAATTGATCTTAGTATAAAACCAAAGGACTTTGTAAAGCCTCTCAGACTCTCTCTTCACGGATGCTAAATTTATCAAGTACTTAATAGCCGCCATACATGATGATTCATTTCATCAACAGGTATAGCAAAAGATAGGTAAGGAAAAGAAATATACGCCCGTCTTATTTAAGGCGAACTTTCTTGTTACCAACAATAGATTTTAGTGTACAAGGAACTTAAGGATTCGATCACTAAATATGTGATGATATTTACATAGATTAATTTCCCAATATATATTTCTCAAATGAATGAACTCAACCTCAATCAATTGAATATCAAGTTGACATTAATTCGCTACTCAATATATAACTAATTTGAATGCATTATAATTTGATTATAGAACCAAATGTGCCATTTAAAAGATACCAAATCTACCATTTTAAGGATACAAGGATACACTTTCCATGTCAATGATACTTGGCTTGGAATTACTCCATTTACGTGTATTGGATAATCCCACACGAATGAAGTGGTTAGTGCAAAATTCAAAATTTTAAAAATGCCTATTTGGACACGAAAAGTCGCCAATAGGGAAAGGCGGACTAGTTACTTTAGTAAACATAAATTGCCAATAAAAACGAGGATAACAAATTAAGATATAAGCGAGAAAAGAAAAGGCAAATGGGCAAGCAAATTCACCTGGAAAGAAGGTTCTCTGGCCAAAGTGCAAGGGGGAAGTGCCATGGCATGGACAGACAAGTGAGAGACCACAAGGCCTGTTTGGCCATCAGGACCCTCCTCTCGTTTGGGGACAAAACACCCCCCATTGAAATTATTGAATTCACAAAAAAGCTCACTTTATAGCTTTGCATTGACCTCTCTCTCTCTCTCTCTCTCTGCCTTGGCCAAAATTACTTCTCCGCCAGTCCCATTTTTTCAGCACTGTCTGAAGCTTTCCCTTCTCGTTCTCTCTCTCTCTCTCTCTACCCCAGCATTATCCGGAGTCATTCACTCCCTCTTTCCCTGCTGAATGCGTTCAGTCAAGTCATGATCCTTCAATTCAGGTACTGTTTCGGTCTTCCATCCTTCTCTCTTCTCCATTTATGAGCGTTTTCCCTTTCTGGGTTTTGCTCCCGTTCGCCTTCTAGGGTAGGTTTTAGCATCTGGGTCGCCTTCAGATTCGGGATCTGTGCTGTGGTTCCGCTTAAATTTGCAGTCTTGAGATCCAGATCTGATTTTCTTCGACTGTTGTTTGATCGTATGCTTATGTGGTGAGGCTTCCAATCTCGACTTGAGTTTTTTGCAGTTTAATCAAGAACTGAACGAGCTTGCATGATCTTTTGGAGCTGACTATTAGCTCGTGCCTTTACCTTGTAGTGGTCCTTGAAGTCTTTTGCTTTACTTTTATTTTGCCTTCTTTTTTTTATCCTTTCGTATTCGCAATTTTGAGCTTCGAATTTCTCGGTCGAAATATTGTTCATGGCTCCTTTGGTTTCAGTAGTTAGAGACGAATCCCCTAGTCTCTTGAGTTATTGAGTAACGGATACTTAGTTTTATTCGAGGTTTTTATACGGCTTTCTGCAACCCGGAATGTGATGTTAAGCACTACATTGTTGTGAAAGTCTACATTTTTGCTTCTGATTTATCTCAGGTGGAAGTTAATCGGTGCTTTTCAAAATCTGATCTTTATTTTTCTGTTGGGTATGTTCTTCTGTGCTGCCTGAAGTGAAGAGTAGGAAAATATTTGAGTAGGAAAATATTTGAGTATGAAAATGATGAGATTCTGCTAATTTAATTTAACATAGTTGATATTTTCCCAGTGGAGAAATTTTCGCCACAACTGAAATTGGACCGCAAATTATGTGGGCAAGCAGATGGAAGATGCAGTTCCATTGATGATGAGTCCCGCACCAGGGATCCGCACCAGGGATATCTTCATTTTGATTTGTTTATAGATTCGGTGCTTTTGCTGAGTCCTTATGGCCTCAAAAACTACCTCGAGAACTTCCCCTAAGCAGCAAACCAAAGCAGCCGGTTTTGTCGCAGTACCAAGGAATGATCATAGCTTATCATCTTCACAAAACCTGAAGGCAAGCAAGCCCGAGCTCATTAATCATGAAAAATTACCTAAATATCTGCAGAACCATTCGAAGAATGAGTCTGCAGAGCCTGCTGAGAAGAAAAGGTCGTCTCGTCCAGATCAAAATGGCTCGGTTGAATCTCTGATCAGTAAAATGAATCTAAGCACTTCCTTGCCTGATCAAGAGCAAAAATCATACGAAGCGCATTCTGCTGCATCTGTTGAGAATGGAGGCTCAAGGGGGACCTCTGTTGATCAGAACAAGAAGACATCAGAACATGGAAGCATGAAGAATAGTTCTGTATCTGGCAAAGTTAGTGACGGCACCAGCAGCCTAGCAAAGACAAGCGGAAGTGGCAAGGTTATTGACCGTGTTGACTTTGTTGAGAGTGGGAAGAGCAGCATGTGTAGAGGGAGCACGAGCAGTGACATTAGTGATGAAAGCAGCTGCAGCAGTTTGAGTAGCAGCATCAACAAGCCTCATAAAGCAAATGACTTGAGATGGGAAGCCATCCAAGCCGTTCGATCGAGGGATGGGGTCTTGGGTTTGAGCCATTTCAGACTGCTAAAGCGGTTAGGTTGCGGGGATATTGGCAGTGTATATCTGTCAGAGTTGAGTGGAACCAAGTGTTACTTTGCAATGAAGGTTATGGACAAGGCATCTTTAGCTAGTCGCAAAAAGTTGCTCCGAGCTCAAACGGAGAGAGAAATATTGCAGTGTCTGGACCATCCCTTCCTCCCGACTCTGTATACGCATTTTGAGACTGATAAGTTCTCATGTTTGGTCATGGAGTTTTGTCCTGGAGGAGACTTGCACACTCTTAGACAGAGGCAACCTGGGAAATATTTCCCTGAGCAGGCAGTAAAGTACGACTTCATCCTTGATGCTCTTTGATTAAAACTCATACATGTTTGGATTGAGATTTAACTAGTAAAATTTTCCTTTAGTGATTTCATTCTTGGTCGGGGGGCTTGGTGGGGAAGGCTGAGGTAGCTAGGCTTTTAGTTAAGTTGGTCTGCAGTGTCTTTTAAGCCAATGAATATGCTAATTTGTCAACTTTGCAGTAAGAGAGACTTTCTTGTTGTTTCATACTTTGTGTTAATCTCAGGTTACACATGGAGTGGTACACGACCTTTAATTTGACTAGCATGACATAGGCAGTCTACATTTCGGAAAGACGAATGAATTTAATGCTAGCTCAAATAGATCTTCCTAAAACCTAAATGTTTCTTTCACATTGTGAAACTTTTCAATGTAGCAAGATGGAGCTAGAAATCACAATGTAGTTATAAAAGATACATCTTCAACCATGCGACTTGCATGAAATAGCTTTTTATATGGCACTTACATATGAAAAAATCTTAGAGTTGCCCCACATTACACTCTGATCTTTATTTGCAGATTTTATGTAGCTGAGGTGTTGCTGGCTCTAGAATACCTCCATATGCTTGGTATTGTTTACCGCGATCTTAAACCCGAGAATGTTCTTGTGAGGGATGATGGGCATATAATGCTATCGGACTTTGACCTTTCTCTTCGCTGCACCGTGAGTCCAACTCTTGTTAAGACATCAGCGCTCGACTCTGAACCTCTCAGAAAGAACCCTGTCTATTGTGTCCAGCCAGCTTGCATTGAACCTTCTTGCATCCAGCCATCCTGTGCGGTTCCCACCACGTGCTTCGGTCCTCGCCTGTTCTCCAGTAAGTCCAAGAAGGACCGGAAACCCAAAATAGAAACTGGGAACCAAGTCAGCCCATTGCCCGAGCTCATTGCTGAACCCACTGATGCCCGGTCAATGTCATTTGTTGGAACCCACGAGTACTTGGCGCCTGAGATTATTAAAGGAGAAGGTCATGGAAGTGCTGTAGATTGGTGGACCTTTGGGATATTTTTGTATGAGCTCTTGTTTGGTAAAACCCCTTTCAAAGGATCGGGAAACCGAGCCACGTTGTTCAATGTCGTGGGTCAGCCACTGCGATTTCCAGAGTCGCCTATGGTCAGTTTTGCAGCTAGAGATCTAATAAGAGGGTTGCTAGTGAAAGAACCGCAGAACAGATTGGCATATAAGCGAGGAGCGACAGAGATCAAGCAACACCCCTTCTTTGAAGGTGTGAACTGGGCGCTGATCCGCTGCGCCACACCCCCAGAGGTGCCGAAACCGGTCGACATAGAGCGAATACCAGTACCACTGACATCAGCAAGCGAAAAGGCCGCTGTTGCCGCCACTATCCCTGATAAGAAAGGTTCTGATAATTATCTTGAGTTCGATTTCTTTTAGTGTACTTGATGTTTAGGTACAATTTATATTCATAATTCGGGATATAGTTGTTTATCATCATCCTCTGGGGGGTGTTAGGAGTGAGTTTGATGAGTTTCCTTTGCTTGCAAGTTGTAAGAATAGATGGTAAGGAACTCTGTGTTTGTTTGTTGATGCACGTTAACAATGTCAAATGTGGATTATATCATCAGTTCGTAAAGTTCACTCTCTCTCTCTCTCTCTCTCTCTCTCTCTACTGTAAAGATTGCTGATATGCCCCCGACTGTTTTATTGTCGGCATTTGGTCAGTACATATGCTGCAGCAGAAGTCATTCAAACTGTTCATAGACTGCCTCGAGTTCAATTTGGCAGGACGACTAACTTTTATGTGAAACGTCCTGATCCAAACAAGAGTTTCGAGGAAGCAGAGTCACTCTTTAGGCTTAAGCACGCAAATGAGAGGTGTTTGGCTTTAAGAACTTTGTGTGCTCCCTGCGAACCGTGCTGAGTTCGTGAGCTGTGCAAGCAACTGCTTAATATCATGGATCTCCAGACGAAAGCAAGGAGCATCTTTTTGCCCTTCCTGAAACGAAGATGCCTAGACCAAGCTGAATCAGGCTGTGGGTATATGAGACAACACAATCTCAGATTCTGCACCTGATTCTTTTTGTGCTGGTCGAGTTGGTAAGCTGGCCAGCCCGACTCACCATCTATGCGTTGCTTGACCCATGTCATGGTCTTGAGGTTTTTCATGCACAAAGAATCCTGTATGGTCCAAGAAGACCAACGCCTAGGGTTTATGCAACATTCTGGGATTGGGCACTATGGTAAATGAACCAAGGTCGTCCTCAGCATCAATGTTGGTAGTTGGTAGATAGCGAGATGCGATCTGCACCACTAGATCGAAAGGTAACTAACAGTTGTAATGAGAGTTGTAATGAGAGGGACTCTTTAGATAAATAGAGTGCCATCCCTTATTTATATCTATCCAAACACTTGTGTGATAGTAAACATTCTCTATCAGAGCTTCTCTCTAAAAATATTTTATGTGATCTCCACCTCTAGATCAAAAGGCAATCGATGGATGTAATGAGAGGGACTCCTATATAAATATGATGCCTTTTTCTTATTTATATCCATTCAAACACTTGTGTAATGTGGACATTCTTTCTTGGAGCTTCTCTCTAAAAAATATATCTATCTATGAATGGGGTGAGCGATTGATGGATAATTGGGAATAGGTTTAGCTTAGGCGCTTAGCCAATCCAGCCATAGGGTCCCGATCTTGAACAACCAACCCGTGACATGAGCATGGATGGTGTATTGAGATGGCAAAAATAAACAAAAAATTGAAAAAAAGTCTCTCTCTAAAAAATTTCTCTCTACAAATAAGGTGTGCAAGTCATGGATAATTGAGAACAAGTTTAGTAGGTACTTCACCAATTCAGGTTGTGCAATCCCAATCCCAGACAATCTCGACACTAAGTCCTCACGATTTTGTTCTTCTTAGGACAGCCCGTACTATCCTAAGAAAACTCTATAGTTAGAGACATCCAAGTATTACAAGCTAGCCTAGGACTCCCCCTAAACGATGTGGGACGGGAGACATGCCCTTAGCCTCGCCCATGTACTGCCAAGGCAATCTTAATTCGTCCCTATGTACTGCCATGGGTCTGGGTTATCACATTATTTGCAACACCCCGGGTCTCTACTATACATATATTATCAGCTTTGAACACTATGTTCTCACGATTTTATTCTTCTAGGGGCAACCCATACTACCCCAAGAAAACACGTGTGACACAATTAGCCTTTGACACAAGCATGAATGGTGTATTGATATGGATAAAAATGAACAAAATATTGAGAAAAGAGTTTCTAAAAAATTTCTTGAGATGGGTAAAAATGAATAAAATATTGAGGAAAGAGCTTCTCTCTATGAGTGAATTAGGTAATAGGTTTAGTTAAAGTACTTCACCAATTCAAGTTGCACGGTCCCGATCTTGAATACATTTGACATAAGCATGGATGATGTATTGAGATGGGTGAGCCAATTGGGTAATAGGTTTAGCTCAGGTGCTTCACCAATTCAGATTGCATGGTCCCGATCTCGAACAATCGGTCTTTGACAAAAGCATGGATGCTGTATTTGGATGATATATTGAGATGGGTAAACACGGTCCTGATCCCAATGAATGATGTATTTGGACAGTGTATTGAGATGGGTAAACACAGTCCTAATTTCAAACAATTGGCCTTTGACATAAGCATGGATGCTGTATTGAGATGGGCAAGCAAATTCGGTAATAGGTTTAGCTCAGGTATTTCACCAATTCAGGTTGCACAATCCCAATCACAAACAATTGGCCTTTGACACAAGCATGGATGGTGTATTTTGATGGGAAAAAATAAACAACACAAACCTGATCTCGATAAATGGTGTCTTTGGACGGTGAAATGGATGGTGTCTTTGCACAATCCCAATCTCGAACAATTGGCAATCTTGATCCTGAACAATTAGCCTTTGACACAAGCATGGATGATGTATTTGGATGGGTAAAAATAAACAACACGGTCTTGAATTAAGATTTGTAAGATCTCAAATAGTCAGGACAAAAAGTCAACAAAATATTGAGGAAAAAGTTTCTATCTCTATGAGATTTGTAAACTCCGTCTTGATCGAGTAAAAATTAACAACACGATCTCGAATTGAGATTTGTAAGCATCGTCCTGATCTCAGATAGTTAGCAAAATATTGAGGAAAAAGCTTCTATCTCTATGAGATTTGTAAACACTGTCCTAATCTTGAATAGTCGGCAAAATATTGAGAAAAAAGTTTCTATCACTACGAAGTAAAAATAAACAACATGATCTTGAATTGAGATTTGTAAACACCGTCTTGATCTCAAATAGTCAGCACATTATTGAGGAAAAAGTTTCTATCTCTATGAGATTTTTAAACATGGTTTTGATCTCGACTATTAGTTGGCAAAATATTGAGGAAAAAGTTTCTATCTCTACAAGATTTATAAACATCATCTTGAGGAAAAAGTTTCTATCTATATCTCAAATAGTCGACAAAATATTTAGGAAAAAGTTTACCGTCCTAATCTCAAATCTTGAGGAAAAAGTTTATTGAGAAAAACAAGATTTATAAACACCATCCTGATATCTCTTACGAGCGAGGTAAAATGCGGTGAGCGTGGATCGAACACGCGACCTTCAGATCTTCAGTCTGACGCTCTCCCAACTGAGCTATCCCCGCTTGTTGAATGTGATTTGTAAAAGAAAAATATTAACTCAATTTATCCTTTGGATTTTGGACCATTTAGATGGGCTCACAAGCATCCCTGTCAGGCAGGCATATTCGGAAGCATCTGATCGGTATTCCGATTTCGGTCTCTCGCTTTGACTACTCATATCATTGGATATCACTGATATTATATATAGGAACACATCATGATATGAATCATGAACTCTATAAAGTTCAACCCCATAATCTCGGACTCCGAGCTTTAGCAATTAACTAGGAATATAAGCATGACATAATGGGGTAACTCATGAACAAAACACACATTATTTCTATGATGAAACCCTTATAACATATGAATGGGCACTAGAGAACTCATACACATGTGCATCTTTGAATATTAGATTAATTACATTGGATGGGATACAGAGAAACTATTGGTGAATCTAATGTGCCACATTGAAACTAAATGTGCCTGTCTTCTTTTATTTATGTCCCATGAAGCCAGATCACTTCATTTATGTGTCGAACACTTACCTATGTGATTAACAACATGGTCGAATCTTCGTATTTAATGTGCCTAATTTGATCCATGTGGTTATTAAAATTTATGAGTTTCAAATCTTAAAAATGCCTAAGGCATTGCTTTTTTATTGGCATTTTAGCTATAAAAACACTTCGATATGGATGCATGAGACTTTGGCATGACACTTTTCACTATATCCGTTTCATTAATTAACCATAAAAATATGTAAATCCATAATAATCAAAATATGTTATATAAATTAATAATTTCTACTTCAAGTACTAAAAAAATATATTTTTGTGCTCATTTCATTTTGCTTCGCGTGTATGACTACTCAGCCATTGCGTTTATATTGAATATGTCTATGAAACTGATGAGCATGAACAATGATGAGCTCACATCTAGATTTCATTAATTGAAGGAACTCTTTAAAACGTTAATAAATACTCTAATGTAACCTCTTCCTAATAACCCTATAAAAGAACACCTGTATCTTCTCCCAATCATATCCTCCAAGTAACATCCTAAATACAACACAAAAGTGAAAAAAAATAAAATAAATCTCTCAACCAAACATGGCCAAGCACACCATCGTCGCATCCGTGCTTCTTCTCGTTTGCATCGCGGTTTCGAAGCCGGCACTTGCTGCTGTGGAAATAGCGCCTGCATACGACGACTCCCTAAAGGGGTGCGACAAGCAGATGACTCGACCGTGCGGGCGGGAGCTCTTCCATAACATCTTCCAGGACGGCCCCGACGTCAGCAACTCCTGCTGTGGTATCCTGGTGAAGATGGGCGATCCTTGCCACTCCGAGTTCGTCGACGTCGTCCTCAGTAAGAAGCAATTCCATGCTCGCACCGCCGAGTATCTGAAAAGAAGCATAAACACATGGAAGCGCTGCAAATCGATCGTCCTAGGGCACTGATGCACCAGCTTGTCCGTAACAACATAGATGTGTCGCTTGTTATGTGAGGTTTTGGGCACATATGCTCAAAAGGAAAAGAACATGATGTACGTTCATTAAGTCATAAATGGAATAAAGGAGGGTCCTTATTACTTCACTCTATCAAGGTACTTCATTATGGTGACCACTTTATTATGTTGGCCCCTGCTTCATTTTCAAAAACCTAATTTAAATCTAAATCTAGTGTCACGCTATTTCCTCTCTTCAGATAACTTTAGACACGCCCTAAAACATGAAGGGTCCTTTAATGGTAAGATTAATGAAAAAAAGAAGAAAAGTATGCCTTTAATGAAAAAAGAAAAGTATGCCTTAAGCAGAGAAGTTTACATGTTCTCTTGCTTTTTCACGAGAATCACTTAACATTTGAGTATCTTGATAATTTTGATGATGGAATTTTAGTTTGACAGAATATTTATAATGTGCATTTATCTACAACTTGTCTCTAAAATTCAATCTCTAATAATTCCTTGTGATAATTCAATTATTTAGTTGAAATATTTTAGGGGAATTTTTTTGGGTAAAGTTTTGATTATTTATGATTGTAGCTTAGGCTTGAGATATTTAATTAACAAAGATCATTAAAATGGTTCATACCCATTACCAAAAAAAAAAAAAAAAAAAAACTAAATAAAATTCATTTGAGCACATTAGCAAGTAGGACAAAGGAAATAAAATTTGTATAAAAAAGAATGGAGAACAACATAAGGCAATGGAATAGAATATCATTTTTTTTATTAACACGGATGGTCTTATATTTTCATGACAATGTAGGATTTTTACGCTAGCCTAAATCTAAACACTACAATATTCATGTATATATAACTCCTTTTGTTAGAATTTCAAGTCGCCATAAATCCAATAGAGACATATATTTGACTCGGTTTCTCTTCTTTCTTTTTTCTTTTGAGAAATATTCGTCGTGCATTGGGAAGTGACACATCCATCTGTCGACTCTTTCCTTCAAACTAGAAAAAAAATATATATCAAAAAATAAATTGATATGATATCAACTTATTTTATGCATGATGCAAAACATTAACACCGCTCGAGAAGAATACATCAGTATTCTACGCTTGTTCTTAGTGCTGGAATCCATCTATTTTGTTGTATATGATTCGTATGACCGCAAAATAATTTCAGATACAGTATTATAAGCTAAAAGTTTACTCAGTGATAGTTATCTTCTTTTTCCTATAGTACTTGTTATTTGATTTTATTTAAATGTTTATTATTTGAAATATTCCCAAAGTGTGATTATCGAAATGTAAAGTCATTTAAAATTTTGGCAATTTCGGATTTTTTTTTTTTTAAATTGTCCTTTACTTCAAAGTTTTAAAGTAAACATGAAAAGTACTTACAAAAAGCAGCATAAATAATTCAAAAAATAGTTCAAATGATTATAGACTTATGCCTAATGTGAACGCGTGGTCGAACTTTAATTTATTCAATATAATTCTTAAATTATTGTCCGATATATAATGTGGTCCCTGAATTTTCAATTTTCTTAATGTAACCCTAAACTTTCGATTCATATTTAATTTAGTCTTTAAACTTTATGAAAATGTTGAATGTTGACTCAGAATTTGTATTAATGGAATGATAGCATTAAATATTTTTATAAAATATAAGGATTAAATTAAATATCCATCAAAAGATCACAAATCATATTAAAATTAAAAATTAAAGAGATTATATCTCATATTCAGCTAAGTTTTATGAATCATATTAAATAAATTATAAATTTCACGGGTCGTTGTGTCATTTACTTCTTATAATTAATATGGATGACGTGGGGAGGAAGAATCTTCATTAATCAAGAAGGTTGAGAAAAGCACATCAAACACCGCGTGGGGTCAAAAAACTGGATGAACGGTCCAGATCGGTTGGTTGGAAAAATACAAAAAGCGGTGAAAAGTAAAAGAGGGGAGCATGTGGCGAGGAGCCATGCCACCCATCATCATATCATTTTGTACAAAAGCAAAAGGCTCCAAAGAAGGGAAGTCGGTACCTCAGCTCAGAGATTCCGTAGCTTCCATTTTTCGCTTTCTCTTTAATTTAATTTAATTTTATTTATTTAGTTCCCTTTTTATCATTATTTGGAGTATTTACAGCAAACCCAAAAACAAAATAAATCCCACCACTAAAAATTATTGCATTTTTTTGAAAGGGGAATCGAGATTTTGCACCGACACAGGGCCACCCAAAAGGTCAAGTTTTGTTTTTTTTTTTTCTCCATTGGAGAAGTACTTTACTTTTTAAAAAAAGTATGGAAAGAATTTGCTATCATTCTGAATTTTGCACATCTGATGTAGAAAGTTAGGTAGAAAAAAATGGAAAGTAATTAGATAGGTAGAAAGATATACCCATGTCTTCAAGAAAGAAGACACATTTTTTATTGGGTTCCAAAGTTCTTTCCATGAGAGATCTAAATCTTGAAGTATAAAAAGCTTCCCCTCCACCGATTGATGAGTGCTCCCCCTGGCCCGCCTCTGTTGACCCTTCTCTCTCTCTCCTCTTTTCCTCTCTTGGGGGAAGACTGTTTACACCAGGAGTGAAAAGTGAGTCAAGAAAGTACTATGGAGCTTTGAACAGTAAGGGGGAGTACGAGAACAAGATTGATTTGAACAAGTGGTGAGAAGAAAACGGGATTTTAATTTCTTGGGTGGCTGCATTTTCTTTACTGGGCTGCTGCTGGAGAGACAGAAAAGGAGAAAGAATTCATGGCTAAAGTTCCTCAAGAAGCGATCAATGAGCTCCAAGCACTGATGGATCGAGGTCAGTTTTGTTCTGGGGTTGTTGGGTTTTTCCTATCTTGATTCGCTTTCGCTTCGATTCTCCGGTTCGGCTGGAGATTCTTGCATTCTTTGCTTTAATTTCTTGATCTCTTCCCTCCTCGTCTATTTTTTAATTCTTGGGCTTTTGCTGGCAGTTGAGGAGCCGTTGATGAGAACATTCGAGGTTCGCATTTTGCTTCTTTATCTCGTTTCTGGGTATATTCTGATCTGTTCATACAGAGGCGAGACCATCTGAGCTCTTCTTGTGCTTTTCTTGAATTGTCTGTAGTGGCAAATTTCGGGTACCCAGTTTCGAATCTTCTTACTTTGTTAAAGTTGGAAATGCTGAGTGTAATTAATGTCCATCAGTTCAATTAGCTATCTGGGGATTAATCTCTTTCTGGGATTTGATTTTTTTCTTTTTTTTTCCCAAATCTTGTGATAGACAAGATTGTCTTAATCTGAGTGGTAGTTTGATACTAGGACTAGACCGTAGTTGAGCTTTTGGGTGTCTGATTCTTAATTGTGAAGGATCTGTTCTTTCGTTTGCATTTTTATTTTATTAAAGAGTTGATCTAGTTTTATGATTAGAGCTCGACAGTCAGAGCCTGGAATAAATTAACAGTTTCTGTTCATCTGGTGAGCTTGTTCTTGTGTTCGAGGGAAGTTCTCTGTTCTTTGCCTTCCCTTCCCTTAGTTTTTCTAGAGAATGAGGGGGATTGGCGTTCTCAGGCAATCAGTAGCATCGGCATTAGGTGAACAAAACAGTAAGTTGTGGTGTTTCAGGGCTTAAAGCATGATGTTGGGTTGACTGGCGAAGGTATCGATTTGTGGATTTGATGCAATCTAGTAGTTTCTAAAATGAATCATGAAGGTTACCTAAACACATCAAGATTCAGATCAGATGGCTATTCTTAGGGTGGGTGCTTCGATATGAATAGCACCCTTTTTTCTCTTGTATTAGCCCATGGTAACGCCTAGTGTTAGTAGCCCCTCCCCACCCTTTCACAAATCAAGCTGCCTCTTACAATGACTTTAGATTTCTTCCTATCAATGTTGCAAAGTCATATGTTGCAATTGAAAAAAAAAAATTCAGCGGAAGATAAGTCAATGACTCTATTCTCTTGAACTATTCAGGCTGTCACCATCTGATCCATGCACATATGTAGGAGACAATTTTTCTATATTCCACCTCTATTCAATCTTTTGGTGCAACTCTAAATGTAATTAGTTCTACCATAGATGACTAAGCACATACTCTTAAATATAGGTTGTGGAACTTTCTGTCAAGATACAGAAAGAATAATTATTTGCTTTTCTGAGTTTTCTGTACTGCTGCTAGGAATGGTGTGAACACAGAATAGTTCTATAGGCAACTGAAGATTATCGGTTTCCTCCTCCTCCTTTCTAGGATGTCATCCATGTCTGTCAGTAGAGTAGATTATCATTTGCTGAAAAAGGATTTATAATTTACATTGGAAGCATGGCTCCATTATCATATTTACTTTGACCTTAGTTTATCACTCAAGAATGGTTCCCTTGCTTTGTACTTCGTTTATTTTTGTTTTAGGTGTATGGATGTTTCTTCTTTCTGGGCTCCTGGTTTACAAGACCTGATCAGATTCTTTGATTCATCCTTTGATCTAATTAGAACATTCATCAAGGGTACCTTAAAGAAACTTTAGTGCGTTTTCTAAAGGCGAGAGAAGGCAATGTTGTCAAAGCCCATAAAATGGTGAGAATTACAACTACCTGAAAGAGCTGTCCTTTAGTCTGATGAGGAACTTTTACCTTAAGGTTGCCTTTCATCAATGAATGTATCCATTTTGTTGCAGTTGTTGGATTGTTTGAAGTGGCGTGCTCAAAATGA
Organism: Eucalyptus virginea; assembly: GCA_014182375.1. NCBI lineage: Eukaryota > Viridiplantae > Streptophyta > Magnoliopsida > Myrtales > Myrtaceae > Eucalyptus > Eucalyptus virginea. The sequence continues at coordinate 15,189,802 of CM024517.1, read as the reverse complement.
TATTGATAACATTTTGTCGGTGAGTTAACATTCTATTCGAGTTTTTCATGTTCTCCAAGAGTTATTGCTTAAATGTTGGCATGATAATTTTTTCAAATTGTAAGAGAAAGAGAAACTGATTTCTGTTTGCATTTGCCCGGAACTGTGGTTGAAAGTGAATGCTATGTAAAACTGTACATTATTTGCATGTAAGTTGCTTAAAGACTTCCAACTCTTAGTTAATGTCACTATGTAACCTTGAGGTTGTTTGACTGCTACGGAGTCTTTCTTTCAGTCAAATGAGCAGTTTTCTCCCGAAATATACAAATTTTCTTGCATAAGTTGTCTACCACCTGGATCAAAACTAAACATGAGGAACAAATGACTTTGTATACTTTAATCGACTGATTTGACATCATGGTTTAATTACAGCTCAGGGATGCAATCCATATGTTTGATCTCATATTGAGACTGTCTAGGTATATTTTACTGAGAACTTCAATTAACACTTTTTTGAATCTTTGGTGGCAGAAACCAATTATCCCTGATGACTTGTACAGAGCTGTGCGGGATTCACAACTTATTGGATTGTCAGGTTACTCCAAGGAGGTATTTTCAACATCAAATCTTCATCTCTATATTCACATTCTAGAATGACCCATGTGATCCAATTCAGTGTATGGTATGTGTCACACTCTGAGGAAAAAATTTTGGGTGATTTTTTGTGAGTGAATGTATGCTTATACCAGTCATTGTACAGGGACTCCCAGTATATGCTATTGGGGTTGGGCTTAGCACCTTCGACAAAGCTTCAGTAAGTGCTTCTATCCGGTACTTTCTTTTTAATGCTTTAATTAACAAACTCATAGATAACCTGGTAGTCTTGATTACTTTCAGGTTCATTATTACGTGCAATCACATATTCAAATCAATGAATACAGAGACCGTGTAATTTTGGTGAGTCTTATGACAGCTCTGGAATATCCTGACTTAATTTGGATGTTATTTTGACATGCGATCATTGGTGTAGCCTTCTGCATCCAAAAGGTACGGGCGACCTATTACCACTTGTTTGAAGGTTCTAGATATGTCCGGCCTGAGGCTTTCAGCCCTCAGTCAGATAAAGGTAAGTCACTGTTTTGAGTGCAGATGATTCACATTCAACTCTTGTTGCACCATTTTCTCTTATTTTAACTGTCACTATTGTACTTGGGATTTATCTTGAGAACATCCCAACCTAGGTAAACATGTTTCTCTAATCGAAACAGTTGGTATTAGCCATTTTAATCGCACTTCATATTATCCGGACTAATAATAATACAATATATAATTATTATTATTATAGTTTCACAAGAAAGGTTTGATTTAATAAGAATGCAATTTCTAGTTTCATTGGCTTTCCAGCGAACAAAGAAAAGAATTGCAGAAGGAGCTACTTCAGCTACCAATATATCCCCTTTATTCTAAACATGCCTCGTTCACCAAAGGGGCTTCTATTTTATGATCAGCTTTGAGCTCTCGATGTTTTAAGCTATGGCGGGGCAAAGATACTTCTCTGAGTGACACAGATATGTACTTACAAGTAGGATGTCTCATTATGTAAATATTAATGGATACACATACTTCCTGCACTGATGCCTGTGGACTCGAAGATGATGTATTTCTTTGTTTGTTGGTCTGTTTGTTCAGCAGTTTCATAAGAAGACCATTTTTTTTTTCCAATTTAGTGGGTTTCTTTTCAAAAAAGTTAAAAGAGTCAATATACTTTAGATGTCCTGTGTTTTTCCAAATAATTGCTAAGATTCTAGCAATGGAAATCGCAAATAAGTGGTGCTACCACAAAATAGTATAGGGCGAAGTAATTTTTTTATGACAAGGATGTTTGTTCATACATGCATTTGAATCCATGGCCTTAATGTATCTCTCATTGCTAACTAAAATTTTATGTTTGTCCAGTTGTTGACTATTATATCGACTGTTGATGACTTGAACTACCCTGAAAAGACGAATACCTATTACATTGTGAATGCTCCATACGTCTTTTCTGCTTGTTGGAAGGTAAGCCTACATGAAGTTCATATTTAATTGGCTTTCTCTCTTGAATTAAATGCATCAAAGCATGTTGAGCACGTGGAAAAGTGTTGACCTGTTGCATGAAAAACACCTTTCTTTTGGAGGTTGTCTAAGTTCTTTTGTCATTGCATTTCCGTAAAACTTCGAATTTGAACAGGTTGTGAAACCACTTTTGCAAGAGAGGACGAGAAAGAAAGTTCAGGTGTTGCCTGGTTGCGGACGTGATGATCTACTAAAGGTTGGATATTAGCTTCTCGCCCAATAATTAGACTAGAGTGAATGACATTAACCTCTCTCTCTCTCTCTGTCTCTCTCTAAGTCTTAATTTTCATCTAACATGGACTCCTCCGACTCATTTAGGCGTCTCCAATTCCATAGCACTCGTAGTGATTATTATGACTTCCTATTGAATTCTTTCTCATTCTGCATGTTGCTTCTTGTACTCCCCCTTGTAGATAATGGATTACAGTTCCCTCCCACATTTTTGCAAGGGGGAAGGTTCGGGTTCTGGTCGGCATACATCATACGGTCCAGAAAATTGCTACTCGTTGGACCATCCCTTTCACCAACAGCTTTACAGCTATATCAAGGAGCAATCTCAGAGACGTCAACCCATCCAACCCATCAAACAGGGCTCTTTTCATGTTGCGCTGCCTGAGGCCGCTGCAGAAGGGACAGAGATCGCTAAAACCATAGAATCGAGCTACAGAAGTTTGAAAACGGAAGTGGGATGCCTGACTCACTGGATGGCCTTAAAATCAATGGCGAGTGAAGCCGTTGGGATCAAAATGCTTCAGACGACCATTTGCAGCGATGAATCTAACAAGAGCTGATCATTGCCTTGATTCAACTACGTGAACGATGATGTGTGGGCCATTTCCAGTCACGCGACGTAACGGCACAGTATGGGTGGCTCTCCCTATTGTCTATGTTATCTTCTTGAGGTAACCTGATCCAGCCGGATGTACCTTAGTGTACTGAATAGCCTAAAGCCATGTTCCTATCAGATGTATGACCTTCTGGCATGTTGTAATATTCATTTCTATATGCAACTTGACATCATTTCCACCTAAGGATCTCTTGGAGGCTCTCAGATTTGAAGGAGATGTTCCTCATCTTCTTTACCCGATATGACTGTCGGATGTTGAAATGTTTACTAGCAAGTCTAGCTAGTCAATGTCTTCGGTTTCGTTGTTCATAATGTATGCATTAGGTGTATTTCTATTTCAATCAGTGAAAATATTCTGTTCGACTCCTAAGCACTTTATTATGTGCATTATGTTATATGGAGAGTTGTAACCCAATCCATCGAAGAGGGCGAACTAGATAAAACAATTCACACCAGGATGCCAGAATGAGCGTTTCAGACATTTCTCAAGATCTTATGATTGTACATTCCCTTGCCAACGAAGATTAAGATTCACCAATGAATATTTCAGACACTTCTCAAGATCTCATGATTGTACATTTCCTTGCCAACGAAGAACAAGATACACTAAAGAGTACATTCTTGTTTTATTTGGTTATTTTATGTAAGGAATAGCCACTATAAGGAAGAACGGCGGATCTGAGAAGAAGACCTGCAAGACAGAAAGCTCCTAGTAAGTTCAGATTCCATGGTTGCATCACAGCAGCAGGTCACAAATGATGTGCGTGTCTAGATGCATTGATCCTCGGAAGCACCGCACAAGATATTTCCTTGCATCACGTTATTGACCAATGTTCAAACAACTCGGCAATTACATGCGAGACACTTCACACTTTTAGGGGAAACCATTTATTTGCATCTCTCTAATGCCCTAAGGCGCTGCCACAGATCGACTTGATGACATGTTCTTGGGACGAAGGTGTCTTCCAGTCCACCAAAGATTGAGCAATTCACAATATATTAGAGGTTGTAGCAGGACAACCGGTTTCTTTAAATTAACTGACATAAGGATAATCTATACCAAAGCAGTAGAGGCTTACATGAGCTCAACAACAAGGGCAGATGCCCCACCTCCCCCATTGCAGATCCCACCCACACCATATCTCCCGTTCTTCTGTCTCAGCACCTGAATCACCACCATGCAATTTCCAAGATGGTCAAAGCGCAAAATGACTTAAAGCACCAGAGAGAAAGAGGAGTTGATCATCCAGCTTCAAGCTTACTAACAAAGCGACATTGCCAAGAAGAATAGCAAGATAAGCAAGTAAAATTTTACCCCTAACAATGTGACCAGTATGCGAGCTCCACTGCATCCTAGTGGATGTCCTAGCGATACAGCTCCGCCATGCACATTGACTCGTTCCTGAAATCAACAGCCATAAACAATGGTCCTGATAAGGTAACGTAGTTGGAAACATCAAAAGTAAGAAAACAAACGAATAAGTTGAAAGGAGAGAGAACTTAAAAGGACTTGATCTAAGAGTGCACTAAACTGAATGGTATAAATAAGTTTTTGCAACACTCACAGGTTTTAGAGCAAGTAGCTTTTGATTGGCAAGAACCACAACCTGCAGAGATGGGTACCAAACTATGGTCAGCAGATCCACCAGAAGAATATAAAGCTAGGTGTCAAATATCAAGTATGACAACGTACAGAGAATGCCTCATTAATTTCATAGTAGTCAATTTGACTAGCATCAAGACCAGCATTCGAAATGGCTTTTGGTATCGCGAGGGCTGGGGTAGTCGTGAATAGTTCAGGTGCCTACAAGAGAATAAACTTCAGCAACTGTCCATCAAAGTTCTATAGAGAGAAAAGTTAAAAAAGAAATGTTAGAATTTCATGGCACCTGAGCAGCATCGGCGTATCCTTTGATCTTTGCAATTACTCGCAACCCAAGTTCAAGTACTTTCTTCCCACTAACTAGAACTAGTGCAGCTGCACCATCACTGCACAGAAGATGAAGAGAGTTGAAAGATTTGGCACAGAAACCACCAAAACAGCAAAGACAGTTTGATATCCAGAAACGCATGCTCTAGCAGATGCATATACCTTATGCTAGATGCATTCCCAGCAGTAACAGAACCGCCATTCTCCTTGAAGCTAGGTCTCAGTTTCTTGAGTTTTGCTGAGTCAAACTATGGGAGGAAAAAAGAGATGGTAGAGGAAACAGGTGAGGATAAGAAGGCATCTAAAAAGTGCAAGAATCCAATGCAGAAGCCTCACCGGAAGTGAAGAAAAGCTAAACAAACCCTAAAGAGATTATTTTTGACACTGTATTATGATCTTATCCTCTGTCATTGCTTATCCCTCCTTAACCAAAAGGATCCAACATAATTGAATAACTGCAAAAGAATTTGAGATTACGTCTGTTTAACCACCTCCGAACCAGAGTAATTACCTTTCCTAAACCTTCATCTTTATCTACAATTGTTGATGGCTTTCCTCTTCCTCCTGAAACTTCAACCTGTAAGTGCAATACTGAAATCAGAATTACATCAGTTAAATCAGGAACTTCTGTTATGTGAAATAGAGATCACACCGGCACTATCTCCCAGGCAAAGAGACCACTATTTTGGGCAGCAATTCCTCTTTCGAAGCTCTGAATAGCATAAGAATCCTGTAATGACCATGAAAAAAGATGTAACAAGTCAATGCAGAAACCTGTAGCACATTCAATAGGGAATATGAGTAAATCAAAGTAGATTTCTGTTCCCAGTTAAAATGAATCAGCTGAAGCAGCACACAAGCAACAAAAAATTCATGCATTTAATGTTAAGCCACATGAAAAGAGTCATACATGCCCATCATAGGGAATTAAGAAATGACAACACCCAGTTTACCGAATCAGCTACAGCAGCACACCAGCGGCAAAAAGCTCATGCATTTAATGTTAAGCCACATGAAGAGAATCATAGCCTCAAACATGCGCACCATAGGGAAATAAGAAATGACAGCATCCATGAATTCCACCTAGATGCTACCATTATTCTCGGATGATAGTTCCTAATACAGTCTGTTCAATATAGTACAAGTTCACTGTTGTGAAGAGAAGTACGATATATTTAAATTGAATCAGATCATGAATCAATACCTGTTCTTCTTTTGTTATGCTATGATTCTCAGCACAAATTTCTGCGCAAACACCCATTCCAAAATCATTGTAAACATCCCAAAGGCCATCTTTGAGCATGCCATCGACAATGATATCATGTCCAAGTCGAGATCCCTTCCTGTTCATCCAGTAATACACGAGTGCATCAAAATGCTAGCCTGGAATCTTTAAGATAAAGTTTTCCACATGCCCCAGCCAAATATAATAAAAAGAAAGTCATAACAATATGGAATAATACCATCCAAAAGTAGGCTCTAGAATTCTTCATGTTGCCTTATAGCTAGTAGGAAATATGCTTTGGAATTACAAGGGAAGAACAACTAAAATAAGCCTTCTTAGTACACGAAAAATTCATGTATCTATAAATTGGAAGAGATGTGTTCCAGAACTCTCTGAAACACAAACCAGCTAAGTACACATACCAACCTTGCTTCAGCTAGATATTTGGGTGCATTAGACATGCTTTCCATACCACCAGCCACAACAAAATCATTAATGCCCAACTGAATGGTATGTGCTGCGAGCATCGTAGCTGATAAAGCAAGGGAATTTAACATGTCAACACTCTTTAGAAATGCAAAACACTAAAAAAAAGTGAGAAGAATTCGTGTTTAGCCTTGTCACGAAAGGTGACCTTTCATTCCTGCTGCGCAGACTTTGTTCACAGTGGTGCAAATCACTGAATTAGGTATGACAGCGCCTAAAGCAGCCTGTCTAGCTGGGGCTTGCCCTAAATTTGCACTTAGGACATTCCCGAAGAACACCTCTTGCACCAGTGCAGGATCTACATTAGCTCTCTTAAGGGCACCTTCAAATGAACATGAGCAACGCAATCAGATTGACCTTTTAAAGCTAAGAATATGATTGTGTGAAATCAAAGATAAGGGAATTGGGTATTACATTGAATAGCTATGGAACCAAGTTGAGTAGCTGAGAAAGAAGAAAGGGAACCCAGAAGGCCACCCATGGGCGTACGAGCAACACCAACAATACAAACATCTGTTGGAGCAAAAAATCAAACATTCAAAGTTGGAAGAGAATTAAATGAATTATAGGGAAAGGGACACTATCAATTTTTTAACTTTCATACATGTGTCATATCTTTTCAATTGATCACTAGTTTCATAACCTCTAAAGGACATTCGATTAAGTGATGTTGTCGATTTCTTTTGCGAAAAAATCCAGCATGGGACTTATTTAATATAAATTCATTTGGCGTGACTTGCAGGGGAAAGGATGTCATCAAAAGTGTGTAAAAGATGTCGTTTTACCCCTTCCTTGCCCCAAATTAAATCGGGGCTAAATTAGGTCAAATGTAAAACCATGGCTCCATAACAATCTTCAAAAGCTTGTGAAATGATGAGCCTTCAAGTGTTTCTTTTGTTACGTCATTATTTCTCGCACTCACCGCCACCTGCCCTACGTCAGACTTGGCAGTGCCGCTCTCCTTCAGAGCACCGCTTCACAAGCCCTACTTCAGCATCTTCAACTACTGGGCCAGCCCCAGCCACAGCCGTAACTGGTACGGCATCAGCTGAAACCCGGAGTCCCACCACCATGCTGAAATCAACCTCCAGGGCAAGTCCAAGGACCCCGTTTTCAAGAGGGCCAAGCAGACCAGCTACATAACTGGCACAATAACCCCCACAATATGCAGGCTCAAGCACCTCTCGAACCTCACCATGACCAATTGGAAGGGACCAAATCAAATCATTCAATCATTTATCTACTTTGGATCTAAAAAATGCCCAGCTATATATGTTCTCATTAAATGAATCCCTTACTGTTCCTCATATCACTCAACTGATTTTTTTTTCTTTCAAATTATGACAAAGTTATAGGATCAAAATGAGAGTTATACGAAAGTTATGGCATTGTCGGCATCCTCTCCCCATGAATCATATAACAAAGGCAAGCATTTTACCCTTTTCATGGAACTAGAACTACTCAAGATGCTATATCCAGAAGAACTACGCCAGCCACCCAAATTCAATCAGCAAATCAAATTCGAACGGTAGATCATATGTTTTTTGGTACCAATCGTTGGCCGAGATAAAATCTATTACAGGGTCTGTCTCTTGTTTCTTTCCTTTGTTTTCCTGCTGTTTATTCGCTCGTGTTCCAAGAAATGGAGCTAGATAAGCGAGAATTAACCAAGACATGATCATCCAATCGTGAGAACATAAATACTGGGCCAGAAAGACGAAGAACCTTGAGGGCGTATAGACTCCGAAGCAGAGGCCATCGCTGCGCCCAGCTATGCTCTTCTCAACAATAACTGCGACATACCCAGAAACGATGAGGGAAAAAAGAAGAAGAAAAAGACCAAGAATTGCACTAAACCCATGAACGCCGAGAGAGAATTACGAAGTTCCAAGAAGCGGAGCAAGAATTCAGGACCCACTACAGGAGCAAGTGCCCGGATCAAGCTTGAAGACAGAACAGAAGCCGATGCCGTGCTGTATTTATATAGGTGGTGGGTTCGTGCTCGCGTGCGTGTTCGTGCCCGTATCACCTTGGGATGCGTATTGGCATGTTTAACTGGATTCTTTAAGCGAACAGAATCCTGGAACTCGTCCGTTTCCTTTGGACTGATAATAGATTTGTCTCGGACTGTCGCTCTCGGCAATTATATTATATTTTGGACACTCAGTTTCAGCTTAGGCCCTTACCAAATTCTTGTTAAAGAAATCAGGACTGATGTTGAATGATTATGGAGTCATAGCTGAGAACAAATTTATATATGATTATTATAAGTTGGAAATATAGTTAGTTCACCACATTCAATGAATGATAAGATTAGTATTGAACAATTAATAATTCCATATTATATTTAAAAAATATCCATCAGCATACAATCAATGTTTTTCTACGAATTGCTAAATAGGTCATGTCAGTAGGGGTGAGCGGTTGTTCCAGGTCATATCCAGATCTGGTCCTCAAAATGCATGTTTGGATGAGAAAGGCCTGGAACCTACCCCCTGTCGCGGGTTAGGGTCGGTTAGGGTTCCAACGGAGTTCTTTTTTTTTTTTTTTTTTTGTTATTTTCAGATTTGAACTATAAATATGCGCACGTTACCCAAAAAAAAATATAACACGTCACCAAAAAACTATAATGTACGCGCACGTTACCAAAAAAACTATAACGTACGTGCATGTTACCAAAAAAAAAAAAACTATAACATATGCGCACGTTAAAAAAAAAATATAACGTATGCGCACGTTACAAAAAAACTATAACGTGCACGCACGTTAAAAAAAAAATATAACGTATGCGCACGTTACCAAAAAAACTATAATGTACGTGTATACTATACGGTAACTTCCCATTGACATGTTATCTTGATACATTAACTTCGCACTGCACAACAATAATAGAATATAATTAGAAATTTCAAAACAAATAGCAAACTAGAAAGTAGAATTAAAACACCACTAGAACAAGAATGTCTAGAAGTACAAGTTTTGAAAACAATTTCGATTAAACCCTTAAATGAACTCAGAAAATTCTGAAATTTGGACACGTTGTATTTAAGACCTAGAGGTACAAGTTTCATGAAGAAATCGTAGTCCAATTCGTTCTGGATTAAAAGATAAAATCGATTTACTATTCCTATTCTCTACTTGCACAGTTTTTGAAACATTTTTGGTTAAATAGGCAAATGAACTACAAAAATTACGAAATTTAAATATGTTGTAGGGAAGACATGAATAGAGATATTTCATGCAGAACACATTTCCAAAAGAACCTCATACAAAATGATATAGTCCACGCATTGCAACTTACAAGATCCGAACACATCGGATTGCACAGTTTTAGAAACATTTCCGATTAAATACCCAAATAACCTTAAAAATTATGAAATTAGACTATGTGATAGCCAAGACCATAAGGTAGATACTTCATGAAAACATCGAAGTCAAATTCGTCCTAGATAATTAAATATGGACGGTTAAAATCCCTGTTCGTAGTACCGTAATTCCAGATCTAACCATCTCCAAAGGACCACGATTTCACCTACCTATTCTTGTTTTTTTTCTCTAAATTTTTGATATGTTGTACCTCAGGATGTCCTTTACAACTTTTGTTAAGAAACCGAAGTGAAATTTCGACAAAAAGGTTGCCTTACAGTCCATGCATTCATCAAGGGTCGGTCCCAAAATCTCCAGATCTAGTCTTTCCAAAGAATAACGATTTCACCCACTTATACTTGTTTGTTTTATCCCAAATTTGAGTATGTTATACTCCAAGAAGTCCTTTACAACTTTCATTTAGAGGCCGAATCCAAACTTCAACTAGAACATCACATACAAGTTACTAGAACATCCAAGGTCGAGCTTTTTCTGCCCTAAGTAACCGGTTCGGTTCGGTTCGAGACCGGTTCGGTTCGGTTCCAAGACGGTTCGGTTCGGTTCGGTTCGGTTCGAGACCGGTTCGGTTCGGTTCGGTTCGGTTCGGTTCGGTTCCGCTTGGAACCGGGAACCGGAACCGGAATCCCGGTTCCCAGAAAAAGGAACCGGAACCGGAACCGGTCCCCTTGGAACCGGGAACCGAACCGGACCCTCCTCCGGTTCGGTTCCGGTTCCCGGGTAACCCGGGAACCGCGCTCAGCCCTAATGTCCAGGTCATATCCAGATCTGGAAGCATGTTTGGATATGTTTTCTCATTAGATAGAATGATGATCTCAGCGCAAAGAAAGCAGCATACTGCTAGTCCTACTGCTGTGTGCGTGTGTGCACAAGGAAATGGAAAACGTTAGCTTCTTGACGTTTACTCAAAAGCACTTATGGCTTAAACAGAGGATTAGTACAATCGAATCTCTCGTCTGAATAGGAATAAGAGCGCGCAAAAGAGAGCAAACCACGAGGAGAATCTTCCTAATACAGATTCAGCAAATGGGTAGAAGAAAAACAATGCTGATCTCCTTCTGTTCTTTGTTTGTGCAAAATTCCATCAGCTATGAGATGATGCGCCTGAAGGTCAGATTGATCCGGAGCCCCTCCGCTTTGGCACGCTTTGGTACCGAGTGGACCCAATCCCATTGCGTGTAGCCTCTCATCACTAGCAAGGAGCCATGCTTCAGGACAAACGTGTGTTGATCAGCATCACTGCCCATCCTTGATCGTTTTCTCACCGGTTCATCATCCGGTCTTCTTGCTGACCAGCACACCAAGACAAAATAGGCATCAGTACATTGACTTAATATAGACTTTTATTAAGTCTGAATTCTACAATAAAATCATAGTCCAATTGTCAACAGAGGTTCCGTGGCATAGTTTATTCCAGTTCCTTTCAGCAAATTAAAGGATCAACAAGTTCACCTTGGGAGTTTTTACTGGGTTTCTTCTTGAGGAAAAACTCGCGTTCACATCCAAAGGAAACAGAGGCGATTTCTGGAGTAGATCCATATAGTTTCTCGTCATCAGAATGCCAACCTACATAGTCATTGCCCCCTTTGTATCTATTTAATAGAAGGGAATTGAATTTACTTCCAGGAAGTGCATTGTGAACCTTGAGAAAAGAAACTATATAGATGTTAACATAAAGAGAATCATGAAAGTATTATTTTTCTGAGGAAAATGTGCAAAAAATTTCATCACACAGCACCCTCACCGCCTCCAAGATTTCCTTGAGCAAGGGATAATCGTCCCACGAGTAGGCATGTGGTTGATATCCACTGTACACAAATTCTGTCAGACCAGCATCTGCAATATAGCATGTATCTCTAGGCTGCAATAGAAAATGCATACTTTAGCATAGCAGTATAGGCCATGACTATGAGTACCAAAAACATTTCATTGCTTAAGCACTGCAGTACCACACAAGCTAGAAGGAACCTGCCAAATCCTACAAAATCTTGTGAGAATCTCTAATAAGTCTTCACCATCTGCATAACTACATTGAATTAATGGCTTCTAACAATGCATTCTGTTTGACAAGCAAACAAACAGGAATTACAGACAGACTGCCTGGCACCTGTCCAGTTACCTGGAATTATGACTGCCAATTACAAAGCTGCGTCATATATTTCTGTGACTAACTCTTCTAACATCAGTGATCAGGAACTAAACACGCCACCTTCAGTTTGAACGATTATAGCACCTCCGCAGAAAGTCACTGGTAATAAATTGAATCAGCTAACCAAATAAGTACATTACAAATCCTGACCACTAATGAAATTTATTTTACTTTTTTGGGCAATGCCAGAAAATTGCCTTGGAATCTATAGGATAAGGGCTCAATGAATTTAGCTCTTCAGTTGAGGCACTCACATTTAGATCTTCACTCATAATTTTCACCTCAAACTTTTAAAGATTGCGTATTTAGAGAACTTCATTCACGCCCCCGATCCTTGCACAATGCGCATTTTTCTTTCGGCTCAACATCACTGGCATTTAACTAAAAACTCAAGGCATCTATCGACGAAACAATGAGCAGATCCTGATTAACTTATGATACAAACCCTAGCAGCTTCATCCAACAGTGAACAAGAACCCAAGAACCACAACATCGCCTCATCAACAAAAGACCGCAACTTTAGTCGATTCACCGAATCAAAAGCTGAGCCCAACATCTTTCCCAAATACCTTACAGACGAAAGAAGCCTAAAAAATCCTCCTTTCTTGCCCTGACATGATCACACTCTGAGACAGCATTCCAGCGGCTGAACAAATCGAACAACACGAACAACAACAACATGCGGAAATGCAAAATGCATCGCGAAATATATGTCAAGAAGACCTGCAAACAAGTGCGACCAAAGACCCGGATCGTGGGTCTCGTCCAAGGGATGTGCTTGTCGAGGTAGTCGCAAAACCGCCACGACTCGTCGCGCGAGAGGAAGCGGGGCATGTACACGACCTCGCTCCCGTTTCCAAGATCGACCCTCGTCGATTTTTTCGCGGGTTCATCGCCGGAGCGAGATGGGTTCGTGGGTTCTCCTTGATCTTCTTCTTCTGCCGAGATGGGTTTCGATTTCAGACGAAGGGTCATCGCAGTTTTCTTGAAAAAGATCGCAAGAAGAGCCAAGTAGTCATTTCCAGCGCCAAAGGGGGTTCCTTTCATAGGCCATTTTGCTTTCCATTTCTTGAGCATTTTTATTTTTTTCTAATTACCATTCATGACCCAAAACAAAGAAAAAAGCACAAAAAAGAATACTCATTCAATCTTAGAAAATCTTACAAATCATCCAATTAGTATGCAAGCGTAAATTTTTTTATTTCTTGCTCTTAAACTAATTATGTTTTCTCGGTATCATTTCACGAAGTGTTTAGAACTTTCTATACCTAATAATTGATGTGTGTATGCTATTACCACAAAGTATTCTGTCAAAAATTTTATAAATCCTCATTTGGAGTTTATCTTCCAACCTCATATGAGAATTTTTGGTATATTCGATGAATCATTTATTCTGATCGAATTCGGCATGAAAACGATCATAGTTTGTCGATCTAATGATGAGACCGAATGCGGTTATCACCCCCACCAAGATTTTCCTCGTGCGAGTAGCACGGGTGATTGTACATCAGATCTCATGTGCAGGAACAAGTCAACAAGATGGTACTGTGGAAATACAAGATAGGCAGACGTTAGGGACTACAAAGGCCCTTGCTAACTTCTTCACAGCAACCTTCTGGCACACGATAAAAAGAGTAAGAACAGACGACATTACATTGAAAAATCTCTCTGCTTCATCACTACCGCATACACACTATTTTGCTTTATCCACCTACAAAGTAGTCACTCTTCAGTTGGTCCATTGACCGCCTTGCGAAACCCTAAACTAGTCAAAAAATCAAAACTTGATCAGGCCACGAACGCTGTTAGCTACAATGCTTCAGCTAAACCTGAGTTTCGACTTCTGACTATCTAGTGCCTGCGAAAGAATCATCTATGAACTTGATCTTCAACTGAATCTCCCCGGACTCGACATCGCTGAGCCTCAACCACACATCCTGCACGACCTCGCCATCTATGCAAGCGATGGAGCTGTCCCTTACGAGGCAGTTGTCGCCATCCGGGGCGACCTTTCTCAGCGTCGTCTCACCGGAGGAAACCTTTAGGATCTGTCTCAGTCTAGCAGCAGAGACTATGGGTTGAAGGCTTACGTGGGCATGTCCCATTTTGTCATCTGCCTTGAAATGGTCCCTGTCAAACACTTCCTGCAGCAAGTGATTGAATCATATGTCGTTATATAGCCGCAATTGTACAATGAATTGACGGCCCCCAACAGGAAGACATGGGACAGCGAAGCATGAAGAAGTCCAAAAAGAGTGGGTTTTGGCTTTAAAAGTAATCAGAACACTCACATTATAAAACAGATTCGACCATTCCGTTCTCCAACTAATAAGCATAACTGGAACTTCAGAATGGATAGATGAAAAGCAGTTCAAACATTTTATGCTCCAAAACTTTGTTCTTAACTGTATTATATTATGATGACAAATCGCGAGAGCGCACTTGCACAGAGAGAGAGAGAGAGAGAGAGAGAGAGAGAGAGAGAGAGAGAAATACCAAGTTTAGCATTCCTACAGGTTCTGCCAGAGAAAAACTTAGTTCCTCATTCCAGACAGGATTCAGGCAGCTCTTTATAACTCTGGTTTTAGCAGTCTGCTAAATGATGAAAGTCATAAGCGCCAGATTTTCACTGAAGAGACTAATTGAATGCATAAACTATGGAAGTGAATCGAAAGTCCCAAAGAAAAAGGCATTCACACTAATGAAGTATTGACAATCAAAGCGCTTCAATATATCTTACACTCTGTGACAGCCAAAAACCCTGGCATCAATTCATTAGTGCTCATACTATTAGCACCTCAGAAGAATTTTATAACTGACCTACAGCACCAGTTCATCGAAAACCAATTGGATATGAACTTGACAGGCCTAGACAACTTGGTACACAAAGGTTCTAATGAGAGACCAAGCATTCACCTGGTTGCCCAACTTGACAATAACATATGGATCGCTGCTCTTGAAGTCCCTGATCACTAGACCTTTCCCTCTCACAACAGTCACTTTTAACTGTCCCAATGGCTCTCCCATGTCTTTGAATTCACAGGGAATTTCTGCAGAGGCAGAAATTAAAAAGGGTCGCAAGATGGAATGGAAAATTTCTATCAAACAAGATTGCACAGGAGTAAGACAACAACGCAATATGTTTGAATCATGTCGGCGTACAAGAATTTGCAGAAAAATGACAGAAGAAATTTACCAGATCAAACTCCAACTCCGGATATCCTGAAAGAAAATAAGCATTTTAACAGATGAGCAACTGTACGG
Source organism: Eucalyptus virginea (assembly GCA_014182375.1). Lineage (NCBI taxonomy): Eukaryota > Viridiplantae > Streptophyta > Magnoliopsida > Myrtales > Myrtaceae > Eucalyptus > Eucalyptus virginea. The sequence continues at coordinate 15,174,423 of CM024517.1, read as the reverse complement.
AGAGATCTACATATGATACAAGAATCATAAATGCGAATGCAAAGCAGCAGAGCTGTAATTGATGGATACAGTCATCATCCACCACGCGTGCCAGATGACTTTATTTTTTTCCCCTTAGAAAAGGCAAAACTTTATGACTTGTGAGGCTGCGTATAGAAAAACATTCAGTGTAAAGCACACTTTCTTTATCTTCATAATTGAATGTGCGTGGCGACAACCACAACATCAATTTCCTCGAAGGGTCGTGCTGGTCAGGCCCCAAGACAAAACAAGAATCTCGAGAGAGAAAAAAAGGGGAAGGGAGCTTCGAAGGAAGCATCCAATGCTGCTTCAGCTACAGAGAAGACCAGATTCTTACAGGACAAGAGCCAGTTCTGCCAACAAGAACACATGGGTTCTACCCAAAACTTTAAACAAAAACAAGCAGACAAAACCACTCATCAGCAAAAAGAAGGACTTCCCAAGACCCAACAAACAAGAACGCACACCCCCGAAGCAGTACAACTCAAAAAACTTACCCGAATGACGATCTTGCAAAAGAAGAAGGTTCAGTTCTTGGTCTCGGGAGCTCTAGAGAGAGAGAGAGAAAAAGAGAGACAGAGACAGAGACAGAGCAGTGTCTGAGGTTGTCCCCAGTTTAATACAGAGGAAGGAGAGAGTTTGGGGGCAGACCAGGTCTCGCGTCACTCGTTCCTGCTCGTATCAAAAGAGGAAAGCCGTGTCCCCGAGCTGAGCTGGGTCGCCTCGCAGCGATGATTGGCGATCGGACCAGGCCGGTAATATCCCAGGATCTATCTCCTCAGGACGTAGTCAAAGTCCATTTCATTACTCCATTCCTTCCCCCAATACCATATTCTTCTTTTTTCCAATACGCCAAGCCTCCTCCTTTCTAGAAGTCCGGTTCTCACACAAATTGCTAAAAATCAATATTAATTTACAAAGTACTGTATCATGAAAATTAAACATAATTAAAATGACCAAAAAAAAAAAAAAAAGGGTTACCCTGAACACGGTTTTGACATTCTAGCACACATGTCACTGATCTACCTAGGACGATCTGAAATTTTTTGTCCTACGCGTTGACCCATTCTATACAAAAGAAATAAAACAAATTATAAGCTACCTTTCCTATCCTATGCACGATGCTCGTTAGGAGCACTTTACACACCTACTTATTTGATTAATGTAAACAACAATTAGAATTAATGTGATCAAAATTCAATGGTTACCCATGGCAGGCTTAAAAAATCATATGTTTATTTTTACCATGAGGTTTTTTTAATAATCCGCCCACCTAATTGTCACTGTCTTTGTAATTGGAAAAATTAGGAAAAAAACAGAATTCAAGTAAGGTGTCGATTACAAGTTTGAACAAGTCAGAGTAAAAAGCGAGTAAACCCCAATCTCATCTCAAAAATGACCAATTGAAATTCCCCCCACCAACTTGTCGTCAACGTCATCATGTTAGAGCTTTGGGGGAAAAGATCAGGATTTTGCCGCGTATTCAACATTCTTTGGACATCTTCCTTGCCCTTCTTATCTTCTTTCTTTTTCCCCCAATCCACAAATTAAAAATTCATTTCATGAAAAACAAATATATATTATGAGGACCACCTTACGATGATGATCTCGTTAGAAGAAGCAACCATAATAATTTTATAAACTCAAAAATGTATGGATTCCCTTGTAACTTCTTGATTCGAAACCAAAGGGATAATTGTTCAAAAAACCCTAAATTTATTGTACGGTGACTAATTCAACCCTAAACTTTTAAATTTTGCTAATTCAATCCTAAATATTTTTATGATTTGTTAATGTGGTCTTTCCGACTAATTTTGGCTAGAAAACACGAGCGTGGTAGTCGTGCCACATAAGACGATCGGTGTCCATGTTAATGATTTACTAGCTTAAATTGGCTGAAATGACTAATAGTATATCCATTTAACAGAAAATGAGTTATTTGGAAAATATTTTTTCTAAAAATGATTGCTTATATCGTTTATAAAAATTAGTCAACCGAAAGTATTTTCATCATCAATAACAATTTAAACCTTGCTATTTTTGTGAGTGATGAAAAAAATTTCCGTTCATTTATTTTCTAAATAATACATAAGCAATCATTTTTCGGAAAATATTTTTCAAATCACTTATTTTCCACAAAAGGAACGCACCATAAATTGGAAAATCATTAAAAATTTAGAACTAAATTGACAAAATTAAAATATTTTTTACTGAATTGACTGTCATAAAATAAGTTTAAGATTTTTTGGACAATTTTTTCGAATTTAACAATGATTGTTGTGAATTGTGGATAGAGTATCGATGTCATGTGTCTATATGGTCTCAAATCCACTTGAGGTTTTCTTGTGAGATCAAAGCCAGCAAAAGTTATTCACCATTACTACATTCAATTCCACCAAACTTAATAACTCTTTTTGTTTTAAATCAACTTCATAATCAGATTCCTTTTTCTTTTCCTAAAAATACTTGGCCCTCTGAGCTAAAAACACTAGTGTCCTGCGAACTTTCTATCTTTATAGCCAACTCCCTTGAAGTAGAATGGGAATCAAATTCATCTAAGTTAGGAGTAGTAAATCTTCATGACCCAAACCCTAATCATGGGTCTTCAACCTCAAACTACTACCTCACATTTGATGATATTTCATATTCTAGCCAGAAAGATTATAAGGATATAATGCTTGGCTCAATACCGAAGCACTTGCTATTGAAAGTCGGTATGATATATTGACTAAGTTTGTGAGCAAATTTGCTTGGGGCCTAAAAGATTGGTGGAGGACTATTTCAAATCAAGATCAAATGATGTATCTACTTTAGACAAATTTCCATAATGTGATACAAGTTATCCACCAATTTTTTATAGGTAAATTAGAAGATTTCTTGAGCTTAAAAGAAGATTATTTTTTAGAGAAAATGTTGCTCCTTAAAAAAAAAAAAAAAGCATTCGAATAAGCATTATGCTTAAATCATTCTATTCTCTTGAAGCTAATCCAAATTTAAAATAGATATTATTGTTCTCTATTATGAAGGAAATTGGACAAGTTGTGGAAAGATCCTTTGAGAATAAACACAAGACGGTCACTAATATTCCTATTGGAAAACTCAAGTGGGAGATAGATCTTACTCTTGATGATGATCTCTATTTCCACAAAAAAAAAAAAAAAAAAAAAGCTTTCAGAATTTACATTAAGAGCAACAAAGAACTTGACCGGGCTTGTCAAAAACGTGGGTTAAAAATCAAATGTTTAAATAAAAACTCCTATGATGATCCTTGTTGTGAGAATCAATGTAAAAAGAGAATGTACTTTAAAAGATTCTCTTAAGGACATACAAAGAGAAGGCGTAAATGGCGATTGTTGAGAAGAAGACATTCTAGACAGGACCCTTTAAGAAGGCATAAAAAATTTGACAAATAGTATATCTATAACAAGAAAGGTTATTTTGCAAGAATTATCTATAACAAGAAAGGTTATTTTGCAAGAATTATCCAAAAGCCCGAGGAAGAAATTCTCTATTAATTCACAAAATAGAAAAGGAAACCGGAGCGTTACTTTAGGACAATGATGTTGAATTGATGTTTTCTCTAGAAGATAAACCTACCAAACACACTGTGTGCTATCCAAATATGATCACAAACTAGTGACACTAAGGATCGTCTGAAGAATCCAAAGAATGAGTTTTCTTCTTCTCATCCGAAAACCTTGAACCTCCCACAATCCAAAATCGTTGTGCATGCACTCCTATCCTCCCATATTTCCTAATAAAATATATACATCCAAATATGACAAGCGTATTAATGTCATTACCCTCATTGACACTAAAGTCAATGCTTCCACTCTTGATATCAAGATACTTCCAAAAGAATACCGAACTTTATATACCCAATATTTTAACTCTATTTCTGAATATGTCTTTTCTATAGAAGTTCGAAGCAAACCCATTACCATTAATTTTTTTCCCGGTGTTCCATCATAACCAAAATCCTTGGTTCTAGCTCACCAGATAAAGATATCATCATTGGTTGGAATATTCTCACACAAATTCCTTAACTCAAAATTGTGTCAAATGGATTAGGACAATTCACTGAATTAGCAAACATCCAAAGGTTCTTTGTTATCCAAATGAACATATTAGACCTCATCATGTAAATCCTTTTAGATGTATGTGCAGATTTTGTTTAGAACTTTGTTAAAAAATGTCCTAACCCTCTATGGAAAAATTATAACTTTTTCATCATTCTTACTTTCAAGAAAAATGAGGATGTCAATCTGACCAAAGCAATTCAATCATGAATGAATTCAGAATATTTTCTTTTAGCACAAAAGGACTATTCGAAGTTGTTTCATCAGAGAATTATTGGGCTATCAGATTCTCAATGGACTTGTGATGCATTTTATGTAAACAAGCATGTTGAGCAAAATAGAGAGAAAATGAGACTGATTATTAATTACTAGCCCCTCAATCAATTTCTACAAGATGACAAATTTCCTCTACCACATCGAAATTCTTTATTTACCAGCTTTACTCAAGCTAAGGTTTATTCCAAGTTTGATCTTGAAGATAGATTTTGGCAATTGGGAATTTATCCTGAAGACAAATATAAGATTGGGTTTTGTATTTCAAACCCACATTTTTAATGGACAATGCTCCCACTTGGCCTTAAGACAACCCCTCCGTTGTTCTAGAAGGCCATGTGCAAAATTTTCCAGTCTATTGTGATCAATGCCCAAATTTAGATTGAGGATATCCTCCTTTATAGTCCAAATGAAAATTTTCATTGTAAATTACTAGTTCAATTACAAAATTAGTAGGAAAGCATGGGATTGTGTTATCCCATAAAAAGATGGTCATTGCATGGAGAGAAATCGAATTTCTTAGGATGCACCTCAAAGATGGGACATATTATCTTGGTCCTCATATTAATAAAGAATTGCAAAATATCCTAATGAATATCTCTCCCACAAATAGGTTCAACAATTCATTGGGATAAAATATTATATCAAGAATTTTGTTCCAAAGTCACAAAGTTCGCAAGTCCATTGTAACAAATGTTCAAGAAAGATGCTCCTCCATTGGGGCCACAATATTCTAGGTCCATAAACATACTCAAAAAAATTCTACAACATCTTCCCCTATTACAAATTCATTTCATAGGAAAAAGGATTTTGCAAATTAATGCTAGTGAGGAATATTAGGCCACAGTCCTTCTTGAAGAAATTGAAGAAAAGCATAGAGTCTACGGACATAAAAGTGGAAGATTCACGAAAGTGGAAATACATTATCCTTCTACATTTAAAGAAATCCTAGTAGTAAAATATGGCATCACGAAATTTAGATTCCCCCTTATAAGGCATCATTTCCTGGGGAAAATGGACAAGTCCTTGTTTTCTCATATGCTAAAATTCAAGCAGAAGCATGTGCCACATCCTCAACTTCTTAGGTGGGCAAAATGGTTCTCAAAGTGTTCCTTTGAAACCAAACATATTGCAAGAAACAAGAATATTCTTACTGATTTTGTATGATGACTAAAAGAATTTGTGCCTACTACATCCATCAACATATACATATTAAGAAATCTATGAGGAGGTTTCAAGACTAAAGAAATGTAACCCAAATGGCCTTCATACATATATCCCTAGAAATCTTTAAGCTCATTAAAGACAATAGTCTCTTTAAAAATCTTAGAAGACTTATGTGGCAATATTGTTTCCAAATTTTCAGAGATTATGGAGGTCTTCTTCTTCACCCAAGCGAACTATACCCAAAGTATCCATTCATCCACCCTCCATCTTTTCCCTAAATGAAGAATTTCCAAAAAAACTCAAATGGTTTTGTTGGTATCTATTCAATCTCTATACCATTGCCATTGAGTTTCCAACAGTTGGGATGCCTTTGATCATTTGGGGGTTATCCAAGGAGAAGGAAAATATAAATATTTTGAAGAGATATTCAATTGGTTTAAACCATTGGGAGTGCAATATTTTTCAAGCACAACTCAGAGCATTTAAGCTTGACATAGAGCTCCATACAATTATTTTGTTCTATAGGCCATGGTTATTTGTTAAGCCTAATAGAGATGTGTGTAAAACTCCAGCAGTTGTTAGAGTATTCACATATAAACCTCAATCCGCTCCAAATAAGATTTTTACAACTCTTCCTTGTAAAGGATATCATGCTAGAACAATTGAGTCATTCCACCATAAGTATGGCCAAGAGAAGTTGATAGTGTCTTTTGGGATCATTTCGATGATTCTTGTGAAACCCAAAAAATGATTAATATTTGCTTGGGAAGATACCAGGGCATTGACATGCATACCGACACGAATAATTCTGAGTCCAAACATCACCACAAGATCCAATTTTATCATCACAAGATCCACATAGAGGACCACTATTACAAGATCCTTTTGACCATAGTAAATTATAACTTGCACTCAATCTAGGTCTCAACAGAGAAAGCCCATCACTCTAGCTCCCACCCCAACCGAACATTCCATCGAGCTCCATTGATGCTTTGACAAGTCCTTACCAGTCTTCAAAAAGACAAAAGTCGTTTAGATTAAAAACAAAAGTGGCTCTAGAAATTGAAGAAGGGGAAAAGCTCCTTGAAGGACATTGGCAACAATACGTAAATAATCCTAAGAAAAGCACTTTTGATGATTCCACTAACATCTTGTCAAGCTCTCATCAACATCCAAAGTACGCAGAATACGGCCAACTAGAAGGAATAGAAGTACAAACACTCATCAAAGCATAAAGGCGCAAGAAATTTGGATATGATTCTAGCAGCTCTAATGAAGACCAGTGCCTCTGTACCCCTAGATTTGCCTAAAAACAAACTAAAGATTCAACATAGAGCTAAACTATTAGTCCTTGTGGGCCTTATATTGTAAAAAGCGTGCTTAAATAATTGGTTGTCACAGTGCTGTAGTAGTTATTATTTACCACTATAGTAATCACTATTCACCACTGTAATAGTATTATAGTAGTTACTGTTCACCATCGCATCGAATACTATTCACTACTATAGCATTGTAGTTGTTACTATAGTAGAAGTGAAAGTCGTGTTCTGTCAATGCAAAAAGCCGTCTATCAATGCAAGAAAGTCGCGTGTCATGAGTCTGTCAAAGTATGTACATATTAATGGCCATTGTTAGTCATAAAAAGTCATTGTGACATTATTGGTGATTTCCATAACTTCACCAACAATTCAATGTTTATTTTAAGATTATAAAAGGTAGTGCCTGTAATTTTGAGAGGCAAAGCAAAGCCCCATAAAATCTATGTGAGTATTTCAACTATAAGTCTCAAAAAATTTTCTTTTGCCTTTCTATCTAGTATGATTCTTAAAAGCTATAGATATTTTGATTAATCCTAGCAATATGCTCTACACTTACCACAATGTAGAATCCATGCATCAGAATTCTGTTACAAAAAACTATCTATGATATGAATTAAAATTCAAAAAGGAATTTGGTGGCTAACAAGCAATCTTTGTTTTGAGATCAAGAGAGCTATGCATGTGAGATAACATATCTGCCACAAGTTCTGTTTTCGTTTTCCTTGGCTTGTATCATAGTCAATTTTTGGCTACTTACCCAAAGGACGATCAAATTTTGATGTTATACAAATGTAAGAGATGTCCACAAGTTTCGTAGTCATAAGAAGTAAAGTGCAATTTGGTCATATTTTCGATAAAGAAAGCTATCAACTACTCGGAATATTATTATTTTTCTAGACTCTATTTGGTTCATGAAAAATAACTTTAAAGAAAATGATTTTTATATTTTTCAGTGTTTAGCATACAAAAACAAATTAGTCAAGGAAAATGTTTTCTGTCAACAAAAAGAAATCTTCTAAAATAGGAGAAAATGATTTCCACTTTTCAAGGGAAATCATCTTCTCTCCTCTTTCTTTCACCTAGATTAAACATGTTCTCCTACATGCACTCTTTTTAATTTTTATTTTATTTTTCTTTTTTTAAAAATCAAAATTTAAATTAGTTTTTCCTTTTCTTTTTCCTTTTTTCCTTTTCCCTCGGCCTATTGCTGGCAACATTGACAGTTAGCAACCAACTACAAGTGAGGAATGGGTTTGTGGATTGGGTGAGGCCAAGGCCTCACCAACCTCTGGCAAGCTTGTCCATTGCTAGTCCTCTTGCAAGACTCGAGCTTGCCGACTTTGGGGGAGCTTGAGCTAGATGACCTCTAGGGAGGCTTGGTTGTATTTGTGGCCATCAATTGGTCGAAGAAGAAAAGGTAAAGAAAAATAAAGAAAAGGAAAGGAACGGAAATAATTAAAATTTTGATTAAAAAAGAAAAAAATAAAAAGTAAAATATTATTAAAAGGAGTGTGAGGAAAATCATATCAAATTTTGAATATCAAACAACGAAATTTTTTTTTTCAGTTCATTTTCATGTTTCAACTAAACATTGAAAGATATTGATTTAATCGAACACTAAAAGGTATTATCATTTTCTTGGAAGATAATTTTTTGAAAAATATTTTCCAGAAACACACATTTTTCAGAAAACAAACAAAAACTTATTATTGCTGATCAAGCAAAATTAGATAGAGAGAGAAAGAGAGAGAAAGAGAGAGAGAGAGAGAGAGAGGAGTAAACCAGTGAATCAACATGCTTTGTCACTACGGGTCATGTTTTGGAAACAATAGTTGAAGGCCCGTACGTTGCACGGATTCGAAAATCGACCATTTGAAAACTCTAGCTCTACAATCCAGACCTATATATGTATATAGTTTGTTACGTGTAATTTATTTTCATTTACTGAAAACCCCAATTCAATCATAAAAAAATACGTTGATAGTTACAAAACTCTTTTTAGATACAAAATGAGCAATCATAATAGATCATTCAAATTAACAATATTTACATATTTATTCTATTGCATGATGATAATTATAGTTTACATATTTAGAAGTACTGAAAATAAATATTACTATAAGTTAAATAAATAGTGTATTTTATTTTAAACTATTTTTATAGATAAACTGTTTATAATAAGTCAAGTTCTATAATGAAGGTATAATCTGAAAATGATTATCCGTTCCCAATATTTATAGTGTGGACGCAATCGATCAATTAGAGCAATGAATTAATACATAATTATTATTGATTTTTTCAAATACAATTAAATATCTGTTATTAATATGTTCATAATATTTTATGCGCTATTAAGGCAACTATATAAATACATACCGGATATCATTCTTAATTAAATACTTCAACTTGTATTATCAGGCGATTCACATATTCAACTCATATTGTCAATCGATCAATTAATATTGTTAAATTTCATTATCTCGTCGAGTCTTTTTTATATTAATGTATTAAATTTTATCAATTGTTGAAAATGTAAGAGTATTTCCAACATGTAGATTTGAAGCTATACCCGGTTGCATGGGAAAGCTATTTATTTGGCTCCCCTCTTAACAATATCTAGTCTTGATTCATCTACGATCCAAGCGAAGTCATTTTATCCTAATTCATTATTAAATTATGTGTACCTTCATTGCGTAGAATATATATGAGTAATTTGGAAAAAAATTTCCGAAAAACGATTGCTTGTATCATTTAGAAAAATTAATTTATCATCGATTACAATACATGCCTAATTATTTTAATGGGTAACGAAAAAAATTTCCATTCATTTATTTTTATAAGAAATGCAAGCGATTATTTTTTGGAAAATATATTCCAAATCACCCGCTTTTTGCGAAACACACACTCTACACTCAAACAATAGAATTTCTGCTAGGCTATTACCTTGATTAACCTCTTAAACTCCTACTTGGGCAAAAATTGTTACTCCATTAGTTATGTCATTTCTCTTCATAAACTTGTGACTTCCTTTTCAAGGAAAAGTAAAGCGATCTTTTTTAGGAAACTACAAGCGACATCACTCCTTTCGTATAACGTCATGAACAGGCGACGAGAGGCCATGCAACGCGACGAATTCGAATGCCTGCACCGTCTCCAATAGTTGCATCGCTTCATCAGCTCCGAATAATTCCCCAAGCGATGCCTCGCTTTCGCCAACCATCGCATTGCTTCATCAGAAGTTCCTGATGATCCCCAACCGATGCCTCTCTCTCTCTCTCGTTATCTATATAGACCCGTCACTCCGACGTTGTACACGCAACTCGCGCCATCATTTTCGCGACACGCCGACACTCGCGACATTGATCTCTAGTTCCTACAGTCGAGGATCGAAGTGAAGAGTGTTCCGAAGATGGAAGAAGAGTACGGGTTGGGAGGCGGTTCGGTACTGATGATCGTGGTGGTCGCCGCGGTGCTCTTGTTGGGCCCGTTGGTGATGGGTACAATCCAAGCCCCGGGTTTATCCCTCCTGGTCTTCCCTGTGGTCCTCATCGCAGTTTTCGTCTTCCTCTGTTTAGCCTCCAAATAAGTGCATAGGCAGCTTTCGACTTATTTTCGTTGTTTCGTTTCCTTTTCCTTCGCTCTCTCGCTCTCATTTTGTTTGTGAGCGTACGCTGCCCGTCTTTTTGGTGTATGGAACATACGTTGGTGTATTGTTCAATCAAGTTTTATGAATAGTTGTGGCTCGTGCTGTTAGTGCGTTGATGAATGATGAGCTACTCGTTTTTAAACAGTTTGTATCGATGTTAAAAGAACCCAAGATGCGATTTCTTCTGTTAAATTTATCCTTTTTGCCATGCCTACATTAAGTTGTCAAGTGGCGATTAGAGAAAGAGGTCGGCATGACAGCAGAACTCGCGATCTTGCTTGGTTTACTTAAATTTGCCGATGACGATTATCATGTTTCTCGGTGTTGTGAATCAGAATTCTTGTCTGTTTCAAGTGTGTTGGAGGGGAATTTGGAGCAAAATGCTAACTAGCATTAATGGATGAAAGACCGAATCCAATTACAAGTTATGCATAAGTTGAAGATTGCAGGAATCTTATGTGCAAATATGTAGTTATTCTGCTATGCCAGTGGATGCTTGCTTTTCACTCCTGGTCACAAGGGATGAAGAGTTGTCCTGGTTCAGTATCGAGTATCACGGCTCTGTGAAGAGTAAAAACTCTTACATGAACACAAGAAAATCGAATGAACGCGACCCTTTGATTTCTATCACGCACGCATAGGTGTGTAGCGTTGTCATCTTAACACGGACTTTCTGCCGTTCCATTGAACGTTGTTCAAGTTTTCTGGTAGGTGCGATGCTGTCTGATACTCCTGTCCATGAACATGGAACCGAAGGTATCATGATCGATCCGCAACTATTGATGCTCGCAAATGGATCATTTCACAGTTAAACCAATGTATTCAAAGACAGTATTTCCAACACTACGTTGTCACCTGCTTCATCGATTTGCAAAAGCCGGTTCAAGGCAACTGAACATCGCGCCTTGACAAAAACACTGTTTCATTTACAGAGAAAAAGAAGCACAGTAAACTCGCAGATTGGAGGATTGGCAGTGCAAAAACAGGAGAGAACAGCTCTCTACCTCAATCGAAAGAACAAGGCTTTCGATCTGCCATGTTTAAATCAGGAAAACCACCAGAAGCGTTTGGAACATACTGAAGACCTTAGACAGTGCCGGGCTCGCACTCTTCTTTGTGGCTCGTATCAAGGGCTTTGGTTGAATCGATCAGTCCAGTCTTGTACAATACATCCAGGTCATGAAAATACGGGCAAGACTTGCTATTGGCCGAACGATTCTTCCCTTTCTCTATCGACTTCTTGAAGTACTTATTTATGTTGTCCCATTTCTCCCTGCATTTCTTTGTGCTCCTCTGGTATCCCATAGCCGACATGCTACGTGATATTTCTTCCCAAATGGAGCGTTTGAACCCCGATTGAAGCTTAGGTTGCAAGGCCGCTCGAAGAGCTATGAGTGCCTGTACTTCAGATGCAGGCCACCTCTCATTATTCTGTTTCAGGTTTGGATCGCACTTTTCTGCTGAATTCGGCGGATCAAACTCAACATCCTTCGGTCCTTGATTTTCATCTTCATCTTCCTCCTCGACAGACAAGCTATTTGATTGTTGAGGGACTTGATGGCCCGTGAGTTTCTCAATGAATGAAATAAGGGTGAGACTACGAGAAGTCTCTTGCGCTCTTAGTTCCTCATTCCTTTTTATTTGTTCCATCTCCTGCCGATGCCAAGCCTCTTCCCTACTGATTCTCTCCCTCTCCATCTTCTCTAACATCTGGACTAATTCCCAGTGCATCTGCTCCTGCCTAGCAATCAGTTTCATTACCATGTTCTTCATGAAGAGCTCGAGATTCTTCCTCGTACGTCTCTTCCTCTTGCGGTTATCAGGTTCTCTAACATCTGCCAATGCATCATCATCGCCCTCTTCTGATGACGAACTGACGACAGACAAAAGACCAACATGATAGCCACAATCAATACACATTTGACGAGGTTAAAGCAGGAGTCCATGAATTTCTATCTCATCAATAGAATCATTACATTGGCCAAAATGTCAAGCCAATTCTATCATTATTCTTTCTCACAATGATTCTCAATTCAAGAGGCACGAAATGTGGGATCAAATGTATCATTGAAAGAGTACTCAGAAAATAACAAAGCAACATGTTGACCTCTACTAGCATCCGAAAGAAAACAAAATATACAAGAGGGCAGGAATAACTTAAGGGATAAAGGTCAAGTGCCACAAGATGACTAGCTATACAATTCAACACCAGGCCACTCCCTCCAATGGCACTAGTTACCTTTTAGTAAGCTCAGTCATCCACATCTCACATTTACAGAAAGCAAGGCTGGTGGCCAGAGTATCGCAGGGCATGAATGACAATTAATAGCCTCTTTTCATGGTCTCTGCACTTACATCCTCATTAGCACATTAGTACATTATCATAGCTAACACAATAAAACTACCCCCCACCCCCCAACTCAACATCATGATCACGGTTGTCCCACAATCATCTGTCATATCAAATTAGTTTCTCTCATGCTACATGCTTTATTTCACAACGTATCGAAGCTGTTCGATCTCAACCTCATAATTCCCTCGGAAGGAGTCCACAAATCCTACCCCGTAACCAACCACTTAAAACCCATACGCCTTCCAACATTCCCGCTCAGATACTCTTACAATACCCAAGTTTCTCGGGTTCGATAGCATTGTCTATTGCGAAACCTCTCAAGTGTCATTGGTTCTCAACCTCAGAAGGCCCCATACCTATTCACCCAAGTCAAAACTCCTCACACTACCTTGAAAAACCTGAACTTGACCATACTTCCGTCACAAATTTTACAGAGGAAAAAGGTTAAAGCGAAGGTGAAGCATCATTTCGCAGCATCTAAAAGCAAAAATCGCAGGGGCGATGACAAAAGCCCGTGCTTTCCGGTTAAACCAAAAGCGATGATCACTAAGCAAAAGCGAGAGACCGCGACAATGCCACAAATGGGCGAGCTTTTAAGACGTAAGAAATCAGCAGCAGCACGAGCAAGAAACGACTCACCACCAGGGCTCCTCCCAGAATCGCGCCGGACTATCCGGCTCCCCGCTCCCCTCGCCGGGCTTCTCCTCCGCCGCGTCGGCAACTCCGGCCCCGCCGCTCGGACCCTCCGACCCATCGTCGCCCGCGCGCGCCCGAGGGCCCCCGCCGCCTTCCGGGGTCCCCGGCGGCGACCGGGCGGCGCACCTGATCGGCTTCAGCTTCGAGCGACGGCGATGGACGCCGGCCGCCGGGCTCGAGCCCTGGTGGCAGACCGACGCGGCTGACGGCTCGGGGAACGGGTCCACGCTCTCCGCGAAGGCGGCGCCGGCGAGGAGCTCCATGTGGCGGACGGCGGCGGCGGCGATGAAATCAAAGTAAAAAAAGGAGTGGTTTTTAGGGGGTTGGGGTTGGTGGCTGGGTGAAATGAGGGGGGTGATTTGGAAATTACGGCGGTCGGTCCATGTCCGGCGCGTATTTACCGATTTGCCCCTGTGACGTGTCGAGCGGCCGTGGTGTTTTTAGTCCTATTGGATAATATACATTTTGTCTTTTCCTTTTCCCTTTTTCCGAATATTAAAGTTAAAAATGATTATCCGCACGAAGGACACCTATGAACTTCGATGTCGGCACGTTTTAAATATTGGATTTAGGATATGGGGATATTACTGATGTCGTGCCAAGCAAGAATGTGCACGATCCGGGTAGATAGTTCTCGGTTCCAATCGGCAATTGCCCTTTGATGGAATGAATCCGCTCGAGAATTAGACCGCTAATCTAGTATAATTTTCAAGTGAATCTGTGAAATCGATCTGACCAAATATTAACCAAATATTACCACTCTTTTTACTATAAAGTCTATGCAACCAAAAAATTTCTAGTTTGGACATAACACATGTTGACTTCATTTATCCGAACTTGAATCATAAAGTCTATCGCTGATGGTGAAAAAGAGCTCACTAGGCCATTAAGGAGCTTTTGACTTTTGATATTAAGTGCCTTCACCGCAACTTTTGATATTAAGTGCCCTCACCGCAAAAAAGAAAACTAACTTTCGGGCTGCAAAATTTGTGAAATAGATCAACCATTTGCAGAAAATTTACTACTTTTCTCTTTGAAAGTTTTTATGACTTATAAAGAGCTATAGAAGCGTGTAATTAAGGGGCTTCAAATTTGAAGCTATTACTACTACTCATTAACCATTTTTAATATTAAAAATTAATATATTATAATAATACCGGTCAAGTTTGGGTGTGCTGTGGATCCACTCATGAAATCGGTAACATATTCGGTTCTCATAAAATTGAAATTGAGAACCGAACCGGTTCCCATAAGAATGATCATTTCCGATCTAGTCCAGCCCAGTTCTAGGCAGTCCAAACAGTTACCGATTCTTTTGCACATCTCTATTGCCAAGTGGAGTCCTTGTCATAAAGAAAAAAAAGGTAATTTAAAAAGAGAATACCAAAATTGAAAATATAGGAAAAAGGAAAAACATAAGCCTAAAAAAGAGAGAAGTTGGAGAATCGGATTGTCTTATCACGTTACTTTTTCTAACATGTATATAGACGGAAATTGTCGGTTTCTTTTCGTATCAGTGAAGTGTGTGAGCTTTTTGAGCATTCTATTAAAGGTGGCATTCCATGCGTGCCACAGACGTTAAATTGAAAATATAGTAAAAATAAAAACATAAGCCTAACAGAGAGAAGTTGGAGAATCGGATTGTCTTATCACCTTACTTTTTCTAACATATATATAGACGGAAATTGTCGGTTTCTTTTCGTATCACCTTACAAAAAAGTGCTTAGTGTGCCTAATAATCGTGCCAAAATCACGTAATTATTCACACACCCATACAGTATTGTGGGGTTTAGCCCACACCCAACATTTTCTTTAAATACACTAAAAAAAGCTCACATTTATAAATTGGTATATCTTCTCCCAACTTTTTTATGTAAAATAAGAAAAATCATATTTTGTCTGTTTTACAAGCATCCAACAAGTACTTCCAAAGTTGAAAGGCTGTCATCAAATTCTCGCTGCAAGTTCCTTCGCTCTTCTATTTGCTTCCTTTAAAGTGTCCTCGCCTTGCGGGGGAGTAGACACTTGCTAAAAAATCTTCCCGTCTTACTTTCCTTAGCTAGCTAATCCCTTGTAATTCTTGCGGCCAAATCCGCGGCCTCTTTTTTCGTTAACTGCAACTTTCTTGCTATGATTTGACATAATCTCCATACGGTTATTATCTTGCTGTGGTAAACCCAGACTTCCCAAGCCAATCCTATTACAAATATGAGGGATGCTAGCAGGCATATTCATACAGATAACACACAATCCATTCTTGATTGCAGCAATAGGACTGTCAGGTTAAACATAAGTGAATAGATAATAAGCAAAGATATGTAAAGATATAGAATGCTATTCGCTTTTTCTTGTGCGTCTATGTCACAAGCTGATTTAAAAAGGAAAAAAAAAAATTCAAAACAAAGAACTCTATTGTAAAGTCTTAAAAGCTTGCCCAGTTTTAGGTCTCAATTTCTAAGGGTTTCTAATTTTTTTCTGAATTTTTTTATAACTTTTTGAATTTTTAATTATTTTTCTTTTTTTGTTATTTTTTTAGATTTTTAGGAACAATATTAGGATGCTTGTGTGCTTTCCTTTATGCTTATAATTGCCTATAGTTTTAATATTTTATTTTAGAATCGTTAGGACAAATCTAAGTAGGCTGCTATAACATTCGTTAGTATATGATTATAATTAGGTACCAAAATGATTTCGAGTACAAAATCTCTAAAGAGAAGCTTTGAACAAGAAAATGAAACTTTCATTATGAGATAGATGATTAGATGAGTACAATGAGAGGGAGGGCACCCCTTCTTATACTAGTGGGCCCCGGTTATAACCATTGATCGTCTTTTGATCCAGTGGACGAGATCATGTCTTCTAATCTACCACCTATTCACATTTATTCCAAGAAAATTCTAGATTCTTCGCACAATTACCATCTCGCCCGTTCCTGGGAACATTCTGGAATCTCTAATGGAAACCCTGGGCAATCTTAGGCGGTCTTCTTCGATCATGTACGGTCCTTGGTCATGGGAACCTCGTGATTGTGATATCTACGTGTTCTCTATCTAAACTGCCCACTTTTTTCTGTATTGCTTCAATAGTGTCACCGTAATTTTCCATCTCAACATTTCATTTAGAAAGAATAGTTGCAACAAATTACCGGTTATAGAATAGAGAGAAAAAAGAAGCAGATCACAAACGGGCATGCGATGGCGATGGGACTTCCATATCTTTCTTCTTGTGATATGCACGTCCAGCCGGGTCGATGTTACTGTTTGTTGAGATCATCATATCAAAATATCAGAATGTGAGAGTTGCAAGCTTTAAATTTATACTTTTGTGCGACCAAAAACGCCCATCTATACATTGCCACTGTCATATATTTCTAAAGATTCATTTTTCATCCTTCCACAAATGCAAAGGTAATGAGATGGACAGCTACTCACCACAATAAAGGAAAGATCATTTCAAGATTTCCTGCCATGATTCAAGTGGGACATGAATCTCCCATACTTTTAATCTCAAATGTCTAAAGGAGTTCAACTAGACCGCAAGTGGATCCACCATAGCTATTGCAAAGGACGAACAAATGCAATATTAAACAGTTGGTGCAGTGGCAAAGCACAGGACTAATCCAGTATAGTCTATTGCCAAGAAAAGAACACGGATGCTAATTTTCATGAGAAAACATAGCATTGTGTTTTAGCAAATATATTAAGGGCTATCTTATGACAGCCTAAAATATATAGGGCCTTCTATCACATTCAGACCATCTGATTTCCAGCACGGTGAAGTTCAATCAAAATGAATGTTATTGAAAGAAAAGAAAAAAAAATTCATCAGAATAGCTACTTATCATGGCATCATTTCTGCAAAAAGAGATGCCGTGAAATAGCATTATCTTTGCGTGAAACTTCCCCAAGCAGCGAAAAATCTCCAGCTCATACCTCAGAAGTCAAGACAATGGGCAGGTGAATGCTGTAAGTCAGTGATTTTCTCTAAATAAGCATCTACATTGTGGTGAAACTGCAATGCAGATTAGGCTTAGAGTGATTCTGAACGCAAACTTATCCACCACAAGTTTGTTCCATCCAATTTCTAATGCCAAATGTGCCAGAAACTCACTGAGACACATCACAGAGAGATAAACATAGTAAAAATTGAGAAGAAATTCTCCGTTGTGCCTAACCTACAAAATCATAGACGATGCTCGAACGAACTCGATAAAGCCAATCTAAGTCGATCGCAAATAGGTCTTCTGAAATCAAATGGACCGGAGGATGGGAGATGCAAGACGAACGTGAAACAACGAGAGATAAGACACGATGAAGGCAAGACTCCAAAGGAATTCCTCATCGGAAAAGTTCACACCCTCATCAGATACACCATCGGAAACTAAGCGCGCGCGCTTGTGAAGTACCTCTGTTCAACACTACAAAACAATCAGAGGTATGCTCAACGAAGACGCAACGGAACTGTGAAGAAGCCATAGCCAGAAGAAATCGATGGATTACAAAAGCTCGAGATCGATTCGCACGTCGACACGAAATGCATTGCTAGACCGAGACAAGCTGGGGATCTACAGCACCTTGCTTCTTCCGCCATTGCGACAGGGAGCGAGCTTGAGCGTTAGAGAGAGAGAGAGAGAGAGAGAGAGAGAGACTGGATTTGAGTGGAGATGAGAGAGAAGTGGGTCTGGTTTGAATGGCGACTCTTTATATAGAGAGAGTAGCTTCGAAACAGGCGGGACGGAAATTGGGCGGAGATTCCCCCTTCGGGGGAAACATTTCGACTTAATTCCTTTTATTTTATGAAAAATAATGATTTATTAAAGTACTTTCCTAAAAACTATCACTTAAATCATTTTTAAAAAATAAAATTGAATGAATATTCATTAATTATTTCTAGTGATAACAATCAACCGTTCATAGGAAATCTTTGGTAAAGCAAGTCATTAAATTGAAACAAACGGAACTTGTCTTGAAAAAATTCCAGTAGATCGGATACTCAGATCTAAATAAATCTTAACCGATCCACATTTGCAAACCACATGATTAATGACTCTGATTGATTTAGGACATGTAAGCTCGGGCTTGGGGAAGCAATTACCCTCACGTTGCTATTGGTTGATTGCTACCAAAGCCCATCTCACATTCCTAGTGTCGCACAAGGGAGAGCACTTTCGTCCAGGAATAACTTGAAAGCTGGGTTGAGCATGACTTGAAAGAAGTCGACATGGAAATGCGTATCTTATTATGATCTAAAGGAGGATTTTCTAGAAAACATGTTGTGTCGACATTTATCTTGCCTTATCCGCTATTGGAATGTTGGGTTCAATGCACCAAGAAAATACTAACAGCTCTCTGAACAAGCCTATCAGCAGAGTCCCATTTTTTATTTATTCATTTTTGTAAGGAATATAAGTGATTAATTTAAAAATATATATTTTTTAAATCATTCATTTTTCATGAAATAAATGGGGATATTCTTCTCAACTCTTCATGTTCGAAGGAAAAAAAAATCAATCATATTCTTTAAGCCCGACTCTCCAATTCTTATGAGCCGGATCCTATTTTATGAGCTCCACATATATATACACATGGGTAATAACACTTTTATGTGGTGCTTGATTTAGGTAGATGAACGCCATGTTTTGAAATTACCTCTCTTCTTGGCGCACGAGTCTTGCTTCTAATCCAGCAAACAAATACCGCCTAGGTCAGAAAATCCAATCACGACACGTAAACGCAAGTTAATGGCTCTACTTTGAAGTGTCATTCTGCATATGAATAATGAGTTCGTCTTATTTTTTATTTTTTATTTTTTTGGGGTCAAAAACGAAAATATTTTATTCACTTAGCAAAGATGACAAGCTCCGTCATTAAATAAAAGCTCCCAAAGTGCTTGGGAAGAAAATATTTTATTCACTTAGCAAAGATGACAAGCTCCATCATTAAATAAAAGCTCCCAAAGTGCTTGGGAAGGGGATAAGGCCCAATTAGGAAAGTAGTTTTTATTGTGGGTTTTGATAACCCAATCTGCTTCATAGTTGGCCTCTCTAAGACAATGCATAATTTGGCTACTAGATAAAGACGGTATCTTGTCTTCGCGCTTCAAGACAAGTTTGTGAATCTCCCAACTTAGCTGATTTGGACTGTTTAAGGCATTGACTAAGTCTAAGTCCATCTCGATTAATGCGTAGACATGATATCATGTCAACAGTATATCAGAACAATTAGAATTTGGGATTATGTGGCTGCTCTATGGTCATGTAAATCGTGATGAAAGGTCAGGAGGGATGATCCGATGGAATTATGGGTGACCACTTCACACGACCGATGTACGTAGCTAACAAGCACCTCAAGAGAACACCGCGTGCAATACTTGTATTCGTTGTCTTACATTTTAGCACTTGCGTGAATGAAAATTAATGGAATGACGAAGAAAATTAAAGGTACGTCGACGACGACGTGGAATAGAAGGGCTTGTTTGCAAATACGACTTTGCCCGCTTTCCTTTGTGAGAGAGGCTTGTGCACATGAATCTCTAGCAAGAAGAAGGCTAGTAAAGGCATGCCGGAATAGTTACCGGACGAAGAGGATTGGTAGACATGGTGAATTGTTCCATTCAAACCTGACTACTTGCCTTCGCCAGCTCCTCGCGCTGCTGTCTTACATCTAACAGCAGCCCTCGGTCGAAATCTGGATCTGTTTTACTTGGGAGAAGGTTTCATCATCAACTTTTATTCTGTGTCTTTCCATTTGTTTCGTTTGGCAAATCATACTACACATATAAAAACAGTTATGCGTGACAAAACATGCCAGAACGACGGACTATGCAGCGAAGGAGCGTCAAGCTCCGCCGGGCTTCAGGTTCTGTTGAGCTAGTTCATGAGCTACGGAGGTAGCTTTAGGGTAAACTTGCTCGAGAGGAACCGACTCCTTTTCCAGGAATGATAAGCGCGCATCAGATATATAATGTAAGTCACCGGTGATCACAGAACAGAATGCGAAATGCCTGCTTGTATGACTGAATGGTTACGTTCTAAATTCATAATCTTCCCTTCCCCCCGCTCTCTCTCTCTCTCTCTCTCCCCTCCTTCGCTCTTCGTCGTCTGTGTCCTGCTCACGCCACCATCCCTCCGCCACTTCACTGCGCCACTCACTCCTGATTTCTCTAACGACCCTGCAACTGGCCTCTGAGCACGGTGGCATTGACTGAGCTGCCTCTCTCTCTCTCTCTCTCTCTCTCTCTCTGAGCCTCTCCCCAACCCTACAACTCCTCAGCTAGGGGTCGACCTTAAAAAAAAACCTGGCTATTTGCGACCCTGGTCGAGCTTGGATTGACACAGAGCTAAGGTCAAGCTGAGATTTAAGGCTTGAGTTCAATGTGAGCCGCAAATCTTGGCTCGTCTTCGTTGTTGTCGTTGCTTCTTCCTCATCAATGCTGCGGCAACCATGAGGGAGGCAATCGGAATGCAGCATGGTGCATGGACGGGGAGAGAGAGAGAGAGAGAGAGAGAGAGAGAGAGGAAAGCAAGGATAAAGGCTATGGCAGGCCTGCAGGGTTGGGGGAACGCAGCTTCTGCTCACATTATAGGAGGCTTCTTCTTTGCCAGAGATTGGCTTAGGCTTGGCTGAGGATAAAGCAAGGATTTCTTTGTTGAGTATTTCATGAGTGCAAATTTAGTGTTGATTTAAAGGAGCAAGAGATGGTTCTAGAATTTGACAACCAACTCTTACCATTGATTGGTGCCTATATCTCAATTTCATGACTGTTTTGGTGCATGCATGCATACATACATACACACATATATGTATTATATATGAAGGCCCACTTCCCTTAAAATATTCTCCAATTTTAGGTCCAATATTAATTATATCCTGAACTTTTTTTTTTGTCTAAGGTCACAAACTTTCATTTTAATGCCAAGTTTACCTCAGTGAACTCCCCATCCAAAATCGTCACTAGTTTCTTTTGAATTATTAATATCATAACTACTTAGAGGTTTATTTTTAGAACCTGCCTTTTCTTATATACCATCCGCTTTATATGAAAACGATAGGATTCTAATGTTGATAATTTTTAATAAACTGTTGGCAATTTTTGGACAGAGGGGTAACGAAGGTAGATTGGGACAATAGTGAAAGTTGACAGTTTTCCTAGACAAAAAAATTCAGATTAGAATTGATATTAAACCTAAAGTTGAGATTTTTTTAGGGAATTAAGCCTAAAAAAGGATACCATAATTATCTAAATTGCTATCTATTCTACAATTGAATAACTAAACATTTTCTTCAATTAAATACCTCAACTTTTCAAACTTAGCTCACATGAGGCTTCCATTAAAATCACAAATGGAAAAGGCCGATGCAAACACCAGCACTGTTAGATAATTGATAGCTATCTATCGGCATCTAATTTGACCTTTTGAGATGATGCCATGTCACTAGAGACATGTTAGAGGACTAAGATATTCCAAGTAAGCACTCTCTCTCTCCCTTCTTATCATCTAATACCTAAATATAGATGGTACAACTTGTCCTGAGTAAGCAAGTCATGCCAATAAAAATTCATCGCCTGATAATTTATTAAATGGAGTCCTCACATTCAGCCAAATTTTAAAAATTGAGATACTTGATAGAAAAAAAAAAAAACTCGAATACTCGATTGTAGAAAAGTTCAGACAGCTACGCTGGTGTTGTCCTTAATAAAATTATCAGAAAGACTGAGTGCTTGCCTTGTTGACTCTCATTTACAAAGGAAAAAGTAGCAAGAAAAGAAAAAGTTCCCAAGAGTCTACACAGAAATCCATGAGTGGAAAAGGAAATTAGTTGAATAATTCAGTTGAAAGCAGCCAAAATCAGTCTCAGAGGGAGAGGGAGAGAGAGAGAGAGAGACTGACAGATAAGTGATGGAGGCTTTACTTCGTATCTTTCCCTGCATGAGTAGATTTTGCTAAATATAGCGACAAAACAACTAAATCCTCTGAGAATGAAATCGTTTCCACAAGTTCGGAGAAACGCCCGCAAAAGCAAAAATGGAAAAGGATAGAAAGATCTACAACGTTATCCACTCCTCTCTCTCTCTCTCTCTCTCACTTCATCCACTTCCATTTTAACCGAAAATAACCAAACCCATCACAGCAGAACCTTCTTACATTCATCTTACAGCATTTACACAGTTTGAAGGATGGAAAACATTGAAAGATTAGCCATCACTAATCCACTAATAATCACAATTATACATGTAAGAAGCCCTCCTCCCCTTCCTACTCCATGAAAACAGCCCACCAGATCACCCCAATTTATACCCTCATGCTCCTCCATACAATACAATCTCTCTCTCTCTCTTTCTTTCTCTCATGTGAAGAGACCAATGAAATGGGAAGGAGAAAAAAACCCTTTTTCTTTAACATCAATCATGAACAATACTTGGATCCACTAAGGACAAAAAAAAAAAAAAAAAAACACTACAAAGGCAAACTAAAACGAAAAAGCTTGGCATCAGCATCATCATCACCATCGCCATTTTTACTAATTAATTAGAAAGGAGGAAGAAGAAGTTAAATTCTTTCCTGTTTGTTTATATATATAAGAAGGAAAAAGGAAGAGCCAAAAAAAAAAAAAAAAAAAAAGGGGAAGAACCTACCTTGGTCTCCCACCAGATGACCCTCCACTACCGGATCCATACATGTGATGGTGACTCTGGTGATGCGCATGATGCGCATGATGCCCCATCATCATCATCCCCCGTACATCCCCCCACCTCCCCCGACCCCATACCCCCCGCGGAGCCCCGCCGCTGTTCACGACGCCGCCGCCGCCCCCGCCGCCGCCGATGCTGCTGCTGCCGTCCCCGCCGTCCGATCTCTCCCCGGGCTTCCCCATGGCCGCCGTCTTCTCGCCCTCGATCTCCCGGAACTTCTGCAGGTACACCTTCAGGGGCTCCACGTACTCCTCGAACCCCAGCGTGGTCATGGCCCAGAGCAGATCGTCCCCGTTGATCGTCTTCCGCTTCTCCCGCTGGCACTTGTCCGACGCCTCCCCCGTTATGAAGCTTATGAACTCCGACACGCACTCCTGCATGAAATTCCGTGCCCCCAAACAGTTCACCAAACAGTTCACCGCCGCAAAAAAAGGGTTTTCGACGCAGGGCTAGGGTCTCCCCACCCGCCCCATTTTTTACCTGCACGGTCTCCTTGGCCTCCTTGGATATCTTGGCGTTGGCGGGGAGCGCCTTCTTCATGATCCGGCTGACGTTCGCGATCGGGAGGAACCGGTCCTGCTCGCGGGCGAGCGCCGCCGCCGACTCGCTGTTCGCGTTGTTGTGGCCCCCGGAGTCGTTGTCCGAATCCGCCATGGCCTCCAGCCGGCGCCGGAGCGAGCCGGAACGTCGACAATTCAGCCGGACGGCGAGGCCGGGAATGGCGAGAGAGGATCGGGGAGACTTTTCCTGCCGGCGGGGAGGAAGGAAGAAGTCGAGTTTACTTTGGAAGAAGAAGACCGCGGTCTACTCTGGACTGGTTCTAGAGAGAGAGAGAGAAAGTGGGCTTTTTGATTCTGACTGATGATATGTTTTTTGCCGGGGGAGATTTCTTAATATCGGGGATCGGAGGGGAAGGGTTGCGGTGACACGTGGGGGCCTTCCCCGCCGTTCGTTTCCCGATAAGTTTACGCGACTCGGACGCGCGGTGTGCCGTCGGATGGGCTCGGGACCGCGGGATCTGGGCCGTCCGCTTCCCCTCGCACGTGATCTGGGCCCTTTGTGCGCCTCCCTCTCTCTCTCGCCCCCCATTTTTCCCGGCTCGGCTCGGCTCGGCTCGGCTCGGCGCGCCGGCCGGCCGCCTCCCCCTGCTTTATACCTTTTGTTAATGTTTCCAAAAGGACTTGGAATGCCCATTCACTTGATTTAATTTGATCTCGATGACGTGGCACTCTCTTGTGCTTGAGGAGATCCATGCGCCTCAAAAATATTGGAAATGAATTTTTTTGGGTTAGCCGATCTTAAAGATACCGACCAAAATTTTCAATAGT
This sequence comes from Eucalyptus virginea, assembly GCA_014182375.1. Lineage (NCBI taxonomy): Eukaryota > Viridiplantae > Streptophyta > Magnoliopsida > Myrtales > Myrtaceae > Eucalyptus > Eucalyptus virginea. Next base: position 15,149,848 of record CM024517.1, on the reverse strand, counting down.
ATCAATCAATAAAAGTCAGATTATAATTTGTTCTCGCATACTAAAATTGAAATGATGCAACAAAAATATTTTTGTGATTATTCACTAATGTTGCAAGATGGGTTCCTAACGGGAATAGGTAAGGCAAGACTTAGAAAGTATCTTTTATGTTTTAGTCAAGTTGGACTTTTCCAGCTAAAGAAGTTGTACAACAGTTCATTTTGGTCTTTCTAGTGGCTTTCCACACAAAGCTACGGTCTCCAAAGACTCCTTTAGAATTGGCGAGATCCTTTTGCTTATTTAGCGATGTGAGTGACTTTCTAAGAATTTTATAAACATGAAAATAACACGTTCGCGGATCCTAAAAACCAATATTGGCATTAATAAATCATGATGTGATCTTATACGTCATTAATAAATTATGTTAATCTTATATCTCATTCTTTATAAGATATCTTGCATTTCTTCTTTTCACTAGTAAACTAACACATGTCATGAGCTTCAAATCGAGATAATGATCGAGGAACAGTCCTTTTTGTTTTAGCCCTTTTGCCCACTAAGCCATGTCCATGTGGGCGACACGATTAAAGGCACGGAATTCAAATTGCTACTAAAGAAACGACATGGAATACTTTCCCTCACCCAACTTTTCAGTAATCATGTACCGATGAAATATCGGGCCCAAGGCCTCCAAAGTTAATCTTTTCTTGTGTACTACCACTAACCCTCTAAAGTTTTTTGTCATTTTTCACTAATGCAGAAGTGAATTTAAAATGCAAAATTAGACCAAAAGCTAATTTTTTTATTTGGCTAAAACGTAGAGAAGAGAAGTGAGTGCACCTCAAAAGACAAGAAGCCTGACAAGGCTGTAGTGGGGGGCGAGGCTCAAAGCTGCTCAAAGCCACCATGCGATGCTTTTGCCATTTTTCTATATCGTCACCGTGACGATTGGTTGATCAAGCATTATAAAATCTAACTTCTTTCACCGTTAGTGGAGCCGATGGACGAATGGATTCCTGGGGTCCAGGCCTCGCTACGCGCCACCCGCCGTGCATCATGCGTTTTGACTGCGGGGGGCTCCCCCCCCCCTCGGCACCACGTTGGACGGTCGTGATTCCTCGCAATCATGCCACGCGGGCCCGCGTCGAGAAGATCGGCGCCACGTGGACGGGTGACTTGGCATCTTTTGATGACCAGGGTTGACTCATTGACGAGACAGGCGAGGAAGATGGAGGGCTCCCGTCAAACTGTTGGAGTTCGATTCCTCAAACCTTAGTTGAGTAAGCGTACACCACAGATTGGTCTCCTTGACCCGCATTTAGATTCTCGACTTAGAAGGTCGATGAAGTGTTTCTGAGGCGGGTTTTCTTGTGAAAAGAACTTTCGGCGTACTTTTCCATTTTAATGAGTGCCGGACGGTCGAATCATGCCGGATAGTTATCTTCCTCTCCCACCTATCTATCGCACGCCACTCATGGAGGAGTGATGCATTTGAATGTCAATGACCACAGTGAGGGGCAACCCAACTTTCTCTTAAAAGACAACGAGTTTAATAATATAACATCATTCCTAAGTTGATTCAACGTGAAGCTAATGAAGAAATTGCTTCTTTCCTGTGCTTCTCCACTTGCGTCAAAAAAGGGGGTAGATTCTATTAGAATCCTCCCTAAAAGAAAAGGCTAGCAAAATTACAAGATGCATGTAGGACTGATTTCTATAGCTCTACATGCTTTTCAAACTTGGTAAGCTATAGATTGTTAGACCCGTCTTTTGATTTTTCAAAGAAGTGATAGACAAGTTTGGTATCGAAGAATTTTGCTAATGGAAGTTCATCGATTTGGCCCATTTGATTGAAACTCGATGCACTGTTCTTTGGCCAAATTGATTTCACTAGGGGGTGAGCAATCTTAACGACCGGTTCAAGACCGACCCCAAAACCAGGTTGATTCTCAATCCCAAAACCTTAGAAGTGGCTTTATATACTTTATTGGGAAAAATATAGTGAGATGCAACCCGAATAATGAAACATGCGACATCTAGTTTGAAGTAGGCAAATATGATCACTCAACCAATTCCACAAGGCCTATTACATAAACTCCACCAATCGGTGTTGCCCTATCTTTAATACTGTGGAGATGTACATGTGGGCTATGTTAAGAAAAAATTTCAATTTGGAGAATTGGTGGGGTGTGAAATAATTTTTAATATCAATGGCTCATAATTTATTGATTTAAGTTTTTGAGTAGAGGTAAGTCTAACTAGATATGCTAATAAGCTTGAACTTGGGCTCTCTCTTGATGATTTCTCCAAATGAAAGTATCGAACTTCTATTACACGCTCTTAACAAATGATATCATAGTTGATAGTTTTGATGGCCCACTTCAATGTGTATTAATGTTTGGTGAATATCTCAAGAAAGGAATCTAATCAATACAATATCTAAGCAACCTTTATGGTCCAATCTAGCGGAAAAGACTTGGAGTGAGGAGAAGCATTGTGTTGTGGTAACAAGATCCTTGGGGCAACCTTCATAGTTTGATTTGGAGAAAGGGATCCAAATGAAAAGGGCGTCGGAAGTTCAAATCTAGAGAAAAAGATTAGGCATGGAAAGGGGTGTTGGAAGTATGTTTGTAAAACAAACAAAAGTGCATTGTCCTATAGAAAAGTTGGGAAGCGTGTGGGCCAACATTTAAATGTGAGTCTTCTAACATTACGATTGAAGATAATGGCCAAAGTGAGCTCAACCCACAATACCCTCATGCGGCTGTGCGATTATTAGGCCTAGTAAGCACTTGATTGTTCACAATAGGGTTATAGTTATTTTTATTTCAAATTTTATTATTATTTTTGCTTATAGTTAGAAGATGCTCTTAAAACCTTTGGAAAATTGTGTATTTTCATACATAACTCCTCAGTTTTAAAATTCGAAATTCTAATAAATCATCATCATCGTCATTTTCTTAATCCAAAATTTCAACATCTCTTTTGAGAGAGTATATGTTGATTTTGCAACATTTCCTGAGATGATTGTTTCTATTCTAAAGACTGAAACAAATTCGTTGCTCTCGTCTCAGTTTCATTATTAAGTCTTGTCGATTTTCTTTATCAAAATACAACTCTTATTTTTCAATTATTTCCCTTTGAATTTACTAGAGAAATACTAGAATTATATATGATATTCTTCCTTAAGACTTTGTTGTATCCTTGAACATTTTTGCTAATAACAACGTTATAGGATGAACATCATTTTGGTCTAGGATTGCCTAAGGGCAATTGCCCTAGTGGTATGCTGGTCGAGGGCTGTTGTGGTTGCGACTAGTTAGCGCACTTGAGATTTCCAACTGTGTAAGTAGAGACAAATCGACGACAACTTGGAACAAGCAGTGACGCAAACCCGCATGAATAGTGGGCAGAGAGTTATGTTTAAATTCTTGGGATAATTTTTTCTAGAATTAGAATATTTTGGTCGATCTGGGTAACTATATCAGGTCTAATCAGCTCATAATAAATTGCAAGAAATTTTCCGTCCCATAAAGAGCTCTCTTTCAAAGAGAGGTTAACTACGAAGATTACCAATGGGCAATTAGCAGTCCGAATCTTACTTCTTTTAATTACTTGCACGTAAGCCGCACCGAGTTAATGTCTTATCCTAAAAAACTGCTTAAAGTGGGAAAAAGATATTACTTTAGGGTTAGCATTTTAGGAAGGTGGTCTATCTGTTGAAAAGATTAATTAGGGGCAGATTCGAACTCTCTTGGATGGAAAAGTTATTGTGCATCATTTAATTATTATATTGGAGTAGTCATATATCGAGAAATAATGAAAGAAACGCTTCTATATATTTCTATGCCGCGATTAGTTTTGCCTATTTTATGGCCCGTAAAATGAACTTGTAGAAGTTTAATTGAGAGTGAGAACTTGCCTATTGATGCAAGCTATTAGGATACAAGCGTGTGCGATCGTAACTTAGTAAAGAACATAAGTTGCTTTGCCCTTCACTTAAGAACAACGATACGTAAAAAACGATAAAGGTAGACAACCAACCTTCACGTTTTAACTGCCCTTCCAGCTACCAACTTCCGTTTCGGGGATTTCAAGGATGTAAAGACAAGTAAAGCCCCTCGTTACGGATCTAAAGCACGAAATCTTTCCTGCTTATCCTTTGCAAAACTTCGATTTCACTCAATTTAATCCCTCCTTCTGCGCATTTTAATGTTCCATCGTGAGGACTGTGAAGGAAGGGCATAGCGTCGTGATTAAAGAGTGTCGAAAACGGCAGCTCCGTAAAGAATCTTAAACACACCTCGTAAATCTTCATCTTCATTGCACGAAAGACGCGCGAAGAAGACTAAAAGAACACACCCGAAGGACATATATAGCGCTACTTGGTTTTGCAGCTTTGTCAGTGATCTTGCAGCGATGGCCATTTTCTTCATATTCTTCATCTTCCTCGTTATCTCCGATGGAGCTGCTTCGACGGAGGGCTCGCTTCTTGAGTTCTCGAGCCAAGACGAGCTGGTGGAAATGGCGGGATATGGTGTGAAGAAGGTGTCGACCGTCTTGGTCGCTGGCTCGGTTTCGTGCGTGGCTCGCCTTCCCGGGGACGCTCATCATCGACGTCATGCTTGGCCAGTCTCCGGTCTTCACCTATAAACTCGAACTCTGCTATTCGAAACCCTCCATTACAAGTGTCCATCGTGGGTTCGTGATTAGTTGATAAGATGACTGGGCCTTTAAGGATTCGATGCTGTCAATCAAAACCCTAGGGCTAGATACGGCCTTCTTGATTATTTGACTAATATCCTATGCTGACTATAGTTAGAATCAATTCTCAGGTGCTTTGGTTGGTGTAAAATGTCAAAAAAGCAAGAGCAGGATCAGTTCAAATTGGACTCAAGGCTCCACCGATGAATTTGGAGACTTCACGATGGATCTCCCTTCCCACCTCCATGCCGTTCCGGACCTGCCCAAGAAATGCTCGGTTCGACTCCTCCGAGTCCCAAGAAGCTCGCCTTGTCGACCGACTCATGGTCATAGACACAAGAGGTTGAAATTAGCTTCGGTCCGAGATGGGGTTCGCTCTTACAAGGCTGGAAACATAAGGCTCGTGCTCATGCAGTCCTCAAGGCTTGCGATGGATTGTAGGAGCAGCATGAATAGGAATCTATAGTGAGTTGATCATATAAAAACTGTACATCCCTACTTATACACTTAAATTCATATGACAATTTGAGGTATTTCCATTCAGAAAATATGTGTAAAAAGAAAAGTAGGAGTCATTATTTGATTAGACATAGATACAAAAAAAAAAAAAAAAAGAGTTTCATCCAAAGAATATAATTTGATATGTATCGAATGACGATTATTTTGAAGTTAAGGGAAGAGTATGTCAGTAATTTATATGGTATGGGATAAGTTATACTTGTGTAGATGATTGTGTAGATATATATGTATCAATTGATGATCGTATGATGACGTATGTATCAATCGGTGATCTTATGATGACGTGTAAGATTTATATTTAAATAAGTGTTTTTGTTTTTTAAAATTCAACTTCGGGTTTTATAAGCTTAATTTTTTGGGTACAGATACACTAGCCAATGGAGCATAGTTTGGACCTGAGTGGTCTGCTGGGAAATCATAGGCCCATCTAGAAATTGCTGCTCCCTGTTCTCTTGTTCTTTTACTGCAAAGAATGGTTTTTTGGGCCAAAATTGCTCTTTTCTTTTCTTTTTTTTCTTTTCTTTTTTTGACCAGGAATCTCTCAACGTGACCCACCTAATTGCTCTTTTCTTTTATCTCTCAACCACCTAAAATTGCTTGTTTTTTGTTTTTTGAAATTTTGAATCATCCGTAATTATTTTTGTTGTAACTTTTTTTAAAGAAAATTACACAAACCCCTATAAACTTTGGAGCAGTACACATTCGCCCCAGAACTATCAACTATTATATAATATCCCTAAACTTTCATTTTGTTTCAATCATTGCTATTCATTAAAATTTTCTATTAATACATGTGATGCACATGATTTTTACGAATTGAAAGTGCATTTTCATCTCACTTTTTGAAGCCAATCTCTCTTTCACTCTTAATTGCTCTAAAAATGAAAAAAAGAAAATGAAAAAAGAAAATGAAAGATGACTAAATCAACTAAAGTACTAACGGCAGAAAAAAGATAACATCAAAAATAATATTAGACATGTGTATGCTGAAAAGAAGATAGAATTGGCAAATGCGTTAGTGTAAGGGATGTCAAGTGATGACATTTTGTGGGATGGGCAGATTTTTATCAGAGTTCTTCTTGTGGTCTTTCAATTTGTTTCATGCAACAGTTAGAACTGCTTCTGTGCACCTGAATTGCTCTTTTGAGCTTGGTAATGCTATTGAATGAAGTTGGTCACTTTGTGTAAGAGCTGCTGTAGAATGGAAGTTTGGCTTTGATGCTATCAAATGAAGTTCCATACTGTGGAAAGAACTGCAGCTGATGTTGAACGAAGCTAATTGAGTGTGCTATTGAATGAACTCCTCACAACTACTTGTATTGGCCAACTTGGTCTCGACTTCAACAGCAAGAGCACTTTCCATTAATCGATTTGATATTTTCAGGTCCACTCCCACCCAAAAAAACAAAACAAAACAAAAAAAAAAAAAAAATTGCATTTCCCTGGCATGTTAAACTCGGCACATCCTATTAAGCCTAGCGCATTCGTGAAACCTTTTTCCTTGATTGATTCTCGTCCATGCTGTTCACAGTGGTGTTTGGAGAAAACTATCTTCGATTCAGAGTGAGCCGATCAGCTTGATTATGTTGAATAAGGCATCTGTATGCTTGCCATAGTCCTTGATCAAACGCGAATTACGGTTCATTTGTTACTTACACCCGTTCCTTGTTATGACTTCTCAACACGTTCAGATAATTGGCCTACCTTTAGAATGGATTCTGGAAAAATGACTATGAGCGGTGCAGGACATGGGGCGGGTAATAGAAGTTCGCATTGACACTAAGAAGGGACTACCTTACGGGCCCAGTCGAGCTAGGGTGGAGTTAAACCTGCAAGCACCTTTAAAAACAGGGAAGTTGATTAGTCTAGAAGGAAAACTTATTTGGATTGACTTCCGTTATGAACGTCTATCCCACTTTTGCTACTCTTGCGGCAAACTGGAACACTACGTTATGTATTGCAAAGACATTCCATATGATGAGGCTAAGTTCGAGGGACAGGACAAAATGACATATGGTCAATGGCTCAAGGCAAAAGTAAAGGAATATAGTCCTTACTGGTATGCTTTTTACTCACCCCAACTCTCATCAGAACAGTCTGTAGACAGCATACCTGAAACACCTCCATCGCAACTGCAGAACATACCCCTTCTGCCCCCTCCAAGCCACACCGCAGCAGTGACAACTATAGATCCAACACCAATGGCTGCTCTCCCAATATTGGTCCCTGACCAGCGACAAGAATCCAAGACAATTATGCATGACGCTTCCCTTCATCTTTTGCTCTCATTCAGTCGGCAAAGTTGAAGGGTATCCAGACTCTACCTACGGATATACAACTGGCAAAAACCGCGATATTCTAGATTGTGCGAAAGTTGGTGTCACCAAAAAACAGAAAAGACATACTCCATACAACAATGCAGGTTTAATCCTGGAGAACTTGGACGACTCTAACCTTACCAAGACACTTGTATTAGCAGCGGGTGAAGTAGGAAAATGGGCTTCGGTGGCTGCCCTCATGACCACCTCCCTCACCAATGAAGCTGATCTGTTTGGAACTATCGAGGAGTTTGGACAACTCCCGGCCGGTTCAAGCTCTAATGACGGCCCAAAGAAAAGCCGAACATGGTTTTTTTGATGGAAACAAAAAATTCTGAGGAGAAACTTCGAAGTCTACAGCGCGGCCTGCATTTCACTAATTCCTATATGATCAATGCTACTGGTCTGGTGGGGGGAATGGCAATATTTTGGAACAATCGGGTAGATTTAACTGTGCTTACCTCAAATCAAGCGTACTTTGATATGCTCTACAAAGAATACCAAGATGATCGAACTATGCATCTTACTTGCATTCATGCTCCTTTCACGTACCACAATCGACAAAACCTATGGAATGAACTTCAAGAGATCAGCATGGCTAACACATTTCCATGGCTATGCCTTGGGGATTTCAATGAAATATTGTACCCATGGGAAAAAATAGGCAAGTGCCAAGCAGAACACTATAGAATGTTATCATTTTGAGCTGTTCTCAATGACTGTTCTCTTATGGAATTACCGAGTAAAGGATGTAAGTTTACTTGGATGAACAACCGTGAGGGAGATAAGCTGGTGAAGGAACGTCTTGATCGGGTGATGTGCACAATAAACTGGCATTTATTATTCCCTACAGCTGAGGTCTTTGTGCTGCCGGTTGTTGGGTCGGATCACAATCCATTAATTGTCAACTCTTCAGCATCTTATAAGGCACGAAGAAAATCTTTTCACTTTTGAGGCTTTCTGGAATGATTAAGAATGCTCAAACATTATATCAGCAGCATGGAACTCAATACGCGGTCAAAGAGCTAGACTCATGTTGGCTGGGTCCACCTTCATGTGGGGCCCAGTCAGCATTAAAAAAAAAAAGAACAAAAAGAAGTGGAGTTGTCGTACGTGGGGTGTGCGCCGAAAAAGTGACGAGAGAGAGAGAAGACAAAAATTGCCACAAAGGAGAAGAAAGAGAGGAAGAGCGCTGCAACTTTGCGGCTTTGATTCGAAGGCCAAATATTGACGGAATCGGTTCAAATTTCAGTATGTTGTTCGTGAGACCGAGGGCTACAAGTTGATGGTTTTGTTCGTCGAGAACCGTCTCCAAATTCTCCGAGTTGCGGTTAAGGTTTCTTGCTCCCAACTTGTTTGTCTACCTATGTGGTGGGAAAAAGGATGATTGTAATGTTGATGTTGAGCCTCTAGTGTGTAACTAGAAGAATACTTTGTGTATCCTGCTATTCTTGGTGATTAGTGGATGTTTTGGGCGGTCCATGGTTTTCCCGCATCGGGTTTTCACGTTAAATCCTTGGTGTTGTTATTTGCTTTGTCTACTTATCATTTTGGCGTTATATTTGCATTTTGTGAGGCTATACATTGCTGGTTATTGCTGGGGGTTAAGAAATTTTTAGTTGATTTTGCTTCGGGGGAGAAATTGATCCTGGGTTGCGTTTGGCCGTGGTGAATTGTTGTACCCGAGTTCTCCCCAACAATTGGTATTAGAGCATGGTTGAATTTTAGTGTTAAATGGAAGAAACCAGCAGCACCATGTTTAAGTTAAATGCCTCGAATTATTCTATTTGGAAGCCTCGGATGGAAGATGTGTTATATTGCAAAGATTTATTTGATCCTATTGAGGGTGATGAAGCCAAAGGAGATAAGGAAGATAAAGAATGGGAGAGAATGAATCGGAAAACAGTTGGGTTTATCCGACAATGGATTGATGATAGTGTGTTTCATCATGTTGCTCAAGAAACGGGCGGACACTTTGTGGAAGAAATTACAAGATCTTTATGAGAGAAAAACTCCACAAAATAAAGCCCTTCTAGTTAAGCGACTTGTGAATTTGAGATACAAAGAGGGGAGTAATATGGCGGAACACTTGAGCGAATTTCAAGATGTTGTAAATCAATTGACAAATCTTGAGATTGATCTTGGTGATGAATTGCAGTCATGCTTATTACTTAGTACTCTTCACGATAGTTGGGACACCTTGGTTGTGGCATTAAATAACTCGGCTCCTTTTGGTGTGCTTTCTATGAGCATGGTTAAGAAAGCTTGTTCAATGAAGAAACAAGAAGAAAATGCTTGAATTATGCCTCTACATCAGATGCTCTTGTTATAGAAAACAGGGGGAGAAGTCAATCAAGAAGGTTTCAAAGAAATGATACCCGAGACAAGTCAAGAGGAAGGTCGAAATCAAGACCAAGGAGGAGTGTCAAGTGTTATAATTGCGGCAAAATGGGACATTATGCAAAAAGAGTGTTGGTTGCCAAAGAGAGATAGATTCCATGATAGAAATGGAGATCAAAAGAAAGAAGAGAAACAAGCTACAACGGCGGTTGCATCCGATGGCGATATTGTGTTTGTATGTGATGACGGATATGTGAATTTTACATGCCAAGACTCTATGTGGGTTGTTGATTCCGCGGCTTCTTTTCATGTCACCTCACGGCGTGATTACTTTGCTTCTTATCGCGGCGGCGACTTTGGTTGCATAAGGATGGGAAATAGTGATGTTTCCAAGGTTATTGGCATGGGAGATGTTTATTTGGAAACCGATGTCGGATGTAATTTGCTTTTGAAAAATGTGAGACATGTTCCGGATATTCGACTTCACTTGATCTCTACGGGTGCCTTGGATGATGATGGTTATTGTAATTCATTCTTTGATGGCAAATGGAAGTTGACTAAAAGGTTCCATGGTAGTGGCAAAAGGTAAGAAGACGGGTTCTCTCTACACCATGCAAAAGCTGATTTGATTAAAGAAGAGGTAAATGCGGTGGAGGATTCCTTAGTTGATTTATGGCATATGAGGCTGGGTCATCTTAGCAAGAAAGGACTTGAAACTCTTGCTAGAAAGAACCTTTACCTTTGAAAGAGAAAAATCTAAAGGAATGCACTCATTGTCTGACTGGTAAGCAACATAGATTCTCATTTCATAGTTCCTCTCCACACAGGAAATTAAATGTACTTGATTTAGTTCACACTGATGTTTGTTGCATGGATGCTAGAACTCTTGGAGGTGCATTATACTTTGTGACATTTATTGATGACTGTTCTAGAAAAGTGTGGGCTATTGCTTTGAAATCTAAAGATCAGGTACTTGCGGCTTTCAAGCAATTTCATGTCAATGTGGAAAGAGAAACCGGGAAGAAACTTAAATGTGTTCGGGCTGATAATGGTGGTGAATATAGAGGCCCATTTGAACACTATTGCAGGGATTATGGTATCAAGCTTGAAGACTGTTCCAAAAACACCACGGCATAATGGAGTGGCAAGAGAATGAACAGGACAATTAATGATCGGATTCGATGTATGCTTTCTCATGCGAAGTGCCTAAGTCATTTTGGGGTGAAGCAATGAGAACAGCGGTAGACTTGATAAATCTTTCTCCATCGGTTCCTCTTAAGGGGATGTTCATAAGAGTTTGGAGTGGCAAAGATGTTTCCTACAGACCATCTAAAAGTGTTCGGTTGTTGGGCTTTTGTGCATGTTCCAAGAGATGAAAGATCCAAGCTTGATGATAAGTCTAAACAGTATATCTTCTTAGGTTATGGACATGAAGAGTTTGGCTACAGGTTATGGGATCCAGTTGCAAAGAAAGTCATTAGAAGCCGAGATGTGGTGTTTTGTGAGTATCAAACTATTGAAGACATTGACAATGTGGAGAGACCAAAGAATACGGCTCAACGTTCAGTTAGTTTCAACCCAAATCCTTCTAATGTTGATAGAAATCATGGGGGAGAAGTGCAAGGAAGTCATGAAGATGGTGAGTCCTCACATAATGTTGATACTTCAGCTGATACAGGTGAAATAGCTGAGCAAGAGCAATCTATCCTACCTCAAGTTAGAAGATCTGAAAGAGAACGTAGGCCTTCTCAAAAATATTTACCGCATGAGTATGTGTTACTCATTGATGCAGGAGAGCCAGAAACTTATGAAGAGGCTATATCATGTGAACGAAAGAATGAGTGGCATGAAGCCATGCAAGAAGAGCTTAAATCCTTGCATGAGAACCACACATTTAAATTGGTGAGGTTACCTCAGGGTAAGAGAACACTCACAAATAAGTGGGTGTACAAGTTGAAGACGGAAGAAAATAGTTTACAACCACAATACAATGCTAGACTTGTTGTGAAGGGCTTTCATCAAAAGAAGGGCATAGACTTTGAAGAGATTTTTTCACCAGTTGTAAAGACGTCTTCTATTCGAGTTGTTCTTGGGTTGGCCGCCAGTTTAAATTTAGAAATTGAACAACTTGATGTAAAGACGGCTTTTCTTCATGGAGACCTAGAAGAGGAGATATATATGAAGCAATCGAAGGGCTTTGAAGTTAAAGGCAAAGAGCACCTTGTATGTAGATTGAGGAAAAGCTTATATGGTCTCAAGCAAGCGCCTAGACAATGGTATATGAAGTTTGAGTCATTCATGGAAGAACAAGGATACAGTAAGACAAATTCCGATCCTTGTGTTTTTATGAAAAGATTCTCAGATAATGATTTTCTTGTTCTCCTACTTTATGTGGATGATATGTTGATTGTTGGGTATGATGCCAAGAAAATCAAGAGTTTGAAAAATGAGTTGAGTAAAGCTTTTGCAATGAAAGACCTAGGCCCGGCTAAGCAAATCTTAGGCATGATAATTACTCGTGATAGAAAGAATAAGAAACTGTGATTGTCTCAAGAGAAGTATATTGAGAAGGTGCTTGAAAGATTCAACATGAGCACATGTAAACCAGTGAATACTCCACTTGCAGGCCATTTCAAGTTGAGTAGTAATGAGTGTCATTCAAGTGAGAAAGAGAAAGTTGAGATGATGAAAATTCCTTATGCATCGGCCGTGGTTAGCTAATGTACGCCATGGTTTGTACAAAACCCAATATTGCTCATGCAGTTAATGTTGTGAGTAGATTTCTCTCTAATCTAGGTAAGGGTGCATTAGGCTAACATGTTAAATGGATTTTGAGATATCTTAGAGCACTTCTGCACTTTGCTTGTGCTATGGAAATGCAAAGCTTGAGTTGAGTGGCTTCTCGGATGCGGACTATGCCGGTGATGTTGATTCGAAAATCCACATCGGGTTTTATAATAATCTTTGCGGGGAAGCTGTTTCATGGCAATCAAGATTGCAAAAATGTACCGCTTTGTCTACAAGCGGGCGGAGTATATTGCCTATTACCGAAGGAGGTAAAGAACTTTTGTGGATGCAAAAATTCCTACAAGAGTTGGACTTGAAGCAAGAGAAGTTTGTTCTATATTGCGATAGCATGAGTGCCATCCATCTTAGCAAGAATCCGGTGTTTCATTCAAGATCGAAGCATGTTGATGTGAAGTATCATTGGATCCGAGAAAGCTAGAAGAGAAGCTCTTCCTACTTGAGAAAGTTCATACCGACAACAATAAGTCCGACATGATGACCAAAGCCTTGCCCGTGATGAAGCTTGATGCTTGTAGAAGAAAAGCGGGCATGGCGAATCTTCCCACATGAGGTGGAGGGAGATTTGTTGGCTGGGTCCACCTTCATGTGGGGCCCAGCCAGCATTAAAAAAAAAACAAAAAGAAAAGAAAATAACAAAAAGAAGTGGAGTTGTCGTACGTGGGGTGTGCGCCCGAAAAAGTGACGAGAGAGAGAGAGAGAAAACAAAAACTGCACAAAGGAGAAAGAGAAGAGAGGAAGAGCGCTGCAACTTTGCGGTTTGATTCGAAGGCCAAATATTGACGGAATCGGCTCAAATTTCAGTATGTTGTTTGTGAGACCGAGGGCTACAAGTTGATGGTTTTTGTTCGTCGAGAACCGTCTCCAAATTCTCTAGTTGCGGTTAAGGTTTTCTTGCTCCCAACTTGTTTGTCTACCTATGTGGTGGGAAAAGAATGATTGTAATGTAGATGTTGAGCCTCTAGTGTATGACTAGAGAAGAATACTTTGTGTATCCTGCTATTCTTGATGATTAGTGGATGTTTTTGGGCGGTCCATGGTTTTTCCCGCATCAGGTTTTCCATGTTAAATCCTTGGTGTTGTTATTTGCTTTGTCTACTTATCGTTTTGGCGTTATATTTGCATTTTGTGAGGCTATACATTGCTGGTTATTGCTGGGGGTTAAGAGATTTTTAGTTGATTTTGCTTCGGGGGAGAAATTGATCCTGGGTTGCGTTTGGCCGTGGTGAATTGTTGTACCCGAGTTCTCCCCAACAACTCACCACCAAGTTGCAACATGTTTCTATCACCCTGATGAAGTGAAGCCGATCCAAATTCTCCAGAGGTGATCTTAAAGCAGCTTCTTTACAGCAACAATTCCAACAGATAACAAACCAGCAGCATGGCTCCTATAACAGAGAAGAAGTTCTTCAGATCCGAGAGGAATTAAAACGCACTTGGCAGCGTGAAGAGCAATTTTGGGCTATGCGGTCTAGAATCCAATGGTTAAAATGGGGCGATAAAAACACGAAATTCTTTCATGCAACCACCCTTTAGAGACGGCAAAGAAATAGAATCAGCATGCTTCAAAACGAGCAAAATTAATGGATTCGTGACACCCATGCTTTTACAGGTTATGGCTTGCAATTTTTTTTCAGATTTATATACAATGGTTGGCCATCGGGATTACACTCCTATAATTCAACAATGCCCACACGTGGTTACCAATGAAATAAACAACCATCTACTGGAAGTGGTCACTTTAGAGGAGGTTCGCCGGGCTACCTTTCAGTTGGGATCTACAAAGGCTCCTGGCCCTGATAGTTTCACTAGAATTTTTTATCACTCTCACTGGGATATTATGAAAGACGATCTTCTTCTTCTTGTGCAGAATTTTTTTCAGACAGGAAGGATGCCAGCCAATCTGAAATCGCCTTGATTCCAAAAACTCCTCAACCAGAGCGATTGGACCAATACAGACCAATCGGCCTCTATAACTTTGCTTATAAAGTCATTTCCAAGGTACTTGCCAATCGCTTAAAACCTTGGTTACCTGATTTAATTTCTTTGAACAAACTGTTTTTGTTAGTGGAAGACAAATCCAAGATAATATTGTAATCTTTCAAGAAGTTCTCCACCATTTTAAAACCCAAAAGCGGACCACCAAATTCAATGCGATTCTCAAGACTGACATTAAAAAAGCATGATAGAGTTGAATGGGATTTCCTTAGGGACAATCTACTCAAATTGAGCTTTCATCAGTTGTGGGTACAATGGGTTATGCAATGCATTACCACTACATCTTACAGCATCTGTTTTAATAGAGAACTGCTTCCATTTATCTATCCAACTCGTGGCCTTAGACAAGGTGACCCTCTATCCCCTTATATATTTATTCTTTTAGCGAATGTACTGTCAACTTTGATTAGCCAAGCGGTTGCTATAGGACATTTAAAGGGTATTAGATTGAATATATGGTGTCCCACTCTTTCACACCTCTTTTCGCCGATGATGCAATTTTTTTTCCTAGAAGGCAGTATTTGGGAAAGTCGAATATTATCAGCTTGATTACGTTGAATAAGGCATCCGTATGCTTGCCATAGTCCTCGATCAAACGCGAATTACGGTTCATTTGTTACTTAGGGTTCTCTATTTTGAGTTGCAGCTCCACTTATTTAATCTGCCAATGGAAGAAAAGGATATCTGATATTATTTTTTCTTTTATTATCTTAAATTATTATCTAATAAAATCTATAAATAGACTTGTGTGTTTTTAATTATGACACATCGGAATATTAAAAAAATTTCATTTCTCTATTCTGCATAATTCTTATTTGCAACTATCGGCATGCAAAAGTCAACACTGCTCTACTCTCTCTCGCATCGTGGTTGACTTCCATTAACGGATCTTTACACTTGGTCGCAACCTCGATTCGAGGTCCATCAAAGACAGAGAAAGAAAAGAGCTCTTGAGGTTGAGCTAAACATGGAGATTCGACACCAGGAGGAGTGATGATGATGAGGCGTGAGATGATCACACATGCGACGATGATGGGAGCGATTGCCAAGCAATGTGGAGTCGCCAATCGCAATGGTACAAGCGCAGAAGCAGACGCAGAAGCAGAAATAAAAAAAAGGAAAAACATATTTTTAATAAGAATTCAATCGAGAGTGACACTCCACATCATCAATATGCACAATTTTTTTTTTTCCGAACTGGCACGTCATGCCTAATTAATGGTAAGGATCATATCGAGCCAGGGCCAAATTGAACAAGAAAGAAAGTTCCAAGGAAACATATGTATTGGAGGTCGAATGAAAGTTTAGGAACACTACCAAGAAAATAAATCAAACCTTTGTTCTCTTGGAGGACCGATGCACAAAAGAGAGAAGAATAGAGGTGGAAAAAAGAAGCCTTGGGAAGAGTGAAACGGAAGGGAAGGGAAGGGAAGGGAGAAACCAGCAAGGATCAAGAAAGCAAAAGAGCATGCAGGCCAGGCCGGGGGTATTAATAAAGGCCATAAACCAATAGCAGTCGATCAGCAACAGCCATCATTCATCACCATCCATCATCAGCATTGCATGTGATCTCACAACGATAACACACCCAAAGGATAAATATAGAGCTGCTTAGTTTTGCAGCTTTGTCTGTGATCTCGCAACGATGACCATTCTCTTCATCTTCTTCATCTTCCTCGTTATCTCTGATGGAGCTGCTTCGACCGAGGGCTCGCTCCTCGAGTTCTCGAGCCGAGACGAGCTGGTGGAAACGGCAGGATATGGCGAGAAGAAGGTGTCGACCATCTTGGTCGTTGGCTCGGTTTTGTGCGTGGCTCGCCTTCCCAGGGAAGCTCATCATCAACTTCATGCTTGGCCAGTCTCCGGTCTTTACCTATAAACTCGAACTCTGCTATTTGAAAACCTCTATTTCAAGTATCCGTCCTGAGTTCGTGCTTAGTTGATAAGATGGATTGAGACTTTGCGGATTCGATACCATCAATCAAAACCCTAGAGCTAGATACGGCCTTCTTGATTATTTGACTATTGTTGTATGCTGACTATAGTTATAATCAATTCTCAGGTGCTTTAATTGGTGTAAAATGTCAAAAAAGCAAGAGCAGGATCAGTTCAAATTGGACTCAAGGCTCCACCGATGAATTTGGAGACTTCACGATCGATCTCCCTTCCCACCTCCATGCCGTTCCAGACCTGTCCAGGAAATGCTCGGTTCGACTCCTCCGAGTCCCAAGAAGCTCGCCTTGTCGACCGGCTCGTGGTCATAGACACAAGAGGTTGAAATTAGCTTCAGTCCGAGACGGGGTTCGCACTTACAAGGCTGGAAACATAAGGCTCGTGCTCAGGCAGTCCTCAAGGCTTGCAAAGCAGTAGTAAGAGGGTCATGAATAGGGATCTATAGCTAGTCGATCGTATAAAAACTTCACATCCCTACTTATACACTTAATTTTAGATACCACTTTGAGGTATATCCATTCAGAAAATATGTGTAAAAAGAAAAGCAGGAGTGATTATCTGAATATACATCAACTAAAAAAAAAAAAAAAGAGTTTCATCCAAAGAATATATTTTGATATGTACCAAATGACAATTATTTTGAAGTTAAGAGAAGAGCATGATAGTGATTTATATGGAATTAGGCAAGTTGAACTTGTTTAGATGATTTCCTAAATGTGTATACATCAATCAGTGATCGGATGATGTCGAGTAAGATTTACATTTAAATAGGTTTTTATTTTTTTTTTAATTCAACTTCAGGTTTTATAGGCTTTATTTTCTGGGTATGGATATGGTCCAGTAACCAATGATGCACGGATTCGACCAAAAAAAGAAAAAAACCAATGATGCACGGTTTGGACCTGAGTGGTCTGGTGGGAAATCTTAGGCCCATCTAGAAATTGCTGCTCCCTTTCTTTTGTTCTTTTCTGTGGAACATATTTTTCGGGCCAAAATTGCTCTTTTCTTTCTTTCTTTCTTTTTTGGTAAAAATTGCTCTTTTCTTTAATCTCTCTACCACCTAAAATTGCTTGTTTTTTGTTTGAAATTTCGAATCATCCGAAATCATTTTTCTTGTAACTTTTTTCTAAAGAAAATTACACAAAGCCCCTATAAACTTTGGAGCAATACATGTTCACTCTTGAACTTTCAACTATCACATAATAGCCTCAAACTTTTATTATGTTTTAACCGTTCATACTTTTTTAATTTTTCCATAGAATGTGCAATTCACATCATTATTTCAAGCTAAAAGCGTATTTTCATCTCTCTTTTTTAAGACAATCTCTCTTTTACTCTTAATGGCTGTAAAAATGGGGAAAAAAAAGTATAGACAATGGGAGATAACTAAATTATCTAAAGTACTTACAACAGAAAAAAAAAAGATAATATCAAAAATAATATTAGACGTGTATGCTGAAAAGAAGATATAGTTGGCAAATGCATTAGTGTAAGGGATGTCAAGCGATGACATTTTGTGGGATGGGCAGTTTTTGATCTAGTTTTCTTGTGATCTTTCAATTTGTCTTGTGCAACAGTTAGAACTGCTTCTGTGCTCCTGAATTGCTCTGTTGAGCTTGGTAATGCTATCGAATGAAGTTGGTCATTCTGTTAAGGCAGCTGCTGTTGGATGGAAGTTTGGTTTTTGATGCTATCAAATGAAGTTCCATTTTGTGGAAGGAACTGCAGCTGATGTTGAATGAAGCTAATTGAGTATGCTATTGAATAAACTGCTGCGTACACCTCACAGCCATTTGTATTACCCAACTTGGTCTCAACTTCAACAGCAAGAGCACTTTTCATTAATCGATTTCATACTTTTGGATCCACCCCCACCAAAAAAAAAAAAAAAAAAAGGATTTCCCCGGCATATTAAACCCCGGCACAGTATATTAAATCTAGCACATCCATGAAATATTCTTCCTTGGCATATTCTTGTCCGTGCCATTTGCAATGGCGTTTGGAGCAA
Source organism: Eucalyptus virginea (assembly GCA_014182375.1). Lineage (NCBI taxonomy): Eukaryota > Viridiplantae > Streptophyta > Magnoliopsida > Myrtales > Myrtaceae > Eucalyptus > Eucalyptus virginea. The sequence continues at coordinate 15,131,224 of CM024517.1, read as the reverse complement.
AATACCTCTGATTCGACTTCAAAGCAAGTCGATCGACTTGATTACGTTGAATGAGGCATCCTTCTGCTTGCCATAGTCCTCGATCGAACGCGAATCGGGGTTCAATTGTCACTTAGGGTTCTTGATTTTGAGTTGCAGCTCCACTCATTTAATCTGTAGGTGGAAGAAATGGTGTCTTAATGAGGTAGTTTTCATTTGGGGCTGTAATGGAATGGAGTCGTTTTCTCTTGTAGGATGCTGCGTTTGATTACTAGCGGGCCGCGTGTGATGAAAGGAATAATATAAAAGCCACGTGTGTAATTTTGTCCATTTAAAATTGATAAAATGGACAAAAGGACTTAATTGCGGGATGTTGACAAGTTTTAGAGTTTAAATGCATGCTTCGAACGCATTAAATTGACAAGTTTTATAACTTTTGTTGTTCTTTTCATAACCTTTCTTCAACACTCATTTCGGTGATTGATTCTTTATTTTTTTTTCAATTTGGTCCATGAATTTTCTAAATATCATAGTCTTTCTATAATAAAAACTCACGGAGCTAGCTAACCCAAACGTCACCATTGTTAACTTGCCCTCATGCTATATAGCTTGGCATCTAGGCATAGCAATGGCTCAACCACCATTCTAGTTGCAACTTGTTGCCACTGTAACCAACTCGACCGCCACCCCTTGTCATAACTCATCGCCACCAACAAGATACACTTGATTGCCGATAAGACAGACTCGACCACCACCTTTAGTCGTCGCTCGTTGGTCAAATGCCATCACGACCAACTTTATCGCCACAAGCCAATTGAAACTAGGCCTCAATCACTGCAGCCATTAGTGATATTAAGATATGTAACTTGATTCTTTGTATTTCTTAGAATCGTGCATATACCTCATTTAATAGTGCATATTTCCTATAGATTATAATTAATTGATATTATATTCATCCCGTTGCCTTAAACCTATGAATCTGCTCGTGTACTCTTCATTATTACATATGTCAAAATATACAGAAATTACTCAATTCTCTCTTCCGCATGTTAAAAGGCGCCACTTCTCTACTCTCTCTCACTTCATGGTAGACCTCCATTAACAAAGAAGGTTCACACTTAGTTGTGACCTTGATCCCAGGTACAACAAAGAGAGAAAAGAGCTCCCAAAGAGCTAAATACAAAGTGATGGCGACGGGGCACAACATGACGACACACGCGACGGAGACGGCAGCGATGGCCAAGCATTGTGGAGTCGCCAATCGGGATGGTATAGACAAAGAAGTAGGAGAGAAAAAGAAAGAAAATATTTTCAATTAGAACTCAATCGAACGGGACACTCTACATCGTCAATATGCACAAATTTTTTTATCTAAGCTGGCACCGTTGCGCCCAATTCACGGAAGGACCACCTCTAGGCCAGGACCAAGTGGACAAGAAAAAAGTGTCAAGGAACATAGATTCAAGGTCGAATGAAAAGCTTAGGAACACTACCAAGAATAAAAATCAAACCTTTGTCTCTCCGGGGACCAATGCACAAAAGAGAGAGGAGGCGAGGGGAGGAGAGAGAAAGAAGCGTTGGAAAGAGTGAAACGGAAGGCAAAGGAAGGGGGGGAAAGGCCAACAAGGATCAAGAAAGCAAGAGAGAGAGAGGGTACACAGTGCAGGCCGGGGCCATATTAATAAGGGGGTATAAACCAATCGGAGTCCATCATCATTCATCATCCATCATCATCAACATCGTCGTCGACGTCTCTCCCCCATCTCTCGTTCTCGCCCGTGCTCTCGCTCGTGCACGCTCTCTGCGCGAGGAGGAGGAGGAGGAGGAGGAGGGGGTGGTAGGGGAAAAAGGGTGGGGGGGAGGACTTTGTCAAAATGCTGACGTGACGAGCATTCCCCCATCACGGTCACTGGGCCATCCGTCCGATCTTCCAGCCTCGTCGGAGCAAACCCAATTCCCCTTCTTTTTCTCTGTTGCATTCTCTTCCCTTCCTTCCTTTTCGTTCTTGGGTTCGAGGGTCGTCTCTTCTCTTCGCTCGCTCTCCCTCCTACTCCTCCTCCTCCTCCTCCAATTTCCCATTCTTGCTTTCCCTTCTTTCTTTTCGTTTCTCCGTCTCGGGTTCTTTTTTTTTCCCTTTAATTTATATTGGGTATTCCTGTTTCTTTTACCCTTTATGTCCCTGCGGTCGAACAGGGGCAATCCATCTACTGTCGCCTCGATGGGTTCCTGCTTCTTTATAGTCGGAAAGTAGCGCTTTTTGTGGTGAATGGGTTCGTGGGTCTAATCCTTAAAAGCGTCCGAATCGAGCTTGAATTGTGCGAGTGGGGCTTTCGCTCGTTTAATCTTCTTTTTTTTCTTTCTTTTTTTCTTTTGGGTGTTGGTTCTTGAGGGATTTCTTCCCCCCTTGTAGCGTTGAAGATAGACAGATAGATATATAGATAAAAGAAAGAAAGGGCTTTGATTGAGAGGATGGGGAATGTGAACGGAAGAGAAGATGGGGTGGGCAGTCCATCTGGGGTCGATGAAGAAGGTGGCGGCGGTGGCGATGGTAGTGTTCAGGATAGCATGGGTGCGCCCGATGAGGCGCTCGTTGGGTACACTGCGCCGGCTGAGTTGATGGGCCAGTCTCCTCCCCACAGCCCTAGAGCCACCCAGTCTCCTCTGATGTTCGCTCCTCAGGTTAGCCCTTGTTTTTCCACCTTTTGCTATTTCTAGGTTGATTTGGTTCTGTGGTGTTTTTCCCCATTTGGGGGGTGTCGGATGTAATCTCGTGAAAATAAAAACTTGTGGCGGTTTTCTTTTTTGCATGTGGTTTCTTAATGGTTTTGATTTGATGGAGCTGTCTCTTGTTTGGTTGGTTTCCGTTTGGGAGAGATTTCACTTTGGATTTGAGTCTGTTGTTGTGAGCTTAGTAGTTCTTGTGATCGTTGGAAGGTTGGTTATCTAGAAAACTATGATTAATAGTCGAATTGATGATCTCTTGGAAAATCTTTCTAGGATTTCGGATTGATGATGGATTACTTTTCTGCGTGCGTTTTTCTTTGGTGTTCATCAGATGTTTGTTTAAAGTTCAAAAGAATTCTTGGGTTTTCTTTTGGTTGAGAACATATGGCGAGTGTCTTTAGCTGGACCCTTTGATTAGTTGGCTTCAACATCACAACGGGCGAATAATACTCAGCTGCTGCAAATTCCTGTGCAATTCATTGTGGATCATGGAGATCTGGGATATGTGAAATGGAGCATTCTCACAAAAAGTATTCTTCCTTGGTTTATTATGTGATTTACGATCCCTGTAGTTTGTAGAGCTCCTGACTTCCTTTGTCAAGCCTGATCTACATTGTGGGGAGTTGAACAATTTCTCATCTCTATGAGATCTTGATGATCCCCTCTTTGCCAAACATTACCATGTTTATGCCTTAATGATCAAATCTGTCCCTAGGTCAGAAATCAGTTTATTCCAAATAAAGGAAATATTTGTTCATTTGTCTTCATTTAGATCTCTAAAAAGATCTAATAGTAATTTGCTGTCTACTTCTTGCCGGTGTCACCTTTAGGTCCCAGTGGCTCCACTGCATAGACCAGATGAGATGCATGGTTCTGGCCCCTCCTGGATGCAAACTTCCTCGGGTTATGAAGATGCATGTAGTGAACAAGGGATACCAACCATGATCACATGGTGTTATGGTGGTAAGGAAGTTGCTGTGGAGGGATCATGGGACAACTGGAAAACAAGGTTTCTTCCCTTTTATTTCTTCAACTCTCTGTTCTAGTGTTGTTTCGTCCTCGATATGTGCTGGAGCTGCACTGCACATGACCTCAAGCTTGAAACCTTTACCCTATTGAGCAGGATGCCCTTGCAGAGATCAGGGAAAGACTTCACAATAATGAAAGTATTGCCATCAGGTGTTTACCAGTATAGGTTCATTGTTGATGGGCAGTGGAGGCATGCACCTGATATACCCTGGACCCAAGATGACGTTGGAGCTGCTTACAACATTTTGGACTTGCAGGTATGTAATTTGTTGTAAAGAAAATGGAGTTGTTATTGTTCTAAGAGGCTAGAGATGCCTTGACCATGGATAGTTTGTCTTCAAGTGGGAGTAAGGCGCTTTCGTCTCATTTACAGTTAGGTTAATGGCTGGAAGGATGATTAGTTCTTTGACAATCTAATTTGAATTAGGGTAGTGTGCTAAGTGGAAGCTAGGATTAATGGCTTCTTTGTCATTGACTGCCTTGCTCAACATTCTTTTATTATCCTGGTCTTCACCTTGGGTTTCTAGCCTTGTTCTTGTTCTATTGGTTAGTGTTCTAACTTTTTATATGTGGGAGAACTCCCTTTATTCCATCTTCCCTTGGAATCCACGTTCTTATGCCCATATTTGTGACTTGGTTGGTTTTTCTCCACCATTTAAATGGTAGTCTGATAATTCTTAAAATTGACAAGCATAATTATAATTGTTTAAAAGCTCCTGATCATAAGACACTCAGATTGATAAATGGGCTCAAGAAGTTAGTCTGTCAACAGATGGCACTCTTACCAGCCTTTTCATTTCCCCAAACAAGCTAAATGATAGTACTCATTCCAAAGGATGCTTGGAATTGTTACTTTGGAGGAAGAATGACTTTATATCCTGATTGAGATAGTAATCACAAGCTCTATCTGTTCTTGGGACACGTATTGCTTAGATAATGACAGAAGTATGTAAGAAATTTGTGGGAATGTCTGAACTGTGAAATATCTGCTACCTGGATGGAAATCCTGCTTTCAATATTTTTAGCTCTATCTTCTTCTTCTTCTTCTTCTTCTTCTTCTTCCTTTTTTGGAACCTGAGTAATTTGTACAAAAATATCTCTTTTAGATGTTATCAATGTCTCAGACCAAAAAAAAAAAAAAAAAAAAAAAATATGTTATCAACGTCTATAAGATGATTGAATGGATCAACAACTGTATTCGTTGTCGTATAGATCTTGATGCATCTCTTAACTGATCCATCTAGGTACATGACACTATGTCCCTTTATTCTATACTGTTTTGAGTAGCATGCATGAGTAATTGGACATCTGGATTCATGCATGCTATGTTCACATTGAATAATCCATCATTAGACTTTGTCTTGTTCACAAAGCTTGGGTTCCTCATTCTGGTTGGTTTATCTGACCAGTTCATCATGGTCAGCTAGCATGAATGTCCGTTTATGAGGAAGCACCACAATTTCCCCCATCTAGATAGTGGGTACTAGGGACTGTTGGCAAAGTGGCATGAGAAATCCACCTCATGAAAGTTTTAAATTGAAACGAACAGAAACTATTTTGTTAGATCAACTAGATCTAAATTCTAGATACTCTGCAGTTGAAAATTTTGCATCATAACTGGAAAGTTCCTTGCAGTAATGATCCCAAAAGAAAAAAAGTTTCTAAGCAAGGTACTTTGCTAGAATGAATTGCAAGCAGGGAATGTCACGAATGGCAAGTGTCGTGCCATGACATGAGCACATATACTTGATGCGCATGCATGCCGTGCATGCTTTCGGAGGTGACACTTGGGAAACTAATTAGTTTTAGGCGATTTTTTTATTCTGACATTAGCTGAACATCTTACACCACTCTCAATGTATGCTTTGCATTCCAACAGTTTATGGTTTATACAACCTTTTGGCCTAGGGGAGGAATAATTGTTTGGAATAAGTGTATTAGAAGTCCTAGAACTCATTACCAAAGTGTAATTGAGTCCTAAAACTTTCAAAAAGTGCAATATACTCCTAAAACTTTTCATGAAGGTGCAATCAAGTCTTAAAACTTGTTATGAAAGTGTAGTTGAACCCTAAAATTTTCAAAAAGTGCAAACAACAGAAGGATGTCATTGGACCCATTTAACTAATTTTAGGACTTGATTGTATTTTTTGAAAATTTTAGAATTCAATTGCATTTTCTTCATAAGTTTTATGACTTAATTGCACTTTTTGAAAGTTTAGGACTAAATAATACTTTCGTCGTAAGTTTTAGGACTTCTAATGCACTTATCCTAAATAGTTTGTACAACGATCTAATATGGATGACTTAGTTTCATCTTTGTTGTGGCGTCCCTTACTCCATGATTGTTTGCTCATATTAGTGGAAGATTAACTACTAGGTGAATATTTTTCTACTATCCCAATGATAGAAATGTTGTTCCATCAAGTGAATGGATTAAAATGATGCCATCCTCTAGCTAGTTTCATGTAATATATGGCTCCATAAGAATTGGCATGAGTTTAATTCAATTTCACGTGCATTCCTTGTACTTGCACGCAATCTTTATGCTAGATGAGTTTGAGAACGGGAATTCTTATGTTTTATTCTATCAAATTTTCCTCTACAGTACTGTCCGTCTCTTCATTCATATGTATTTGAGAAGGAGCGATCATGAGCAAACCAAGGATAGATCTTACTTGTTGACACTTTTTCTTCTTTTTTTTTAAACAAGGGATCACCTGATAGGTGGATGCTGAAATCATGAAATATTTCACTAACTTCATGGATTTGGTAAAATGCGAACCAAAGTCCGTGCGGAAGGCCAAAGCATGAGATTTTTGCAATTTGACATATTTTCCGTGCAATGAAGCCTATTTTGTTGATTTTGTTGATTCGCATGAAGTTTAACAGTATCAAGAAGGATCCTCTTCTCAAGGCCACCTTAGTCATGCAAATTTATATGTTTATTGAAGATGAATGAAGAAATCATGAATCACCGCCCGCAGTGGTGCAGCTAGCTTCGGGCTCTCTCCCCCTCACGAAGAGGAGGAGTTCGAATCCCAGAGGCGTCGCATTTGCGCGACTCACCCGCGGCAGGATCTGTGGTGGTGGCTTAGTCCGCCCTGGGTTTACGCTATCGGTTGCCGGTTGTACGGTGGTTCCTGAGTCACAAAAAAAAAAAAAAAAAAAAAAAAAAAAATTGAAGAAATCATGAAGTTACATCTCATGCCTTAACTTGGATGAATATGCATCCTCAAGTGACACAGAAGAGTGGATGTTGCATCTGTGGTTTTTCCCAACTAGTGCATTGAGTTGGACGTATGGATTATACTTTCAATCTTGTGACAGTAAAGAGGAAATTTTGCCGAAAGTGCACTTATAAATGCGAAGTTGCTATTTGATTGTGCAAATTGGTTTTCAATTGAGGTGACTGGTACTTCTGATTTTTCCCTGCAGGATTTTGTTCCTGAAGACCTCGAGAGCATCTCCAGCTTCGAACCTCCACAGTCCCCAGAGTCGAGCTATACCAACTTGTTTCTTGGATCTGAGGATTACGCAAAAGAGCCGCCCATGGTGCCGCCTCACCTACAGCTCACGCTTTTGAACGTGCCGGCACTCCACTTGGAGATTCCACCACCTTTGTCAAGACCCCAACATGTAGTGCTCAACCATCTTTATATGCAGAAAGGGAAGAGCTGCCCAGCGGTGGTTGCACTTGGCTCAACAAACAGGTTTTTATCCAAGTACGTGACGGTGGTGCTCTATAAATCCTTGCAGAGGTAGAGCATGCTTACTTTGTATCTGGATGGGCTGTGGAGGTTACTACCAATTTGATTAAGAGGGTAATGCATTTTGTCAGTGGCTTAGACTAGGAGGTCAAAAAGAGTCAATTGCGAATGGAGCCTAATTGATGGTGATTTTAATGTAGACCATGTGATCTGATAGGTGTTAGCGTCGATAACGTGGTCTGGCCTCTTTTTTGGTTTCACCCGCTCATGCAACAAGGAATCTATCGAAACATGTAGCTCTGGAATTGCAATACTAAGAACTGCTCTCTCGTTTTAAAGGAGAGATTGAATGACGGCTTTCTTTTGCATGTTTAGGTTTCAAATGAAAGTCATGGTTGATTATTGCAATTATGATTTAGTGACACAGCAAATCAAGGCAAAATCAAAGTCCAAAATTGAGGTCACATCTGAGAGATAGTTGCTTCAGTGAGAATAAACCATAACTGGAATTCCTCTGAGAATGGGCGTGCAATCATGTACGAAATACAAAGCAGGTCCCTATCTATTCAAATCATACAAATCTATGTTCCTCTGCTCACACTCAATACATATTCAGCTTATCTCCAAATTTGCAAGGCAAACGACTAAATAGCAAGCTCACATAGACTCAGCTAATTGAAAACTGGGCAATTTGGGACACTAATTCCTGGCGCAGTCGGGCACGACGCTAGAGGGCAGTGATCGATATCGGTTCCCCACCATTTCAAGTTTTTGTTCTCGTTCTGCAGGGCGAAGAACAACAGAACACCCATAAAAGCTGTCCCAGCATCCAATGCCGCGGATAAGATGTAATTATACTTCTGCCACCAGCGTTTCCGGTATCTGAAGACGAAATAGTTGAAGATCGTTCCAGTGATGAGCCAGCTCGCTATGTTGGTCGGAGTGGCTGGCGGCATTCCGGCGAATCCATAGGATATAACTGGAATGTTTATCAAGGCAATCCATTTCTTTTCCGGGAACATTTTGCTCAATGCCCAAATTGGCACAGGCAGGACAGCTCCGATGAGGAACAACCAAATCAGGTTCCTGTATAATCCTCCTGGTCCGAACAGCCTTCTTGGTCCAATCAATCCCCATATAACAGAAGCATCGAAGGTAACGCGGTACTTAGGGCATGTCCATGGAGAATCGGGGTGGAGCGCTTCGACGTCGCAAATGTTCTCGATGCTATCTAGCATCCACCACGCAACTGCGAGGTTGACTACTCCAGAAACTAAAGTACCAACAAGCTGAGAAAAGAACATCAAAACCAAGAAAAGTAAGCCACTATGCCATGACCGATACAATCTCTAATACTAGTGAGAGCCGCAAAAGCAGGAACCCGTGAGCTGCAGATACCTGGGCTGTGTACATGCAGCGGGGCGGAATCTTCATGTAGTGCCCGAGTTTGAGATCGGATAAGAATGAGAGAGCATGAATGGTGCTGATCCGTCCATAGATCTTGAAAAGCAGATTCGCAATGGGTTTTCCTGGTAGCACATACCCTATAAGGAACTGCGCTATGATGTCGTATCCGGGTTGCTGCGAAAGAAGCAAATGGAAAGCGGCACGTTACCAATGCAAACCTTGCACCACAAAAAAGAGAGAGAAGCGACCCGGCCAACTAGAACTCTGTTTTTACCTGGTTGGTGGTCGCTTGAATGACCCCGATTGGGAGGGTAACGATAAAAGCCAAGCCGAAGGCGAATAGCATCCCCCACCATGGCAGCTGAACTTCATCTTTCCACACGAAAGACATCATGAGGGACACGACGGCGCTTCCTAGTAGTAGAATGAGGAACCACCATTGAGGCACTTGTTTGTAACTTTGCATTAGCTTTGCGTGGATGTCCAGTTTTGCATTCTTGATGGCAGATCTGCTTTGCTTCATGATCTCGCTGTAGGACAAAAGCATGAAACGGTTCCATGTGTGCATCCGTGCCCGGTACATCTATTTAATGAAATCAATAAGCTGGAAGGCACAGAAAAAGACTCACCTGCCATGGAACAATGCCACATGAGTGAGCGTAGCCGTGAACCGCGCGAAACCTGATGCTATTGAGAGGGCAAATAGAGGGCTCAAGTATAGCTTCCCATAACTTTCATAAGCAGAAACATTGAGATCAAACTCAGGGGTCAGTATCTTGGTGGTATCGTACTTGAGCCCATCAGACTTGAACAGCTGATTTGAAAATATTGGGAATTTTCGAGCATCAAAAGTGTTATACTTCCAGTAACACACAGGCACTATTATGTATATGAACATGATGAAGCCGATCGCAACATTGGCAATCGAATGCCATGGGGACACGAGGGGGCTTCCGTGATAAGCCGAGATTCCGGCCCAATCGAGTGTGAAGGCACCGACCCCGAGTCCGTGGTACCCTGATCCTACTTGTTGGGCAGTGATACTGTGTGGCCAGGCCCAGCAGACCCATGAGAAGAACGTCAGGATCGGGAACAGATAGCCGGGAAGGGCGTAATAGACAAAGCTTGCCCCCATCGCCATGAGAAAGAACTGCATTCGGGTAAATCCTTTTGTTTTATGTTCCCTTTCATGGAGTGCTCTGCGAATAAGCAAAGAAGAAAAAGTACAGTGAGTCATGCTGTTCCAACATGAAAGAGGAAGAAGAGAGGAGCAAGGAAGGGATGCGATTCTGATTTACGTATAAAGGGGCTGCAATTTTCACCTGAGACTTTCTGATTCGCTCAACCGCTTGCTAGCGAGCAGGGATTCGAGTTGTAGCCAAGACACACGAGAAGAGCAAGATTGGGATTTCAATTATGCATATTTTGCTTTTTCCCCTTACTTCAGATTTGATACTGTTTAGACACATGAATAATTTCATTTGTATTCATTTATTGTAGAACTTAGTGCTAGAGAATACATGGATTGCTTTTCATTTCTTTTGTCTACGCATGATTAGTTCAATAGTTCAATGATTGGAGCTTATGGAGGATGAGAACTTCAGATGTTACGACTATTTACGGACCTGAACAGAGAAACCTGAGCAAGATTTGCAGGCCACCACATTTCGACAGGATCCACAAGGTACTTCCTGAGTAATCCAGCCCAGCCATATCCCAGTATCTGTACACCCACAATAAAGATCAAATGGTTTGCAGAACTAGTGAAATACACATACCGCTATTCAAGGATCATAGAAGAGGATAAGGAGAGAAATTGAAACTAATGTAGAGCTCCCTATCAAAACTCAATCTCAGTCCACTCTTAGACTAGGAAACGAACCGTTCTGACCCTCTACGTCATGTTTTAGTGGCATATTCCAAGTTTCATGCCAGATGCTTATATCATGCTCCATACGAATTAAAGTCCTTTTGTAAGAAGTTCATAACAAACACCAGATGCAGAACATCTGGCCCTCTCAAGAGCCGTATCAGTCTTAATTATCAGCTTTCCTACTGCAAATAATGGGAGAGAACATTGAAATAAGACTAGGACTAAACTGTAAAACTAATCCTAAAACTTCTGACAGCAGTCTTTGGTAAAACTATTAACAATAACTTCCTTAAAGTTGTAAAATAATCTTACAACTTAAAATAGAAAGCCTATGGTTACCCTGGCCTTCTCACATCAACTCGAAAACATTTAACCAATAATTGAACGAGAAAAGGCGAACACACAAAAAGACCACCAGACCAAAAACCACATGAACCAGTCAAAAGGAGACCAAAGGAATCAACTTTTCCTGACCTGTGTGGTCAAGACAATGACGAGGCCACAGAGAAAGCTCAGGTTCTGCTTATAATAGGCCTTCATGACAGTGATGGCTCCAATGGAGTACGCATCGCCCCCGCCGATGGACACCCCGCAGTTGGCGAAAATGGTGATGATCACATGCTCCTTCATGTTGAAAGGCCCCGGGTTCAAGCTAAAGCCATACCCAAGCACCTTGTACCCTCTGCTGGGCAGAGTCTTGGCCATAAACCTGCCGATGGGCAACACCGCGATCTGCATGAGGATGGCCGAGATGGTGAGGGGCTGCGTCCGGAAGGTGAAGAAGGTGTTGAGGAAGATGAGGATGATGCAGGAGGCCAACCCAAGAGTCCACACTCGGAATGTCATCACCGGGAGTGACGGGTCGTCTGTTTCCGGCACGACCAGGGCCACTTCTTCTACCGGGCATCTTTCTACTTCTTCTTCAGCTTCTTCTGAGAAGTCTTTCTTCGGCTTTTCCGGGTCTTGCGTTTGGTCTTTGGTGGCCATTGATGGCTTTCAAAGCTTGGCTGTGTTTGGGGTGACAGAGCAAACTCCCCCTGTTTTCTATCTGTACTGGACCTTGGTACTTCTCTTGGAAATTGTTCAGCTCAGAGGTAGTTATATAATGCAAATGGGACATGAGTTTCCTATGACTACAATGCCCTTCTAGATATATCACGCCGCACAAATTTGATTCCTTGAATTGCCAATTGCAAAAGACTTCATATTGTCGTTGTCCATTGGAATTCTTACTGGTGTTTTATCTGATCTGTGATATCGATGAGATTGCGTAAATCGAGGACTTATCTTATTTTCAAATGGCCTCCCTCAAGAAAAAAAACATATTAGAGATCAAAGACTCTGAATGGTTTTTGTACTTTCCAACCAGAGCTTTCACACTTCGTGTTTCGCTTGGACATGGCAGGAACTGGTTCCTAATCTTATGGGACCTTTGCCGATTTCGAGACCCTACTGTCTCTTATCTTTCTTGAAGAATTGACAGGATAAAAAAATGACAATTTGAACCTGTTTTCTAAAGTAAAAGATGTTGTATTAAATTTATAATCTATCACCTGCCATTAACTTTTTAAACATTTCAACTAAAGCATGTGCTTCTTAGTTGGCTGAACTTTTCATTTCGACCACACTTGTGAAACAGCGCATTTGAGTGAGATGAAATGAAATAAGGGGACATAGGGTCGGAAAACAAATAGAATGAAAGGCAAATTCACATGAATATGTCCTAAATGTCAAAACACGTTTCTATGGAGAAGCTTGAGACAGAAAGCATAAGAATACACAGAAATAGAATAGAATTTGAGAACATAATTACTTATTAAGGAATGAACATCTCTTCATATGGACAAAACCAGGTGATTTAACATGACCTAATGTAGTAATTAGTCTGATTCGAAAGTGTGTATCATACACAACAATCGAAATTAGTAGTTGGAGCATTAATTTCATTTCTTTAGGTTATAATATACTAAAAATATCAGACATGTTACTGTATGACGGAAATATAGTTCCGTACTATTCTTTAAAAGAATCATGAAACTTGAGAAGTCCATCCTTAATTGAACTTAATTTCTTTGAAAAAGTGTATGTTTTCTTTTTTTTTTTTAAAGCACTATGTTAACTGAAAAATAAAACACAGATAGATGAGTTTAAAATAGAAAAAGTGTAAATTTGAATCTAAGCCTACTATACAGATTTTTATTCAATCAGAAACCTTTTAATTAAATTAATGTAATCTCAAACCTTTGAAAGAGAATGCAATTAATTCATAAACCTTTTAATTAAACTAAAATATCCTAAACCTTCAAAAGAGAATGTGATCAAGTCCTCCAGCCAAGTCTTGTTTGATGAAGCCAGTTTTACAACAGCAAGTTCAAGCAAGATTTGGCCATGAAAGTTCAGAACTACATTGAGTCAATTCAAAAGTTTATAATTAAATTTAAATTTGCAATTCTTTGTATAAAATAGAAAGGGTCACTAATTTTTTCTCCCTCTTTCAAATTTCAAATTGGTCTCAAATTTACCTCATGTTAGTTTTTGTTAAATTTTATCTCGTCCTATCACGCACGCGCATCCCACCGTGCTGGTCAAAGTGTCATAACAGAGTATTTTGTCTTCTCTATTAACCCAAATCATCAATCAGATACATCCTGACTTACTTTAATCGTTCTTGCAGCCAGCTAATTTCACAGAGTATTTTTCATTTTTTGACCCAAGTCTTTTGGACATACTTGCAGCAGCCGCCATTTCACATACCCCGACCGCCATTTCACTCTCGACTGCAAGATGACAATTTATTTATTCACTGACTACAAGATGACAATACATTTATTTCACTGAGAGGTCTCCATCAACACCTTTTTCCTTGACCCCATTTTAGCATGTGAATCCATAAAAAGCAGCTCTCATGCTCATGCATACATCTTTTGTCCTTTTGTCATTATTGCTTCCAGTTTATCTCTGTTCCTCTGTTTTCTGTAAGAGCAACTAGCATGATTCTGACAATCCTTTCTCCTTATAAAAATCTTATAAAACATATACTCGAATTAAAAAGGTTAGGTTCTGACAAACTGCCATCTCAAGGCACTGTCGGAAATCATTTGAAATAATAAGAACAGTGTGTAAAAATATCAACTCGATAAGAATCTTGCAATTTGAAAACGAAAACGTGCAGCTGTTTCGTGGACCATCTTCAAGACAAAAAAAATAAACATTAGATTACGTTCGGTTGCAACTGTCGAATTAAGTTGAACCTAGTCAAGGCCTCCACTGCTAGCAGATAAAGGCCATCCTGTCGGATGCGTCACGCAGACAATTTTCAGATTGTACGAGACAATGGTAGTCTAATTTGTAGCTCATATATTAATGTGGGTAGGGCTATCTTCACTCTTTTTATTTGGCTAAAATACAAAGTTTTTAATTTGATCAGCTAAATTAGCCTTAGCTTTGATTAAGAATACATTGTAATTTAACAAAATATTTTTTTTAGGCAATGATGATCCCTGCATTGCTGCTTTGTTATCTAAGTTTGGTCAGAAATTTTCCTTTTGAAGAATATGATCTACTTCTACCCTAGAAAGGCAACCAAAAAAAAAAAAAAGAACCATAAAATGTGCATTTAGTAAGAAGCTCAAATTGGCAATCATTTTACATCTAATTTTATACTAATAAAGGGAAATTTTGACGCCCAAAGCTCACAAATCTCTTCTATCTAAAAAAACTTTAATTTTTATTCTTTCCAGCCAAATTGATTGTAGTTCCTTGAAATTATGTTAAAGATTTTTAAGAAGAAAAAGTTGTCTCGGAGGTGCATATTTTTTTATTCATAGTTTGCCTTGTAAAAGATGGATTTATAGAAATTACGAATGTATAGGAACTCATCTAGTAGGTTCTAATACCCGTTGCAAAATAATTCAAAATATTGTACAACACTTCCTTGGATTTTCTCCATTTTATATTGTCGACGGTTAATGATTGTTCATTCCAAATTATAGTCAATGCTGAAGACACTACATAATTTGAATTCACTATATTGGATTAGATTACTATTCTTATCGGTGTCAATTGAGTGAAGATATTATACCAACAGTATTATAGTTTACGAGCAAAAAGTATCATAGAGTACCAAAATAAATAGTAAAATTACAAGTTAGGCATGATGAATGTTGTATAATGAAAATGATTTTAAACAAGCATTTATTATCATACATAAGCAAGCATTGTTCACAAATAAATAAATAAATAATAGATAAGCTTTAAACGATTTTATTGTTATAAAAGAAAACAAAGATAAATGTAAGCAAACGGCTGGTTGGGTATGTCTATTTAAATTTTCATTCATAACCAATAAAATCATTTAAAGTGGTTTTAGTTATTTAATCATCAATCTCACTAACTGACCAATTTTCACGATTGTGTTATCAATTAGTTTTACATTACTAATTCTTATGTGATTAGGAAAAATTATGTGTTTAAAAATTATGAATTTCCCTTATATCTGATAAAACAAAATTTTATAAACCTTATTTACCTTCTTACTATGTCTTAAATTTACCCGCTGTTATATGTAATTACCATTGTTTGAGTGACAAACCAACTTAATTCTCAATTGAGTATCCCAATAGAAAAACTGGCGAATTAAACAAAACATTATTTGTGGTAACTAACTCGAATGAGGATTAAGGACCCAGAATTAGTTGATAACTAACTGAGAGAAAAGTTGATAAATCCTTAAATTGAATTTAGTGTTTGCATAAGAGTTGGTAAACCTAAGGCATAGTTAAGAAAGATAGACAAAAGTTGATAAAAAAAATTAAACAAAAATAAAAGAAAAATTTAGTAAGTAACTCAAATGAGAGTTAGTAATAAAAAAAACTTGTAAGTGAGTAAATCGAAGAAATGTTTGTTAGTCACTCTAATTAATGTTGATAATTTCTAAAAAGAGTTGGTAAGTTTAAGGCTTTACTCATAATGCAACTAAACATTTGCAAACAAAAAAAATAGTTGATGAGAAAAAAAAAAACAACAGTAAATAATTCAAATAAGAGTTGATAACCCGATACTACATGGTAACTTAATGAGAGAAAAATTAGTAATTCCAAGCAATTTGGGTGGTAGCCTCTAAAAAGAGGTAATTAATATAAAAGGTTTCTAACTAAGGCAAGTTCAAGTTGGTAACTTGACACAACAATGAGTATTTTTTTTTAACAAAAAAAAAAAAAAAGAGATCTGGATATTAGTTAGTAATTCAAATGAGAGGTGGTCTCAAATGATAGTTGGTAAGTCACTCAATTTAGATTGATAATTTCTTATAAGAGTTATTAAATTCAAAGCATTAGTAAATTCTATATAGAAAATCACTAAGTTAATAGAAAAATTGGTAATTTGCAAGCTACAAAAAATTTGGTGATTTCATGAAAGTGTTGGTGATTTACCAACAAGGTATTTGGAAAAAAAGTTTATGGTTTTTTTTTTTCAATAATAGTTTTTTCACACTTACTAACACGCATTGAAATATATCAACATGGAAATGAGCTCCATAGTGGACGACACAAAAAGTATATGCGGTGTCTTAGATATGCAACTTTAGATTTGCACATGGGTAAATCACCATGTGCAACTTTAGATTTGCCCTAAAGATCATCAAGTTGAGTACAGCTGTCCCTGAGGCAAAAAGTAGCAAACAACTTCAAGTGAGAATGTCCCGTTGGGGTGCAAGACTGAATTCCAATATAGTGAGATCGTTTCTTTGTTTATGAAAAATGAACAAGTTTCACCAAAGAAACATAATTTGATGGTTGAGACCTGAATCACTAGTCCAATCAACATCATATTCCGATCACGATAATGATGAGCAATCAAAGGAGCTATGATGACAATGTCCCCATGATATATTTTACAATTCGATGCACAAAATAGATGCCAAGTGACCGAGCATGGATGAGAAATTCCTCTATTTTCACATGAAGTATCAAACATGTACGGAGAATGTCACAAAACAGATCAACAATCTACCAAATCATCCTAATTACCTGAAACATGCGATCTCACATGGACAGCACCACTAGAAAACCGGACATCCTTTGACCACGACCCCCGGTTCGGTCGGGCAAGTCGCTAGCGGACAGTGGTCGATCTGCGTCCCCCACCATTTCAAGTCCGTCTTCTGATTCTGCAGAGCGAAGTACAGGAACACCCCCATAAATGCCGTCCCGGCATCCAATGCCGCCGACAAAACGTAGTTATACTTCTGCCACCAGCGCTTTCGGTATCGTAACATGAAAAAGTTGAAGAACATCCCCGTGATGATCCAGCTCGCGATGTTGGTGGGAGAGGCCGGTGGGATCCCCGCGAAACCGAAGGACAGGAGGGGAATGTTTATCTGGCGGATCCACTTCTTCTCAGGGAAGATCTTGCTCAGCACCCAAATCGGCAGAGGCAAGAGAGCTCCGACGAGGAACAACCAGACCAAGTTCCGGTACAGGCCGTCCGGTATGAATAGCCTCCTTGGCCCGATCAATCCCCATATGACCGAATAATCGAAGGCGACCCTGAATTTGGGACACGTCCATGGGGACTCACGATGGAGGCCCTCGACGTCGCAGATGTTCTCGATGCTCCCAATCATCCACCATGCCACGGCGAGGTTAACGGTGCCCGAAACTAGACTAGCCACAAGCTGCAAAACTTGAAACGAAAAGATCAGACAAAGGGACTGAGTAATCTCGAGGCCATTCTGCTGGGGACCCGAGCCACGAGTACCTGAGCAGTGAACATGCAGCGCGGAGGTATCTTCATGTAGTGGCCGAGTTTGAGGTCCGACAAGAAAAACAGCGCATGCGCGAAGCTGAATCGCCCGTAGTCCTTGAAAAGCAAGTTTGCAATGGGCTTTCCTGGCAATATGTAACCGATCAGGAACTGCTCTACGACTTCATATCCAGGTTGCTGCAGAAGTCATAGAAAAACAACGCAGTGCTTATGTTAATCAATATGGAACGGGTAAACCACAAATCCCATGTCGTCCTGGAATCTGAGATCACGAGAAGAGACTTCATTGGAAAATTTCATATTTTTACCAGGTTTGTGGTTGCCTGAATGATCCCGATGGGGAGTACAGCAAGCCAAGACATGACGAAGGCGAAAATCATTAGCCACCACGGCAGTTGCACGATGTCTTTCCACACGAAGCACATCATCACCGCCAAGGCGATACTTGCCACTGATACAATGTGGAACCACAATTGAGGGGCCTGTTTGTAACGCCTCATCAGCTTCGTGTGGATGTCCAGTTTCACGTCGTTCATCGTGGCTTTGCTCCTCCTTATGATATCTCTACGAGATGGAAATGTAGCAAGATTCTTTTTATGTGTTAGTTGATTATGATCATGTCACTCTCTCTACTTAATTAAGGAACTGAATCATACAAAACAGCAGCCATTTGAGCGACAATGTGATTCATTAAAGAGTATTGTGTAAAATGGAGATGCTTAATCTTGGAAATAATGGAAGTAAGTTACCTGCCGTGGAACAACGCCACATGCGAGAAAGTAGCGGCAACACGAGCGAATGCGGTACCCATCGCTATCGTGAACATGGGGTTTAGGTACAGCTTCCCGTAGCTTTCATAAGCAGCTACATCAAGATCATATTTCGGCGTCAATATCTTGGTGACATCGTACTTCTGCCCATCGAACTTGAAAAGCTCATTCGTGAATATAGGAAATCGCCGAGCGTAGAAGAGTTTGTACTTCCAATAGCACAGAGGCACTACCACATATATGAACAAGATGAAGCCCACCGCAACATTGGCAATTGTCTGCCAAGGCGTCACGAGCGGGCTTCCGCGATAGGCCGAAATGCCAGCCCAGTCAAGGGTGAAGGCGCCAATCCCGAGCCCGTGGTATCCTGACCCGATTTGCTGGGCGGTGACGCTGCGTGGCCACGCCCAGCAGACCCAGGAGAAGAATGTCAGGACCGGGAACAAATAGCCAGGGAGCAAATAGTAAGCGAAGCTCACTGCAAGCGCCGCGAGGAAAAACTGCATTCGTGTGAGGCCTTTCGTTTTGTGTTCCTTTTCATGTAGGGCTCTGAAAAGAAAAAGGCAAATCATAATCAAGAGAAGCAGACATGTGAAATGATAATCATTCAGAATCAATTAGAACTTCTAAGCCCATCCAGGCAATTAAAATCAAAGAGATCATGCATCCTAGGAAATGTCAGAGGGTCCCAAGAGTTCCATTAAAACTTTCCTAGGTTAATCAACTTTCGTTTCAAAGCATATATATAAATAAAGAATGATGAGAAAGTACAGTTACAGACCTGAAGAGAGAGACCTGAGCAAGGTTTGCTGGCCACCACATCTCAGCAGGATCCACCAGGTACTTCCTAAACATCCCAGCCCATCCATACCCTGCTAACTGTTTGTATCATCCAGCAACACACCCGTCAGTCACTCAAAGCTTGCTCACCAATTTTTGTTACAGTCCGACGAAATTCGGTTCTACATGTTTCATTAGTAAAAAAAGTGTTTCTTTCTTCATCTTCGTCGAGCGCTTAAGCATAATCTTGAAATGGAAGCAACATTTCCCAATGATCATTTTTTTATGGTAAGAAACAAAAATAGCATAGAAAACAAACAACCAACGACTAATTCATAATTCCATGCTACTTTGAAGAAACTCCTTGTTCGATGCACACTGGGTAACTAGCAAAACAGATAAGCTATTTTATCCACGATATAAGCCGTAAAAAGAAAGGTAAGTCTGATGGTTTGAACTCAGGGACTGAAAACGACAAATGCAAAAAAAGTGACAGAAGCTAGGAACGGCAGCTACTCAAAGGAAGACCAGGACGATGAGTCGCACCTGTGTAGTCAAGACAATGATGAGGGCACAGAGAAAGCTCAAGTTCTGCTTGTAATAAGTCTTCATCACCGTGATGGGTCCAATGGAGTATGCATCAACTCCGCCCGTGGCCACTCCACAGTTCGCGAAGATGGTGATCAAAACATGCTCTTTGACATTGAAAGGCCCTGGGTTCAAGGTAAAGCTGTACCCAAAGACCTGGTACCGCTTTGCGGGCAGAGTCCTGGCCATGAACTTGCCGATGGGCAACATGGTGATCTGCATCAGGATGGACGAGATGGTCAGCGGCTGTGTCCGGAACATGAAGAAGGTGTTGAGGAAGATGAGGACGACGCACGATGTCAGGCCGAGGACCCACACGCGGAATGTCATCACCGGGAGCAAAGGGTCATCGGTCTCCGGCACAACCAAGGCCACTTCTTCCACCGCACATTTTTCTTCTTGTTCTTGATCTCCTCCTCTGTGATCTTCGTTTGGCTTTTCTTGGTCTTGGGTCTCTTCATTGTTGATATTCATTGAAGCAATCGAGTTTTTCAGAGGCAATCCAAGAAATGGAGTACAGAGCTCAGTGTTTGATCTTCACTACTCATTTTGGTGGATGGATATATGTCCAAGTATAACGATGAATCTTTTACACATAAAATATTCGCGTGATTCAGAACGTCCAAAGTTGTAACAAGATCAAGACGGTCACTGTTGGTCTTGGAATAATTTCTACATGAAGGATAAGCCATAGTAGTAATATCCATTTTTAAGTGTCTATTACGCAATAAGACTATGGTCATGAATTAGAAAGGTTCACTAAATTTGTATATTAAATGATGTGACAGATTCATAATGAACTTTCAAACAAGTCGGACATATTCATTGTTTAATAAAGATCCGACTCATTAGTTAGAATATATATATAGAAGAATCATTTAAGTATTTCTTTCTTCTATACTCATCTTGACACGTTCTGACCACAATTTCTCCCTCTACTGCTTATATGACGATTAATTATTGACAGACTACAGGGTCCAATCAGCATAATTAACCTCGTTTTTTAGCATCTGAATCCGCCAAAAAGTGTCTGCCAAGTGGCGATATCTTATTATTATTCCTCGTAGCTCTATGGTTTCCACTCTCTTAAGATCCTTAATTTTCCTTTTTATGTCCAAGTATCAGACATTTTGAAAAACGTGTTCCATCCTAGGACCTCGGTACTTTACCATGGGTGTCATTAAATTTACAATGGTGCATTTCCACTTTTACCACTAATGGGCGAATATCGTGATTAAAATAAGAATAGTCTTAAGTATACTAAGACTGACAATCTAGATTGATTGATAAATACTGTGATAGCTTATTAGATGTTGCATACACCCGGTTATCTGAAGGGCCAATTACATTTTGCCACATACTTACTAAACCAATTTAAAAGATCAATTTTAGTATCTCTGTCGTTACTTTGAATTAATTACTGATATACTCTTGAACTAATCACTGATATGTGATTCGACTCAAACACACACACACATGGGGCTTTTCACTTAAGTATCATATATCTCGTTATATTTAATTATGATATTTTCCTGATTTTTCATAAGTCTGGTTGGTTATCTATGTTATAGATGAAAATCTTTGTGTGTTATCATAATAACAAAAACTTTTCTTTTCTTTTCTAAAGGAAAAACTTTTATTTTCTTTACCTTTTCCGAAAAGAAATGAAAACATCTCATAAATCTTATAAATAGACTAACGCATTATTCATCATCTTTTATACATAAGTATACAAAAATTACACAATTATCTCTTCAGTTTTATATGTATTTTATTAAAACCTACACACGCATGCACACACACTCGCCTGACTTTACGAATATATATTGGGCAAATTCGATATTCATGCTGACTTGAAATAGGCAATACTGACCTCTTAAACTCATGCATGTAAATCATCTTGGTTTGTATTCGATCGACAAGATATAAGGTCGAATGGCATAAAATTTTACTGGATGAAATTATCTGCATTTTCTATGCCCTATTGCTGTTTAGAAAGAACCACATAGGTATATCGTACCCCGTAAAACATTTAGTAAACCTAGAACTAGAAAAGGTTGACTAAAAAATAAAAATAATCAGATAAAGTACTGTAGAAACTTAAATAAACACTGCAAAAACTTGGTACATAGAATATGTGTGTGTGTGTGTGTATAAATTTTGTATACCCTTGATTTCAAAGTATGTTGGAGATTCGAGACATGTCAATAGGGGATTTTGTTAACTTGTATCTTTGGAATCCTTTTTTAAGTAAAAATTTAAGAAGATCGTATAATATTGGATGTATTAATGGTTCTCGTGATGTACGAAATTAGTCTTCTTTTTTTATAAAGTTTGCTCAACAAATACTTTAAAGGGTACTCGTTAAGAACAATTGGTAATAAATTTATCACATACATTTCGCGCATGGGAAACCGATGTTTAATTTAGATAACAAAAAGAAAAGTCTTTGAAATGGAGAAATAATGAGATTAATTATGCTGTAATTCTTTTGTACATATAATTAACTATTCAAACAATTAAGCCTGTAAAAAAAAAAAAAAAAAAAAAAACGACTATGTTCTTGGTTTTATTATTTGAAGCAATTAGCTAGGATCAGATCATCAAACACTGTTCAGTAGAAACAAAAAGAGGCAGTTGTCGTGGGGGACCGCCATTTTAGACAGTGATGAAATAATTAATACGTAAAGCATCAGAATCTAAAGGTTCATTTCAGCTTTGGTTGCAGCCTACCCCGCTTGCTGCTGAGTGGGAAGTTTGGTGACATGAAATGTGCCAAATTTATCATTTTGATTCTGCCAAAACTCAGTTGTCAGGGTCATTTTCTTTGCCAATTTATGTCAGTTGTCCTTAGATTTTATAATGTACGATCTTGTCTGGCATGGTTATACCCAATAATTTTAGCGATGCAACAAGTGTGATGATAAGATATTCCTGCCATGCTGGATCCGAGCTTTGTTCAATTTTTTAAGTTTTTTGCTGAATGATTCTATCTGATAAAGTAGTCTTAATATGCTAATGGACATTCTATGCAGATCTCAAGATCACTTAATCGTTTTACAGCTCCTTTTCTTTCCTACATCATTACTAAGTCAGAATCTCAACCTGTGTTGTCCAAAACATGTGTGCCCATTAAAAATTCTTAATCATGTCTAATCGGTTCCAAGTATTGTTAACAATCTTGCAAAACACGAGACATTATGTATTGAAGATTAGAGTCATGGAGTTGTGGAGTCAAATAGAGTCAAGTATTGCTGTTAATGATATACATATAATTTTCAAGAAAATTGTCTAAAACATCTTAAACTTATTATACTTTTGCCAATTTAATCATAAACATTTCAATTTTGTTAATTAAGTTTTATACATTTTTAAATTTTACCAATTAAATCCATCTTATCGATTTTAATTGGAAACTGTTAACGTGGATGCCAATCGTCTTATGTGGCATGATCGGTGCTAACGTGAAACTTTTTTAATAATATTTTCATATTTTTTAATTTTTTTTCTCTCTTTTTTTTTTCATCTTTTCCCTCCACTAGTCATCACCAGACCTTATTGATGGTTGGCAAAGGTCATTGGCCTCAACCAAAGGCTACCCCTCACTGCCCTCAGGTGAGGGACGCCTTGGCCTAGGTTGGCAAGGGCAAGCAAGGGGCACCCTTGCTAAGCTAATAAGGAATCTAGTGGATATATTAATGAATGTTGTCATCACTAAGAAACCAACAACTATGGTTACAGAGACAAGGGAAAACTATGATAGATTATTGCCTTTTTTTAATATTAGCCTCTAAGCAAGAGATTGATAGAATATGGAGTTTGATGGAGCAAAGTATTGCTATCAAGGGTTTACATGTAATTTTCACCATATCTTTATATGTCCTAGAATCTTACTATCTATTGGGGTAATCTCTCTTGTAATTGTAACTTAATACTAATAACTGAAAGTAAAAGATTACTCAGTGCGGCACCGTGATTTTTTCCAATTTAATTCTGAAAGGTAAAAGTTTGCGTGCCTTCTTCTCTAATTTCTTTACATTTCATGCTCCCAAAATAGAGTCGCCTTATGAAGATCAAATAGGCTCAAGTAATATTTAATGAATCGCATAGGAGATAACATACATGGAGTTCGCAGGCTAAACTTGACTTGCTCGACTCAGACAGACAAACACCAAGGAATTGGTTGTCTTGCCAAGTGCTTAGTTCGTACGCATGGTCTCGCATTTAGAGTGATCTTAGCAACCAAACCGCCTTAGCTATGTAATCAATTCGTGGGAACGGAATGGCAGAACGCACATTCATGGACATTAGTCGAGTAAAAAATCTAGTTGGTTTTGAACCAATAAAAAGTCAAATTTTTAGGCTATTTTTGAAAAGTTAGGGAAAATGGGAAGAATGGAAAATTTGGGTGGAAAAATTTGTAATTTCTTTTAAAAGTCTTTGACATGAAATTTCTTAACTTTCACATAAAACTTATTTATCGCCCTAGTCAATGGTAATTCTCATCATATCACCTTTCCTTGTAATTAAGCTTGGAGCTTTGCTTTGCTACGCTCAGTCATGCTTCAATATATAGCAAGATAAATGTCAAGGCTCACAAGCGTAGCATCAGCTTGACCTAGTGATAGTAAACGCCAATTTAACATTTGTTTTTCATACTTTAAAGATCCAGCACTGGTTGATCCAATGGGCCTGACAACACCATTGCCTATAAATAATTAAGATTATTCATTTCTTTGAGCGATGGTGACCCTAGAGCATTGTCATAGGAGTTTCACATTTGCAGTTGGAATGTTTGATTATCATAATTACTTTTCACTATGAACAAATATATTCCGATATACTATCAGATGTGAGTTGGGTTAAGCTGATTAACGATTATATCTGACTCTTCGCTTACAACTATGCATTCATCATTTCTTGAATATTATCAATAAAACTGGAAATTTCAGGTTATGGAATTTTTGCTAAAATTGAGGAGATTAATTTCCACATGAATAACAGGAACCTAGTCTCTAGGCCCTGACATAGCACTAGGCCCACCTGAGGATGTATTATTGTGGGAAATGCACGACACGACACCATCGATCAAAACTCTTCTCCTTGATGATCCGAACCTCAACCAGTACAATAATACTACTTGCAAGCATGTACGATGCCGTGCAAAAATTAAAAATGATTATTTTATGATATGAAATTACTAATCATTTTGTTGTGACTTGACAACTTTCCTTTAATTATCGATTAATTTTGAGTTATCAATTCTCATTTGAATTGCTTGTCAATAATTATTTCTTTTAAAATTATAAACCCATTTAGTGAGTTACTTTTTGGGAAAATGTCACAAATGGTCCATGAAGTTTTATGTAATGTTCAATTTCGTCCCTGAGCTTTCGATTAACTCAATTTGGTCCCTGAACTATTAACAAATGTTCAATTTAGTCCTTTCATCCAAACCGTTAAGTGACGACTGTTTTTCCTTTTCTTGTCTTTTTTCTTTGGCTTCTTCTCTCTTCCCTCCGCCGGCCATGGCGGAGGGAAGCCGGCGTCCCTGCCGACGGCGGGTGAGGCGGCGGGCAGCCTGGGCAACGTGGACCAGGTGTGGCAAGTGTTCGCCTAGTACGACAAGAACGGTGATGGCGAGATCTCCTATGATTTTCTTCTCTTTTTTTCCTCCCCCATGACTTGCAAGGAGGCCCGGCCGCCATGTCCGAGATCGACAAGGACGGCGACGGGTTCATCGACCTGGACGAGTTCGTGGAGCTAATCCTCAGCGGCGGTGATGGGGGGCCCAAGTGCGGGGCCAAGGAGCTTAGGGATGCCTTCAACCTGTACGACCTCAACGGGAACGGGGTGATTTCGGTGAGCGAGCTACATGTGGTGTTGAAGAAGCTGGGGCAGAAGTGCAGCCTCGGGGACTGGAGGAAGATGATCAGCTCGGTCGATCGGGACGGGGACAGCAACGTCAACTTCGAGGAGTTCAAGAAGATGATGATGGTGGCGAGCAACGGGGCTTCGAGTTGACTGTTGCCGTTCGCCTGCATCGGGTGAGGGCCGCCCCTGCTGGTGTCGGGCGAGGGCCGCCCCTGCCAGCGTCAAGTGAGGGCGACCCTCGCGGGCCGCCACCAACCATGGCCCGGAAAGAGAGAAAAAAAAAAAAAATATTAAAATTAAAAAAAATTAAAATATTAAAAAATTAGTTAAACTAAAAAAGAATACAAATTTTCAAAAGTTAAGTGACTAGATCAGACATTTTTTATTCAATAACAAGTTTGACCAAATTGAACAAATTAAAAGTCTAGGGAAAATATTGCACATTAAGTAGAAGTTTAGGAATTTTTTGTGACATTTTCCCTTACTTTTCTTATTGTCCTTACTTACCAACAATTTACTCTTATCGGATTAGTTATACGTTTATTTAACTTTTCTAATATTACCAACTTCTTTTTTTTTTATTTTTATAAAAATAAGAATTATATTGAGCTTTAACCAACTATATAGAAGGTAAGTCTGGCACCGAAAACTTGCACTCAAAATGACAAGGGGTCATGGCAAGTGAAAGGGTGCCGGAACAAAAGGAAGCCAACAAAGAGGCCCAATGAGCCAAACAACCAACAGACGGCTAGGAGACCAGCCAACACAATGGCAAAACTACCAAAAACACAACTTTTATCTACCTTCTTACCAACTTCTTGTATATTTAATAATAATAAAAAATCTCTTATCTTTTGCTAACTTTTATCTACCTTCTTACCAACTAATAAAATTACCAACCCATGTTTGAGTGACTAATCTTTTTATCGATTGAGTGACCAGTCAAAAATTGGTGAATTAAACAAAACGAATCGGTAACAACCTCTAGTGAGGGTTAAGAATTCAAACTAGTTCATAACTCACTTGGAGAAAAGTTGATAAACCACTTAAATTGCAATTAGCATTTTCATATAAGAGTTGATATCTCAAACCTAGTAAGGAACTTAATTGAACAAAAGTTAGTAAGTTACTTCAATTAAGGTTAATAATATCTCAAAATAGTTGATAGACTCAAGAAGTTGCTAAGAAATGCAACCAAAGAAATTTGCAAACAATAAGAACAATTGACAAATAAAACAAAATGACGGCCAATAACTCAAATTGAAGTTGGTAACCCGATTCCAGATGGTAATTGTAATGGAAGCAAAATTGATAAGCAAAGCTAACTCAAGTGTTAACCTCTAAAAAGAGTTAATAAATGTAAGGAGTTGTTAACTAAGACAGGTAAAGGTCGGTAATTTGATAGAATATTTGGTTACTTAATAAAAAGATAAATGTCGTCAAATAATTTAAATGAAAGTTGGTAATCGAAACAAGAATATGACAAAAATTGGCAAGTCACTGTAATTTAGATTGATAATTTAATATAAATTTATTGAATTCGAAGCATGATTGAGCAAGCAAAAGTTGGTAATTTAATATAAAAAATTGGTAATTTGCAAACTTTAAAAAAAATCCATAATTTCATAAATGTATCGGTATTATAACAACAATCTACTCGGGAAAAAAGTCACTGACCATTTTTCTTTTTTACCAATAATTTTTTACACTTACTAACATTAATTGATAATTATCAGCTTAGAGATAGAAACCTGTATTTTGGTGTACAGATAGACTAGTTTACGTTGTCTCTTAATATTATGTTTTATCCTCTCAATGAGAATATCACTGTTTGCAACTTTAGATTTGCCAAAGATTATCAAACGGAGCATAGCAATTCCTAAGGCAAAAAGTAGTGAACAGCTGAATTACCAGCACTAAGATTGTTTCTTGTTACGAAATAATAAACAACTTTAGCGATAAGAAACATAATTTGATGGTTGGAGGCTAGGATCACTGGTCGAAGGAGGAGCTGCGAGAACGATGTCCCCTAGATGTATCTTTCAATTCGGTTCGCAAAACTGAAGCAAGGTGACTGAGGAAGAATAAGAAATCCCTCAGATTTTACCTTTATCCTGAACTCTCAATACCAAATTATTGAATCTTGTGAGATTTCACCTGGACAACACTACTTGAAAACCGGGCATCCTTGGACCACGACCCCCGGCTCAGTCGGGCAAGTCGCTAGCGGGCAGTGGTCGATCTCCGTCCCCCACCATTTCAGGTTCTTGTTCTGATTCTGCAGAGCGAAGAACAAGAACACGCCCATAAAAGCCGTCCCAGCATCCAAAGCCGCCGATAAAACGTAGTTATACTTCTGCCACCAGCGTTTGCGGTACCGGAACATGAAATAGTTGAAGAACATCCCCGTGATGAGCCAGCTTGCGATGTTTGTGGGAGACGCCGGCGGGACCCCTGCGAAACCGAAGGACAGGACGGGAATGTTTATCAGGCGGATCCACTTCTTTTCCGGGAACATCTTGCTCAGCGTCCAAATCGGCAGAGGCAAGAGAGCTCCGACGAGGAACAACCAGACCAAGTTCCGGTACAAGCCGTCTGGCACGAATAGCCTCCTTGGGCCAATCAATCCCCATATGACCGAATTATCGAACGTGACCGCGAATTTGGGACATGTCCATGGGGACTCGGGATGGAGCGCCTCGACGTCGCAGATGTTCTCGATGCTCCCCATCATCCACCATGCCACCGCGAGGTTAACTATGCCCGAAACTAGACTAGCCACCAGCTGCAAATATTGAATCAAAAATATCAGAGAAGGGACTGAGTAATCTCAAAGGCCTTACTGCCCTGGGTCCGTGCTGCAAATACCTGAACCGTGAACATGCATCGTGGAGGGATCTTCATGTAGTGCCCGAGTTTGAGGTCCGACAAGAAAAACAGCGCATGGGCGAAGCTGAATCGGCCGTAGATCTTGAAAAGCAAGGTCGCTATGGGCCTTCCCGGCAAAATGTAACCGATCAGGAACTGTTCTACGATTTCGTATCCTGGTTGCTGCACAAGAAATCGCAGAGAAAAAGCACACTGCTTATGTCAATTAATGTAGCCAGGCTAACGACAGATCCAATGTTGTCTCAGAATCTGAGGACAACGAGGACCGGCTCATCAGGAAATTTCATATCTTTACCAGGTTTGTGGTTGCTTGAATGACCCCAATGGGAAGTACAACAAGCCAAGACATGGCGAAGGCGAGAATCATCAGCCACCACGGAAGTTGCACGATGTCTTTCCAGACGATGCACATCATCACCGACAAGGTAACACATGCCACTGCTATAATGTGGAACCACCATTGAGGGACTTGTTCATAACGCCTCATCAGCTTTGTGTGAATGTCCAGTTTCACGTCCTTCATTGCCGCTCGGCTCCTCCTTATGACATCACTACAAGATGGAAATGTAGCATGACCCTATGCATGCGTTAGTTGATCATGATCATGTTACTCTCTACACTGAAATAAGGTAACAAAGCATACAAAAGAAGTAACCATTTGAGAAATAATACGATTTATCAAAGAGTATGGTGTAAACTGGAGATGCTTAATCTTGGAAATAATGGAAATAAGTTACCTGCCGTGGAACAATGCCACATGCGAGAAAGTAGCAGCGATGCGAACGAATCCTGATGCTGTCGATATCGCAAATATAGGGTTTAGGTACAGCTTCCCGTAGCTTTCATAAGCAGCTACATCAAGATCAAATTTCGGTGTTAATATCTTGGTGATATCGTACTTATGCCCATCGAACTTGAACAGCTGATTCGAGAATATGGGAAATCGCCGAGCATAGAAGAGGTTGTACTTCCAATAGCAGAGAGGCACCACAACATATATGAACACAGCGAAGCCAACCCCAACATTAGCAATTGTCTGCCAAGGCGTCACAAGCGGGCTACCACGATAGGCAGAGACGCCGGCCCAGTCGAGGGTGAAGGCGCCGATCCCGAGCCCATGGTATCCTGACCCGATTTGCTGGGCAATGATGCTGCGGGGCCACGCCCAGCAGACCCAGGAGAAGAACGTCAGGACAGGAAACAAATAGCCAGGGAGCACGTAGTAAGCAAAGCTCACTGCGAGCGCTATGAGGAAAAACTGCAATCGGGTCAGGCCTTTCGATTTGTGTTCTTTTTCATGGTAGGGCTCTGAAAGGAAAAAAAAGGCAAATCATTATCAAGATAAGCAGACAAGTGAAATGACAATCAAGCAGAACCATTTAGAACCCCTAAGCCCATCCACGCAATTATAGTCATAGAGACGATGCATCCTAGGAAATGTCAAAGGGTCACATGGGTTCCATTAAAACTTTCCAAGGATAATCAATTTTCCTTTCAAAGCATATATAAAAGTAAGAATGACGAGAATAGTACATTTACAGACCTGAAGAGAGAGACCTGAGCAAGGTTTGCAGGCCACCACATCTCAGCAGGATCCACCAGGTACTTCCTAAACATTCCAGCCCATCCATACCCTGCTAACTGTTTGCATCATCCAGCAACAGACACATCAGACACTCAAAACTTGGCCAAGCTTAATTCTGGTGCCACAAAATTCGATTCTACATTTCCATCAATAAAGAACATGTTTTCCCCTTTAGTTTTGGAATGGGAGCAACAATTTCCTATAATCATTTTTCCACAACATGATTCGAACATACCACCGAAAGCATGTGACTGACGACTAATTCATTGTTTCATGTTAGGAATGAGAAAGTCTGGGTTCGATGCGCACTGGGTAACTAGATATCTGGTAAGCCGAAAAATGAAATCATAAGTCTTGATGATTTGAACTCATGCCTTCAACAACGAAAAATACAAAAAAAGTGAGAGGAGACTAGGATTGGCAGCTACTCAAAGGAAGACCAGTAAAATGAGCTGTACCTGTGTAGTCAAGACAATGATGAGGGCACAGAGAAAGCTCAAGTTCTGCTTGTAATAAGTCTTCATTACCGTGATGGGTCCAATAGAGTAAGCATCAACTCCGCCTGTGGCCACTCCACAGTTTGCGAAGATGGTGATTAAAACATGCTCTTTGATGTTAAAAGGCCCTGGGTTCAAGGTAAAGCTGTAACCGAAGAACCGGTACCGCTTAGCAGGCAGAGCCCTGGCCATGAACTTTCCCATGGGCAACAGGGTGATCTGCATAAGGATGGACGAGATGGTCAGCGGCTGCGTCCGGTACATGAAGAAGGTGTTGAGGAAGATAAGGACGACGCAAGATGTAAGGCCGAGGACCCACACGCGGAATGTCATCACCGGTAGTGACGGGTCGTCGGTCTCCAGCACGACCAAGGCCACTTCTTCCACTGCACATCTTTCTTCTTGCTCTTGATCTTCTCCTGCGATCAAGGCCACTTCTTCCACTTCACATCTTTCCTCTTGTTCTTGATCTCCTCCTGTGTGATCTCTGTTTGGCATTTCTTGGTCTTGGGTCTCTTCATTGTTGATAGCCATTGAAGCTATCAAGTTCTCCAAAGTCAAACCAAGAAAGATGGAACACAGAGCTCAGTCTTTGATCTGCGCTGCTCACTTTGGTGGATGTATATTAGTACATGTGTCATGATGAATTGTTTACACATTAATATCTACATGATTTAGGAAGTCAGAGGTTCATAACAAGATCAAGATGGTCACTGTAGTTCTTGGAACAAATTCAACATGGAGGAGAAGCCATTAAAGTAAAGTCTTGCATTACTACAATATTTAAATATTGAGTAGTACCACGTGAATATATTATAATCAATCCAAATGAAGGGCGGATTTTTTTCATTGGTTCTATTCTACTCCTACTTTAATACTCACTTTTAGACTTTTGTCCTACTTCCTTACAAGACGTGAGAGTCAAAACCCACACCTAGAGCTAAATCGTCCTCACAGCATGTTTTTAGTCAAATTCATCATTCAATAAAGATGCAACTCATCAATCAGAATATCATATTCACAATGCTTTCTTTTAATAAAGTAAAATTCTGTTCACATCATCTAAGTATTTCTTCTTTTCACACTCATTTTGGCACGTTCTGACCTCAATTTCCGACCATATTGCTCGGATAGTAACTTTTATAGACAGACAATGGAGTCTGATCAGCACTTTTCCTTGATCTTAATTAACCCCGTTGGATTACCATCTAATCCTCAAAAAGGTTTCTGGCAAGTGGCAATATCTTACTATTTTTCCTCGTAGCTCTATTGGTCCTACTTTCTCTAAAGATCCATCATTTATGTCCAAGTTGGATAGTTTTATATCAGACATCTCGAAGAACGCATTCGGATCCTAGGACCTAGGTACTTTATCATGGATGTGTTATTAAATTTAATGGGAAGCATTTCCACTCTTACCATAAGTTAAGTACACTAACACCGATAAACTGATTTGATTTATTAAATAACGTGACAGAATTTTATTGGGCATTAAATAC
Source organism: Eucalyptus virginea (assembly GCA_014182375.1). Classification (NCBI taxonomy): domain Eukaryota; kingdom Viridiplantae; phylum Streptophyta; class Magnoliopsida; order Myrtales; family Myrtaceae; genus Eucalyptus; species Eucalyptus virginea. Next base: position 15,099,258 of record CM024517.1, on the reverse strand, counting down.
GACTTACATCTTTAGAGGCCTAATTACATTCATCAACAAGGTTGTTAAATTAATTTAGATGATCAAATGTAGTATATCCATCATCGCACTACAAAGGAATTCTCACTAAATTTTCATATAATCCAAAACAGAAATATTATGTTACTATATGTGACAGTTGACGAACATGGTTGGGGCTTATTCAAGAAACCATGCTGAATTGAAAGAGGCAAAACTGAGCCCTTAGACCCATGCACGTGAACTATTTTTATTTTGAAGAGTACCCCCATTAGAACATTTAGGGACGTAGAACTAGAAAAGGTTAAATATTAAACATATGATGAGGGGGAAAATTCTTCATTCAATCATAAACCTATTTTATAAATACCAATTTAATTATAAACTTTCTACTTTTGACACTTTATTCCTTCACCTTTTCATGAAATTTCAATTTAAGTCATTCTAGCTAATTTTTGCAATAAATTGCTGATGCGGCGATGTGCATATAGGATGGCGAACGAAAACTAGATCACTTCATTAGCAATTTCTCACAAAAATTTATTAGAATGACTACAATAGAATTTCACACAAATGTTTAAAAATATAATGGCATTATTGGAAGGTTTTGGGATTATATTAACATTGTACATTAGATTTATGACTGATTAGGCAATTTTCTAGGGAAAAATGTCAAAGAAGTTTTAAACATTTTGCATTTGTGTCAATTTAGTCATAAACCTTCTATTGGTGCCAATTTAATTCTAAACATTTTCACTTTGCGTTAATTCAATTCTTTCTTGCTAATTTGCCCCCGATTTTGATGACTAGGCGCCGCTCGGGCCGACATGGCACGATTGTCGCTGACATAGATAATTTTTTATAATATTCTTAATTTTTTCTTTTCTTTATTTTCTTTCTCCTCCTCCTTGCTCCAACTGGCCATTGGATCTCAGTGACTAGCCAAAGTGATAGCATGCGAGGTTGAGGTCAACCTCGCTAGCCTCTAGTGAGCATTGTCAACCACTGGCAAGGTTCGAGCCCTCGCCAAAGCCCATGAGGGCTACCTCATGCTGGGTTGGCAAGGCTTGCCCTTGAGGTTGAGCCTTGCCAATGCCGACAAGGCTTGACCCTCGCCAACCCAACGCAAGGCCGCCCTCATGGCTTGGGTGATCACGAGCTGGCCTCGCCCATGGCCAGCAAGGCTTACCCAAGGTCAACGAGGTTGAGGTCAACCTCATCGACTGTCACCTCTAGCTAGTCACCGAGGTTTGGCAACCAGATGGGGGAAGGAGGAGGAGAAAGAAAAATAAAATTTTAAAAAAAATATTAAAATATTATTAAAAGTTATCCACGTTAATGTCGATTATGTCACATCAGTCAACCAGTGTCGAGTCCACAAAATCCGACTAAAATTAGCTAGAATGACTGAATTGGCACAAAGTGAAAAATTTTAAGATTAAATTGATATTAATAAAAAATTTATGATTAAATTGATACAAATATAAAAGGTTTATGACTTTTTTGACACTTTTCCCCAATTTTCCCTATAATTAGAGGAATCTATTAAGGGTTGCACCATTTCCACCCTCTTATATACTCCCTTATCATATTGAATTAACTAGGGGTGAGTATCGGTCTAGGGTCAACCCTGGATCGACCCTAGATCGGCCCAACCTTGCCGGTCCTAGTCTGGTTTCCAGAGAGACTGGGTCGGTCCTTGGTCCTAGAATTCTTGGACCAGCATTGTGCGGGTCAGTCCTCGGTCCTAAGAGTTCCGAGTCGGTCCAATCCGGACCAACCCTAAATATATATCTATATATATATTATTTATAATTTTTTATATAGAGAAAACCTTAAAATAAATTGCATCAACAATATTAAATAGCTCTCTAGTGAGGAGTTCAAGTAATTTTACATTATTCTTTAATAATTTAGATTTTTAATGTCTTTTATGGCGTCAATAGTCATAATTTACGAATAAGAAAAATGTTTTTGTAAGGAGTCCTCACGACGTCCAAAAAATTATAAACAACTCATTATGGCATCCTCATCTAGTATTCGTTCTCTTTTGTTTTATTTGTCCTCTTAGTCTTCAATTTGCCAAAATCGAAAGAAACAACTTTTCCGCTTGCCACTCGACACTCGCATCACTCGCTTTAGGTCACTCGTGCCGCTCGTCGGTCGATGCTTGCTTGGCTTGTTGCTCCCCGCTCGACATTCGATGCTCATTCTGTTCGAAGCTCACCCCACTTGATCCCCGCCGCTTACCTTTCTTAGCTGACCTCGTTCATCATCAAACCCATTAGGTAGGTACGGTCCTCGGTTGCCCTTTCAAGGAATACAAAAAATGAAATAAAAAATTATTGGTTAGTTCTAGGTTAACCTTGAAACCGGACCAAACCCATTGGGTTAGTCCGGTCCTCAATCGCTCTTTTAAGGAGTACAAAACATGAAATAAAAAATTATTGGTTAGTCCCGAGTTGATCTTAGAATCAGACTAAACCCATTGGGTTAGTCCGATCCTTGGTCCCAAACTCAATAGGGTCGGTCTTCGGTCCCAAAAATTAAAGATCAGCACTGTGCAGATTGGTCCTAGAGTTAGGGGGTGAATCGGCCCAACCCGGACCATGCTCACCCCTAATTGACTATATTATCCATTGCGGGTTCTAGTCTTGATTTAAAATTATTTCCTAGCTTTTTTTCTTCTTGTTTTTTCTATTTCACATAAAGAAAAACTTATCCACATCCCTTCCAAACATTTTTTTTCACCTTAGCCAATTCTTCTGCACCCATTAAATTTCAACGTTTCTTTCATGTTAGTCTTCTTTTAAATTTATTCTCCATTATTATAATCTAAGCAAGTACTAATCATATATCGAAGTAAAGATATGTTAGTTTTATCTGCAAATTATTTACTTTATTTGGCTTGAGTATTTTCATGATCGTGAATTTTTCAACTTCAATTTTTGGTACAATTTTATGAGAACTTACTTTAAAAATGAATATTGTGATTGATGTATGCATTATACACAATTTGCTCTCATTTGTGCTTCAGTTTTTTTTTTTTTTTAAATAATATTTTCCCAGAACAAAAAATATGTATAAGCAAATAATCAAAAAAATTATTAGCTTTTTAATCAGAAACACAATAATCAGTTAATTATCTACCAAATAAACTTTTTTTTTTTTAGAGAAGAAGTAAACAAATTTTGTTTCAAATAAGAAAGAAAAGGAAAAATGAAAAAAAGAAGGCAAGCATGGGACTCATATTTAACCTTAATAGTTGCTGTTTGTCAGGAACATGGTAATTTCATTTTTAGTAATACTCTTCTATGTATCACCGGTTCCAATGCAACATGAGATTAGGATTTTGAAAATTGAAACTTTTTCACGAAGTTTGCTTAACAATTGTTTCGAAAGGCATACCTTAACAAGTCCTCCGATAAATTTACCTAACACAGTTTGTACGTGGAGACCACCATGAAATTTAATGAGATTACTTTTGCATTAAATCATTTGTACGAATAGTTCAATATTCAAACAATCAATCTGTTAGAAATTCAACTCTTATTTTTAATTTTATGGAACGATTACCTAGGATCAGATCATCAAGATCGTCCAATCGAAACAGAAGAGTCAGCTGTCATGGTGGCGCGCCATCTTTAAACAACGATGAAATAATTAATACGTGACGCTTCGTTTGGGCCTAGGTACGGCCTCCACCGCTTGCGGATGAGTGGCGGTTTGGCGACATGAAATGTGCCAAATGTATCATATTCTAAATATACCAAAATTAAGATGTCAGGCTCTTCTTCTTTTTTCTAATTTTCCAATTCAAGTCAATTTTTTTATTTTCGATTTTAAAATATGCGATCTTGTCTGACATAACCTGATAAGTTTGGTGATGCAACAAATTTAATGATTAAGATATTTCTGCCATGTTGAAAACGACCTTTGTTGAATTAATAAGTTTTTGCTGAATGGTTCATATTTGGTTAAGATGTCTTGATATGCTAATGGACAATTATTTTTAAATCTAGGATCGCTTATCTATTGTACGGTCCTTGTTTCCTACTTCATTCTTAAAATCAAATGTCAGCCCGTGCTGTCCGCTATGCACTAAAATACTCTTATCTTGTATCTGTCAATTGGTTCAAACTTTTTGATAGACCGATAGTGATATTGTAGAATATTTAAGTCACAAACAAAGAAAAATAAATTATCGTGAATGTTAGAAAATTCAATAGGTTACTATTAGAAAGAACCCTAAATTAAAATATTTGTAATAAATTTATCCAAAACCAATTTTTGGACTACCAAAAACTCAAACCAATGTTCTTATAAATTTAAATGACACTAACAAATGGTACGTTTGTCACAAATGTTCAATTAGGGTTTTTCATGGTCAAAAAATTAATTTGAAATAAATTTATCACCAGTGTATCAATTTGGATTTTTTTTTCTTGATATTAACATAAGTTTGATACAAAAGCTTTAATCTTTTATAACAATTAAAAGTAATCCCATAAAGTCCCACATAGAAATCAATTATTATATTACCTATTTTGATGATCCAAGCTCATAATATTGCATCAAGCTGCCTATCACATGTTTGATAGTATGTCTGAACCACGTAAGTCTGAGCATGAGTGTAGTATCAAATCTGGCCTAAATTACTTTGCGTTCTCTGTTGATTCGTTGCTCTGATTGCGTAAACTACATAAATTCTTTTATTGTTCACATTAAAGTTCATTTCCTAAGAATAAGATTTTCCCTTATCTGAGCTTTTCCCGTTTTGTTGTGAGTTTCATGTTTCAAATTGCTGATTTGTGGACTCATTGAATAGTCTTCCCAGGTTAGTTTTCCACGTTCCGGGGTGGTTTCAGTAGTGGTATTCTAACAGCGTCGTTCGGGCAAGTGGGAGATGTCGACGGCCAACGAAAGTGGTTCAGTGATGGACAGGAGTAACCGACTGCGGTCGCCGATTAAATGTTGTGTATCATGTGAAATTTTGCTGGAAGTAATACTATTTTGCTCCTGGAGCTTGTTATGGAAGAGATCTGGGAATATGATGAAACTGTAAGAGAAGGGTAGGAGTCCTGGAAAATAAATAAAAAATATTAACAAAAATAAACTTACTTTGATGGAAGTGGGGTTTACTATGGATTTAGTGCGGGCCTAGTGATAACATGGTGGAAATTGAGTTAGATTTGGTCATGATAAGAGCTGGGCTTAGGGCTCGATGTGGCTTTCATAGAAATTTGGGTAGATAGTGTTGTATTTAAAACTGGGCTTTGAAAGTTTTTAATTGAAATGGGCTCGAGTAGTAACCAGGTTGTGTCTTGAGACCAAATCCAGGACCCGTCAGACCAGAGTGCAGTCCATGTTCGGACCAGGCCTAAGGGCCCAGCCCGAGTCCCTACTTTTATGAATTAAAAAAACTAAATAACAAATGAAAATTTTCAAAAAAAAAAGAAAAGAAAATGACTAGGAAAATAGACCTTGATTAGGTTGTTAGTTTTTAGTAGTACATTTAGCTTAACTTCATGTACTTAGTACGCATATAGTTTAGTGTTTTCAGTGAGTAACTTTTGTATGGGTTTAGTTTTAGTAAAGGGAAAATATTGGATTCCTTGGCTCATAAGGGTTGCTATACTAGAGCTTAATAACAAGGCCATGTGTATTATATGCTTGATGCTTTATTGAGTTCACTTATCATCACTATACTTTTACTGCATTGATTGTGATTGTTTACTTTTATTTCATTGCGCTCCTACATAGACATTGTTTATTGGCATAGTTTAAATAAATGATTAAAGATTGCCCAAATTATTTGAGTAACAAATCAATCAAGTTAGAGTATCAAAAGGGCACTAGTTAGACAATTGCGTAGGAAGTGAGGTATCTTATGCCTCACTTGGCTCATAGTCATCTCAAGTAGATTAGTGGCATCTCCTCAAGTAGATGTCTCATAGGTTTTATCAAATTAAAATGAATTTTTAAATGTCGTGTGAGATAAGGGCCTAAGAGAACTTGCACTGACTAGGGACCTTCAATCCCTAACTTGACATTATCTCTAAACCTGTTATTCACTAGATCACTCATCAAGAGGGTCACGACAACATTTAATGAATCACATAATAGATAACATATTTTGATTTCAAAGGAAAACTTGACTTGCTCAACTCAAATAGGCAAACACCAAAGAATTGGTTGTCTTGTCAAGTGCTTGGTTTGTACGTATGATGCATTTGGTAACATTTTTACTCCTAAGAATAATTTATTTTCAGAAATAATTCTTTTCTATTTCTACTCTCTATAACATTTACTAAGTAAAACAACACGTTTGGTAATATACAAAATTTATATTTCTGAAACGGAAAAAGAATAGAAATGTGTTTAGTACAATCTATAAGTTTTTTTTTGTGGTGTAGAATTTTTATTAATTTTTTAATAAAACATGTTTAGTAACGTTGGCTGGCGGGCAGCGAACAGGGGGCAACAACAGGTGGTGGGCATCAACATGTGGGGGGCAACAGACAGCGGAGAGTAGTGAATAGCAAGGAAGAAGAAGAAAAGAAAGAAAATGGCTTATTTCAAGAAGAAAATACTTTTTTTGTACTTCTCTTTTGTGTTCCAAATTTATTCTTCGACCACTTTTCTACTATAAGAAATAAAAAAATTAACCAATGTTACCAGATAGATTTATGTTCTTTTTCTATTCCGAGAAATAAAAGAACATAAAAACAAAGAAACAAAAACATTATCATACAATGCCTTAGTGTCTCGTATTTGGAGTGCTCTTAGAAACCAAACTGCTCTAGCTATGTGGAGACCTAATCGACTCATGGGAACGTAATGGTCATATGCACGTTCATAGGCGTTAGTCAAGGAAAAAGATCTAGTTAGTCTTGCTCCAACTTGGGCCTCATAACACCAATGCCCATATATACTCTGAGATTTTCCTATGTATTGCTAAAAGTGTGAGAAAATCCCCAAAACGTTGCCATGGGAGGTTCATAATCGCAGTCAAAATGTTCAATTTAAATCATAAATATTATTAGTGAGTCTATCCCCACAAAACTATCAAGTATGAAGAGGAGTATAAGCCGAGTAAACTTTAAATGATTCTATACATTCATAATTTACTAACACTTTAGAAAATTATCGACGTAATATAAAAATTACTGATGCTTTTGTAACATCACTTCTTGAAAACTATCGATAAAACTCTGAAAATTTCAGGTGACGGTTTTTTGGAATTTTTGCTAAAATTGAGTTTTCTTTCTTCTAGTTCTTCTTCTTTTTACAGGAATTAGTAGGAAAATAATATTTAGGCCGTGATAGAGCAATAGGGCCACCTGATGATGATATGCACAACTTGAGTGCCTAATCACTGGTGACTTTCTTTCTTTTTTCTCTTTCACCAAATGAATTATTGCTACTTTGGTATGATGGCAACACCATCAATCAGGACACCCACTCCTTGATGATCTTGACGGCAGGGAGAAGGCTTTTTGATATAAATTAAATTTGAACAACTTTAGAGGACATTAAGTTAACTTAAAGTTGAATATTTCATTTTTCAGAATATAAATAACATATAACATGATAAGAATCGGTCTACTTAAAATATCTTAAGATTTTCTAAATCGATTATTTAACCAATATTCCTATAGCACTTGTTAATGCCATCCTTTTTATCCACTCAATATTTGCATTCCACTTAAACTTAATTGAAGTTGGTCATTGTAATTTTCCATTCTTAGTCCAACTTCATTCAATTATTAAGATACACGTGTGATTTATATTAGAAAAGTCCAACATTGGATAATTAGAATGGTATGAAGTAGTTAATATAATTTAGTTATCCAATAATTCATGGCTTAAGCTTTTGAATAAATATAGATCCAACTGGATATGTTTATAGGCTCAAACTTGGATTCTATTTTGGCAAAGGAATCAAACTTTTATTGGGCACTCCCAACAAATGATATCAAAAAATGTTCTGGTGTTTTCTCAAGGCAACCTTCATGGTTTGATTCAGCTAAAGATACTAGGGTTGAAGGTAGACATTGTGGTGTAACAATACAAGTCTAATGGTAGACTAAGACTACGGTTGAAGGTGGACGTTATGGTATAACAATATGGGCTTGAAGATTGACTTCTTGGTTCGGTTTGAAGAAAGGTGTGTGTTAATAAAAATTCAAGTTGAGATGTTGGTGCAAAGGATGCTTAAATTAAGGAAGAGTAAAGCCAATATTGAGTTCACACGTGATGAGGTAATTGTTGAGATACACATTGAGCCATGAAATTATTGGAGTGGTTAATAGCATTTTTTTTTTTTTTTTGGTTAATGGTTAATGGCGATTTAAGTTGAGATATGTTGTTGCAAAAGGATACATGAATCAAGGGGAAGCGGGCTTAACATTGAGTTCATAAATGAGGGGGAGATTATTAAGATACATGTGTGAGTTGTGATAATAAAATCTCACTTCAAATAGATGAAGTGATTTGGAGTAATTAATATATTATAATATAGTTAGCTCATAACTTATGGGTTTAAATTTTGAGTAGGCGTTAGTTGAACTAATCACGCTTATCGATTTGAACTCAAGCTGCCTCTTAATAATTTTTTTGGTTAATGTATTGAATTTCTACTATACACTTGAAGCTCAGAAAGAGTGTTTCATACTCTAATAGATGTTGACCCCTAGGTCCCGTTCTCTCAAAGAAATCTCCACTTAAAATGGTGAGATACCTATCGCTTGAGACACTACATCAAGACTTGTTTGGAAGCATCGGCTTTTAGGCCATTCCCATGCTACAGATTAGCCTCCTTTCCCGTCGAATACGACCTTGCGAAGACCCCGGTGCATCTTTTTCAGATACTATCTTAGTTTATATGTGATGAACATGAATCTGGAATATGGTCCATGAGTGGCCTTGGGGTCCAATGCCGCTGCTGCTGGAGTGAAGACGTCGCTGTTCATACCTCAACTCTCATTGAAGTGGTAAACACAAGATTAGGAACGTCCCATTGCGAGTAGCACGGATAAAGAGCTATGTGAATCGAGTTTGTTCCATCGTCTGTGCATTTGTAATGGCCTGCTCTTTGAAATTTCGGTGTTTCAAAGATTACTGACAGACAAAAAAGAAAAACAAAGATTACTGAGTAATGGTTTTGAGAAGAGATTAAATCCCACTGGCCCCAAAAGATCTCAGTACCGAACCGGTTCGATGCATTCCTTTTTCGAGCCGGATTCCCGATAATGTGGAGGGACACGACAATCGCAAACTTCCATCCTTGATTTCGACACTGGTGTTGGAGACGGAATATTAGTATGGACGTGGGTGATTTGCAATTTTAGTCAGGTCTTTTTCGGGTCCAAGTAGGGGTCCAAATACGGAATCGAAAGGTGAATAAGTCCTGCACCATACGTTCCGCAAGTGCTGGTCGGCACACTCTGTGGGGATGCACCTACGGATGGCACTCTAGGCACGGACGCCATTTTCTCGTATCAATGTCGAAAATTTCTGTATAAAAGATTCCGGTACCACAAGTTTGCGAATGGATGAAGACCAGATAAAGCGAATAAGAAATTGAGAATGTTCCTCAATCATAGATCAATTGATAACGTAGTCCGTTATAGTTTGCGGCGTTTACCATGTTGTGATAATGCGATTTTGAACATTCTGTTCATCCTCAACTTTAAACTTTTTTTGCCAGAGTAACTTGGCTTCTAGGAAGCAAGACTGTTAATGTCGAAAACGAATTCCTAGCTTGAGAGAGAGAGAGAGAGAGAGAATGGACAGGCTATTGCAGAGCCATATTTGCTGAAAATTCATCTACACTTTCACATTACGAGAGTAGACAATTGGTAACACAGATTACAGAACATCAACGGATTACAATTAGCCAACGACTCCCGGTCTCGCGAATCTGTTTATTAGCAATCTTTAAGTACAATGGAAAATTGCCTCGACACGTACTCTTAACTGGGGCCGAGGTTCGAAACTCTCAGCACTACATCACACTACATCACGGAGCAAGCGTTGGGGTTCTCGTCGCTGAAGATCTGGGTTGGGTACATTTGATATTCCATGTAAGGCCTGGAGGGCCAGTACTCGCTCTTCCTTATGTCCATCTTCGAGCCGTCCTCGTCCTTCCCTTCCTCGCCGTCCTTCTTCTCTCCTTCTTTGCTCTCCTCCTTCTTCGCCTCATCTTTCTTCTCCTCTTCCTTCTTCTCCTCTTCCTTCACAATCGACGCTTGCTTTCCCGTTCTCTTTTTCACGTATTCGACCAGCTTCGGCGGGTCAACCACGCCCTTGACTACTACACGGTCATTCACCACGTCGGTCTCCACTGTCTCTACTCCTGCAAAGCATCGATACGATGAGTCTTCCTGAAAGGTGTACAACTCAATGAAACCCAAACAAGCAATGATCAGGCAGAAATCTACGTTGCTCCCAGTTCACAGCACATCGATCAGTATTCATAAGCAGACAACTTGCCTTTGATTTTCCGGATTCGTTTCCGCAAAACTCGAGTGCATGCTTCGCAATGCATTCCAACCTTCAACACGACTGTTATTGGAGCCGGAGGCTTAATAACAAGCCACAGAAAATCAGCAATTGTCAATCAAATGAAGGCAGGATCAGCCAAGAGGGAAAAAAACTCATGGACATCAGGGAGAAAATAAATAGGATGTCGTAAATCAGCATGTATTTTACAACGACAATAACCACAAATCATTCAAGTTACTTGCTATAACTTTTTTTTAGTACATAGTAGTAATAGGGAAAATCGATTACATGAACATAAATTTGCAATAAGGTAACCATTGATTGTAAGTGACAAAGTGGATTTGTAAAGTTAGGGTAGTAAAAGGTTTTACGGAGAGCTATTCACTTAGAATATGGCGTACACAAATTGTACACAAACTTACATATGGCGTAAAACGTGCCACTATATGTTGTGTGGTCTCTGGTCCCGTCGCATCAATCATTTATAGTACATATTAATGAAATGTACCTCACATGTAGTATCCCTAGTATCATTATTCAATTCACTAGGGCTATTGCTTTTTACGGGAGGGTGAAGGCACAAGTGGCAAAAAGAAGCCAAAAAGCACTAGTCACCCAAGGTACGTACGAAGCAAAATGACAATAAAGGACCATAACCTAACTCCAAGACCAATTTAAGTAGTTTGGGTCCTCCTCGTGGAGACCGCCGCACGATTCACCTACCTTTTCCATTTTATTTTTTAAATTTAACCTATTTACCGTTAGGAAATGGACGTGAAATGCGGACATAAACGCACATTGACGAAATAATCCAGAAATAAAATAAAAAAAAAATTGACAAGCAAGACGAAATATCAAGAATTATACTAATGAATTATGATTCAGTAAGCATCGAATAACTAATTTTTTCCACAAAAAAAAAAAAAAAAAGTTGAATGGCAAGACCTTATGGACATTAGAGATCATCTCTTGCTTTAACCCCATATGGTTTACGAAGATCATGTGACCAAATGAAATTCAGCCTCGTGATTTATGGAGGATGGAGAAAAACAAGAGAGAAAATTGTTAAAAAAAGGACCATGTGAGTTCCTTTTCATCGCCTTTTTTAAAGCTGGGGTTTCACTCGTGACCCTACGCATGGCTCCACTATATTAAACAACAAAGGGTAACGATCGAAATCGATCAACATGGTGGGGTCAAAAAGGCAAAAAAAAAAAAAAAAGAGCCCACTTCAACAGTCTCCTCTCTCGTAGCCCCAACTCATTGCTCACTGTGCCTACGCAGTTCGGTGTCATCTTTTGCCGGCCTTGTCTGGTTATTTTCATGTCAGTAGTATTAAATAGCAACTTTCCCTACATTCACTCCCCCGACTTTACCCAAATCTACTAATTTACTGTCGTATTCCAAGAGGTTTTGTTGATGGAACCCCATCTCCAATTTCACTCAATGCAGTAATCACCAAGTGTTGTCACTTGCACCAGAGATGGCTCAATCAATCTAGAGAGGTAAAGTTCACCCGATCCGCAAGAGCAACAGTTTGATTCGGAAATTAGAATCCTTATATATTATTATTATTTGATGTCATTTTCTTTCCCACGTGATGTCACTATATATTATTATAATCATTGGAATTAAAAGGAGGTGAAGATCCAAATGGAACAAACAGATGATTGAGGAAGTGGGTGGAGCTAGTTAGTGCTTTAAAAATGATATGCTACATTAAATTGCCATGATAATCAATTGACTCTGGTTCTTCCATTTTTAGCAAAAAGTCTAGAAAAAGAAGAAAGGTAGTTGGGGTTTGGTGGTGTGGCTATGACTGATTTGAAATCTGAAAAATTAAATTAAATTAAATTAAAAAATTAAATTAAATTAAATTAAACTAAAATTACCTCCTCTTTTTTCTCTTCCTTGGGTGGTTCTTTAGTTTCTTCCTTCTTCTCCTCCTCGGGAGGCTTGGGCAAAGGCGAGATTAGCTCCACTTTCCGGCCACTTTTCTTTTGCAGCCTCTCACACACTTTTGCAGGGTCTGCTGACTTCCCTTTCACCACCACTTTACTGGCCTTGCTATCTGTGAGTACCTCTTCCACACCTGAATCGATGCCCCAACATTCAAGTCAATTATATGGTAATTCTTTGGCCCAGAAAAAAAAATTCTGGAAAATTCTTAATATTCAAATTAATTATCGATGTTAACAAGCAGTTTCGAGAGATTGATCGATTGTATTTTTTTTTTTTCTAAAAAGAAATATTAAGATTCTCAAAAGTATTGATTATACCCAGAATAAGAAATGTCAACATAATGAAAATTACAAAATTTCTTAACGCAGTCTTTTGGAAACATTCTTCAGTAGAATCTTCGAGATAATTAGATTGGAAAACAAAGCTAATACCTAAAAAGGGTGATTGAGGGAGATTTTAATATTATTCATATCCACTCAACCAAAATTGACTGGACAAAATTAGGAAAAGATCATGCATCTCAACGGTCGACTACTTTTGAGGATGATGTGTATGATCTCCCAAGTGAATAATATAAAATTGAGTTTGAAACCCAAAAGAAAACAAACCCTTGAGCTAAGGAGCTGTCCCATCTGTAAATTTTTTAAATTTTTTGAATGATGACATACATTCCAATGGATTTGAATATACAAAAAAACTCGCATGGAGAGTAGTGACAAATAAATTCTTTCACAATAGAAAAATGAATTTAATAAAATTAAACAAGAACCAGACCTTCAAACCCTTTCAAGGCTCTTGCAACTTTCCTGGCACAAGCCTCGCAATGCATATCGACCCTGAGCACGATCTCCGGCGCCTCATCTTTCTTCTCGTCCTTCTTCTCTCCTTCCTTGGCCTCCTCCTTCTTCTCCTCTTTTTTCTCCTTCATTATCACCACAAAACAGAGGAACAACGGTCAGTTTCTGGGAATGCTACCGGAGCGAAACCAAACTGGGAAGAAAAGGGGAAAAAAAAATGAGAGAAAAAGGAAAAAGAGTTGAGTAAACGATGAGAAAGAACTCACTTCACCCATTTCTGTGATGAACTTAGAAGAGCTTTCTCTTGGATGTGTTCAGCAGAAGAAGCCCTCTTCCACTTCTGTGGCTCTCTCTCTCTCTCTCTCTCTCTCTCTTTCTACCCTCAAGTTTCTGTACCAGGAGAGAGAGGCAGTACACCATAAGTAAAGTCAGGGAAAATGCTGGAAAATATGACGTGGAATTGGTTTTTCGTAGACTGCCTTTACGTCCTTTAGCAGCAGCAGAATCTCGTCAAGAAAAAATATTTCATCTAACGATTATATCGTGTGGTTCTTAAATAAAGTAACGCACATTTTTTTTTTTTTTTATTTAAGTCAGCTCATTTACCATGCATGTCTAAAAACACTAATAAAAGAGAAAAATAATCTAGAGTGATGACACAGAGTCCGGCCATTTATAGCGGAAAAAAGATTCCAAATAGCTTGAAATGACGCAAATGAAATTTGTGAAAATATCAAGGTTTTTCATACATTTGAAGAAAAATCAAATGATTCTAAACAATGCATTCGAAATATAAATAATTTCTCCATTACAATATCATAAACTTAAATATTCATAATTGAATCGAAGTAAACCGAACTTACATAATTAGTTCAAGCAAGGACTGGTTTGGTGCTCAGTAAGAATTTTGAGAATTGGCTCCGTACGGTCGATTTTTTGAGTAGAATCGGTTATAAGCCTATTCAAAACCAACAGTAAAATTCTTATATGTAAAACATTTTTTAATTTCTTATGTTGAGTTATTTTATTTGGTCTTGTGTTTACTATAAGAAATATTATTACAAAAGTACTAAAATAATAAATAGTTTTTATTAAATAAAATAGTAAAAAGGTAAGTCTATTCTAAGGTCAGATCAATTTGATTCTCATTTTTAAAATTTGAAAATCTATTCTAGATAGGATAGGTTTTAAGTGTTGGGTACAGAAACCATTCACTCCATAACTGATCTTCTTTGTAATGTCGTACGATGTGATATAAATGTTTGGCAAAAAGATATTCCATTTGTATGCAATTCGTTTCCCACCTTGCAAATCGCTGGTACAACTTTTCATGCCGTGATTGTGGTGGATGGGACTCGCAAATAAAATAGTAAAGGACAAATTGGCAATAATTCCATCTAACACCCTACCTCCACGCATGATGTCCCTACTCTCACACAACCAAAAACATGGCTCAAATTCACCTTTTTCCCAGTCCATAAAAATTAATCTATTTATTTATTTTCTCCTAATTCGTGAAGCCTCGAATTTAATTGCCAGCAGGTAGTTGCCAAATTATGCTATCATGATTTAGTAAGAAATAGGACGAATTTTTCTCATTTATGTTTCAAGTGTAATCTAGTTGAGCGAATTTAGCCAACCATTTTTGTATTTGAGACGTTAGGGTTAAGAAAATTAGTTTTTCTAAATTCAATTTATAAAGTGGTGGTGTATATAACTAGATTAAACATACACGACAAATCCAAGCAATATCCAATAAGGTTCTCTCGATCACTTTACAAAACCGACTTCGTAAAAATTTTGTAAAGGGATTACCACAAAGTCAAACGTCGAGATTGATGAACCGACCCACTAACATTAGAAAAAGTACTAGAAAAGATAATGTCTAAAATAAAGAAAAATTTAGGAAGGGATGAAGATTGGTTCTTTGAAATGCATGGCTCAAATTGCATAGTCAAAAAGAAATGGACAGCACTTCTCTAGCTTTATCGAACCACACAAACAATTCATCATACACATCATTTTAGATACATTGATGCTATAACATGGTATCATCTACAGGTGATTTTTTTTTTTTTTCTAAATCTATTGGTGAATTGAGTAGTTATGAATAGTGCCAATCACAGGAGAAACTACTTACCTCTAATTTGGGTTCTATCCCTTCCCCAAACACTTTGGAGCTCTTATGTAATGACGCTCATTTATCGAAACCTACTATATTTGCTTAGTGAATGATATATTTCTTTTTTATGATAAAAAAATACATAAATAAATAGTGCCAATCATGAAAAATCCCTCATTCAACTTGATTATCTTTGAATTTGATAATTCTAGTGGATTTGGGCAAACTCTTGTACATTAGATTTAGCTCATGTTTTTCTAAAATTCTCTCAAAGCAAACCATTTGCGCTAGAATTATGGGTTGGTCGATAAGCAAGATTTCACATTTCTTAAATTATAGCTAGTCCGTATTTATTATCAACTTGCCATTTCTTTTGGTATGCATTTGGGCATATTCTTGATATTAACATAACTTTGACAAGTACATTATCATCAACCGATTTAGCAATTTAAAAATGAAATTTCAACTCAAAAATCACTTCATGGGATAAATTTCTTAGGTCAAATTGACTTGTGTGGTGAGTAATTAAACAGCCAATTTCTAAGGTTGTCAATACTTAAAATCATGTTCACCATTCAAAAAGCACGATCCATATTGGCTTAGTCGAAAGGTCATAAAGTATGGTCATTCTTTTTGTAGTGATGTTGGTAACGATTAAGTATGCTCGCTCTTTAATGATGATGTTTGTAATGAACATCGAAAGTAGTGTTTAGTTTATTGATTCTGTGCAACTCTTTCATAGTCCAAACAAAATTTCTAGTTATAGAACAATGTAATTTGCTCAGATGATTGCCACCTTACCCTTAATCTTTTGGCTCAACTAGGGAAAATGCTTGGTTATTGTTTGAATTCTAGATTTAAATTACAAAAAGAACAATTCTAGATTCCAATTTGTCGAATATTTACAAACAAAGAATTCATAATTATAAATATTTTTTTTATAAATTTTCCTCGTGACAATCAATTTGCTCTATTGCATGCATCTTTCTATTGTTCATTCAACAACAATTCTAATTAGTGGAATTTATCCGTTCATTTGTCGTGTCCTCTCTAAAAAGTGCTATACTCAAATTAAAAAAAATAATTTATCAGGTTTTCATTTTAATTCGATTTTTAATTAATCTGTCCTAAAGCTATTGTCCTTTTTGGATCCTTAAATCTTGGTCAATCATGCAATGGAAGAAGAAGATGCAAGCCGCGGTCGGGCTGAGGACCAGACCAATATCTACAAAAAGTCAGGGGAGGAATCAGGTGGGGCCCATGAGAGGAGCCGCCATTCGCTAGACGACACGTGGAACGATAAGCTTTATCTTCATCTTCTTTTGTTTTCTTTTGTTTTTTGCCTTCTGCGAAATGAAAGTGAAAGTGGAAAAAGTGAGCAAAAGAAAAAGGTTGATTGATTTTTCGTCCTTATGCGGCCAGGTCGACGCTCGGCCAAAGAATCTTAAACCAAGAACTAAAATAAAATTATATTCCATGCATAAGTATTGCAATCTTTATAGGTCTATTTGTTTTGGAAAAAAATCATAATTAAAAAATATATTTGCAAAAAATGTTTTCCACATTTTGAATTAGGGATTTTATTATCATAACTTTAATTATGCATATTTCTATTAAACGTAGATGGTTTTTTACTAACGGATTATTTTTAGCAAGTTAACGGCATTGAAATTTAGAAAGTTAATTTGGGAAAAAAAATTCGGTGAAATAAACACATCCTTTATTTTACTCTAAGTACTTTTATGTAGTTTTATTGTATAGATATATATTAGCAATTTTGACTTTGCAAAAGTCCATCCATGCTCATTGACAGCTTCTCGATGAGAAATGTACTTAAAATTAGATGGTTCACATAGAAAATTAATCCAGCAATTTGTGATATCAATAAATTCAATTAATTTCTTTTCTCTAGAAGAAAAGTTCCTAAAAGATAGGTGAATATATGATAAGTTAATTAATTGTTAAGAGAAGATTGTATAAGTAGTATCTTCCTTATAAGATCGTTCAATTCTTCATTTAAATTCTGCATTTTCGAAAGAATAATGCTATATGTAGACTTCTTAATAAACCTGGTTTATACAAAATGATATGTCTAATTTTATTGGTGAAAAGAATTTTTAGTAAGAAGTTTTAGTATCTCCAGCATAAATTTTTTTTTTTGCCAAGTAATGCGATGGAGAAATTGAAATTGAAATTTCTGACCGAATGAATGAAACAATTTTGGAACAAGATAGAGATTCATAATTACAACAAATTGTAATAAGAGGAAAAATTCAATATAGCTCTCACTTTAGCATATTGGCAAGATTCCTTATGATATCCATAAATTATTTTGAGGATAAAAATTGACTAATCGTTGGAATGTTACAGCAGAAAAAGGAAAAATTGAAGCTGCTTTTCTCTCCAATTTCCCACATCTTAAAAGGTGATACCAAAGTCTTATCTTCAAGGCTGCTGAAAGCAAAAGCCCCGTCCAAACTGAAAGGAGGTGAAAAAGTCGGCTAGTATGGGTGTGGTTCGAGTGAAAAATAAAAGAAATAATAAACTAGAGAGAAAGCAACTAGATTTTTTGTTTTTCTATTTATGCTTTTTTATTTCCTTCTGATTTTTCTGGGGGCGAAAAGGGCAACTTGAGGCCTTCTATAATCTGATACATTTTACTAGCCTTTTCGTTTGTCGCCATCGTATATGCTTCACCACATAACCACTTTTTTTTTTTAACATATTAATTTGTTTTTGGAACGATAAGATCAATCAATTTACAGGGAATGCGATCGAGATAACATAAAGTGGCTTTAAGTGCATATCATAAATTATTTGGGAACTATGGCCACGCTCATGGTTTACTTGGAGAAACCTTGGTATTAAACGAAAAATAATAATATACTCATTCGATAAGAACCCTTTGTGCTAACACCATCGATCCTCAACTTCATGTAATGGCTTACCTTCTAAATTCTGTCTACATGGACAGACACATGAGTGTTCAAACAAATTTGTAGAACTCAATAGAGCATATTTAAAAGTTTAAGAGGCTTCAAAAATTGGGGAATTAGGGTTTGAGAATCCGAGAAAGTCATTTGCATTCTCGATGTGCGACTTAAATGTCGAAAATGTCCAGAGGATAAGGAAATGGTACTCCCGCTCTAGGCCTACAAACTTTTTCTTTTTCGGCTACGTCCCTTCAGCTGAATTTCATCTACTTGTAGTGGTAGACCTGGGTTATGCGCTATCAATAGAGCCCATTGGGGCCTAAAAATTAAGCTCCGACAAACACCAGCATTTTGTTCAATTAAAGGAAATTTTAACAAGTCTTATTTCTCTTGCCTAACATGGAAACGAATGCCCAAATGCTGATCCAGTTCTGGATTTATTCTAGTCTTAATGTACTTCATAGCATTAGTAGATGGACATTCCATCCGGGGGTGATTGATTTTAGATATAAACTTAAAACCTACTCTATTGGAGTCAATTTCTTTAGGACTAGTTTCCTTGGGATCAAGTCAGTTTCATGTTATGAGACGCACAATTCGTCAGCTTTGGTAGTTGAAGGAAATGTATGTTTTAGGAGTGATTCAGTTTCCATCTACCTAATTAAGGAGGAATTCCGATCACACATGTTGGTGGGTCAAATATTAGGATGTTCCGGTTGCGTTGCCTATGATGAGAAGTGTCGGCAATGAAGCTTGGATAGCCAACCAGAGTGATCAACATCATGAGAGAGCTTGGATAAATTGGACACTAGACAATGAATTGTTTGTTAATTGAATCAAGAATGGTGCTATGAAAATGAACCTGATAATGGAGATAAATGAGCTTTGACGAAGCTGTTGTGACCCACTCGACTAGGGAAGATGGAAATTGGGTTTTAGGACATTAGATGGTCGTTTAATTCCCCTCAAGGTTATTGCACTTCCACGTTATCTATTCAATTTGAGGTGAATCCTAAATTCAACTAAACTATTTACTATGATTTTTATTTTTACTTTTTTGAAGTGATGATTCTAAACTGTTGTTGTTGTTGTTAGTCTCAAACTAGATTTTTTATTTCATTATTTATTATTTTCTGGAGCATGGACTCGGGCTGGGCCCGCTGGTCCAGTTCGAATATAGGCGTGATTAAGCTTTGCGGGTCTGGGCTATGGACATACATTGGGCTCTTTTTAAGTGCTCTCTACAATTGGGAGTAAACCTATCTTTCTGAAAATCAAATTCAACCCAAGTCCATCTGAGAGAAACTAAAACCCAAGCTTAACCAACCCTTCAACTCATTTAAGCCCGTGACAAACTCAAATTCAAACAGGTAAACACATAAACCCGGTTTCTATTAGAATAATACCAAGCCCAACACTAAGACTGTAATAATACAAAATTCAAATTTTAGGCCTTTTTTCTTTCATGACCCCCATGCTAACCTCCTACTAGAACCCTCTCTCACGATTAGCTTTGATTATAATAAAGCCCATTTACATTAGCTAAACATCAAGCCTAAATCTATCAAGACCCATTCACATTTTGTTCTTTTTCCTATTTAACTTTTCTTTTTTCTTTTCCTTTTTCATTATTTCAATTGCTAGTTTAGCCATTGTTATTGGCTAGCAAAACCAAGAACGTCCTACATTTCATTCAACAGTGACATTAACCCTAAAATTGTTGGAAGCGCGCAATAAAACTTTGATACCTTCATCCGGAGAGATCGTTAAGTGAGAGTCCAAGTTCGAGCCCGTTAGAATCCATATTCACTCAAAAGTTTAAGCATATATTATGAGTCAACGAAAACATATTAATTGCTCCACACTATACAAATTATTCGATTTGAGACTTTTTTTTTAACACAATTCACATGTGTATCTCAATAAAAGTCATGATTGAAGACTAATCTTTTTAAAACTCACACTATAACTAAGTATACTTTACCATCAATCACTCTAGTCACCGGAACATGACTATCAACCACCGCGAGAGTTGCTGGCCGCCAGAGTCAACATTGCCGTTTGTCAACATGCATACACAGGAAGAGCGAGGAAGCTTAAAATTGGTTCCACTGAAGCATAAAATATAAACATCACCGGGAAAAAGTATTCAAGTCAAGGACTGCACCGCATGTCCTCACCAGTCAATACCACAGACCATCCTCAGAACGAGCAAACTTCACAGAACCGAGAATCATAACCACGAGTTATAGAGGCAAATTTCGGTTACCACGACTTATCTCACCTAATAACTAATAACATGATTTCTAATTATGCAAAAGTGATCATCACATATTCAAATCGAACAACAACAGGAATTACTTTGTAACAAGTTCTTAGAGACATTTCGTCAATCAGGTTATGTGCATTACCAGGACAAAAGCGGAATCCTAGAATTAATGCAACTTTCTCTTCCAGAATTCATACAGTTCCTTGCTGTCATAAAATAAGAAAAATCAAATCTGATTTTTCGGTTAGTTTGATCGTTCTCTCATCTAGAGTTCTGTTTCCTACATGCCTCATGTTTTCGGAGGAATTTGACACTAAATAGATATCATATGATAAACCTTATAGTATCAGAAGCAAATTAGTATCTTAAATTCAAAATGGACGTGAGCAGATCATTTCTAGAATGTTAATGTCGCTCTGTGTATCCCATTATTGTGGTGGAGTCTGATGAAATGAGATTGGGCTCTAGTCTGGTGGGATTGCATCAGTTACTACTAAATCTGTATACCCTTTTTTACCCCATCAATAAGGCTTTTCATTGTGGCAGCCAAGGTGAGCTAATCAAATTTGTCGATTGAGAAGGTTGTGGATAAGTTGAAGATAGATAATGTCAACTCGATCCATGTGTGACTCATTAAAGTCATGGCATGGGGCCAATTGGCACACGGCCTAGTTTTAAGGGATTGGATGGGGTGGCGACATTTAGAATATGTTTGATAATATTTTTGTTTAGGGGAATAATTTTTTTTTCAGAAATAGTCTATTTTTACAACAATTTTTGAATAAAAGAATGCATTTCATAACTATACAAAATTTTTATTATTGAAATAGAAATAGAACAAGTTTGCATTTGGTACGATTCACAAATTTTTACCGTAATGTAGTATTTCTTTTAATTTTTTTAATAATTTTTAAGTATTGTTTTTCTTTTTCTTTTCTTTTTTGCTTTTCTTCACTATTTGTTGTCTGCCATTTGCAGTCGGTGATGGTGGTGAGGAGGGGCCGAGTGGCAAGGAAGAAGAAGAAAAGAAAAAAAAAATGACTTATTTCTAAAAATTGTTCTTGATAATAAGAAATTACTTCTTTTTCTGTTTCTTATTTATGCTCCAAATCTATTCCTTTACCACTTTTCTATTGCGAAGAATATAAAAATTAATTAACGTTGTCAAATGAATTTCTGTTATTTTTTTTTTTATTTTTTTATTTCGAGAAAAAAAAAGAACATAAATTAGGAGAAATGGAAACGTTACTAACAGAGCCTTAGTTTAAGGTGTGGAGTTCTCCCATGCTCTAGAAAGAAGTAGAGCAAAAGTTTAAGAGAGATGAGAGTAAAAGTAGGACAAATAAAAAATAAATAGTTCATGATATGAGTGGTATTTGTAAGATGACTCCTGCCAAAGTTATCTTCAATTAACTTTCTTCTCACTTCCAAAAATGTCGTTGTTTTGTTGAAAATATTCAAGAAAAGTCATCAAGCCTTTAAATGCCATGTACCTAAAGAATATAGTAGCTCTTGACTTTTCAAGAATTGACTTAATAGATGATTCAAGATTAAGAAACTTAATCAAGGCGTGTAATATTTTTCTTTGAAGGCAACATTTAGACTGTTCTCCATTGAATAATGCATTCATTTTTACACGTGGTGAGAAAATTGAAAGATCATTTTCTTGAAAGTCGTAGTCGCATGATCAAAACCTCAGACTTGTAAGAATGCTCAACTTTAGAGAGGTTGACTTTCCAATATTGTGATAATATGAGGAAAATTATCAGTTTCATTGGGAAGTCGAAGTGTTTTGCTTGACCTGAATATTGATATTTGCCTTCAGCTTGAAGATTTGCTCAAAAGCGCTTCTCTTTAGAGTTGTGTTTAAAACTGAAGAATCTCTTGCATTTCATACAGAAGTTGAAATCATCATGTGAATTATGAGATTCATTTCAAGAAAATGCGCGGGAGTTACCTGGGTGTTATTGGAAAGATTGAGAATCTGGAAGTGCTCCTGTTGAAGGGGGCCTTAATGAGTTAGAGGTTTTGGACCAGTTAATTCTCTATAAATGCGGATAGTCGGAAAGGTTGATTGACACATGAACCACCAAATTGGCGGATGATGTAATTTTGCATTCCCTCCTGTGTGTTCTAGTTTGATTAAAATGCCACTTTAAACATAAATTAAAGTAGTCGATCTTTCGGGCATTTATATTTTTATTTGTGAAGATTTTATTTCATGTAGAATATAGAGTAAGTTTTTGCTACTTAATTAACTTTGGTAGGTAGGTTGAATTTTGGTTTTACTTTTACTATATATATATATATATATTTTTTTTTTTTGGGTCTCACTCCTCTCTACTAAGTTCAAAAAAAATTTGCCAAGTACCCCTTATTTGGCCCAAATGGTTTTGAATGCCCAAGGGGCTTTGGAAAGGTAGTTCCCAAATGCACCCGAAGTTTAGGAGAAGAAAAGGAAAGAATGAAAGAAAAAGCAATAAAAAGGGAGATGAAAGAGATGAAAAAAGACAAAAGGGAGAAGAAGAAAATAAAAAGAAAAGAAAAAGAAAAGGAATTAAATATTAATTAAATATTAATATAAAAAGGGGGTTTAAGAAATAATTTTTAACTAAGTCGGGTTTGGGTAGTCGGATTGGGTCAATGGCCTGGCCTGTATGGGGTTTACTCAATTTGAGCCTGTTTCTTGGATATAATAATATTAACTATTAAAAATATATTAAAACATTTTTCAAAATTCAAAAAAATTTCGGAAAATTAATTTTTTAGAAAATATTAAAAAATTGGTTTTTAAAAAAATTCAAAAATATTAGGAACTTAAAAAAAATAAAAAATGTCATAATATTCAAAATTTCATTAAAAATTACAAAATCCCGTTCCTTGAAGAATTTTAAAAATAGACTTTCAAAGCTATTTTCTTAAAATATGGAATCTTAACTCTAAAGTTGTACTAAAAAGCTAAGTAAGCCTTTAGGGCTCTACCTCATGGTTTTGCATGCTTTGCTATTTATGGCTTCCTTTAGTCTAGCTAGGATTGACATTTACCTGTTTCTTTATGTTCGTTCGTTTCGCGGAAAATGTGGCGTTTACGAAAAATATTTTCCGGGAAAATGTAATTATTTTTGGTGTTCGAATGATTCTTGAAATTGAAGTTGAAAGTATTTTTCGATATTCGGTAAGGAAAATATTTTACTTCATATACTCTTCTTCATTTATCTTATTTTTAAAATGGATTTTTCATATTTTTAAAATTGATTTTTAATTATTTTAATTTTTAAAATCTATTATTAATTTTTTTTTCTTTTTATTTTTCTGTTATTTTTCTTTGTTTTCCATCTCCTTCTTTCTTGGCCGATCACCGCCCACGCGATGGCCGCGACGGAGCCATCGGCAAGCCTCGAGCTCGCCGACGAGCACGAGGGTTACCGTTTCGCGAGATTGGCGAGTGTGAGCATCAAGCTTGAGGCTCACCGGATCGATGAGCATGAGCTTGAGATCGACGAGCTTGAGGTTCGCCTGGTGGCCGATGACTAGCCAAGAAAGAAGAACATGGGAAACAAAGAAAAGAAAAAAAAGAAAAAGAAAAAGAAAAGAAAAAGAAAAAAATAAAGAAAAAGGAAATTAAAAATAATTCGAATTAAAAAAGAAAAAGAAGATTAAAAAATAATTTAAATAAAAAAATAAAAGAAGAAGAAGAAAGGGGATGAGAAAGTGAGGATTTCTAGAGATGTGAGATAAGAGAGATCAATTGAGAACAATGTTAAAATATTTTCCCCTAATTTAGAAGACTTTTTTCCTTTCATGGAAAACATTTTTCCCAAGATAGGTCCACAAACACAATCAAGAGCGGAGTCATTGGCTTTTCAAATATGTAATAATAGATTTTTGTAAAGCCCACCACTTTTTCTAAAAAAAATTATTCTATACATGGATCTAAAAAGAAGAAATTAGAGTTCAAGGAAAGCGAAATTATAAACGAGATTTATAAATGTTCGATTTTGATTTCCAGCCCTAATAGCCCAATAAGTGTAAAGCCTTCCGTCGGATGGACCTGATTCCTTCTACAACTACCCTACCGTAAGCTAGGTAATTATTAGACTTCTTCCAGTAGTCATTCTCATACCTTATACACAAAGCATAGTAGGCTCATTCTCCCTAAATTATAAACTACACCTCTAAGTATTTATAAAAACTCATTTGCACACATCGCCTTTTCCCAAAACAACTGCCTACACTCTATGTACAATAATTTCTCTTGTGAATTTACGAGTGGTTTTGCCAATCTCACTAAGTTTTAGGAATAGGAATCAATTGAGAACAATGTAGCAGCGAAAATATGGATCTCAAGAACGCTCAATATGCTTCAATTTCTCTTGTTTCAAGCACTCAATGACAAGCCATGGAGTTCATCCTCAAAAATGTCTGTCAACCGACTTCTTTTTGTGGCCACAAACTTCGTGGGTCACGTAACTCTCTTAAATTTGTGGTATCACTTTTGCACGATTTGCTTGCTTTGTTCATTAAGTTATCTTTACCTTTTGCCTATATTAGAAATTGAGAGAGAAATTGACGGTAGGTTGGAGTCCAAAGCCATTTGAATTAATTTGAGGGTTTTCGATAATGTTACATATAGGTTATGGATTTATAGTTGTTATGATAGAGAATTTGGACAGAAAATCATCGACTAAATTTGTGGTATCACTTTTGCACGATTTACTTGCTTTGTTCAGAAAGTTATCTTTCCCTTTTGCCTATATTAGAAATCGAGAGAGAAATTGATGGTAGGTTGGAGTCCACAGCTATTTGAATTAATATGAGGGTTTCCGATTATGTTACATGCAGGTTATGGATAGTTGTTATGACAGAGAATTTGGTCAGAAAATCATCTACAATTTTTTAAGAAACAACCAACTTCTTTTTGTGGCCACAAACTTCATTGGTCACCTAACTCTCTTAAATTTGTGATGTCACTTTTGCACGATTTGCTTGCTTTGTTCATAAATTATCTTTCTCTTTTGCCTATATTAGAAATTGAGAGAGAAATTGACGGTAGGTTGGAGTCCAAAGCCATTTGAATTAATTTGGGGTTTCCGATAATGTTACATATAAGTTATGGATTAATAGTTGTTATGACAGAGAATTTGGACAGAAAATCATCGACTAAATTTGTGGTATCACTTTTGCATGATTTACTTGCTTTGTGCATAAACTTATATTTCCCTTTTGCCTATATTAGAAATCGAGAGAGAAATTGATGGTAGGTTGGAGTCCAAAGCTATTTGAATTAATATGAGGGTTTCTAATAATGTTACATGCAGGTTATGGATTGTTGTTATGACAGAGAATTTGGTCAGAAAATCATCTACAATTTTTTAAGAAACAACCAACTTCTTTTTGTGGCCACAAACTTCATTGGTCACCTAACTCTCTTAAATTTGTGATGTCACTTTTGCACGATTTGCTTGCTTTGTTCATAAATTATCTTTCTCTTTTGCCTATATTAGAAATTGAGAGAGAAATTGATGGTAGGTTGGAGTCCAAAGCCATTTGAATTAATTTGGGGGTTTCCGATAATGTTACATATAAGTTATGGATTAATAGTTGTTATGACAGAGAATTTGGATAGAAAATCATCGACTAAATTTGTGGTATCACTTTTGCATGATTTACTTGCTTTGTGCATAAACTTATATTTCCCTTTTGCCTATATTAGAAATCGAGAGAGAAATTGATGGTAGGTTGGAGTCCAAAGCTATTTGAATTAATATGAGGGTTTCTAATAATGTTACATGCAGGTTATGGATAGTTGTTATGACAGAGAATTTGGTCAGAAAATCATCTACAATTTTTTAAGAAGAAGTTTAGAACTTTAGAAGTTGACTATCATTAGAGTGAAAAATCCTATATTGAGGGAAATTGGAGAACAGTCTTGTTAAGCATACTTAATATAAATGTTTTAATTTGGAATATCCAAAAAAATCACGAAATTTTTTCATTAAAAGCTAAAGAATTTTTGTATAGTGGGTTAAATTATGGTACATTTGTTTTTCTCATCCACCAATAGTGGGGCTTCTTCTTCGGCTGAGGGAGAGCAACCAAAAGAGGGAGAGCAACCAAAAGAGGGAGAGCTCGGTTTAGGGAGGGAGAGAGAGGAGGGTTCTGTTTTTCTCGACGTGCGAATCCCTGGAGTGCCATAACTTTGCACAAAGGGACACTTAAGTGCCATAACTTATGAAAGGTACTTAAGTGCCAAAATCGGAATAAAAGGGATTACTTGAGTGTCAATCTGGCCAAAATTCGATCAAAACGCCGATGTGGCATTTTTCCGGGGAAGCGAGCCCAAAACGACACTGTTTTGCATGCTGAAGTGGTAAAAAATAATAATATAAAAATTAGTTAAATTAAATTAAAAATTAAATTTAGTTAAAATATTAAAAATTAATGATTTAAAAATTAAAAAAATTAAAAAAAAAAAAAAGGAAAGGGGGGGAGGGCCGAGGATCAGCCCTCGGTTGCTACCACGCCTCGCCGCCACCGGGAAGGGTGGTGACGGCGGGGGAAGGGTCGTTTGGGGTTCTTTGGGCCTTGGCCAGTGGGCCGGCGACCTTGGCCAATTGGCGGTGAGGGCTCGCGAGCCCTCATCCTAGATTGGGGCGAGGGTTTGCCCTCGCCTAGGTCGGCGAGGGTCGGTGGCCCTCGCCGGCCGGGCTAAGGGCCATCGCGGCGGGGTCACCGGCTGGCGAGGGTCGTGACCCTCCCTAGATTTGTGGCCGGTGGCGAAGGCTCGCGGCCCTCGCACGCCAAGGCGACCCCGGCGAGCGACGGCCCTTGGTCCGGTCGGGCGAGGGCGGTGACCCTTGCGGATCCGGGCGAGGGCTCATGAGCCCTAGCCGCCGGTCGATCGAGGTCGCCGGCCCCGGCCGTGGCTCGGCGGCGGCGGTGAGGGCGATCCCTCGCCCGCCTCCCCCTTTCCTTTTTTTTTTTTTTTTTCTAAAATTATTATTTTTTAATATTTTTAAATAAATTTAATTTTAAATTTAATTTAATTAATTTTATATTTTTTTATCATGTTATGCAAAAACGACGCTATTTTTGCATTATTTGGCTATGTTAGCGTGCAAAATGGCGTTGATTTGGACGCGTTATGCCGGAAAAATGCCACGTCGGTGTTTTGGCCAGACTTTGATCGGAGTGACACTTTTTCTTCAAATGTGATACTTTAAGTGTCATTTCATATCAGAGTTTATGGTTTTTTGTGCCAAGTTACAGACTTTAAGAGTTCTAATGAGACAACCGTGTCGAGGTACATCCAGAGAAAGCCAGCTCGGCCTGGCCGGCATCGTCGTCCATTGTGATATTTTAAATAGCCTGTTCATAAAATGGAGGAGACAAAGCAGTGCTCCACTACCGCATCCACTTTTGGAGAAGAATGGATTCGCATTAGATTTTTTTCGAACCTTGGCCCCCTACAAGAGACAAGGGAGAGCATTAGATTCCAAAAAACCCCATCGTCATGCCGTCCATCCAATCCACTCTCTGTCTCGACCATTTTAATACTCAGATAGTTATCCAGAAAACGCTGAGGTTTCGTTGCCTTTTCTATTCACTTGCTCCATTATTTCCTCATGACGTGTTAAAATTGCAATTTAAGGTAGTTACTTATTGATTCATGGGAATTTCAGCAAATTCCCAATAAGGTACGTGTATTACTAAAATTTCCACAGAAGGTGGTATCTGCCGATTTATCGAGATGTTCGTTCCTTATAGTGCTAGTATTTTATTTTATGCACTTGTATTATCTCAGAGAAGTTGCTAACTCACCAATCTATTAAGATGTTGGCAAATTCTTTATATGGTTGATATTTTACTAACTTGTAACAATTCAGAACAGTTGCTAAGTTATGCATTTATTGTAATGTTAGTAAATCTATTATAGTGTTCACAATTGACATAAGACACCTGTAAAATTTAAGAAGAGTTAGAGGGTGAATGATAACCATTTTATTCTAGAAATAAGTTTTGGAAGAGAAATAGATTTTTCTATTTTTATTTTTAGAAAAGTTTCTAAGAAAAAATAACTGGAAAAGTGCCAAAAAAGTCTTAAATCTTTTGCCTTTGTGCCAATTTAATCATAAACATTTTTTTGGTACCGATTCAGTCCTAAACCTTTTCAAGTTGTGCCAATTCAGTCATTTCCGGCCAATTTTGGCCGGATTTTGCCGATCTGGCCGGATTTGGGAACTTACGTTGACAACTTTTAATAATAATAATTTTATATATATTTTTATTTTTGTTTTTTTCCTCCAGTCGATCGCCGAGGTCCGCGACCGGCCAAAAGCGATCGGCGGCGAGGGGCGAGGCCGACCTTGCCAGATTTGGCAAGGTCGAGCCTCGTCGGCCATGGGCGAGGCTCGCCCTCGCATCGAATCCGGGCGAGGCGAGGCTCGCCCATGGCCGGCAAGGGCTAGCTAGGCGAGGCTCGCCCTTGCCCATGGTCGGCGAGGCTCAACCTCACTAGATTCGGTGAGGTCGGCCTCGCCCTCGCCGGCGGTTGCCTCGGCCGCCGTCGCCAGACCTCGGCGACTAGCTGGAGGAAGAAGACAAAAATAAAAAAATAATTAAAAAAATTAGAATATTATTAAAAGTTGTCCACGTCAAGCACCGATCGCGCCACGTCGGTGGTCGGCATTTAGTTAGCAAACTCCGGCAAAATTGGCCGGAAAGGACTGAATCGGCATAACTTAAAAATTTTTAGGACTAAATCGGCACACATGCAAAATGTTTAGGACTTTTTTGACACTTTTTCTAAAAATAACCGTTTAATAACCACACAAAATTTCTATTCTAAAAATAGAAATTTTTTGATAATGACACAAATTTTTTTCTTTTTGGACGACGGTGGACCGGCGACCCGGGCACTACGCGACCGGCAATTGGTTGGCGGCGATCGGCAGACGGTGGTTGACGGTGACGGATGAAGGACTGGTTGACGAACGATGAGAAGAATTTTTATTTTTCATTTCTATTCCAAAATTAGAGAATTAGAAAATTTCTACTTCTAATTTCTATTCCAAACCTATTTTGGAACAATAATCTATTTTAGAAATAAAAAATGGAATAAGTTTATTAAACGGATTTCTATTAGTAAAACAAGTGTGGGATATAAAAATTGTTTTTTAACAGAAATTGCAATTTGTCATGCACCCCTTTAATGACTTACTAATTCATTTGAAAGTTAGTAAATTTCTAATGGTGTTGCTATGTTACTAACAGGCTATCTCGACAATCAAATTAACAGTCTTTTTTTTTTTTTTTTTTTTTTTTTTTAATGAACGGTACTTGAAATTACTTGAGCTGTCTTTTGCATTATCACTGCGTAATTCCACAACCGGGGATTAAAAAATTAGGGTAAATTGCATAAAATATTGAAGAAATTTTATGTTTTATAGTTAGTTATTGATATTAGACATGATCGAATTAACTCATTTAAGCATAGGAACTTAAAAAGGATATGTGAAATAGACAAGAAAATTTTTCCTTCAAAAACTTAAAAATAGAACTCTTTTCCAATCTTAGATGAAAACAATTTTAGTTTCCATTAATATTGTTGTTGTTGACACCTAATTTGTGTTTTCAAGTACATAAAAAAATTTAAAAATAAAAAATTAATTGATTCAAAAATTCAAAAATTAACTTAAAAAATAAAAAAGAGAGAGAAAAACGCACTAAGGGGCCGGGTTGGGCCAAATCCGGCCTCGGCCCAACCCGCCCCTCTTTTTTTTTCTCTCTCTCTCGCGCGGGGGCCCGGCCCAGCTGTTTTCCTCCCCCGGCGTCCTTCGCACGCGACCTGCAAGAAAAGCAAGAAAGAAAGCACAACAGCAGAGAGGGAGAGGAAAGGGAAGAGGGGGCACCTCATATAGTGAAACAGGGAGAACGGAGGGAAGAGGGAGCTGGAGAAGGCTCGCCGTCGCCGTTCCTGCCGCCGCTGCCGCCCGACCAACCGCGACCGCCGCTGTCTCCCCGGAACCCATATCTGGAGCAGAGGCGCCGTGTGAAGAAGCAACGCAGCAGGAGAGAGAGAAATTTGGGAGAGGGGGCAGGATCCGAGAAGGAGGAGCCGCTGCCCTCAGACCCCAGCGCCGTTCGAGCCGCCGCCCTTCGACCGACGCCGGGAACTTCACCACCGCAGCTGCTGTTTCGCGGTCGCCGGAGCTCCGGACGCCGTCACTGTTGCAGCCCTCAGCCGAGCCGACGCCCTGCCCGTCGCCGCGCCTCCGCCCGACGCCTGCAACCCGCGTCGCCGCACCTCCGCCCGTCTCCGTAGCTGCCCATCTTCCTCCGTGTTGCGGTCCGACTCCGCCGGTTTCGCCTCCGACGCAGCCGCTGCCTGTCCCCGCTGTACCGCAACGCCGTTGAGCGGCTCATCGCCATCGTCGTCGCCGTCCGTCCGCCCAGCGACGCCTCAGCAGCGAGCAAAGAGAAGGACGTCGGTTTCGGCCCAAAACCGGGTCGGGCGCGGGTCGCGAGCCGGGTATGGTTTTGAGTAATTCGGGCGTGGGCTTTTGGGGCTTAAGCCGGTTGGGCCTGTCTTGGTCTTGGGCCTGCGTGTGCGGACTGCTTTTTGCAGGAGATTGGGCCCGCTAGTTGGGCCCAATCAGAACCGGAGAAAGGCCCGACCAAGGTTGGTCGGGCCTTGTCATTTGGCCCGCCCCCGAATGGGTCGGACCCAGGCGAGTCTGACTGGCCCGTCCCCAACTGGGCCGGACCCGGGCGGGTCTGACCGACCCGCTCCGACCCGGCCCGGTCGAGTTATTTTTAATATTATTTTAAAAAAAAAATAAAAAATAATTTTTTCAAAAAGAATAAAAAAAAAAAAAATTTCGAAAATCTAAAAAAATGTAGGGTTTGGTTAGAAAATGTCATATCTTGCATTCTTAGTTTAAGTAGGCTTTTATTTACTCGTATTTTGATTATGTTTAATTTGCATATTTAATTATGTTTAATTACATGTGCTCAATTTTACTTGTAATTAGGATCTTGATAGTTATAATTATTATTTTAATGATTGCGTACCTGCATGATCGCCTCATATCTTAATTAGTAGGTATAAAATCAATCCAAACTATCTAACAAAAATTTATGAACAATATTAGGTACCAAAATGGCAAAGAATCAGTCCCGACTCTAGATCCTCGATTGCGTAGAAAGTGGCACAACCGATTCCTATAGGTTAGTGCCGACTTCTTATTGCAAAAATCTTTAAAAATACCCTAATATCACATGAGATATGGATTTGGGAGAGCCCATGTCTAATTATGGGCCTTAGGTCCATTCTTTAGGCAATATCCCCTAAATTTGCTCCCGAAGGGTAGGTCGCGACAGTTGTGATTGAAATGAGTGGTTCATGTTTAAATAAAATAAAATAGAACATGAAGTTCAATAAGAGTATCAAATAAATATATTAATACTTGAGAGAGAAATGGAATCATAATTGGAGTTAGAATTGGAACTCTTTTTTCTATTATTATCGAATCTTTTGTAGTATGACATGTCAGCAAAAATGATAAATACAATTTAAAGAGACAAGATCAACAAATCGATCGAGCAAGTAAATAGTATTAGCAAAATCAATAAAGGTTAGGAAAAAAATCATGAAAAATCTCAAACTATACTCATCATGACACATTTATTTTACTCTTTTTATAATATTAAAAACCCAAACTATGCTTACTGTGACACATTTATCTTAAATTTTTTATTTATATGAAGATTATGTTACATGATTTTTATTTTACTTAAATCACGTGAGCACCATGTCAATGCCATTTACCTTCTGACATCTATGTAAATAGATTTTTGACATTTTTTGTTGGGGGAGTTTGGACATGAGGTAAATATCTTACACATATATAACTTTGAGATTTTTTGATGTCACGGAAAAAAGTTTAGGGCAAATGTATAACAATGGCATAATTTGAGATTTTTGGTGGTTTTTTTCCCAAACTTTATTGTGGGAATACTGAGAGAAAATAAAAAGAAATAACTAAATTAAAATAGAATTTCGATTTGGATTATATATATACATATTTATTGAACCAAAAATGACCAATTTTTGGTCATTATCAACAAGAATTAGCCTTAGTGAGAGGGGAGTTTGGTCACAATGAACAAAACAATTGACAACTCAACCACAGAAGTCATCCACAACATTTTTTAACAATTCAAAAAAGTTGGTAAGTCATGAATTTATTACAATGCTGGTAAATCTATCATACCCTTTGGACATTACTTATGAGAGCTGTAAAATTTTAGAAGAGTTGATCATTTACCATTTCATCTGAAAATTGGTAGTTTTCCTAATGATGTTCGTAAATTGCTAATTTGTTATTTGACAATCAAATTGATAGTTACTCTTTTCAACCAACGACTGTAGAAATGTTCCAATAACTTCATAAATCTACCAAGTACGAAACATTTTTCAGATCTTTCCTCGACGAGACCCGTCACTCTTGCCGACAGGGGGCAGTTTTGCCTAAATGTTTGTAGGTGAAAAAAATAATCAATGAGGAAGGACAATCTGGTAATACTAAAATAATGACACGTGAGTTTTAACTTCGACACAAATGTCAATAATCTCGTTCATTGTAGATCAGAGGACCCGGATTCATCACTCTGGTGCTCTTAGGATTTTAGATTTTGACGAGAAAGCAAAATATTAATTTATTTTTCAAAAAAGTAAAAAGCAAAACAAGCCCTATCATAAAGTCTGAAAGGTACCTACGACACGTGTGAAAGTTCTGAGCAGTTGGTGATTTATTGTATCATTTGAAAAATTGGTAAATTTATGATGACGTTAAATATGTTATCTTCCAATCAAATTAAGAGTCATAATTTTTTTATCAACTGCATTAGAATTTATCAATAATTTCGAGAAATTTATCGGATAGGGGGAATTTTTCAGATTTCTTGACTGGACCTGCACTCGTCCCCAAAGCTCGTCCCCAAAGCTGGGTAATTGTCTTTCATTAATTTCCATTCCGTCGGCCATTGTTTACGGTCATCATCGTAAAAAATTACGATTTTATGTTTCAACCATTTCAATGTATGCATTTGACCGGATTTCTTGTAACTACTCCATTACTTCCTTAGCGTGTTGATGCAGCCTCTTTCTTTGTTAAGGACGTCGGGAGAGAGAGAGAAGCTAAGTTGAGTTATCTACTGCTATGGCGAGCTCAGATGCAGGGACGTCATCTGGAAGTGAGTACCAAGTTTTCGTGAGTTTCAGAGGACCAGATACTCGGATTGGATTCACCAACGTCCTCTACCATAATTTGCACGATGCCGGAATCCGTGTCTTCCTAGACGATGAAGAGCTCCGAGTTGGTGAAATGATCGCTGGATCGCTTAAGCAAGCAATCGATAACTCTAGGATCTACATACCCGTCTTCTCTAAGAACTATGCTTCGAGCAAATGGTGCCTTTGCGAGCTTAGGCAGATCATGGCAAACACTTTGAGATCTAGAGGGAATAAAGAGATCCTCCCTATTTTCTACGATGCGGAACCTGACGATGTTAAGTTAAAATCTTCGCTATATCGCGATGCCATACTTGAGTTAGAAAGCGAGAAGAAGTTGAGCAATGAGCAAGTAGATGCGTGTAGAGAGGCTCTCTTTGAGGTTGGTGCCATAAAGGGGTGGGAAGTGAAGAAGTACAAAGGGGGTAAGTTCAAAATGCTTGTTTTTGCAATTTTCTAGATGTTTGTTTCCAGTATGATTTCTTTTATTTTAAGACATCTAGCTTGTTATAAGTCCCATTATTTATCCGATTATTGTGTAGTTTATCCAATGCTTGAATTACATCACCTTTGGGTAGGTAATCATGATTTCAATTTTTGACCCACTAAAATGCTTTTCCATTGTGGCAGCCACGGGGATCTAATCAAATTGGTAATTGAGAAGGTAGTGAAAGCGCTGAAGACAAAACATAGGAAGGTGACTGAACATTTAGTTGGAATAAATGAACGAGTAGAAGCAGTTTGCAAATTATTAGACGTCAATTCTAATGATGTGCGAATAATTAAGATTCATGGCATGGGAGGTATCGGTAAAACGACTCTTGCCAAGGTTGTTTTCAACAAACTCTCATCTCATTTTGGAAAATGTTGTTGTTTCCTTGAAGATGTTCGAGCGAAGACATCTCTTGATGATGACTTAGTTAAGTTGCAAAAAAAGTTAGTATCCGACATCGGCCATCCTGTAGGAACAAGGAGCATTGACGATAGTGATGATGGAATGAAGGGGATTGAAGAAGTATTTCGCAACAAGAAAGTCCTCATTGTACTTGATGATATTGATGACATCAAACAAGTGGAGAAATTAATCGGAGAGAATACTTTGCATTTAGGATCTAGAGTAGTGATTACCACTAGAGATAAAGATGTTTTGCGAACCCATAGATCATAGTATCGGATCTTAGATTATGAAATGGAGGTGATGAGTACTGATTGTGCGCTTGAGCTTTTTTAGTTGGCATGCATTTAACAATGACTCTCCTTTAGATGATTACAATGATCTTTCAAGGGAAATTGCACATGCTACTGGGAGACTTCCGTTGGCTCTTGAAGTAATTGGTTCGTTCCTTTATGACAAAATGCAACAAATATGGCAAGAGACACTAGAGAAATTAACCAAAGCACCTCATGAGGATGTTTTTGGAAAGTTGAAGATTAGCTATGATACCTTAACTTTGGAGCAACAAGAAATCTTTCTTGATATTGCATGCTTTTTCATTGGTGAGGATAAGACAAATCCAATTTACATGTGGAAAGACTCTGAGTTTTTTGCAGAGACTGGAGTTGATGCCCTCGTCAACTTGTCTTTGGTAAAGATTGTGGACAACAATAATTTTTGGATGCATGACCAACTAGAGATTTGGAAGGGAAATTGTTCGTCAAGAAAATCCAATGAATCTTGGGAAGCGTAGTAGGTTATGGGTTTACGAGGAGATCCTTGACAAAATAACCACAAAGGAGGTAATGAACCTCAAGAGGAAACTAACTGTTTTTCTACTAGAAAATCCTCTATACTGCACTAGGATGCTTTCATCCTTTTTCTTTTTTTCCATTGTAAGCCTTTTCCTCTTAACATAGAATACTAAATACCGCTCATTCTTGCTCTTATTTGTAGATGAAGAGGAATGTCCAAGCATTGGATCTTGATCTACGCAAAAGTTATCTTAAGGACGTTATTGAAGGTGAAGAGATTGCAAGGTTTGAACATCTGCGGTACCTCAAATTAAATTGGGGATCTTTCATTGGTAACTTAGCAAATTGTCTTACTGAACTAAGATGGATTGTGTGGAGTAATCCTCCTCCAACATTTAAGCCAACCAACATGCACTTGAAGAATGTGGTCATCCTCGAATTTTTGGACATTGACTTCATAGATGATTTGAAACTACAAAGCTTAATCAAGGTTTGTATTTTGATTATATTTTTCTTTGATAGTAATATTTGATTGTTCATTCATTGAATATTGCATTCATTTTGACAGATGGCCAGAAAATTGAAAGTTATTTCTATTACAAGTTGTGATAGAATAACTAGAACACCAGACTTCTTTGGACATTCGTATTTAGAGAGGCTTACTTTCAAATATTGTTCCAATTTAAGGAAAATTGACAGCTCTATTGGGAAGTTGAAGTGTCTAATTTACTTGAGTATATATGTTTGCTTTGGTCTTGAAGATTTGCCTGAAGAAATTGGGAATCTATTGAATCTGCAGCACTTCTCTGTAGAACATTGTAAAGTGAAGAAACTCCCAGATTCCATATGGAAGTTGAAATCATTACGTGAGTTGCACTTTATTAGTAGCTATGATGGATTAGATTCAGCAAATTCATGGGAGTTACCTAGTGCTATTGGAATGCTCCGGAAGCTAGAAGAGCTTAACGTCCATAGTTGCTCTCTTAATGGTCAACTTCCTTGTGAAATTGGAAGTTTGCCCTTTCTAAGAATCCTAGAACTAATAGGAACTCCTATTAGAGAAATTCCAAAGAGCATCAGCATGCTTCCTAACCTACAGAGGTTGCAGTTGCTACGATGTAATAAGATTCAAGAGTTGCCAACGCTCCCAACAAGTTTAACCCATCTACGAGTATGGTCTGCATCGCTTCAAGTAGTCCCAAATCTCTTGAACATGACCAATTTGGTTGAGTTGGATCTAAATTCATGGGAAGAAGGAGATAAACTTTATACCGGTGAGTTAGGGTGGATTGGGAATTTAGCCAAACTAACTACACTGAGATTGGGACTTTGCAATGTCCATGCTCCTGTTGAGCTAGCTTCCCTTACTCTGCTAACTAAACTTGATTTGTTTGGAATGGATCTAAAAACCGTTCCGCAACTTCCCTTATCTCTACAAGAGCTACGCGTTGATAATTTCAATTCCATCGCATCACTCTCTCAAAATCTCACAAATCTGTCACGTTTAGGGCTTTGTAGGTCTCCAATGCAAGAATTTGAACTTGATGGGCTTCAACTTCCAAATATAAGGGACTTGTCTATAATAAGATGTGGGCACCTTGAGAGATTCAGACTATCAAGCATGAGGAAGCTGGAATGTGTCCATGTGACAATTTGTCCAAAGCTAGTTGAGATCCGATTTTCTTGGTTGGGATCACTTGATGGATTACATATTGAGCACTGTGAGTCCTTCAAGAGGCTGGTTGATGTTGGGGAGGCTGGGCACGATAATAATGAGTCTGCTAATAAGTTGATTAGTGGTGAAGGGACCCTAATCCTTCCGCTAAGAGCCTTAAATAAGTTGCGACGCTTTTCTCTAAGTGATTGCCCTAAGATACTTGAAATGCAAATTGTTGGTACGTCGGAATCATGGGAATACTTTGAACTTTATGACTGTCCTTATGTGCAAAATCTTGATGGTTTGTCAAGCTTAAAGAATCTCAAGCGTTTACACATTCATGACAACGAACGGCTACAGGTCATCAAAGGCCTTGACGAGCTAGAGTTTTTGGATGAGCTACGAGTTCACAGATGCGGATTGTTGGAAAATTTGATTGATCTATCGAACACCAAATTGCCAAGTAATTGCCGCATATATATCTCCGGATGCAAGAAAAGCTTTACGGGCTTGCTGGAGTCTTACAAGCACCAAAAAGTAAGTCCAATCAACCCTGCTTTCCATCTCGTAGTTAAAATTTGATTTACTGAAAGAGAGATTTCGTATTTCAATTTATTTATTGTTATCGAACCAAGAAGCTATTGACGGATAAAAATGCATTTAAATTGCTCTCACTTGTTCTGACACCGATCAAATTGACCTGCAATTTCTCCTCATCTTCCCAATTGTGTTTTTCTCATTTTCCTTTTATTGTTTTCTACTCCTTTTCCCCTCTTTCTTTCCTTTCCGTCCATTAAAAAATTCAAAGTTTCAGATAAGCAACAGCACAAGGTCAATTGTTATCAAAATAAGTGGAAGAACTTCATTATTCCTGAAGAAATGTCATTGTTCATTCCTTATTACTTAAAGAGGTTGT
The DNA here is from genome assembly GCA_014182375.1 of Eucalyptus virginea. Taxonomy (NCBI): domain Eukaryota; kingdom Viridiplantae; phylum Streptophyta; class Magnoliopsida; order Myrtales; family Myrtaceae; genus Eucalyptus; species Eucalyptus virginea. Next base: position 15,061,113 of record CM024517.1, on the reverse strand, counting down.
TTTTATGTTTCATAAGTCTTTCAAATAAGCAGTGAATTGTTCAGGTAAGTCTTCTTTTTACTTAAAGTAATATTGATTTCTTACTTAAACTAGTTATTATGGAGTTAAGATTGGTACTTTGCGATTTTGATAGCTACGATGGGAGGCCCCAAAAAAAAAAAAAAATCATATACTCGTTTCACGTGTCGTAGACAATTTGTTCATTGAACATAAAGGACACTGTTAGAGCATAACTTATGCGGTCCATCAATTTAACTCAGGTGGTGTTGAGTTATTTTCTTCTGCCCATTTTACTACACCTACTAAATTATTGTCGTTACGGATGATGATTTTTGTTTTAACTCCTACAACACCATGTATTATGTACAGTAAAGCTTACTAATTGAATCGATAAGCACCGATAGAGCACGTTTCAAGGTTGTCATCTATAGAACTCAATCAAATAAAAATATATATGCAAGTACAATTTGAAATAGAGGAGAAACTACAGATCGATAAACAACAAAGAAAGTGGGAAAGAGGGGGGAACGCTTTGTCTATTTGATTTCAATAAGAGAATTTCAGTTTGATGATTTATGATGAGGCTTTGTGAAAGCAAAGTTCATGGAAAAGAAAATCGGGCAACAAAGTTATTGTACAAAGAACCTGGGATGTGTTTCAATGAGTAATTTATGAAAAAAACTACACCTGCAAAGCACGGTCTTGCCAATGAATGCTTTATTTTTAAACTAAAGAAAACGACACCTAATGTTTGATTGGTGGTGTGGTTATTTCGTTTAGCATTGTCCAGGCCCAGTAATTTTCTGATAGTATTATATTGTTTATCTTTTTCCTCTTATTTTATTTTATTTTTTATTTTTATTCTTGTGGCGAGAAAGTTTTTTTTTTTTTTTAAATGAGCCAAAAGTTCTATATTCGATTTGAGCAAAAGTCTGGCTCAAGACAAGGTCATGTTTTCCGTTGCAAATGATTTAAAAAATTTTTCAATTCTAAAAAAAAAAAATTAAAAAATATAAAATATGCTTGAAATCTCTTTTAAAATGCAATTTTCATTTTATATGGAGTGAATTGTTTAATTTAGCGTATCCTTCATGTAATATTATTCATTATGGAAATGAGTTTGGAGATTGCAATTTCTACTATGAAGATAGAATATTAAAAGAATGAGATATTGATTTCAACGTGCAAAATCCACTAATCAAGAACACGACTTATGTCCTTGAGGTTGATGGAATTGAGTGTTACTTGAATTTGCATGTGGTTTGGTCCGGGCATGTAGGATGTGTGTTCCAAAAGCAGACTCAAGTTACTTTATTTAAGATTTTCAAGTTTTGATCAAAAGCTGCTTCAAACAGGAACGGGAATTAAAGCGTAGGAGAATGCTAAAAAGAGGGTCGTTCCTGTTGATTGGAGTTGCGACTGGTCTCTCGGCCCTTTTCCTTTCGAAAGCCCTCGGTATCAACCGAAAGAAAACTGGAGCTTCTACGCGGTAATTTTTCATTACGGCATTTTTTTTTTTTTTTTTTAAACTTGTTGGAGAATACGCTGCTTTTTTTTTTTCCTGGATTGAGAAAGCTGGGGATTGCCGTATTGGTAATTTTGGTTGTTGAGGATAAACAGCGAAGTGAAAGAAGATGGCGAGGTTTTCAACTTAAGTCTGTTTGAAATTGGGTTGTGAACGTGATCACTCGGGTAGATGTAAAATCGTCAAAAGAACACTGCAGCTTGGAGCTATTTGTTGCTGTTTTGCTAGATTTCTTGATGCAGTTAACTAATTTGTACAGTCACATCGGTGAACCAAGTTTCAATTTTTGTTACTTTGTTGTTGATTCTTCATCTCTTTTGCCCAATAATTAATAACTAGAGAGTAAAAGTTCCTCTCTCTCTCTCTCTCAAGTTGGTTTATCAGCTAGTGAGAATCCGTCCTTCCGCAACCCAATTTCATGAAGCAAGATAATTGTGAGACTTATTTTACGGGTTGATTAAAGCCACTTCAAACAGGAACAGGAATTAAAAGCAGAGGAGGAGAGGACTGGGGAGAGTGTCGTTCCAATGCCCTGAGCTTCAACAGTTATCGTGCACTGCATTCTCCCCTTTTTTTTTTTTTTTTTTTTCGTTCGATTAACCTCAAACAGGAAGAAAGCAGAGGAGAAGGCAGGGCAGAGTGTCGTTCCAATGCCAGAGCTTCTACAGAATGTGATGTCGATTGCGGGAAAAGACGGCAAGCTGGCTGGTTCTTTGACAGCAGAAGTGGTGAGGCCTTGCTCCGAAAGAAGTCAGAGGACGCTCGCCATCAAGTCAAAAGGAAGCTAGCTGAAAGCAGAGCCAAGGGGATAATATACTCTGCCCATTTTTTTGTAATTGATGCCAGTGGCGGCTAGCAAAGGAAACCTAGAAAATGTCACCATTGGCCAGGGATAAACTGTATTTGTGGCCTTTTTGCCTAGAAAGCATTCTTTTTTAATTCGGTCTTTGCTTTTAGGCTCGGGCTTTGGCTCCCAACCAATATGCATTTAAAGAATGTGGTCTTTTTCTTCAATTTTCAGATGATGGCTTTGTATTTGATTTGAAAATACGGAGCTTAATCAAGGTGTGTCATGCTTTAAAGAGTTTTTCAATAATATATATTTTTTTTTGTAGCCACATTCCCACGGTTATATGGTCTATGTATCCTCTTTACGATTTAATTTTTCAATGATCTTTACTCCAAACTCAAGTTTACATTTCTTTTTTTGGATAAAAGGTTAGAAAAAATTCACTGCTATTTTGTGTTGTTGTGGCTGCTCTTGAAGACTATGCGTCAGGAGGATGTCATGGCCACTGTGTGGGCTACGGCTGCTGTGTGGGCTATGCGGCAGGGGGCTCTGGAAAATCTTGCCTAGCATGACAAATCAACATATTTTGACACTCTAATCATATAATAAAAGAAATGAGAATTTGATCATCTTTCACATTCTTTCAACCTACAAAGTAAATTTCAATCCATAATTTAGAAGGAAAGAATGTGGTACTTTAATTTCATATTGAAATTTGCTAATGTGTCAAAACGCATGCAAAGAAGCGTTTGTGTGAATTCGCATAGTATAAAAGGGTAGCATTACTGAAGAGTAAGCACGGGAGAGCACTCCATACACGAGGCAAAGTATATGGGGACATTACCATTTTCTTTGATTTTTTTCTTCTGTTTTTCTCCTCCTTCACAGCAACATAGAATGGATGAGTATCTTCCCCTTACCTAAGGTAGTGATTCCAATGTTGATGATGACTCTACTAAAAATAGATGGAGGCCTACTGGCTATCACTATTTCTTCCCCCCTTCCCTCTTCTTTTCACAGAAAATAATGATACTCCAGGCTATACATGCAAATCAGGCCAAACCCCACGAACTACTGTTGACTATAAATTAGTTTTCATGACTCCAAAATCACTTCTAATCATGCCGAAATATGCCGTTGCTGCTATATTCGTTTCAAGTGTTTTGAAACAGGCACATGTTCGAGCCATTTTGCTGAAGGTCCATAGGCCGGGCAATCGGACATAGCAGTCCGGGAGTCCGGATGGCCGGGCAATCGGATATAGCAGTCCGAGAGTCCGGATGGTTGTGCAGAAAGCCCAATCCATTTTGTCCAGTGTTCGGGCAACGGGAGGTACTCGTGCGGGCACACGGATGGTGCAATGGTTGTTTAAACGTCCAATTGGGATGATGAACACGTAAAATAAAAGAAATACTGAAAAATAGAGAGAAAGGAACCAGAGTTAGTTTTTTCCATAGCCTTGTTGATTAAATGAAAGTGACAGCCAGTGCTCCACTCCGGCATCTACGTTTGGAAAAGATGGATTCCTACTAGACTCCCACAAGGGACAAGGCTTTGATTGGTTTTACTAAACACGCTGTTCCTTTTTTTTTTTTTTACTCTCATAGGCCAATAGCATTTGATTTTATGGTCTTAGTCGTAAAATATGACGTTTCCTGTTTTAATCATTTGATTTTATGCATTTTGATTGGTTTTCCTACAACTACTCCTTTATTTATTTATTTTTTTAAAGTCCTATAACTACTTCATTATTTCCTCATGACATCTCGACGTGACCACGTTCAACGACTTTCAACCTTTTGATATTTTTGTATCAAAGGGATGACCACTCTGATATGTTATTTAAAAAAATTCCTAATTATTAAACTGCACCACCAATTCCCCTCCTCTTTTTGTGAGTTATTAATTTTATGTTCATATGAAAGATTCAAATTAACTTATCTTTCCACCATCCGATTTGAGTGGATTTCAGAATTTGTTTCATTTCATCAATTGAATAAGAGAAAATTCAAAGAGGGGAGGTTTCGACAACAATTATAGGGCGTCCCCATCCGGACCATGTTTAGAGCAACTAGATTGGTATCAGCCCATGGTTTAATTGAGCAATTTCCGACCTGTGGAAAGGAAACCAAAGACTTAACCAAATGATTTTAGTTGAAACCACCATCTGCAATTTGAGGTTGGAAACGGTCCACTCAGAAAAGCTGAACTTGCATTTATTTATCTACGTTAAATTAAACAAACCAAAATCGTTGTAAAACAAACGTATTTTTGATCCCATCTACTAATTTAACAGCGACATATGCCTCTAATAAGGACCCGCCAGTTTCATCCTTTGCACAAACGTCAATTATATCTTTCATTGTATCGAGCAATTGTAGTTCTCTAATCAACGAACAAGCCATTTAAAAATATTTGCACTTTGCATGGCCGCATGTGTATCTCCTTTTTTCTTTCCCTCGTGGACCAATAGCATTTCATTTTATGGTCTTCGTCGTAAAATGTTACGGACTTTCTGTTTTAACCTTTTTCTAGTGGACCGACAGCATTTGATTGGTGTTCTGATAACTACTCTATTATTTCCTCGTAACGTGCTGACGCGGCCACATTCCACGTGGAAAACATCTGGTCAGCCTTAGTCAAATGGCTAAAGCTGAGCAAACTACTCCATTGAAAACTGAAGATTTTGTGTAACAGGAGAGATACGTGTGTCAAAGGAATAATGACTGGTTTGAGACACAAATTAGACATAACTTGTATAAAGATGGCCATTTCTGGCCTTTTGCTACGTATTTATGTTCCGTCGGCCATTTATTTAGTCACAAATTGTTTTTGTCATCCACTAATAGTATTTGAATTTATCGTCTCCGTCATCGAAACTGACTACTTCCCTTTTGTCATGGGCCAACAGCATTCCAATTTAGTTCTCTGCATCAAAAACATAATTGGAAATAAGAATCTCTTTCCAACACAAGAAATTATGAAAAGCCCAAAGGACAAGCAAGGCGATTTGAGCATTTTTCTTAGCCGTCACGCGAACAAACAAAAGGGGACAACAGTGTCCTCTTTCATGAGAGCTAAACAGTGTCCTCAAGCGCCGGCCATCGGAAGCATGTGATTATCGTCTTCTAATGAGACGATCGTGTCGAGGTACATCCAAAGAAAGCCAGCTCGGCCTGGCCGGCATGGTCGTCCATTGGGAGTTTTTAAATAGCCTTGTTCATGAAATGGAGGAGACAAAGCAGTGCTCCACTACTGCATCCACTTTTGGAGAAGGATGGATTCGCATTAGATTCTTTCGAACCTTGGCCTCCTACAGGAGACAAGGGAGAGCATTATTCCAGAAAACCCCATCGTCACGCCGGCCATCCAATCCTTTTTATACTCAGATAGTTATCTAGAAAACGCTGAGGTTTCGTTGCTTTTTCTATTCACTTGCTCCATTATTTCCTCATGACGTGTTAAAATTGCTATTTGAGGTAGTTACTTACTAATTCAAGGAATTTCAGCAAATTCCTAATAAGGTACGTGTATTAATAAAATTTCCAAAGAAGGTGGTAATCTGCCAATTTATCGAGATGTTCGTTCCTTTTAGTGCTAGTATTTTATTTTATGCACTTGTATTATCTCAGAGAAGTTGCTAACTTACCAATCTATTAAGATGTTGACAAATTCTTTATATGGTTGATATTTTACTAACTTGTAACAATTCAGAACAGTTGCTAAGTTATGCATTTATTGTAATGTTAGTAAATCTATTATAGTGTTCACAATTGACGTAAGACACCTGTAAAATTTAAGAAGAGTTAGTGATTTACTAATTCATTTAAAAGTTAGTAAATTTCTAATGGTGTTGCTATGTTACTAACAGGCTATCTGACAATCAAATTAACAGTCATGCTTTTTTTTTTTTTTTTTTTTTTTAATCAATGGTACTTGAAATTTATCAATTACTTCATAAATCTACCAACAAGGGAAAATCTCGACTGAACCCTACCCTCAGTGCCGAATAACTTCAAATGCAATTTAGGCCTTTTCCTAACTTCCATTCGGTCGGCCACTTGTTTAGCCACGACTTTAGTCATTTTTCTCATTGGCCAACAGCATTTGGTTTTATCGTCTTCGTCTTAAAAAAAAAAAAAAATGGCTTTCTGTTTCAACCATTTAATTGGTTTTCGTGTAGCTACTCCATTATTATTTTTTATTTTTCTCATGACGTGTTTCTGCCACACTTACAAGCAACATGAATTGACTGGTCCACTTAGCCATCGCATGAACATACAAAACGAGAAGACTAAGGAGCTGCCATCCTATTTCATGACAGCTAAACAGTGTCCTAAGCACACGGGAGTATGTGATTATCATCTTCTGACGAGGCAATCCTGTCAAGATCCATCCAACAAAAGACAGCTCAACCGGGCCGGCATGGTCGTCCATTTTAAGTTTTTAAATAGCCTTGTTGATGAAATGGAATTGACAATAGCAGAACTCCACTACGGTATCTACGTGTGGAGAAGGATGGATTTCCATTAAGATTCTTTTATTCCAAAAAGGCCGTCGTCATGCCGTCCATCCAATCGAACGAACTTCCCCAAATGTGAGTTTTCTCGGACTGTTATTTTGTGTTAGTTGCTGCTGAATTTTAGTTTGTCTCTCACCTTGTAAAATATTCAGTTGAATCCAAAAGCGATAAGCGATGCATTGAACATCGGGCGAATTTGTCAGAACGTTTCAGGATACACAGAGCACGATCGAGTGAGGTTGTCATTTGGTCATTGACTCAGGCATTACTTGACATGTCCTTTGCATTATCACTGCGCAATTCCACAACTGGGGATTAAAAATTAGGGTAAATTGCAGAAAATGTTGAAGACATTTAATGTTTTATAGTTAGTTATTGATATTAGACATGATTGAATTAACTCATTTAAGCATAGGAACTTAAAAAGGATATGTGAAATAGACAAAAAAAAAAAAAAAAATTCCTTCAAAAACATAAAAATAGAACTCTTTTCCAATCTTAGATGAAAACAAGTTTAGTTTCCATTAATGTTATGATTGAAATGAGTGGTTCAAGTGAACGTCATGTTAACACCGTTTACCTTCTAACGTCTATGTAAATAGATTTTTGACATTGTTTGTTGGGGGAATTTGGACATGAGGTAAATGTCTTACGCAAATATAACTTTGAGATTTTTGATGTCACGGAAAAAAGTTTGGGGCAAATGTATAACAATAGCATAATTTGGGATTTTTGGTGGCTTTTTTTCCAAACTTTATTGTGGGAATACTAAGAGAAAATAAAAAGAAATAACTAAATTAAAATAGAATTTCAACTTGGATTATATATGTGACATCCCGAAATTTTGGCCCCTGATTTGGATATATGAAATGGTTGTTTCGTCAATGCGCTTATGGTTATTTTACTCAAAATTGATCACTCACGAGTTAACTAATCTATTAGATGAGGTCGTTAAGGGATATAAATGCGATAGACTAGAGAATTCAATCAGAAATCAACCGCTCGACCATAATAATCGGCAAAGTTCAATACAACACCATTATAAATCGATTAGCGAATGGATATAAATCGATTCGATGGAATTACGTAGTTGAATTGCGGGTGGTTTCGCATGATTATGATATTCGCATCAAACGCAATAAACCGATTTTCTATCGATATTATATTCGGGACACATAATTGAACCCTCACGATTACGTGACAACCGAGAGTCGTCTACGATTCAAAGATGCATAACCGTAGATAGAAAATTATCGACCACAGGTCAAACACGCTAAAACCCCTAAAAGCTACCGGATAGATTAGGTCGTACTAAAGTCGCGTTCGGTCGATTTTAACCACGAAATTTAATTCGGTTTCGAGAATCAAACATTCAAGCATGTCACGATTTATTTATTGGACTTCGTCTTATCTTTCGGTGAATTTTCGATAAGTCCGAAATTTTGCGGAAAAACGGTTTTCGGACAAAAAAAAATAAAAGGAAATTCGGATGGGTAGAGAAATTGGATTTTTTACCTCAAAAAGGCTTTAATTGTGAGAAATTAGAGGAAAAACGGTGATTGGATGAGCTTAGGACTTTTGAGGCATGAAGACTTTAAAGTTGTTGATTGTTTGCTTTTTTCATTTTCTCTCTTCTCCCTCAACAACCCCCCCCCCAGCCGACCATCTTCTTCTTCTTCCTTCATTTTCTTTTTTTTTTTTTTTTTTTTTCCCTCACGTTCCCTTCTTCCTCATCTCTTCTCTCCTCCATTTTCCTCTCCACTTGGTTCTGCTTTCCCCTTCATTTTCTGCCGCACCACTCCAGCCACCGCTCCACTCATCATCTTCACCATTCCTCACGCCACATCACGTCCACCCCAGCACCACCTTCATCCCCTCATCCCATCTTCATTACTCCATCATCCCACCACCAACCAGCACCTCCATCTCCCCCTTGGCCACACCATAGCCGCCAACGCCACCGTCCAGCACCTCACCCTCACCGTCCAGCACCACCAAACCGCCACCAACTCCACCCACTGGCACCACCATTGCCAGCTTCGTCACCCCATCTCAGCCCGCCACCTCCACCAAGACCAGCCCCAAGCCGAGCTCCCCTTTTGGCCGAGGGCTTGGAGGGATTGTCACCACCACTGTTGAACTGTTCAAGCCGTGGTTGTTTCGTGTTTTCGTCATCGTGAGCCCGCCGTCGTCAGAAACCGTGAGTTAACTCTTTAATCGTTGATTAGGCCGTTAATTATGCTTAAAATGTGTTTAGATTAGTGCTAATGAGGGTTAAATTAGTGCTAAGGATGATTAGTCTTAATTAAGCTTGGTTTAGTTTAATTGAGATTAAGATTAGTTTAGATTAATTTTAATTGTGATTAGTCTAAGTAATTATGATTAGTTTAATTAATTTGGTTTAGTTTAATTAATCGTAATTTATTTATTTTTAATCATCATTTATTTAATTAATCACAATTAGTGTAATTAGTGATAGATTAGTCGTTACGTAGAATTTTACACTCATTTTTTTTTTTTTGAATGAAATTATGCGTGAATTTGATGGCTTGCACATATGGTATTATGCATTTAATTGAAAGATAAAAAGAATGGGCCTAGGAGTTAGTACCCCATCGCTAGGGGAAGAGTTCGAACCTCGGGGTTCAATTGGGGACGTCGCAAATTTTAATCGACCACTGAAGAATGTGCGCAACTGAGGGATGTGCGTGTACTCGGGTTCAGGGTGTCACAATATATATACATATTTACTGAACCCAAAATGACCAATTTTTGGTCATTATCAACAAGGATTAGCCTTAGTTAGAGCAGAGTTTGATCACAATGAACAAAACAATTGACAACTCAACCACATAAGTCATCCAGAACATTTTTAACAATTCAAAAAAAGTTGGTAAGTCATGAATTTATTACGATGCTGGTAAATCTATCATACTCTTTGGACATCACTTACGAGAGTTGTAAAATTTTAGAAGAGTTGATCATTTACTATTTCATCTGAAAGTTGGTAAATTTCCAAATGATGTTCATAAATTGCTAATTTGTTTTCTGACAATCAAATTGATAGTTACTCTTTTCAACCAACGATTGTAGAAATGTTCCAATAACTTCATAAATCTACCAAATACGAAACATTTTTCAGATCTTTCATTGACGGGACCCGTCACTCTTGCCGACAGGGGGGCAGTTTTGCCTAAATGTTTGTAGGTGAATATAATAATCAGCGAGGAAGGACAGTCTGGTAATACTGAAATAATGACACGTGATTTTTAACTTCGACACAAATGTCAATAATCTCGTTCATTGCAGATCAGAGGACCCAGATTCACCGCTCTGGTGCTCCTAGGATTTTAGATCTTGACGAGAAAGCAAAATATTAATTTTTTTTTAAAAGCGAAAAGAAAACAAGCCCTATCAATAAGTCTGAAATTTACTTACGACACGTGTAAAATTTCTGAGCAGTTGGTGATTTATTGTATCATTTGAAAATTGGTAAATTTATGATGACGTTAAATACGTTATCTTCCAATCAAATTAAGGTCATAATTTTTTTTATCAACTGTATCAGAATTTATCAATAATTTAGGGAAATTTATCAGATAGGGGGAATTTTCCAGATTTCTCCTTGATTGGACCTGCACTCGTCCCCAAAGCTGGGTAATTTTGGTCTTTCGCTAATTTCCATTCTGTCTGCCATTGTTTATGGTCATCGTCGTAAAAAATTACGATTTTATGTTTCAACCATTTGAATGTATGCATTTGACTGGATTTCCTGTAACTACTCCATTACTTCCTCGTAGCGTGTTGACTCAGCCTCTTTCTTTGTTAAGGACGTTGGGTGAGAGAGAGAAGCCAAGTTGAGTTACCTACTGGTATGGCGAGCTCAGATGCAGGGACGTCATCTGGAAGTGAGTACCAAGTTTTTGTGAGCTTCAGAGGACCAGATACTCGCATTGGATTCACCAATGTTCTCTACCATAGTTTGCATGATGCCGGAATCCGTGTCTTCCTAGACGATGAAGAGATCCGAGTTGGTGAAAGGATCGATGGATCGCTTGAGCAAGCAATCAATAACTCCAGGATCTACATACCCGTCTTCTCTAAGACCTACGCTTCGAGCAAATGGTGCCTTTGCGAGCTCAGGCAGATCGTGGCAAACACTTTGAGATCGGGAGGGAATAAAGAGATCCTTCCTATTTTCTACGATGTGGAACCTGATGATGTTAAGTTAAAATCTTCGCTATATCGCGATGCCATACTCGAGTTAGAAAGCGAAAAGAAGTTGAGCAATGAGCAAGTAGATGCGTGTAGAGAGGCTCTCTTGGAGGTTGGTGCCATAAAGGGGTGGGAAGTGAAGAAGTACAAAGGGTAAGCTAGCTGCTTTCTAGATGCTTGTTTCCTCGATTTCCCTTAAGACTTCTAGCTTGTTATAAGTCCCATTGTTTATCCGATTATTGTGTAGTTTATCCTATGCTTGAATAACATCATTTTTGCCTAGATAATCATGATTTCACATATTGACCCACTAAAATGCTTTTCCATTGTGGCAGCCACGGGGATCTAATCAAATTGGTAACTGAGAAGGTAGTGAAAGCGCTGAAGACAAAACATAGGAAGGTGACTGAACATTTAGTTGGGATCGATGAACAAGTAGGAGCAATAAGCAAATTATTGGACATCAACTCCAACGATGTGCGAATAATTAAGATTCATGGCATGGGGGGTATCGGTAAAACGACTCTCGCCAAGGTTGTTTTCAACAAACTCTCATCTCATTTTGGAAAATGTTGTTGTTTCCTTGAAGATGTTCGAGCAAATACATCTCTTGATGATGACTTAGTTAAGTTGCAAAAAAGTTAGTATCCGACATCGGCCAACGTGAAGGAACAAGGAGCATTTATGATAGTGATGATGGAATGAAGAGGATTGAAGAAGTATTTCGCTACAAGAAAGTCCTCATTGTACTTGATGATATTGATGACATCAAACAAGTAAAGAAATTAATTGGAGAGAATACTTTGCATTCAGGATCTCGAGTAGTGATTACCACTAGAAATAAAGATGTTTTGCGAATCTACAGACAGAAGTATCGGATTTTAGATTATGAAATGCAACTGATGAGTATTGATTGTGCGCTTGAGCTTTTTAGTTGGCATGCATTTGACAACGACTCTCCTTCAGATGATTACAATGATCTATCATTGAAAATCACACATGCTACCGGGAGACTTCCATTGGCTCTTGAAGTAATTGGTTCATTGCTTTATAACAAAATGCAACAAATATGGCAAGAGACACTAGAGAAATTAACCAAAGCACCTCATGAGGATGTTTTTGCAAAGTTGAAGATTAGCTATGATACCTTAACTTTGGAGCAACAACAAATCTTTCTTGATATTGCATGCCTTTTCATTGGTGAGAATAAGACGAATCCAATGTACATGTGGAAAGATTGTGAGCTTTTTGCAGAGACTGGAGTTGATGCCCTCGTCAACTTGTCTTTGGTAAAGATTGTGGACAACAATGAGTTTTGGATGCATGACCAACTCAGAGATATGGGAAGGGAAATTGTTCGTCAGGAAAATCCAACAAATCCTGAAAGCCGTAGTAGGTTATGGATTGGTGAGGAGATCTTTGATGCAATAACCACAAAGGAGGTAATGCACCTGAGGAGGAAACTAATTGTTTTTCTACTAGAAAATCCTTTATATTGCACTAGGATGCTTTTTTCTTTCTTTTTTCTTTTTCCCATTGTAAGCCTTTTCCTCTGAACTTAGAATACTAAATAATGCTCATTTTTGCTCTTATTTGTAGATGAAGAGGAATGTCCAAGCACTGGATCTTGATCTAAGGAAAAGTTATATGAAGCCCGTTATTGAAAGTGAAGAGATTGGAAGGTTTGAACATCTAAGGTACCTCAAATTAAATTGGGGAGCCTTTGCTGGTGACTTAGCGAATTGTCTTACAAAATTAAGATGGATTGTTTGGATTGCTCCTCCAACATCCAAGCCAGCCAATATATACTTCAAGAATGTGGTCATTCTTGAATTTACACAAGTTGACTTCATAGATGACTTGAAACTACAGAGCTTAATCAAGTTTTGTATTTTGATTATATTTTCTTTGATAGTAATATTTGATTGTTCATTCATTGAATATTGCATTTATTTTGACAGATGGCAAGAAAATTGAAAGTTCTTTCCATTTCAAATTGTGACAAAATAGTTACAACACCAGACTTCTCTGGATGTCCAAATTTAGAGAGGCTTACTTTTACATGATTGTTCCAATTTGAGGAAAATTGACAGCTCTATTGGGAAGTTGAAGTGTCTAATTGACTTGAGTATTTTTTTTGCCGTGGTCTTGAAGATTTGCCTGAAGAAATTGGGAACCTATTGAATTTGCAGCACTTCTTTGTACATAATTGTAAAGTGAAGAAACTCCCGGATTCCATATGGAAGTTGAAATCATTACGTGAGTTGCAATTTGTCAATTACTATGATGGATTAGATTCAACAAATTCATGGGAGTTACCTAGTGCTATTGGAATGCTCCAAAAGTTAGAAGTGCTTTGTGTTCATAGTCGCTCTTTGAAAGGTCAAATTCCTTATGAAATTGGAAGTTTACCCTTTCTAAGAAGACTAGATCTAACAGGGACTCAATTAAGTGAAGTTCCAAAGAGCATTAGCATGCTCACTTACCTGGAAAGGTTGAAGTTGGTAGCCTGTGATAAGATTCAAGAGTCACTGGTCCTCCCAACAAGTTTAACCCATCTACATGTACGGTGTACATCACTTCAAGTAGTCCCGGATCTTTCGAACTTGACTAATTTGGTTGAGTTGGATCTAAGTTCATGGGGAGGAGGAGATAAACCTTGCACCGGTGAGTTAAGGTGGATTGGTAGATTATCCAAATTAACTACATTGAGATTGGGACTTCATAATGTCCACGTTCCTTCTGAGTTGGCTTCCCTTCCTTTGCTAAACCAACTTGGTTTGTTTGGATTGGACCTGCAAACCTTTCCGCAACTTCCCTCATCTCTACAAGGGCTACAAATTGATAATTTCAATTCCATCGCGTCACTCTCTCAGAATCTCATAAATTTGTCATGCTTAGAGCTTTGTAGGTCTCCAATGCAAGAATTTGAACTCGATGGGCTTCAACTTCCAAATATAAGGGATTTGTTTATTGAGAGATGTAAGAGCCTCGAAAGATTCGGGCTACTAAGTATGAGGAAGTTGTTATTTGTCAATGTAATAGATTGTCCAAAGCTAGTTGAGCTCCAATTTTCTTGGTTGGAATCACTTGATGAATTATTTATTCAAGACTGTGAATCCTTCAGCAGGCTAGTTGATTTGGGGGAAGCTGGGCACGATAATGATGAGTCTGCTAACAAGTTGATTAGTGGTGAAGGGACACTAATCCTTCAGCTAGGAGCCTTAAATGAGTTGCGAGAGTTTGTGCTGAGAGGTTGCCCTAACATACTCGAGATACAAATTGTTGGTATGTCGGAATCATTGGAACACTTTCACCTTTCTGTATGTCCTAATGTGCAAAATCTTGGTGGTTTGTCAAACTTAAAGAACCTCAAAAGTTTGTACATTCAAGACAACGAACGGCTACAAGTCATCGAAGGCCTTGACGAGCTAGAGTTCTTGGATTGGTTAAAAGTTCTTGGATGCGGATTGTTGGAAAGTTTGATTGATCTATCGAACACCAAATTGCCGAATAATTGCTGCATAGATATCTCCCATTGCAAGAAAAGCTTTAGGGGCTTCCTGGAGTCTTACAAGCACCAAAATGTAAGTCCAATCAAACCTGCTTTCCATCTCGTAGTTAAAATTTGATTAACTGAATAAGAGATTTTGTATTTCAATTCTTTTATTGTTATCGAAGCAAGAAGTCATCGATGGATAAAAATGCATTTAAATTGCTCTCACTTGTTCTGACGCCGATCAAATTGACCTGCAATTTCTCCTCTATTTTTCCATTTGTGTTTTTCTCATTTTCCTTTTATTGTTTTCTACTCCTTTTCCCCTTTTTATTTCCTTTCCGTCCACTAAAAAGTTCCAAAATTTCGGATAAGCAACAGGACAAGGTCAATTGTTATAAAAATAAGTGGAAGAACTTCATTAATCCAGAAGAGAAATCATTGTTCATTTCTTATTACTTAAAGATGTTTTTATGTTTCATAAGTCTTTCAAATAAGGAGTTAATTGTTTAGGTAAGTCTTGTTTTTACTTAGGCTCGATTCATTTCGTGAAAATATAAAGTTTTTGAAAAATATTTTTCAAGATGCCATTTTTCAAGAAATGATTATATTTTCCAGTGGTTAGTTAAATCCTGAAAATAGAGTAGAAAATATTTTTCATTGTTTGTTATTGATTTGTTATTTTGGGAAAAATTACTAAAAAAATGGAATTTTTATTTTTTAATTGACAAAAAATTTTAATTTTAATATATTTTTTTCAAAATTTGAATTTTTAATAATTTTTTATTTTAAAAATTTTTTTTTTTTTTTAATCTTTCCTTTTTTTCTTTCTTCTACGACACCATGTTATATGTACAATAAAGCTTACTAATTGAATTGATAAGCGCCAATAGTGCACGTTTCAAGGTTGTCATCTATAGAACTCGATCAAATAAAAAATATACATGCATGCCCACTTTCAAATAGAGGAGAAATTGCACATCAATAAACAACAAAGAGAGAAAGAGGAGGGAAGGCTTGTCTACTTTACGTCAGTAAGAGAATTTTCAGTTTGATGATTTGCAGTTAATATGATGGGGCTTTGTGAAACGAAAGTTTATGGAAAAGACAACCGGGCAACAAAGTTATTGTAGAAAGAACTTGAAATGTGTTTCAGTGGGTAATTCATGAAATAACTACACCTGCAAAGCACGGTCTTGCCAATGAATGCCTTTTTTGTTTTTTTTTGTTTTTTTGTTTTTTTGTTTTTTTTTGTTTTTTTTTTTTCGGACTAAAGAAAACAACACCTAATGTTCGATTGGTGGTGTGGTTATTTAGTTTAGCATTGTCCAGGCCCAGTAATTTTCCGATAATATGATATTGTTCATCTTCTTCTTTGCTTTTTCCTGTTTTCCTTTCCTTTTTTATACATAAGAAAGTTCCATATTCGTAGCGAGTCTACAAGACAAGGTCAGTTTTTGCTGCAAATGATTTAAAAAACTTCAATGTCTAGAAGAGATATATAGAATAGCTTGGAATTTCTTTTGAAATGCAATTTTCATTTTTTATGGAGCGAATTATTTAGTTTAGCGTATCCTTTATGTAATACTATATATTATGTACCATGAAGATAGAACATTAAAAGAATGAGATATTGATTTCACAACTTGCAAATTTTTGCCAACCGGTGGTGTTTCAAGAACATGACTTACATGGTCCACCTGTCCACTAATCAAGCGACTTATGTCCCTGAAGTTGATGGAATTGAGTGTTACTTGAATTTGCATGTGGTTGGGTCCGGCCATGTAGGATGTGTGTTCCAAAAGCAACTCAAATACTTTATTTAAGATTTTCAAGTTTTGATGTAAAGGCCACTGCAAACAGGAGCAGGAATCAAAGCGGAGGAGAATATGCTGGGGAGAGCGTCGCTCCTGTTGAAAATTGGAATGCAACTTGTCTCTCGGCCGTTTTCCTTCCGAAAGCCCTCGCTATGAACAAAAAGAGGATTGGAGCCTCTGAGCGGTAATTTCTCATTTCGCTATTTTTTTTTTTTTCGTCCTGGGTTGAGGAAGTTGGGGATTGCCGGATTGGTAATTTTGTAATTTTGTTTGTTGAGGATAAACGGTGCATTGAAGGAAGGCAGCGAGGTTTTTGATCTAAGTCTCTGTTTGAAATTGGGTTGTCAACGTAATCGTTCGGGTAGATGTAGAATTGTTAAATAAACACTGCAACTTGGAGCTATTTTGTTGCTGTTTTACTAGATTTCTTGATGCAATTAACTAATTTGTACAGTCACATCGGTGAACCAAGTTTCAATTTTTGTTAGCTTTGTTGTTGATTCTTCATTTCTCTCTCTCTCTCTCTCTCTCTCTCTCAAGTTGGTTTATCGGCTAGTGAGAATCCGTCCTACCGCAACCCAATTTCATGAAGCAAGATAATTGTGAGACTTATTTTATGGGTTGATTAAAAGCCACTTCAAACAGGAACAGGAAATAAAAGCAGAGGAGGAGAGGACAGGGGAGAGCGTCGTTCCAGTGCCCTGAGCTTCAACAGTTATCGTCCACTGCATCCTCCCCGGTTTTTTTCCCGTTCGATTAACCTCAAACAGGAATGAAAGCAGAGGAGAAGGCTGGGCAGAGTGTCGTTCCAATGCCGGAGCTTCTACAGAATGTGATGTCGATTGCGGGAAAAGACGGCAAGCTGGCTGGTTCTTCGACAACAGAAGTGGTGAGGCCCTCCTCCGAAAGAAGTCAACTCAAAAGGAAGCTGGCTACAAGCAGAGTTAGAGAGTATAGAAACACTCGAAAATGCAAATGGAGGAGGATATACTTTGCCCATTTTTGTAATCGATGCCAGTGGCGTCTAGCCAAGCAAACCCAGAAGATGCCACCGTTGGCCAGGGACAAAGGCCCCCATCGCAATTACCGTATTTGTTGCCTGTGTTTTCGCCTAGAAAGCATTCTTTTATTTACTTCGTCTTTGGACTTAAGCTTGGGTTTTGGCTCCAAAACCAATATGCACTTAATAGAATGTGATCTTTCTTCAATCATCAGACAATGGCTTCATAGATGATTTGAAACTAGGTAGCTTAATCAAGGTGTGCCCTACTTTTTTCTATTCTATTTAACTCATTTGTGATCGTTCATCCAATGAATAATGGCATTCATTTTTTTTTTTTATAATTATAGATGGCAGTTAAATTTGATTTTTTTTCCTTCTCTGTTGTTCTCACATAATCACAAGACCAGACTTCTTTGGGTGGTTGACCTTACTTTCCAACACGGTTGCAATTTGAGAAAAAATAACAGCTCTGTTGACAAGTGAAAGTATTTGCCCAACTTGAATATCAGTGGTTGCCATCATCTTGAAGATCTGCCCCAAGAAATTCGAGGCCTCGGGTGTGCATTTATAAAATGATATATGAATTTGCTACATGTCTGATTTCGGTCTAACTTTCTGTTCAAGTTATATCCATGCGTGTGCGTTTATCTCTGTATATTTACCCTCATCTTTGTCTATGTTCTTTCATGAGCTCAATGTCACCATCTTATTTATGTGGATTGTTTTACCATACACCAACCTTATATTATTGTGGGCCTTACCTTTTTTTGACCTTCAACCAATCTCGACCAACACATTTTCATAAAATTCCACACTTGGATAGGTGAAGATTGCAGCCTCTATGTCCACTATTGTGTTGTTTGTGACTAGAGTCTCTTGAAATCACAATTTCTATCAGATTTCCTTTGTAGATCCAACCCCTTTTTTAAAAAAAATTGCTAGACTATGATGCAGTAGAGAGGATAGAACTCAAGAACTTTCTATATGCTTCAATTTCTCTCCTTTTCAAACACACGACGGAAAGCACCGTTCTACTCGCAGTTTGTCCTTAATAGGCCGCCTAAAAGGACTGTCTGGTTCAACCAATTCCTCCTTGACCCGTTAGCATTTATATGGAATGAGGGTAATGTATGAATTATGGAAGTTTGACTCCTTGGCTTCCGCCTATGTCATGCCGTCATCACTGTCCCCTTCCCGTCCATGACAAGCCCAATTCCTCCCCTTTTTCTTAAGTCATTAAACTTATGTTCACATGAAAAATCCTAATTAGCTGCTCCCCGTCCAACGTTGCTCTTTCAACCATCCGATTCGAGTTGATAGCAGAATGCGTTTGATTTCATCACCTCGAAAGAAAAAAAGTTAAGAGGGGATGTTTCTACGACAAATTATAGGGGCGTTCCTGTCCGCACCGTGTTTAGAGAGAGAACATCAGCACATGAAAAACAATATTCAATGTGCTTGTCTTGTGGGTGAAATATAGGAGGGCGCTTCTATTCCACCCTTGGCTCTCCCACCAAAAAAAAAAAAACACAATTTTTTTATATCCCATCCACCGATTTAACAGTAACACACTCCTCAAATAATGACACGTCAGTTTCATCTTTTACGCAAATGTCACTAATCTCGCTAATTGCAGATCTGCTAAGCTTAGAGAGAGAGAGAGAGAGAGAGAGAGAGAGAGAGTTAACTGATGATGCGTATGAAAAAAATGTGACTCTGTGGAAAAGGTTATCTTATATCAAGGTTCCATAATGCTATTTAATAGTAGCTATATTAATGTTTAATTACGCACAGATGGAGCAAACAAAATGTAATAATGATGAATGAATACTACGCACATTATGATCTAGTCTCATTTGCTTAGGAACTTGTCCGTTCAATCATGACTCTACTATATATATATTGATTTAGTTCTAAACTTTCTAATTTTACTAATTTTGTTCTAAAACTTTACACGAAATTCTAATGTAACCCTTTTGACCAATTTTGCTGGAAATTGCTGGCGTAACAATGTGCCATGGTGGATGCTGGCAATGCTTAGACCGCCATGTCGGCGATTTCCATTAAATATTGACCAGAAGGAGTACATTGACATTTTGTTGAATATATTTTATGAAACTGGAATTCAAGTAATTGATCTTTCGACGGTAACTCTTTTTAAGCCGTGAAATTTTTAATTTAAGTAGAGCAAACTCTTTCTACTCGTTTTAACTGTTGCTAAGTTGGTCGATTCCTCGTCGCTGACTCCTCCTATATCTTAATGAACAACAAAAACAAAAGAGGGAAAAAGGAGGGGGGAAGGCTTTTCTGTACTTGTCTTGACTGGAGAATTTTCAGTTGGATGATTTTGTGGTTAATATGATAGTTCTTGGATGGAGGATAAAAGACAGTAAGCATTATTCGATATTTATTACTGGTTAGTCTGACGGTCCAACAGCCCATGCTATTCGTTATTCAAAGTCTCTCAGCACTGGCCGCGTAGTTGATGAGTTGATTTGAATAGCCGTGTGTGCGTCTGTATGTGTGTGTGTGTGTCAGAATGCTTCTCAATATTATTAGAATTCGAGGTGTTTAAATTAAAAGCCCAACAAAGAGCATCCAAATATAAAAGATCCCATAAAAATTGAGGGAGACGGGTCACCCATGAAGAAGGAAGGGAATTCCAAAAAGGGGGCCTTCGCGACCCAATCGGCCACTTTGTTTATGGAATGGTAACAATGGGCCAGAGAGAGATTGTGAAACTGGGCCAGCCGGAGCTGCGCTCCCTCAAACAGAGCTTGTATAGTGTGAACAGGACTAAATTCGATTGCTCGACGTTGAGCTAAAGCTCAGTTGTATATAGCATTATATTTGCTTAAATAAAACTTGATTTCTCTGTCTATATGCACATCACGAGTATTACACGCTCCGGTATACGGACGAGTATTAGGATCAACTCAACTACTGGAATTAAGCTTGTGAGCCTTTGAGTCATTAAGTCTGGACATGTATTACCAATCAATCTCAAATTCAATTCCATGTATTTGGAAACATGAAGATTACCTAATTTATGCTATGGGCGCACTTTGGGGCTATTTTGCATTCTGCTAAGAACTCCCACTAATCGTATAATAAGTAGAGCACGATAGATGATAATTCTCCTCTTGAAATCCAGACATAATCACAAGTTAACTCTATACATCGTAATGAGAGTCGTTACCGGTTATCACCTACCAAGAGCGAGGAAGTTGACTCTTTCGTGGAGATGGGGCCGTTTGGAAACTCGAAATCCAGTACCACTCCAACTCATGCAAATTTGAAGTCCCTAGCCAACAAAGTAGAGCTTAAATTGCCAGTTCGTACCCCCTTATTGTGAAGTCACAAACTATCATAGACGCCAGAGACTCAACAAGACCAGCTGCTGGGCAAAGGGACCGACCACGGGGTCCAAGGATCCAATTACGACAAGGGTGGGAGGTGGATAAAATGACTTCTGATTTATTTAAGAAGCGTAATGATCATTTTCGATGGAACCAAACAAAGGAAAATGGAAATATACTTTCTACTAATGTATAGAGCTTACATTTCGCGCAGACTCTTGAAATTTCTACCGATCACAACCTGATTTCTCGTCAATTATGAATAAAGTGAAACTAGAGTCATCACTAATCTATTGTAGATAGCTTATGAGCCAAGTAAGGAGTGGAAGTTCCCCTTACTTTTGCGAACCAGTGAGAACTTGGTTATACTAGTTTTGCTTAACACCTATTAACAATATATTCTCCATTTTAATAAAACGTTATTTGATTCAAGGTTTGTCGGTCATCATTCCTGGTTATGCATTTCTGAACGTCCATGCATAAGTGCGCAAATAATGAAGCATCGATATCAATGATGATAAAAAAAAAAAAAAAAAAATGCATTAAAAGTAAAGCAAATGTTAAAAAAGGAGACAACCCAAACCGTGTCGAGCAAATTCAATACAAGACCTCGTTATAATGCTCCCGAATCGGCCACTTGCACGCTATATACGCGCACAACCCTCGAAGATACACTCCCTTCGCGTCTGTGCGGAGGTCCCATCTTCATTCTCGATCGTATTAATTAATCACTCCGGCCAAAAGTATCGCAAAATCTCTTGTGCTCTAAATTGGCCTATTTACTCTTAACGGCTTTTCGTTTGCCAACTTTAGTTTTTCTCATAGACCAATAGCATTTGATTTTATGGTCTTCGTATTAAAAAAAAAAAAAAAACACTAAATTGGAAATAAGAATCCTCTTTGAACGCAGGAGATTATGAAAAGCCAAAAGAGCAAGCAAGATGAATTGACTATTTTTCTTAGCCATCCCATAAACAAACAAAAGGAGAAAATCAAGGAGATGCAATCCCATTTTGATGTCACATAAACAGTGTACTAAGCGCCGGCCAGCGGAAGTTTGTAATTATCATCTTCTAACGAGAAAATCATGTTGAAATCCGTCCGACACAAGACAGCTCGGCCTGGCCGGCGTGGTCGTCTATCGCGAGTTCTTAAATAGCCTTCTTGATGAAATGGAAGTGACAAGCGGTGCCTCCCACTGCGGCATCTCCGTTTGAAAAAAAGGATGGATTCCCATTAGATTCTTTTGTACCGGCAAGGGAGAGATTTAAATTACAAAAAGCCTATTGACTTATCTCTCTTTGGGTTGCTTAGACCAGGAAAGAAAAACAGTATTGTTTTGTCATGCCATGCTGTTGTCGTTACACTTAGACAGCCAAAGATGACCAGAGTGCCATGTTAAATAAATTTGGCGAAACTTGACTGAAATGATTTGATTGCATTTTATCTCATAAGTTTAAGACTACGTTGGTTCAATCAAAAATTTTATACCTTGATTCATTCAAGTTTCGGTAAAATAACTTTAGGAAAGATTGCACAATTATCCTAAGAATAGGACAATTCGATTTTCTCAACCCCATGCCCATGCTCAACTCAATAAAGTATATATGCTCACATTAAACTCGATTCACTCTTCAACACAAAGGGAATAACACCCGTTCTCTCTACCTGATGGCAGTTCCTCTCTACCCCCAGGGTAGTCTTGGCCTCTGTTTCCCGTAAAAACCCTAACCCACCCCACACCAACCCCAAATCCCTTACCATAAGATGATTTCATACATTTCCATCCTTCCCATCGCCATACCCAGCAAGTTCCGAACCCTAAATGGCCGCATCATATCCCAAGAATCTTAACCCATCTTTGGTCCACTTCGGGAATCTCCATCATCCAGGTGACGTACTCAAGAAGTGATTTGATATTTTGGGAAAAATTACTAAAAAAATTGAATTTTGATTTTTTAATTAACAAAAAAATTAAAAAAAAATTAATTTTAATATATATTTTTAAAATTTTGAATTTTGCCTTTTTTTTTTTTTTTTTTTTTTTATTT
This sequence comes from Eucalyptus virginea, assembly GCA_014182375.1. Classification (NCBI taxonomy): domain Eukaryota; kingdom Viridiplantae; phylum Streptophyta; class Magnoliopsida; order Myrtales; family Myrtaceae; genus Eucalyptus; species Eucalyptus virginea. The sequence continues at coordinate 15,038,335 of CM024517.1, read as the reverse complement.
CTTCTTCTTTTTCCTTCTTTTCCTTCCTCTATTGCTGGTGCCTCGGTAATGGCCGGTTGCTCGATGAGTGACCAAGACGTGGATTTGTGAGCTCACAGCTCACCACATCTAGATGAGCTCGAGCTTTGCAAAGGCCGGCGGGGATGAGCCTTGCCCTCGTTGGATCTAGCCTTGGGCGAGGTGGAGCCTCGCCTACCTCACCATAAGCCAACAAGGAGCTCGCCAGCCTGTGGTGAGGCTCGAGTTGGCTTGTGGTTGGTCATCAACTGCTGCCATGGCCGGTGATCAGCCAAGGAAGAAGAAAAAGAATTGAGTAGAAAAAGAAAAATAAATTAAAAACTCAATTTTACAAAATAAAACATAATAATAAAAGGAAAATATATTTGGTGAAAGAATATAAGGTGGAAGAAGTTATGGGAAATGCCTTTCATTTTTTAAAAATGGAAAACATTTTCCTTACTTTTGAAGTTGTTTTTCCTAATAGCAAAAAACATTTTTCTTGACTAATTCATTTTCCATGAAATGAACGCTAGATAATTCAGAAAATGTTTTCTCGGAAGTTATTTTTTTATGAAACGAACGGAGTCTTAAGTTATACTGACTTCTTATTTATACTAGTTATTATGGAGATGAGATTGGTACTTTGCAATTTTCATAGCTACGATAGGAAGCTAAAAAAATCATATAAACGTGTGCATAACTCACGTGGTCCATCAATATAACTGAAGTGGTGTTAAGTTATTTTCTTCTATCCATTTAACTACACCATGTTATATGTACAATAAAGCTTACTAATTGAATCGATAAGCGCCAATAGAGCACGTTTCAAGGTTGTCATCTATAGAACTCGATCAAATAAAAAATATATATGCATGCACAATTTCAAATAGAGGAGAAATTGCAGGTCAATAAACAACAAAGAGAGAAAGAGGAAGAGGGAAGGCTTGTCTACTTTACGTCAGTAAGAGAATTTTCAGTTTGATGATTTGCAGTTAATATGATGGGGCTTTGTGAACCAAAGTTTATGGAAAAGAAAACCGGGCAACGAAGTTATTGTAGAAAGAACCTGAAATGTGTTTCAGTGAGTAATTCATGAAAAAACTACACCTGCAAAGCACAGTCTTGCCAATGAATGCCATTTTTCTTTTAAACTAAAGAAAACAACACTTAATGTTTGGTTGCTGGTCCGGTTATTTAGTTTATCATTGTCCAGGTCCAGTAATTTTCCGATAATATGATACCGTTCATCTTCTTCTTTGCTTTTTCCTGTTTTCCTTTCCTTTTTTATAAATAAGAAAGTTCCATATTCGTAGCGAGTCTACAAGACAAGGTCAATTTTTGCCGTAAATGATTTAAAAAACTTCAATGTCTAGAAGAGATATAGAGAATAGCTTGGAATCTCTTTTAAAATGCAATTTTCATTTTATATGGAGCGAACTATTTAGTTTAGCACATCCTTTATGTTATACTATTCATTATGAAAATGAGTTTGGAAATTGTGATTTCTACCATGAAGATAGAACATTAAAAGAATGAGATATTAGTTTCACAACTCATGAAGATAGAACATTAAAAGAATGAGATATTGATTTCAGAACTCGCAAATTTTTGCCAACCGGTGGTGTTTCAAGAACACGACTTACATGGTCCACCTGTCCACTAATCAAGTGACTTATGTCTTAGAAGTTGATGGAATTGAGTGTTACTTGAATTTGCATGTGGTTGGGTCCGGCCATGTGGGATGTGTGTTCCAAAAGCAACTCAAATACTTTATTTAAGATTTTCAAGTTTTGTGAAGCCTTCCCCAGGACATACGTGCCTGGGCGTGGTTCAGGCCAATGAAAGGTCCAGTGGAAATGTAAAGGCCACTTCAAACAGGAGCAGGAATTAAAGCGGAGGAGAATGCTGGGGAGGGTGTCGCTCCCGTTGTAAATTGGAATTGCAACTTGTCTCTCGGCCGTTTTCCTTCCGAAAGCCCTCACTATGAACAAAAAGAGGATTGGAGCCTCTGGGCGGTAATTTCTCATTTCGGCTTTTTTTCTTTTTAAAAAAAACTTGTTGAAGAATACTCTGCTTTTGTATTTTGTATTTTTTATTATCCTGGATTGAGGAAGTTGAGGATTGCCGGATTGGTAATTTTGTAATTTTGTTTGTTGAGGATAAACAGTGAATTGAAAGAAGGCAGCGAGGTTTTTAATCTAAGTCTCTGTTTGAAATTGGGTTGTCAATGTAATCATTCGGGTAGATGTATAATTGTTAAATAAACACTGCAACTTGGAGCTATTTTGTTGCTGTTTTGCTAGATTTCTTGATGCAGTTAACTAATTTGTACAGTCACATCTGTGAATTTGTGAATCCAAGAATGCAGAGGATGAAGATGAAGAATGATGATGATGATAGAGGATAAACTCAGTAGTGTTGCAAAAGGATCTGAACAAGAAGTATTCAATTCTCATTTCATTGTATCTGAGTTCTATGAACAAAGAGAAATCAAAGAAAAATACAGCAGATCAATTCTGAATCCTCTGTTCTACCACCACCTTTATCTACCGATCTCAATTCTCTCGTTATATACTAATGGAAGCTAGAAAACTAATAACCAACTAAAACGAACTAACCGACTCCAACTAACAAACTTTACAGCTGAATATAACAGAGTAGCAAATCCTGAGACTTGGCAATCCACGTCTTCGGTATTTGCATAATCTCCACCGTTGATAAGACTGGTTATCCATGTCTTCAGCTTCATCTACTTCACGATAGTCTTCTGGTGATCTATATCTATCATAGTTGAGGATCTTCTGTGGCTGACTCTTGGCGTAGCAGAGTAAGACCGTCTTGATGTAGCAGAGTAAGATGACGGTCTTGATCTTGATCCTCTAACGGTCTTTCGGTCTTGATCTTGATCCTCTACCATTGATCCTCTAACAACATCGGCGAACCAAGTTTCAATTTTGATTAGCTCTGTTGTTGATTCTTCATTTCTTTTGCCTAATAATTAATAACTTGAGAGTAAAAGTTCCAGTCTCTCTCTCTCTCAAGTTGGTTTATCTGCTAGTGAGATTCTATCCTTCGCAACCCAATTTCATGAAGCAAGATATTTGTGAGACTTATTTTACGGGTTGATTAAAAGCCACTTCAAACAGGAACAGGAATTCAAAGCAGAGGAGGAGAGGACTGGGGAGAGTGTCGTTCCAGTGCCCTGAGCTTCAACAGTTGCCGTCCACTTCATCCTCCCCTGTTTTTTTCCCCTTCGATTAACCACAAACAGGAATGAAAGCAGAGGAGAAGGCTGGGCAGAGTGTCGTTCCAATGCCAGAGCTTCTACAGAATGTGATGTCGATTGCGGGAAAAGACGTCAAGCTGGCTGGTTCTTCGACAACAGAAGTGGTGGGGTCCTGCTCCGGAAGAAGTCAGAGGATGCTCGCCATCAAGTCTAAAGGACACTAGCTGAAAGCAGAGCCAGGAGGATGATATACTTTGCCCATTTTTTTTTTTTTTGTAATTGATGCCAGTGGCGGCCAGCAAAGCAAACGCAGAAAATGTCACCGTTGGCCAGGGATAAGGCCCGTCTATACTGTATTTGTGGCCTTTTCTTTTCTTTTGTTTTCTTTTGACCTAGAAGGCATTCATTTTTTTAATTCGGTCTTTGCTTTTAAGCTCGGGCTTTGGCTCCCAACCAATATACACTTCAAGAATGTGGTCTTTCTTCAATTTTCAGACAATGGCTTCGTATATGAGTTGAAACTATGGATTCGCATATGAGTTGAAACTACAGAGCTTAATCAAGGTGTGTCATGCTTTAAAGAGTTTTTCAATGATTTTTTTTTTTTTTTTTTTTTTGCAGCTATCGTTCTTTTGGTTATATTGTCTATATACCCTCTTTATGATTTAATTTGTCAATGATTTTTACTCCAAACTCAAGTTTACATTTTTTTTTGGGATAAAAGATTAGAAAAAACTCGTGGCTATTTTGTATTGTTGTGGCTGCTGTTGACGATTATGCATCAAAAGGCTTGGAAAATCTTGCCTAGCATGACAAATCAACATATTTTGACACTCTAATCATATAAAAAAAGAAATAAGAAGGTGAGCATCTTTCACATTGTTTCAACCTACAAAGTAAATTTCAATCCACAATTTAGAAGGAAAGAATGTGGTGCTTTAATTTCATATTGAAATTTGCTAATGCGTCATTTGGAGTAGCATATTTCATGCATTGAACATTAGAAAACGTATGCAAAGACACGTTTATGTGAATTCGCATAGTATAAAAGGGTAGTACTACCGAAGAGTAAAGTACGGGAGAGCATCCCATACACGAGGCAAAGTATATGGGGACACTACCATTTTCTTTGATTTTTTTCTTCTGTTTTTCTCCTCCTTCACAGCAACATAGAATGGATGAGTATCTTCCCCTTACCTAGGGTAGTGATTCCAATGTTGATGATGACTCTACTAAAAATAGATTGAGGCCTACTGGCTATCACTATTTCTTCCCCCCTTTCCTCTTCTTTTCACAGAAAATAATGGTACTCGAGGCTATACATGCAAATCAGGCCAAACCCCACGAACTGCTGTTGACCATAAATTAGTTTTCATGACTCCAAAATCACTTCTAACCATGCCGAAATATGCCGTTGCTGCTATATTCGTTTCAAGTGTTTTGAAACAGGCACATGTTCGAGCCATTTTCCTGAAGGTCCATAGGCCGGGCAATCAGACATAGCAGTCCGGGAGTCCGGATGGTTGTGCGGAAAGCCCAATCCATTTTGTCTAATGTTTGGGCAACGGGAGGTACTTGTGCGGGCACACGGACGGTGCAGGGGTTGTTTAAACGTCCAATTGGGATGATGAACACGTAAAATAAAAGAAATACTGAAAAATAGAGAGAAAGGAACCAGAGTTAGTTTTTTCCATAACCTCGTTGATTAAATGAAAGTGACAACCAGTGCTCCACTACGGCATCTACATTTGGAAAAGGATGGATTCCTAATAGGCTCCCACAAGGGACAAGGCTTTGATTGGTTTTCCTATACACGCTGTTCCTTTTTTTTTTACTCTCGTAGGCCAATAGCATTTGATTTTATGGTCTCAGTCGTAAAATATTACGATTGCTGTTTTAATCGTTTGATTTTATGCATTTTGATTGGTTTTCCTGTAACTACTCCTTTATTTCCTTTTTTTTAAAGTCCTATAACTACTCCATTATTTCCTCATGACGTCTCGACGTGACCACATTTCACTACTTTCAACATTTTGATATTTTTGTATCAAAGGAATGACCCACTCTGATATGTTATTTAGAAAAATTCTTAATTATTAAACCGCACCACCAATTCCCCTCCTCTTTTTGTGAGTTATTAATTTTATGTTCATATGAAAGATTCAAATTGACTTCTCTTTCCACCATCCGATTTGAGTGGATATCAGAATTTGCTTCATTTCATCAATTGAATAAGAGAAAAGTTAAAGAGGGGAGGTTTTCGGCAACAACTGTAGGGGCGTCCCCATTCGGACCATGTTTAGAGCAAGTAGATTGGCATCAGCCCATGGTTTAATTGAGCAATTTCCAGCCAGTGGAAAGGAAATCAAAGACTTAACTAAATGATTTTAGTTGAAACCATCATCTGCAATTTGAGGTTGGAAACGGTCCACTCAGAAAAGCTGAACTCGCATTTATTTATCTAAGTTAAATTAAACAAACCAAAATCGTTATAAAACAAACGTATTTTTGATCCCATCTACTAATTTAACAGCAACATACGCCTCTAATGAGGACCCGTCAGTTTCATCCTTTGCACAAACGTCAATAATATCTTTCATTGTATCAAGCAATTGTAGTTCTCTAATCAACGAACAAGCCATTTAAAAATATTTGCAATTTTCATGGCCGCATGTTTATCTCCTTTTTTTTTTTTTCCCTCATGGACCAATAGCATTTCATTTTATGGTCTTCGCCGTAAAATGATACGGACTTTCTATTTTAACCTTTTTCTAGTGGACCAACAGCATTTGAGTAGTGTTCTGACAACTACTCCATTATTTCCTCGTGACGTGCTGACACAGCCACATTCCACGTTGAAAACATCAGGTCAGTCTCAGTCAGATGGCAAAGGACTAACTCGGACGGAACACGCCTCTTCTTCTGCTAAACCTGAGCGAAATCCTCCATTGAAAACTGAAGATTTTGTGTGATGGAAGAGACATGTGTGTCACAGGAAATATGACTTTGGTTTGAGACACAAAAGGGCATGTTTGTTAAAAAGTGTTTCCGTTCTCTGAAACAAGATTTTTGTTCTTTAATTTCGAGAAACAAACAAAAAAGAATAAAAATGTATTTGATAAAAATTTTGTTCTCAAAAACAAAAAAATCTATTTTTTTTTGTTCTCAAGAACATATTTGAAATAGAGTGGTCAATTTTTAAAAAAAAATTATTTTATATTTCCGAGAACAATTTTTTAAAAATTTTCTGTTTTTTTTTTTCTCTTTTTTTTTTTTTTTTTTCTTTTTCTTTTGGTGGTCATCGGCCTTGGTCACCGGCTAGCCTAGATGCCGGCGACCTTGTCGGAGGGTCGCCGCCCTCAAAGACGTCGCGCCACCGAGGGTCGCCCTCGCCGTGAGCCCAAGCCTCGCCATGGTTGGGCTAGGCACGGTGAGGCTCGATCCGGCCGGCGGGGGCAGGGCGCTCGCTTGGCCACTAAGGCCACCGACGAGGCCAAGCCTCACCGCCTCGCTAGCCCTCGCCGCCGCTGGCGAGGCTCCAACGAGCTCATTGGATCTCGCCCGGTTGGTCGCGGCGGGCTGCCGACGAGGCCATGCCATAAAGTGGAAGAAAGAGAGAAAAGAAAAAAAAAAAAGAAAAAAAAAGGAAAATATAATAAAAATATTAAAAATAAAAAAAAATTTAAAAAAATTATACAATTTTATTAAAATTTTTTTCCCGGGAGTAGCAATTTTCCACATAGCATTTTTCCGGTCAAAATTGGCGTGGACTAATTCGCAAAAATTGTTTTGGGAACAAACAAAAAAATTATTTCTGTTTCGATGAATAATTTTGAACGTAAATGTTTCAACCGCTTTTTGAACAATTTTCCCCACAAATTAGACATAACTTGCAAAAAGATGGACATTTTTGGCCTTGTGCTATCTATTTCCATTCCCGTCGGCCATTGATTTAGCCACATTTTGTTTTTATCGTCCACCAATAGTATTTGATTTTATCGTCTCCGTCGTCAAAACTAACTACTTCCCGTTTCTCATTGATCGGCAGCGTTCCAATTTAGTTCTCTGCATGAAAAAACATAATTGGAAATAAGAGTCCCTTTTGATCACAAAAAATTATGAAAAGGCCAAGGGACAAGCAAGGCGATTTGAGCATTTTTCTTAGCCATCACACGAACAAACAAAAGAACATTAAGGAGATGCGATCCTTTTTTCATGAGAGCTAAACGGTGTCCTCAAGCGCCGGCCAACGGAAGCATGTGATTATCGTCTTCTAATGAGACGATCGTGTCGAGGTACATCCAGAGAAAGCCAGCTCGGCCTGGCCGGCATGGTCGTCCATTGTGATATTTTAAATAGCCTGTTCATAAAATGGAGGAGACAAAGCAGTGCTCCACTACCGCATCCACTTTTGGAGAAGGATGGATTCGCATTAGATTTTTTCGAACCTTGGCCTCCTACAAGAGACAAGGGAGAGCATTAGATTCCAAAAAACCCCATCGTCATGCCGTCCATCCAATCCACTCTCTGTCTCGACCATTTTATACTCAGATAGTTATCCGGAAAACGCTGAGGTTTCGTTGCTTTTTCTATTCACTTGCTTCGTTATTTCCTCATGACGTGTTAAAACTGCTATTAAAGGTAGTTACTTACTGATTCAAGGGAATTTCAGCAAATTCCCAATAAGGTACGTGTATTACTAAAATTTCCACAGAAGGTGGTAATCTGCCAATTTATCGAGACGTTCGTTCCTTATAGTGCTAGTATTTTATTTTATGCACTTGTATTATCTCAGAGAAGTTGCTAACTTACCAATCTATTAAGATGTTGGCAAATTCTTTATATGGTTGATATTTTACTAACTTGTAATAATTCAGAACGGTTGCTAAGTTATGTATTTATTGTAATGTTAGTAAATCTATTATAGTGTTCACAATTGACATAAGACACCTGTAAAATTTAAGAAGAGTTAGTGATTTACTAATTCGTTTGAAAGTTAGTAAATTTCTAATGGTGTTGCTATGTTACTAACAGGCTATCTGACAATCAAATTAACAGTCATGCTTTTCTTTTTTTTTTTTTTTTAATCAATGGTACTTGAAATTTATCAATTACTTCATAAATCTACCAACAAGGGAAAATCTCGACTGAACCCTACCCTCAGTGCCGAATAACTTCAAATGCAATTTAGGCCTTTTCCTAACTTCCATTCGGTAGGCCACTTGTTTAGCCACGACTTTAGTCATTTTTCTCATCGGCCAACAGCATTTGGTTTTATCGTCTTCGTCTTAAAAAAATGTCTTTCTGTTTCAACCATTTAATTGGTTTTCCTATAGCTACTCCATTATTTTTTTTTTCTCATGACGTGTTTCTGCCACATTTACAAGCAAGATGAATTGACTGGTCCACTTAGCCATCGCGTGAACAAACAAAACGAGAAGACTAAGGAGTTGCTATCCTATTTCATGACAGCTAAACAGTGTCCTAAGCACACGGGAGTATGTGATTATCATCTTCTAACGAGGCAATCCTGTCAAGATCCATCCAACAAAAGACAGCTCAACCGGGCCGGCATGGTCGTCCATTGTGCGTTTTTAAATAGCCTTGTTGATGAAATGGAATTGACAATAGCAGCACTCCACTACGGTATCTACGTGTGGAGAAGGATGGATTTCCATTAAGATTCTTTTATTCCAAAAAGGCCATCGTCATGCCGTCCATCCAATCGAACGAACTCCCCCAAATGTGAGTTTTCTTGGACTGTTATTTTGTGTTAGTTGCTGCTGAATTTTAGTTTGTCTCTCACCTTGTAAAATATTCAGTTGAATCCAAAAGCGATAAGCGATGCATTGAACATCGGGCGAATTTGTCAAAACGTTTCAAGATAGACAGAGCACGATCGAGTGAGGTTGTCATTTGGTCATTGACTCAGGCATTACTTGAGCTGTCCTTTGCATTATCACTGCGCAATTCCACAACTGGGGATTAAAAAATTAGGGTAAATTGCAGAAAATGTTGAAGACATTTAATGTTTTATAGTTAGTTATTGATATTAGACATGATTGAATTAACTCATTTAAGCATAGGAACTTAAAAAGGATATGTGAAATAGACAAAAAAAAATTTCCTTCAAAAACTTAAAAATAGAACTCTTTTCCAATCTTAGATGAAAACAATTTTAGTTTCCATTAATGTTGTGATTGAAATGAGTGGTTCAAGTGAGCGTCATGTTAACACCGTTTACCTTTTAACATCTATGTAAATAGATTTTTGACATTGTTTGTTGGGGGAATTTGGACATGAGGTAAATGTCTTACGCATATATAACTTTGAGATTTTTGATGTCTCGGAAAAAAGTTTGGGGCAAATGTATAACAATAGCATAATTTGGGATTTTTGGTGCTTTTTTTTTTTCCAAACTTTATCATGGGAATACTAAGAGAAAATAAAAAGAAATAACTAAATTAAAATAGAATTTTGACTTGGATTATATATGTAACATTCCTGAAATTTGGTCCCTAATTCAAATATATGAAATTGTTGTTTCATTAATGCGCTTATGGTTATTTTTCTCGGAATTGATCATTCACAAGTTAACTATTCTATTAGGTGAGGTTGTTAAGGGCTATAAACGCGACAAACTAATTAGTTAGGTGGATTAGTTAGGATTTTTAATTAGCTTTAGTTCGATTAATTTAGCCCGGTTAGCTTAGGTTCATTTAATTAAGTGCTTTAATTTAATTATTTTTTTAATTTTTTAATTATTTATTAATTAACAGAAATTATAGGGATAGCAATCGTCAAAATTTCACCGTTATGGTTGTATTGGTTTGTGCAATTGATCATTAATTTATGCAATTGATTCTAATTGATGATTTTTGAATTATTATTTCGAAAATATGAAATTTTGTATTTAATTAGAAAAATATTGTCGGGTTTTGAACCAAAAATTTTTTAAGTACTATATAAAATTTGAGATTTTTAAAAGAGAGGATGTCATGCTTTATGGTTCAATTTGATCATGTGACCATGCATACTTATTTTATTGGATGTTTTTTAATATGAAGAAAATATGCCAAGTTCATTATTTGAAACGTATTTGAGTGCAAATGCACGAATTCTTGGCGTGATCGAAAATTATGAGAACCCGTCACTCGATGAAAATCGAGGGCGATGCTCCTATATGGAATGCCTCTTCCGACGGATGTCGGTTGTAGTAAGGTCGGACCGATGCTCGTTTGGTTGATTTTAACCACGAAATTTAATTCGGTTTCGAGAATCGAATGTTTGAATGTGTCACGATTTATTTATTGGACGTCTTCTCATCTTTCGGCGAATTTTTGACAAGTCAAAAATTTTGTGGAAAAACGGTTTTCGGACAATAAGAAAAATAAAAGGAAATTCGGATGGGTAGAGAAATTGGGTTTTTCTACCCAAAAGGGCTTTAATTGTGAGAAATTAGAGGAAAAACGGTGATTGGATGAGCTTAGGACTTTTGAGGCATGAAGACTTTTCCCAAAGTTGTTGATTGGTTGCTTTGTTTCATTTTCTTCTTCTTCTCTCCCCCCACCCCGACCATCTCCCCCAGCCGACCATCTTCTTCCTTTATTTCTTTTATTTTTTCCTCACGTTCCTTTCTTCCTCATCTCTTCTCTCCTCCATTTTCCTCTCCACTTGGTTCTGCTTTCCCCTTCATTTTCTGCTGCACCACTCCAGCCACCGCTCCACTCATCATCTTCACCATTCCTCACGCCACATCACGTCCACCCCAGCGCCACCTTCTTCCCCTCATCCCATCTTCATTACTCCACCATCCCACCACCAACCAGCACCTCCATCTCCCCCTTGGCCACCACCAAACGCCACCGTCCGGCAACGCCACCGTCCAGCACCACCAAACCGCCACCAACTCCACCCATCGGCACCACCACTGCCAGCTTCGTCACCCCATCTCAGCCCGCCACCTCCACCAAGACCAGCCCCAAGCCGAGCTCCCCTTTTGGCCGTGAGGTTGGAGGGATTGTCACCATCCCCGTTGAACTCCGTTCAAGGCGTGGTTGTTTCGTGTTTTCGTCGCCGTCGCGTCATGAGCCTGCTGCCATTGAAAACCGTGAGTTAACTTTCTAATCGTTGATTAGGCCGTTAATTACGCTTAAGGGTGTTTAGATTAGTGCTAATGATGGTTACATTAGTGCAAAGGAGGATTAGTCTTAATTAAGCTTGGTTTAGTTTAATTGAGATTTAGATTAATTTAGATTAGTTTTAATTATGATTAGTCTAAGTAATTATGATTAGGTTAATTAATCATGGTTATTTAATTAATTTGGTTTAATTTAAATAATCATAATTTATTTATTTTTAATTGTCATTTATTTAATTAATCACAGCATAATTAGTGACAGATTAGTTGTTACGTAGAATTTTATGCTCGTTTTCTTGGATGAAATTATTCGTGAATTTGATGGCTTACACATACGGTATTATGCATTTAATTGAAAGATAAAAAGAATGGGCCGGTGATGCGTATTGGGACGTCGCAAATTTTAATCGACCATTGAGGGATGACAATATATATACATATTTATTGAACCAAAAATGACCAATTTTTGGTCATTATCAACAAGGATTAGCCTTAGTGAGAGCAGAGTTTGGTCACAATGAACAAAACAATTGACAACTCAACCACAGAAGTCATCCAAAACATTTTTTAACAATTCAAAAAAAGTTGGTAAGTCATAAATTTATTACAATGCTGGTAAATCTATCATACTCTTTGGACATTACTTACAAGAGTTGTAAAATTTTAGAAGAGTTGATAATTTACTATTTCATTTGAAAGTTGGTAAATTTCCTAATGATGTTCATAAATTGCTAATTTGTTTTCTGACAATCAAATTGATAGTTACTCTTTTCAACCAACGATTGTAGAAATGTTCCAATAATAACTTCATAAATCTACCAACTACGAAACATTTTTAAGATATTTCCTTGCCGACAAGCGGGCCAGTTTTGATTAAATGTTTGTGGGTGAATATAATAATCAGAGAGGAAGGACAATCTGGTAATAATGACACGTGAGTTTTAACTTCTATACAAATGTCAATAATCTCGTTCATTGTACATCAAAGTACCCAGACTCACCGCTCTGGTGCTCTTAGAATTTTAGATTTTGAGGAGAAAGCAAAATATTAATTTATTTTTCAAAAAAGCAAAAAGCAAACAAGCCCTATCATAAAGTCTGAAATTTACTTACGACACGTGTAAAAGTTCTGTGCAGTTGGTGATTTATTGTATCATTTGAAAATTGGTAAATTTATGATGACGTTAAATATGTTATCTTCCAATCAAATTAAGAGTCATAATTTTTTTTATCAACTGTATTGGAAATTATCAATAATTTCAGGAAATTTATCAGATAGGGGGAATTTTCCAGATTTCTCCTTGACTGGACCTGCACTAGTCCCCAAAGCTGGGTAATTTTGGTCTTTCGCTAATTTCCATTTTGTCGGCCATTGTTTATGGTCATCGTCGTAAAAAATTACGATTTTATGTTTCAACCATTTGAATGTATGCATTTGACTGGATTTCCTTTAACTACTCCATTACTTCCTCGTAGCGTGTTGACGCAGCCTCTTTCTTTGTTAAGGACCTCGGGTGAGAGAGAGAAGCTAAGTTGAGTTACCTACTGCTATGGCGAGCTCAGATGCAGGGACGTTATCTGGAAGTGAGTACCAAGTTTTTGTGAGCTTCAGAGGACCGGATACTCGCATTGGATTCACCAACGTCCTCTACCATAGTTTGCACGATGCCGGGATCCGTGTCTTCCTAGACGACGAAGAGCTCCGAGTTGGTGAAAGGATTGCTGGATCGCTTGAGCAAGCAATCAATAACTCTAGGATCTACATACCTATCTTCTCTAAGACCTACGCTTCGAGCAAATGGTGCCTTTGCGAGCTCAGGCAGATCATGGCAAACACTTTGAGATCGCGAGGGAATAAAGAGATCCTCCCTATTTTCTACGATGTGGAACCTGACGATGTTAAGTTAAAATCTTTGCTATATCGCGATGCCATACTCAAGTTAGAAAGCGAGAAGAAGTTGAGCAATGAGCAAGTAGATGCGTGTAGAAAGGATCTCTTGGAGGTTGGTGCGATAAAGGGGTGGGAAGTGAAGAAGTACAGAGGGTAAGCTAGCTGCTTTCTAGATGCTTGTTACCCCGATTTCCCTTAAGACTTCTAGCTTGTTATAAGTCCCATTATTTATCCGATTATTGTGTAGTTTATCCTATGCTTGAATAACATCATTTTTGCCTAGATAATCATGATTTCACATTTTGACCCACTAAAATGCTTTTCCATTGTGGCAGTCACGGGGATCTAATCAAATCGATAATTGAGAAGGTAGTGAAAGCGCTGAAGACAAAACATAGGAAGGTGACTGAACATTTAGTTGGGATCGATGAACGAGTAGGAGCAGTAAGCAAATTATTGGACATCAACGCCGACGATGTGCGAATAATTAAGATTCATGGTATGGGGGGTATCGGTAAAACGACTCTCGCCAAGGTTGTTTTCAACAAACTCTCATCTCATTTCGGAAAATATTGTTGTTTCCTTGAAGATGTTCGAGTGAAGACATCTCTCGATGATGACTTAGTTAAGTTGCAAAAAAAGTTAGTCTCCGAGATAGGCCATCCTGCAGGAACAACGAGCATTGACAACAGTGATGATGGGATGAAGGGGATTGAAGAAGTATTTCGCAACAAGAAAGTCCTCATTGTACTTGACGATATTGATGACATCAAACAAGTGGAGAAATTGATCGGAGAGAATACTTTGCATTCAGGATCTCGAGTAGTGATTACCACTAGAAATAAAGATGTTTTGCGAATCCATAGACAAAAGTATCAAATTTTAGATTATGAAATGGAGGTGATGAGTATTGATTGTGCGCTTGAGCTTTTTAGTTGGCATGCATTTAACAACGACTCTCCTTTAGATGATTACAATGATCTTTCAAGGGAAATTGCACATGCTATTGGGAGAGTTCCGTTGGCTCTTGAAGTAATTGGTTCATTCCTTTATAAGAAAATGCAACAAATATGGCAAGAGACCCTAGAGAAATTAAGCAAAGCACCTCATGAGGATGTTTTTGGAAAGTTGAAGATTAGTTATGATACCTTAACTTCGGAGCAACAACAGATCTTTCTTGATATTGCATGCTTTTTCATTGGTGAGGATAAGACGAATCCAATTTACATGTGGAAAGATTGTGAGTTTTTTACAGAGACTGGAGTTGATGCCCTCGTTAACTTGTCTTTGGTAAAGATTGTGCACAACAATAATTTTTGGATGCATGACCAACTCAGAGATTTTGGAAGGGAAATTGTTCGTCAGGAAAATCCAACAAATCCTGAAAACCGTAGTAGGTTATGGATCGGTGAGGAGATCTTTGATGCAATAACCACAAAGGAGGTAATGCACCTTAGGAGGAAACTTATTATTTTTCTACTAGAAAATCCTCTTTATTGTACTGGGATGCTTTTTTTCTTTCTTTTTTCTTTTTTCCCATTGTAATCCGTTTCCTCTATACTTAGAATACTAAATACTGCTCATTTTTGCTCTTATTTGTAGATGAAGAGGAACGTCCAAGCACTGGATCTTGATCTACGAAAAAGTTATAAGAAGCATGTTATTGAAAGTGAAGAGATTGGAAGGTTTGAACATCTAAGGTACCTCAAATTACATTGGGGAACCTTCGCTGGTAACTTAGCAAATCGTCTTACAAAATTAAGATGGATTGTTTGGAATGATCCTCCTCCCACATCCAAGCCAGCCAATATGCACTTTAAGAATGTGGTCATTCTTGAATTTTCACAAGTTGACTTCATAGATGACTTGAAACTAAATAGCTTAATCGAGGTTTGTGTTTTGATTATATTTTCTTTGATAGTAATAGTTGATTGTTCATTCATTGAATGTTGCATTCATTTTGACAGATGGCCAAAAAATTGAAAGTTCTTTCTATTGCAAGTTGTGACAGAATAACTAGAATACCAGACTTCTTTGGATGTCCGTATTTAGAGAGGGTTACTTTCAAAGATTGTTCCAATCTGAGGAAAATTGACAGCTCTATTGGGAAGTTGAAGTATCTAATTTACTTGAGTATTTATAATTGCTTTGGTCTTGAAGATTTGCCTGAAGAAATTGGGAATCTTGTGAATCTGCAACACTTCTCTGTACGACGTTGTAAAGTGAAGAAACTCCCAGATTCCATATGGAAGTTGAAATCATTACGTGAGTTGCACTTTTTCAGTAGCTATGATGGATTAGATTCAGCAAATTCATGGGAGTTACCTACTGCTATTAGAATGCTCCAGAATTTGGAAGAGCTTCATGTTTGAGTCACTCTTTGAAAGGTCAAATTCCTCATGAAATCGGAAGCTTACCCTTTCTAAGAATCTTAGTTCTCTCATGGACTCAATTAAGTGAAGTTCCAAAGAGCATTAGCATACTTACTTGCCTGCAAGGGTTGGACTTGATAAGATGTGATAAGATTCAAGAGTTACCGATGCTCCCAGCAAGTTTAACCTCTCTACATGTACATTCTACGTCGCTTCGAGTAGTCCCGGATCTTTCGAACTTGACTAATTTGGTTGAGTTGGATCTAAATTCATTGGGAGGAGGAGATAAACCTTGTATTGGTGAGTTAAGGTGGATTGGTAGGTTATCCAAACTAACAACATTGAGATTGGGACTTCCCAATGTCCATGTTCCTGCTGAGCTGGCTTCCCTTCCTTTGCTAATCGAACTCGATTTGTTTGGATTGGATGTGCAAACCTTTCCGCAACTTTCCTCGTCATTAAAACAGCTACGAGTTGATAATTTCAATACCATCACGTCACTCTCTCAGAATCTCTTAAATTTGTCAAGCTTAGAGCTCTGTAGCTGTCCAATGCAAGAATTTGAACTCGATGGGCATCAACTTCCAAATATAAGGAATTTGTTTATATGGGGATGTGAGAGCCTCGAAAGATTCAGGCTACTAGGTGCGAGGAAGTTGGTTTCTGTCAATGTGGTAGATTGTCCAAAGCTAGTTGAGCTCCGATTTTCTTGGTTGGAATCACTTGATTCATTGTATATTCAACACTATGAATCCTTCGGCAGGCTTGTTGATGTGGGGGAAGCTGGGCACGATAATAATGAGTCTGCTAATAAGTTGATTAGTGGTGAAGGGACCCTAATCCTTCCGCTAAGAGCCTTAAATAAGTTGCAAAGATTTATTCTGAGCGGTTGCCCTAAGATACTTGAAATGCACATTGTTGGTACGTCGGAATCATGGGAATACTTTGGCCTTTATGGATGTCCTTATGTGCAAAATCTTGGTGGTTTGTCAAACTTAAAGAATCTCAAAAGTTTATGCATTAATGACAACGAACAGCTACAGGTCATCAGAGGCCTTGACGAGCTGGAGTTTTTGGATGAGCTACGAGTTCGCAAATGCGGATTGTTGGAAAGTTTGATTGATCTATCAAATACCAAATTGCCAAATAATTGCCGCATATATATCTCCGGATGCAAGAAAAGCTTTAGGGGCTTCCTGGAGTCTTACAAGCACCAAAAAGTAAGTCCAATCAAACCTGCTTTCCATCTCGTAGTTAGAATTTGATTAACTGAAAAAGAGAGATTTTGTATTTCAATTCTTTTATTGTTATCGAAGCAAGAAGTCATCAACGGATAAAAATGCATTTAAATTGCTCTCACTTGTTCTGACACCGATCAAATTGACCTGCAATTTCTCCTCTATTTTTCCATTTGTGTTTTTCTCATTTTCCTTTTATTGTTTTCTACTCCTTTTCCGCTTTTTCTTTCCTTCCCGTCCACTCGAAAGTTCCAAAATTTCGGATAAGCAACGGGACAAGGTCAATTGTTATAAAAATAAGTGGAAGAACTTCATTAATCTAGAAGAGAAGTCATTGTTCATTTCTTATTACTTAAAGAGGCTGTTTTTATGTTTCATAAGTCTTTAAAATAAGTAGTGAATTGTTTAGGTAAGTCTTGTTTTTACTTAGGCCCTGTTTGGCAACACTCCAAACAGTGACTAATTCGATTTTTTGTTCCGTAATCGTTTGGGACGAAAATCGCGTTTGGTAAAAATTTTGTTCCCAGGAACAAATTTGTTCCCAGAATCGTTTTGGAGTAGATTTGAGAATCAAAAAAAGTTGATTCTACGTCCGAGAATCAAAAAGAATCAACACAATAAAACTCTTCTTCTTTCCTTCCACCATCCCGCGACCGCCGCCCGCCGCTGCCGCCACCGTCCGCCGCCGACCACCACCGCCGGCCGCCGGTCCGGCGAGCTCGCCGGAGGCTCGCCTGGCCAAGGCGAGGTCCGGCGAGCTCGCCGGAGGCTCGCCCAGCCATTGGCGAGGTCCGGCGAGCTCGCCGAGGCTCGCCCACCACCGGCGAGCCTCGCGGGGCCGGGCAAGGCCCGCCCGGCCACCGGCCGAGCTCGCCTAGCTCGACCGGTGGCCGGGCGGGCCTCGCCCAGCCCGGCGAGGCCGCCTCGTCCACCGGCGAGGCGAGCCCGCCTAGCCACCGGCCGGGCTCGCCTAGCTCGACCGGTGGCAGTGCGGGCCTCGCCCGGCCCGCGCGAGGCCCGCCGTCCACCGGCGACGCTCGGCCTCGCCAGTCGGGCGAGGCCGAGCCTCGGCGGGGCCGGGCGAGCGTCGCCGTAGGCCGGGCGAGGGCGCGGCGACGCTCGGCCGACGAGGGCTGCCCGCCGCCGAGGGCCGGCGGCGCTTTGGTGAGTGAGTCGCCGCCCTCGTCAGCCCGGTCGCCGGTCCGCGACCGGCCACAAGAAGAAAAGAAAAATAGGAGAAAAAGGAAAAAATGAAAAGAAAAAATGAAAAAAGAAAAGGTAAAAAGGTAAAAAAAGTAGAAAAAAATTATTTAAAAATAAAAAAAATAATTTGGAACAGAATCAATGGACACGTTATCAAACGCAATTCTATTCCGAATAAAAAATTTTAGCAGTTACCAAACACGTTCTTTTACTGAATCGGTTAGGGCAGGTAATCAAAATAATCATTTCTTGTCGAATCGGTTAGGGGAAGTAATCGTTGCCAAACGCGCCCTTAGACTCTGTTCATTTCGTGGAAAGTATCATGTTTTTAAAAAATATTTTTCAAAAGGCCATTTTCCAATAAAATGATTATATTTTCCAGTGTTTAACTAAATCCCTGAAAATGGAGTAGCAAATATTTTTCATTATTCGTTATTGATTTGATGTTTTGGGAAAAATTACTAAAAAAATTGAATTTTGATTTTTTAATTGACAAAAAAATTAATTTTAATATATATATTTAAAAATTTGAATTTTTAATAATGTTTAATTTTAAAAATTGAATTTTTAATATTTTTAATTTTTCCTTATTTTCTTTCTTCTTCTTTTTCCTTCTTTTCCTTCCTCTATCATTGTGTGCCTCGGTAATGGCCGGTTGCTTGATGACCAACCAAGATGTGGATCGATGAGCTCACAGCTCACCGGATCTAGGTGAGCTCGAGCTTTGCCAAGGTTGGTGAGCATGAGCCTTGCCCTCGCTGGATTTGGCCTTGGGCGAGGTGGAGCCTCGCCCGCCTCGCCATAGGCCGACAAGGAGCTCGCCGGCTTGTGGCGAGGCTCAAGTTGGCCTATGGCTGGTCGTTAATTGTTGCCGTGGTTAGCGATTGGCCAAGGAAGAAGAAAAAGAATTGGGTAGAAAAGGAAAAAGAAATAGAAAAGAAATTAAAAACTCAAATTAAAAAAATAATAAAAAGGAAAATATATTTGGTGAAAGAATATAAGGTGGAAGAAGTTATGGAAAACGTCTTTCACTTTTTAAAAATGGAAAACATTTTCCTCACCTTTGAAGTTGCTTTTTCTAATTGCGGAAACATTTTTCTTAACTAATTCATTTTCTCGTGAAACAAACGCCGATAATTCGGAAAACGTTTTCTCGAAGTTATTTTCATGAAACGAACGGAGCCTTAAGGCCTTGTTTGGTTCAGCTTTGGGGATGAGCATTTGGACTCCAAAGTCCCTTGGCCAAATGCCAACGTGTTTGGTTCGGGTTTTGGGCGACTTTGGCGAGATGCAATTGCATCTCCAAGTGGCTCTAAGGGCCTTTAGCCAAATGGAGATCCGGAGGTGCTTTGGGAAGTTGTATTTTGAAAATGCAAGTTTGGGTACTATTCATCTTCAAGGGTACTGTTCATCGGCGAGGAAAACCACCGCACGAAGGCCGATGACCGCTGGTCGAGGGGTCCCGCGCGCCGGCGAGGCGCCGATGATTGCCGCCCGAGGGTCGCCCGACCTCGGCGACCGTCGTCGGACCTCAGGCGACGTTTGGGTCATGCGACCCAGGCGTCGCCTGAGGTCGCACAACCCCGGGCGACGGTCGCTTGGGTCGCGCGACCCCGGCGTCGGTCGCCCGTGCTCGAGGTCGGGCGACCTAGGCGACGTTGCTGGGTCGCGCAACCTCGGCGACGCGACCCTAGGCGAACGTCGCTGGGGTCGCGCCGCCATCCGGCCGCTAGATCGGCGATCCGGCCACCGGATCCTACGATCCGGTGGCCGGACTTCAAAAAAAAAAAAAAATAATACAAATGTTTTTTTTTTTTTTAATTTAATAAAAGTCCTTTACAAATGCAAATTTTACCAAACGGTATTTTGGCCAAAGTTGTATCTCAATGCAAATTTTATCAAACGATATTTGCATTTCGAAAACCCCATTCACCCAAAGGTATTTGCATTTTGACAAATGCATTCCCCAAAAGCCGAACCAAACGGGCCCTAAGTTATATTGACTTCTTACTTATACTAGTTATTATGGAGATGAGATTGGTACTTTGCGATTTGTCAGAGCTACGATAGGAAGCTAAAAAAAAAATATACTCGTTTCACGTGTCGTAGAAAATTTGCTCAAAGGACACTCTTAGAGCATAACTCACGTGGTCCATCAATTTAACTGAAGCGGTGTTCAGTTATTTTCTTCTACCCATTTAACTACACCTACTAATCCTTGTTGTTGCGGATGATGATTTTTGTTTTTGACTCCTACGACACCATGTTATATGTACAATACAGCTTACTAATTGAATCGATAAGCGCCAATAGAGTATGTTTCAAGGTTGTCATCTATAGAACTCGATCAAATAAAAAATATATATGCATCCACAATTTCAAATAGAGGAGAAATTGCAGGTCAATAAACAACAAAGAGAGAAAGAGGGGGAGGGAAGGCTTGTCTACTTTACGTCAGTAAGAGAATTTTCAGTTTGATGATTTGCAGTTAATATGATGAGGCTTTGTGTAACCAAAGTTTATGGAAAAGAAAATCGGGCAACGAAGTTATTGTAGAAAGAACCTGAAATGTGTTTCAGTGAGTAATTCATGAAAAAACTACACCTGCAAAGCACGGTCTTGCCAATGAATGCCTTTTTTTTTTTTCTTTTTTTTTCAGACTAAAGAAAACAACACCTAATGTTTGATTGGTGGTGTGGTTATTTAGTTTAGCATTGTCCAGGCCCATTAATTTTCCGATAATATGATATTGTTCATCTTCTTCTTTGCTTTTTCCTGTTTTCCTTTCTTTTTTTTTTTTTTTTTATAAATAAGACAGTTCCATATTCGTAGCGAATCTACAAGACAAGGTCAGTTTTTGCCACAAATGATTTAAAAAACTTTGATGTCTAGAAGAGATATATAGAATAGCTTGGAATCTCTTTTACATTGCAATTTTCATTGGAGCGAATTATTTAGTTTAGCGTATCCTTTATGTAATACTATTAATTATGGAAATGAGTTTGGAAATTGCGATTTCTACCATGAAGATAGAACATTAAAAGAATGAGATATTGATTTCACAACTCGCAAATTTTTGCCAACCGGTGGTGTTTCAAGAACACGACTTACATGGTCCACCTGTCCACTAATCAAGCGACTTATGTCCTCGAAGTTGATGGAATTGGGTGTTGCTTGAATTTGCATGTGGTTGGGTCCGGCCATGTGGGATGTGTGTTCCAAAAGCAACTCAAATACTTTATTTAAGATTTTCAAGTTTTGATGTAAAGGCCACTTCAAACAGGAGCAGGAATTAAAGCGGAGGAGAATGCAGGGGAGAGTGTCGCTCCTGTTGAATATTGGAATTGCAACTTATCACTCGGCCGTTTTCCTTGCGGAAGCCCTCGCTATGACCAAAAAGAGGATTGGAGCCTCTGGGCGGTAATTTCTCATTTCGGCTTTTTTTTTTTTTTTTTAACTTGTTGAAGAATACGCTGCTTTTGTATTTTTTTTTTTTTTTTTTGTCCTGGATTGAGGAAGTTGGGGATTGCCGGATTGGTAATATTGTAATTTTGTTTGCTGAGGATAAACAGTGAATTGAAAGAAGGCAGCGAGGTTTTTGATGTAAGTCTCTGTTTGAAATTGGGTTGTCAATGTAATCATTCGGGTAGATGTAGAATTGTTAATTAAACACTGCAACTTGGAGCTATTTTGTTGCTGTTTTGCTAGATTTCTTGATGCACTTAACTAATTTGTAGTCACATCGGTGAACCAATTTTCAATTTTTGTTACTTTGTTGTTTTTTTTTTTTTTTCGGTTTCTACTCTATTCCTACACTACACTTACTTTCAAACTTTTACCATGCCTCTTGCAGGGCGTGAGAGTTAAAATCCACTCCTGAAACTTACGCGTCCCCATCTTGTCCCCCTCTGAAAAGGTGGGGATTTGAACCCCCAACCTCCCCCTTCCATGTTGGAAGAGTGGCACCTCGAGCGCGAATCCCAGGTGGTTATTACTTTGTTGTTGATTCTTCATCTCTTTTGCCCAATAATTGATAACTAGAGAGTAAAAGTTCCCCTCTCTCTCTCTCTCTCAAGTTGGTTTATCAGCTAGTGAGAATCTGTCCTTCGCAACCCCATTTTCATGAAGTAAGATATTTGTGAGACTTATTTTACGGGTTGATTAAAAACCACTTCAAACAGGAACAGGAATTAAAAGCAGAGGAAAAGAGGACTGGGGAGAGTGTCCGTTCCAATGCCCTGAGCTTCAACAGTTACCGTCCACTTCATCCTCCCCTGTTTTTTTCCTCTTCGATTAACCTCAGACAGGAATGAAAGCAGAGGAGAAGGGTGGGCAGAGTGTCGTTCCAATGCCGGAGCTTCAACAGAATGTGATGGCCATTGCGGGAAAAGACGGCACGCTGGATGGTTCTTCGACAACAGAAGCGGTGAGGCCCTGCTCCGGAAGAAGTCAGAGGACGCTCGCCATCGAGTCTAAAGGACACTGGCTGAAAGCAGAGCCAGGAGGATGATATACTTTGCCCATTTTTTTGTAATTGATGCCAGTGGCGGCCAGAAAAGCAAACTTAGAAAATGTCACCGTTGGCCAGGGATAAAGCCCGTCTGTACTGTATTTGTGGCCTTTTCTTTTCTTTTGACCTAGAAGGCATTCATTTTTTAATTCGGTCTTTGCTTTTAAGCTCGGGCTATGGGTCCCAACCAATATACACTTAAAGAATGTGGTCTTTCTTCAATTTTCAGACAATGGCTTTGTATATGAGTTGAAACTATGGATTCGTATATGATTTGAAACTACAGAGCTTAATCAAGGTGTGTCATGGTTTTTTTTTTTTTTTTTTTTTTTTTTTTTGGTGCTGCTATCGTTCTTTTGGTTACATTGTCTATGTATCCTCCTTATGATTTAACTTTTCAATGATCTTTACTCCAAACTCAGGTTTACATTTTTTTTTTTTGGATAAAAGATTAGAAAAAACCCATGGCTATTTTGTATTGTTGTGGCTGCTGTTGATGATTATGCATCAAGAGGCTTGGAAAATCTTGCCTAGCATGACAAATCAACATATTTTGACACTCTAATCATAGAAACAAAGAAATAAGAAGGTGATCATCTTTCACATTGTTTCAACCTACAAAGTAAATTTCAATCCACAATTTAGAAGGAGAGAATGCGGTACTTTAATTTCATATTGAAATTTGCTAATGTGTCATTCGGCGTAGAATATTTCATGCATTGAACATTAGAAAACGCATGCAAAGAAGCGTTTGTGTGAATTTGCATAGTATAAAAGGGTAGCATTACTGAAGAGCAAGTACGGGAGAGCACCCCATACACGAGGCAAAGTATATGGAGACACTACCATTTCCTTTCATTTTTTTCCTTCTGTTTTTCTCCTCCTTCACAGCAACATAGAATGGATGAGTATCTTCCCCTTACCTAAGGTAGTGATTCCAATGTTTGATGATGACTCTACTAAAAATAGATTGAGGCCTACTGGCTATCACTATTTCTTCCCCCCTTCCCTCTTCTTTTCATAGAAAATAATGGTACTCGAGGCTATACATGCAAATCAGGCCAAACCCCATGAACTACTGTTGACCATAAATTAGTTTTCGTGACTCCAAAATTACTTCAAACCATGCCGAAATATGCCGTTGCTACTATATTCGTTTCAAGTGTTTTGAAACAGGCACATGTTCGAGCCATTTTCCTGAAGGTCCATAGGTCGGGCAATTGGACATAGCAGTCCGGGAGTCCGGATGGTTGTGCGGAAAGCCCAGTCCATTTTGTCCAGTGTTCGGGCAACGGGAGGTACTCGTGTGGGCACACGGATGGTGCAAGGGTTGTTTAAACGTCCCATTGGGATGATGAACACGTAAAATAAAAGAAATACTGAAAAATAGAGAGAAAGGAACCAGAGTTAGTTTTTTCCATAGCCTTGTTGATTAAATGAAAGTGACAACCAGTGCTCCACTCCGGCATCTACGTTTGGAAAAGGATGGATTCCTTAAAGACTCCCACAAGGGACAAGGCTTTGATTAGTTTTCCTATACACGCTGTTTTTTTTTTTCCTCGTAGACCAATAGCATTTGATTTTATGATCTTAATCGTAAAATATTACAATTTTTGTTTTAATCATTTGATTTTATGCATTTTGATTGGTTTTCCTGTAACTACTCCTTTATTTCCTTTTTTTAAGTCAAGTAACTACTCCATTATTTCCTCATGACGTCTCGATGTGACCACATTCCACTAGTTTCAATCTTTTGATATTTTTGCATCAAAGGGATGACCCACTCTGATATGGTATTTAGAAAAATTCTTAATTATTAAACCGCACCACCATTCCCCTCCTCTTTTTGTGAGTTACTAATAATATGTTCATATGAAAGATTCAAATTGACTTCTATTTCCACCATCGGATTTGAGTGGATATCAGAATTTGTTTCATTTCATCAATTGAATAAGAGAAAAGTTAAAGAGGGGAGGTTTCGACGACAACTGTAGGGCGTCCCCATTCGGACCATGTTTAGAGCAAGTAGATTGGTATCAGCCCATGGTTTAATTGAGCAATTTCCGACTTGTGGAAAGGAAATCAAAGACTTAACCAAATGATTTTAGTTCAAACCATCATCTGCAATTTGAGGTTGGAAATGGTCCATTCAGAAAAGCTGAACTCGCATTTATTTATCTAAGTTAAATTTAACAAACCAAAATCATCGTAAAACTAACGTATTTTTGATCCCATCTACTAATTTAACAGCAACATACGCCTCTACTAAGGACCCGTCAGTTTCATCCTTTGCACAAACGTCAATAATATCTTTCATTGTATCGAGCAATTGTAGTTCTCTAATCAACGAACAAGTCATTTACCGAGAAAATATTGGGTACCCTAACAGTGCCACGCAATCCGTGCTCTGAACCATTCAGAGCGTGACACCTGGACAAGTGTCAGTCCACGTCGTCCACTTCTCCGTTTCAAACCAACGGCGCGGGAAGTTCTCCCTCTCCTCTCTCGAGCATAAGCCCTCTGACGCTCTCTCTCCTCTGCAGATCGTCTTTCTCCTCTCTCTCCTCTTTGTCTCTCTCCCCTCCGCCTCTGCTGGTTGCTTCCATCGTCCCCCGCCGACGCCGACGCCGACGCCGACGCCGACGCCGACGCCGACGCTGACGCCGACGCCGACGCCGACGCCGACGCCGACGCTCTGCCGACGCTCCCCCTCCGCGAAGTCGTGCCTCTATTCCAGCGAAACGCGACGCCCGCCCTCTGCTCCGCCCCCCTCCGCCGGTTGCCTCCGTCGCCCAGCGAAACCGACGCCGACGCAGCCTCCGCCTCCCCCCTGGACCCGACTCTGGCCGACGCTCCTTCGCCTCTCTTCCAGCAAACCCCGACGCCGACGCCCCTCCGCCGGTTGCCTCCGTCGGCGTCGGAGTCCGTCGCCCCCGACTCCGACGCCGACGCCTCCGCTTACGCGCCAACGCCGACGCCGACGCCGACGCCCCTTCGCCTCCCTCTCGCGACCTCCGCTCCGCTCTCTCCCTCTTTCCTCTGCGGAGCGCCCAACCCCGACGCCGACGAACCCCTGCTCGCGTTTTGGCCTCCCTCTCCGCGAGCGAAGGTCGCTCTGCTCGCTCTTTCTCTTTCCTCCGCGAAGCGCCCCCTGCTCCTGAACGCGGACGCCGCCAACGCCGTCGCCTTCCCAAGCCCCACCGATAGGCATCCCATTGGCGACTCCCGTACGTCCCAAGGTTCGTTTTTTTTTTTTTTTTTTTGGATTCTACTTGGTAGAATTCGGTGCCATGTTAATACTCTATGGCTTTTCTTCTGGGATATTTGGGGTTGTGTGGATAAAAGCGGTTAGTGCATGATATTAGAAGAACACCGACTAGGCGATGTAGTGACAGAAAATGCTCGACAAATTGATATCTATGTATGTGTTCTCAGTTAAGTTTTTCTCTATGCATGCCATCCTTTCTATCTGATTCTGGAATTAAACTTTTTATATCAGGATGTTCGTGAATTCTGTGAAGAGACTTCGAATTAAGAGGACTTCTGAGGCTAATGGACTTGGTACTGAATTACAGAGTCAATTTTCTGAGACTTGATCATGTACATGGTTTTGTATGATCATGATATTTAAAGCATTGTTGAGGATGAGTGCTAACCTTAAGCTGGGTAGCTCTGAAGCTATCCAGGTCCCTGTAGAGCATGGTTGCGAACTTTTGAGTGAAGGGTGTGTATAGCTTGCCCATTATACGGTTGTGGAAATGAAAGACTGGATAAATGGAGCATTTTGAAAATCATGGTTGCTCCTCTTGGTGTCCCTTTTCTTTATCTTTTTGTTGAGGTGACACTACCCTTTCCCAACTTTTGTCACTGCCGGTTAAATCAAACTTTGGAATGTCCTATGTATGTTGTGTGTACATATATTCTCGCAACTTATTTCTTGTTGATATGTGAGAGAGAGATGGACACTATTCTTTCTTGTGGATTGTTTATTGGTTCTCCATATTCTCTGCGAAGAAATGAGATTTCATATTAAGAGTCTTTCTGATCAAGCCCACTTGAATTGCTTATCAAACTGGAATTTTGGATGGCATGAGATTTGGCATGTAAAAGGCCGCAAGTCTAGTATTGAGGTTGAAAACTGAGGTTTTCATTTTCTTTGGAACTGAGGATTTTCTGTTTCCTCTTAACATTGATCTTTATTCATTGCTGCAACTTTCAGCATATCCATGGGTCAGAGAAGGAGGAAATGCATCAGATATCCCTATTGATATATCAGTTTTGAACAATATGAGACAATTTGTGAAGTACGGTCGACTGAAACAATTTGCTTTACGGGTAACAAAACTGCTCTGTAAGATTTGTTCAAGGAGGAAAGGATATTATATCATGTCAATGTCTAACAAATATTGCTTGCAGGCACTAGCAAGCACACTTGATGAAGAGGAACTTGCTGACCTCAAGGATCAATTTGCTGCAATTGATGTAGATAAAAATGGTTCTATTAGTCTTGAAGAAATGAAAGAGGTATCCATTTCTTTCTCATTCCACATTCACTCTGATGAATATTTTAATTACATCATGATCATGAGTGTTGTATGCATGCAGGCCCTTGCTCAGGATCTTCCCTGGAAGATGAAGGAACCACGTGTCTTAGAGATTCTTCAAGCGGTAACTTTTATCTTTACCTTTGTTATGGCCTTGTTTTCTCCTTGTGTATTAGCAATTGAGATTTGTTTTTCTGGTGGGTTTTGTGGAATACCATTTCTGTCAGTTTCACTTTCTTCTTTTATTGTTTTGGTGATTCTCTTTTGTTCATATTCGATGCTTGAAGCTTCCATTTAGTTCTTGCTTCATGTTTCATCATTTTGAAAACTTGCTTGTGTTGTTAGCCAAGAAATGTTGGACTAATTTTTTGTTCATAAGATGAGCTGCTGCCAAGCTTATAGATTTTGCACAAACATGTGAGTCCTGAATGGTGCATAAGAATCTCTTTTATTTTTCCTTCATGTAGATTGATAGCAACACAGATGAGCTAAGTGGATTTTACTGAGTTTGTTGCAGCTACTCTTCATGTGCATCAAATGGAGGAACATGACTCAGAGAAGTGGCAGCTGTGGTCACAGGCCGCTTTTTGGAAAATTTGACATTGATCGTGATGGTTATATAACCCCAGAAGAACTTCGACTGGTAATTTTGACTATCTTCATTTATTCATCCCTTCCACATTCATTTGCCCTCTAGTTCTCATTTGTGTCACTATGGGTATGGGTAGAGTGAAAATTAAATTACGTAGACAGGGCTAAATGTATTTGTTTTAATTTGTAACTGAATTTTGACCCTGTCTCTTGGGAGCTTGAAGTTTGTTTCTTGCAAAATTGCCCAAAAGTTGGGATAAGTCGTCTGTCTTTTTGCATATTGGGCACAAAATAGTAGCATAGCTACTTTCTGTTGCAGCTTCACATAAAGAAACTGTTCAGCTTGTGACCTTGATAATTTGGTTATTGTCTCATCTGAAAATACTAGCCGACTGTATTGCCTCTTGTTGTATATTCTGCACAAAGTAGTGGCGCTGGTTTTTTATGTTGCTTGGTACAAAGAAATGGTTAAGCATGTTAACGTGTAACCTTGACATGATGCTCCCATGCCCCTTTCAGCAGACAGGTTTGAAAGGCTCCCTCGGTCCTCTGCTAGAGGAAGCCGACGTCGATAAAGATGGGAAAATAAGTTTATCGGAGTTCAGAAGGCTGTTAAGAACTGCAAGCATGGGCTCTCAAAACTTGCCGAGCCCATCTGGTTATTGGAATTTGAGGAAGATATAGATCCATTCTGGAGCTTTTGGGTGTTAAAAAGAGAGGAGGGAGCACGAGACAGGTTACGTATTTTGGTTACTCAAGATATACCGAGCCAACCATGATGACCGCCTCTGTACTCCGCTCCATTGCCAGTGGAAATCCCTGTACAAAAGTTAGTATCAAGGGATTTTGCATGGCACCCCAAGTTAGCCGAGAAGTGCTTGAGGATGAAGGTTTGGAGAGATTGCTGGCTGTGGTCGGTGAGAGGGAAGGGCTATACGGGCGTACGTCTTCTAATGAGTGTGGGATGTGTAGGCTGAGAGTGTATATTTAACGCCCTCGAATTTGGGGGCCTGTTCTATTACAGAATGGGCAATGCTTTTTTACTTGTAAGGCCTTCTCTTTTCCCAATTTTTTTGGCATCGCAAATGAATTTAGTGTAAACATTTTTCAGTCTCTCTCAGAGATGGGCAATGCACCTGCTTTTTCTGTGAAGGATTTAGAGATGTATGCCGAGCATCCATTAACGAAAATAAATTGATCATATTATTTTTGGTGACAGTTCTTGGTTTCAAGAGCCATTCATCATCGCGTTGAATCATGGCCAATAGAATAGCGAATGTAGGAGGTGATGCGCAGAACATAAAGAATTCGCCTTTTTCTGCTCCGGTCAATGATGTTGGGAATACCCAAAAGTGTATGCTAGCTCGCATCTCCATCGGTACACTGATTCGTTACCTCTTGACGACAGCATCTCTGGAGACTTTTTTTTTTATCTAATAACCACCAGGGCATCACAAATACACGATGCGAATGACTCATGCAGGAGTACAACCTGGCTTATGCCTCATGGCAGGTCAAAAGTCGCAAGATAGTTTGGATGCAAAATCTGAGCTCCAATCAATTATGTCATGGTTGCTGGAGCTAAACCCTTAAAAAAGTAATGAATGTGCCCTTCATTGTTCAAGTTTCAGGCATATGCTCTGAAATCTGTATAAACTAAAAAAATTCCCCGTAAGTTAAGCAAACGCAACATAATATATAACTAACCAGTCTCGGTTAACTAGGGTACAAACTATGAAAGGACTAGAAAATGAGTTAGGCCTGTAACAGGAAAAGAAAATTGTGGCATTAAGATTTTCTGGACTTAACTCTTCATCTACTGGACTTTGGGTTGTCACTAACACTATTGGAGGAACTATCTGGAAAAGCCTGAGATGAGGAAAGCTTGCTCGACGAGCTCCCATCAGTAAAATACTTATCTCCTTCCTCTGGGTCTGCTTGCCCTTCTTTTCTCCGGACGTCAAGTCCTGCATAATATATACTGTTATGCATATTGTGCCAATTTACAGAGTAGATCTAGCTCTGGTTCAGAATATAAAAAAAAACCTGATGTGATGATGTTCCAGGCATCTTAAGTTCAAGGTCTGTTGCCACGTCATTTGAATCTTCGTCTTGCTCTGCAATGCTGCCCTTTTGATGATCTGAAGACCTGCTTTTGGAGTCTTTTTTATTTGACACGTGAGAACTGGAAGCATATTGGGTTGACTGCTGTTCAAATGTGGGATTGGCAGGCATTGAATTTGGGATAAAGGTAGAACACGGAGCGGGAATAGCACTTGCATTCTGATTTCCAAAGAAAGGGAAAGGCTGAAGTTGTGAGTGCATGGGTATTGGACCTGGAGTGACAGGTATTGGAACTGGATATGAGTAGGCTGGACCCATGACACACGGATGGATCCATGGCAGCCCAAGGGTACATAACCCTCATCCTTTGCTGGTACTGGACATTAAGATTTTCAACTTCAGATTTTAAAGATGATTTCTCTTCTCTGAGCTCATTCTTCTCCTGCATCAGCTGGTTGTAATGCAAAGTTACTATTAGCATCAAGGCAAACAATGGACATTAGAACCTCAGGATACTGGATGAAGATAAAATCACCTCATGAGATTCTTCAATAAGAGCTGCACATTCAGCTTTCAATTTGTTAACTTCCGTGGTTAAATCCTTCAGCACCTGGATTGTGTCCGTAAGAATGGTTGCCTTGTCATTCTTAGGTCAATCAGGATCTGTAGTTCATATAGGAAAGGCAAAGCAGTTGTTCAAAAGTCTAGCATGAACAAAAGGCAGCTCTAATTACAGAGAAACGGCGCATGCTAAATAATATAACCACAGCATTTATGTCCCTGCAGTAGCAAACCAATGCAATGATTTTGTATAATGCCTCCTTCCCAAATACCCTTTTGATGAGACTTCGATTTTGTTTCTCCACGGTTCATCTGGATCAGATTAAGAAGCCATGGGTGGAACATCTTTTAGCCTCTGAGAGAAGAAGGTTTGTCTTTGAACATCTTCTGGCTAAGCGCGTTCAGCATCGCTCTCAACTACTGGCGTGAAGCCATTTTCCAGTCCATGACCGTTTTCATCATGGCCTTGAATTCATCATAACTGATTCAACCGTCCTGGAATACATCCATCACAGAATGAGCACTCTATTTTGTATATGAACAAGATATAAACAGATTCCAAATTGCAGGTTGTTCTGGTTATGTATTACCTTATCTAGATCAGCATCGAAAATGATTGTCTTCAATAAATTTTTCGTTGTTCGGACCAAGATTGTCATCTATCAAAGCTTCTTTCAACTCATTGAAATTCAATATATCCGCTTCAATTCTTGTCAAAGAATTCAAAAGCTCAAGTAAGGTGGTCATCGTTGCCAATCCTTCTCAAGTGGACTGACATAGTCACAAACTCCTTTAAGTTCAGTGTTCTGCTTCCATCTTCATCAGCCTGTTCTCATATAAGATGGAGTTCTATTTTTAGATGCTAATACAAGAAATCGTGACTCATCAAATTATTAGAAACCCACTTGATTTTACAATAAGTTCTATCAATTATGTGAAATGGTGACACAACCTCATGATCAAATCTTTGACTAACTGATGAAAAATATATTTCTGTATTATGTAATCCATCCTTAATCTTCCAAATGCCTTGCAATTTAAGCAAAATCATGCACTTCACAGCATACAATGTGTCGACATGGAAGAAGAAAACATAAACCATGTCCAAAACAAAATGTGCTAAGCTGTTGAATAGGTGATCTTACTGCATCCATCAGCATCTGCACATCAGGATCAGCAACTTGCTGTCCATATTTGTGCAGGCCATGTTTCAACTCTTCAAATGTCAGATCTCCATTTTTATTGGTGTCCATCACGTCGAACAGCTCTTTCATATGATCCACTTGCTCATCAGGCAAATTGTCTACTACTACCTACATTAACAATGCGGGAAACACAATTCGAGTTTAACTTTGCATAAGAGCAGCAATGAAACCAAAAAGGCATGTTAGCAAGGACCTTGCTGGTTCTGTATCCAACCGACCTAATTAAGAAACACCATTAAATTTTGGGACTTGTATTGTTGAAAACTTGCTCACTCCTTTTTCTTTTTGGGTACTGTTTCACCATTGTAATGATAATCTATAAGACATTATCTCAAACTCAAGACAGTTGCAAGTAATTCTCGGCAACATCATTTATTGCTGCAGTTGTAGTATTCAATAGATACTATGTGATGCTGCAATTGTATCGCTGCACATTTAATAAGCCACATCAATTAAGACTAAAACAATATTAAAATAAACCACATAGACAACTACCTCAAATTTTCAACAAGTAAAAATAGGCTAATGAAAAAAAAGTTGAAAATTGAGTCACCTTTAGTGCATTTTACCCGAGGCTTAAAAATGCGAAAGTCTGAATAGAGAAGCAGTTGGAAGAAAATGTGTCTTACAAAGAGGCAAAGGACAAAAAAATTGATGAGATTACACACATTTTAAAGGAAAGATGTAACAAGTGAAAAGTGAGAGCCATTTGTTCATGTGCTTGACGAAAAGTTCACAAGCAATTCAACTAATTCCCTTTACGGAAAAACCAAAAAAGAGAATGAGAAAACAAGAAAAATGGACACTAAAGTCAGATACAAAGCATGAGCAGAGGAGCAGAAAACGCTTATCAATAAAAGAAATGCAACCATTTAATTCAATTCCAGGGTGTTCATGAATCTAGATACACCCACCAACTATTCCAAGAGATCTCAAGTAATATCAGCTTCCCCATGTGTTTAGTTCATCGAAAGAGTCACATTAGTTCAGTGTCTACTCTTCCTATAATTCTTCTTGACAAACAGCATCTAAGATTAACTAGCTTTCAACAAACAGAAATGCCGCGACTCCCAACTTATCCAACTTCAACAAGATCAAAATTTTCAGCAAAACCCACTTTCTTGCTCGTTCCCCACCAACGCTCATAGCTCATGCGAACCCGCTTTCATTCAAAAATCATACCGTTTGCCATATACAGGACGTGGGGTCGACCACTCCCGCGTTAATCTCTCACAATTCAGGCGAAACCTCACGGCCCGATTCCTTTCTTTTACTTGTAACATCCCCACCACTTCCTGAAACCAAACGACGAGGGAAAAAAACGAAAGCAGAGAAGGGATGACGACATACCGAGAGAGGACAAAGGAGGCGGTTCAGTGTTGGGGTGATTATTGTGGGCACATTTCTTCTCGCCTGGAAGTCTGCAATGACGGAACAGGCGATTGCCCCCCCGGAAAATCTTGAAACCCCCCAGACACAAGCGATTCAACAGCTCGGTGGAGCGAAGCAGCGAGATTACGTCGGGCTTCGACTTGACGGGTCGGCCTAAGATCATGTATCCAGAAGTGGGCTCATCTTCGAATTTGCCAAGAACGGAAAAACCGGACAAGGGTAGAGAGAGAGAGACAGCCGCAGTTTCACTTCTCGCGTTGCTGCGCTTAGAATCAGAAGCAATAAACTAGTGAACTTCTAATCGCAGATTTAGGTCAAGCTTTCTCCCCCAAAACAAAGATGCGAACATAAAACCTCGGGAAATAAAATCGAACCTGACTCGCAGATTTAGGGCTTCTCGAGCGACTGCTTCGAGCAGGGCGGAGTGATTGCTTCTCGGTCGCGAGTCGGGGGACGGAGAGAGGCGAGCGAAATCGGCCGTCGGGAGAGAGCGCGATTTAGGAAGAAGTGCGCCGAGAGAATGGAGCCCTGAGATGAGGCCGTCGAGTGGAGAGAGAAAGGCCGTCGTTGGGAGGGAGCGACGGTCGTCGGAGGAATCGCTAGACCGGAAGGAGCGTCGGAGGAGGAAGAGAGAGCAAAGAGGAGAGAGAAGACAGAGGAGAGAGGAATCGCTAGATCGGAAGGAGCGTCGGAGGAGGAAGAGAGAGCAAAGAGGAGAGGGAAGACAGAGGAGAGAGAATGCCCTTTTCAATTTTTTAAATGCCCGCGCGTTGGTTTAATTTGGAACGACGTCGGAGAGAGGAGGGAGCCGATGTGGACCTGCCAGCGGACAGGTGTCGACCCGTGAATGGATCAGAGCACGGATTGCGTGGCACTGTTAGGGTACCTAATATTTTCTCATCATTTCCTCGTGACGTGCTGACGCGGCCACATTCCACGTGGAAAGCATCGGGTCAGCCTTAGTCAAATGGCAAAGCACTATCAAGGAACACGCCTCTTCTTTCTGCTAAAGCTGAGTAAACTACTCCATTGAGAACTGAAGATTTTGTGTAACAGGAGAGATACGTGAGTCAAAGGAATAATGACCGGATTGAGACACAAATTAGACATAACTTGTATAAAGATGGCCATTTCTGGCCTTTTGCTACATATTTCTGTTCCGTTGGCCATTTATTTAGCCACAAATTGTTTTTGTCAATTTAAATTTATCGTCTCCATCGTCGAAACTAACTACTTCCCTTTTGTCATCGGCCGGCAGCATTCCAATTTAGTTCTCTGCATGAAAAACATAATTGGAAATAAGAATCTCTTTTGAACTCAAGAAATTATGAAAAGCCCAAACCAAAGGACAAGCAAGGCGATTTGAGCATTTTTCTCAACCTGTCACGTGAACAAACAAAAGGAGAACATTAAGGAGATGCAATCCTTTTTTCACGACAGCTAAACATTGTCCTCAAGCATCGGCCAACGGAATTATGTGATTTTCGTCTTCTAATGAGATAATCATGTCGAGGCTCTTGCAAAGAAAGCCAGCTCAGCCTGGCTGGCAGGGTCGTCCATTGTGAGTTTTTAAATAAGCATTGTTGATCAAATGGAGCAGACAAAGCATTGCTCCACTACTGCATCCACTTTTGGAGAAGGATGGATTCGCATTGGATTATTTCGAACCTTGGCCTACTACAAGGGACAAGGGAGAGCATCAGATTCCACAAAAAACCCCATTGTCATGCCGTCCATCCAATCAACTCTCTGTTTCCACCATTTTATACTCGGATAGTTATCGACAAAACGCTGAGGTTTCATTTCTTTTTCTATTCACTGCTCCGTTATTTTCTCATGACGTGTTGAAATTGCTAGTCGTGGTAGTTAGTTACTAATTCAAGGGAACTTTAGCAAATTCTTAATAAGGTACATATATTACTAAACTTTCCAAAGAAGGTGGTTACCTGCCAATTTATCGAGATGTTCGTTCCTTAATAGTGCTAGTGTTTTACTTTATGCACTTGTGTAATCTCAAAAGGAGTGGGTACCTTACCAATTTATTAAGATGTTGGTAAATTCTTTATATGGTTGATATTTTACTAACTAAACTTGTAACAATTCAAAAAAATTGTTAGGTTATGCATTTAGTGTAATGTTAGTAAAACTATTATAGTGTTTGCAATTTACTTAAGACACTTGTAAAATTTTAAGAAGAGTTGGTGTCGCGACCTTCCCGAATTTTTTGAAGGTGAATTACTTAAAGAAGGCTAATGGATTACTAAGTCCGAAAACTTGGTACGGACCCTCCCAAGTCCTACCAAACGCGACTTGATGTTAAGAAATTAATCTATTTAAACATGCAATTATATTCAATTTGGAGCCGCCACTAACCAATTAGGGTTGGTTAGAAACCCAAGTAAAGTATGGGAGAATACTTTACTTTTGCGAACAGAGATTGATAGGTCCGGGGACATGGTTACGCTAGATTAGTCTAACGCCCTTTCAGTACATTTTATTTTAATTTCAAAAATATTTTGCAAGCAATGTTGATTAATTTTAACTTAAGCTACTAATATGCAAATGGTGGTCATGCGGGTGCACAATCAATAAAGTAACATTCAATAAAAAAAATGCTAATAAAAATGCATGCCCTAAACATGATTTCTAAATGACATAACACCTAATTTTTATTATTATGCAATCTTAATCTAACTTAATATGCATGAATTTATTTTAATGACATGCGAGATGCAAATCATATGGTATGACTTAAACTTATCACTATATATATGCAATCTAATTTATATAATCCTAAATATGCACGTGCTACGTGATATGGAATGAATGACATGGTATTTCTACATGCATGCTCTTTTATGATTTTTTTTATGATGATTAATTTTTTAATGCATATATGCAACATATGCTAAATAATGATGATATGAGATTAATTATGAATTAACCTATTAACTAACCAAGGAAATGATCTTTTTTTTTTTTAATGACATAATGTTTTTTATTGAAAAGAAAGTAACTTAGTGGTGCAATGATTATCTTTTAGCATTTTCCTTTTTATTAAAAAAAATTAAACTATAACTCATATGGCATGCGTAACATTTTCTGTTTTGGTTTTATTAAAGGAAAATCATCCTAATTCTACATGAGTCTTAAAAAAAGAAAACTAAAATGTGTTGCTTCAAATGTGAAATGTGTATAGACCTAAATACCTAATATGATGCATGATATGTGATGAGCAAATAATAATAACATGCCAAAATAAAAATTCATCCATGTAATCAATGGCATATTATTTTAATATGAATCAATGATGCAAAGCAATTCATGAATTTTGCCATAAAAAGTTGAAATAATCAAAAATCTAACCCGACGTCTCGCGGGTCAATATTTTTTATTATCATAACTTAATATGACAAATTTCCTAATAATAAAAATAAATCAAAACAAATCAAATTAGAATATATAAAAAAACTATGAGTTCAAATATTCGAACTAAATTTAGCCCAAGAATTCTACCTATTCCCGATACGGCTTTCTCAAGAGGTGGCGCCGGCACAAGTGGTAGCCTGCAATGGTGGTTCACCAAGGGGTCGAGGCTGTTCGTCGGAGGTCCGGCGAGGTAGACCTGCAACAAAACGGGGAGGACCTTGGGTAGAATGAAGGTGCGGCGAGGACGACGACGGGTTGTCGGTCACAAAGACAAAGGTGTTCGGGCTCGGGCGCGAGTGGAGCGGGTTGCGGCTCGGCGGAGCTTCGGGTCGGCGTCGGGACTCCGATGAAGGTAGGCGGTGGCGAGGCGAGCGTTGGTGGACAGCGAGTGGAGCGGTGAGGTGCGCTGCGGAGCTTCAGAATCGCAATCAGGGCCGATCACAAGGGCTGCGGTAACTGGCGCAAAGGGGGCTCGGTGGTGCGCCGATGAGGAGGAGCCGTCGGTCTGCGGGCTAGGGGCGTCGAGCCGGGTCCGGCGTCGCGGGGGGGTTGCAGGCGGTCACCGATCTGCTGGTGACAGGCTGCGGTGGTACTTCAGAGACGGCAAGCAGGCCGTCGAAGGCGTGGTGGTCGCTCGGGTCGTCGTGACGTTCGGCGGCGTCAGTGCAACACGGACCGCCGGATCAGGGGGCTTTCCGTCGGGTTCCGGTATTGAACTTGAGCGTCGCCGGATTGAAGCGAAACGGAGCCGGCCGTCGTTGTGGAGAGGAGCAAAAATCGGAGCCGGCGGGAGGAGGAACCGTCGGTCTGCGGGCAGCAAATTCCGGCGAGTGCGGGGGAAGAGGATGAACAGGTAAGGTAGCGCATGCAAACGTTTACATTTCTCATGGTTTGTTCTTTTGTTAGGAACAAAAAAGCAAAACTTGTTTTTCTAACGCCAGCATTGTTTTTTTGTTCGGGAACAAAAACTTAGCCCGGAATGGTTTGGGAACGAAACAAGAAGCAAAAAAAGTTCTTCTTGTTTAGAACAATTTCAAGAAATAATTTGATTTTCTTTTTTAATTTTCTTTTATTTCCTTTTCTTGCCGCGACCACCGTCAACCGCTGGAGCCATCGCCGCCGGCGGTCGCCGCCGCGCCGCCGCCGCCCCGCCGCCGCGGCCGCCGCCGTCGCCGGCGCCCCGGCCCGCCGCCGTCGCCGCCCGCCGGCTGCCGCCGGTCGCCGCCCGCCGCCCGCGCGCGCCCGCCGGTCGCCCGCGGTCGCCCGGTCGCCGGCCGCCGGGCTTCGCCGTCGCGCAGAAACGCCGCCGCCGCCGCCGCCCGGCCGCTGCCCGCCGCCGGCCGCCGTCGCCCGACGCCGCCATTCGCCGCCGCCGCCGCCCGCCGCCCGCCGCCGCCCGGTCGCCCGGCCGCCGCCCGCCGCCGCCCCCGCCGCCCGCCCGGCGCCGCCGCCGCGCCGCTTCGTCGCTACCCGCCGCCGATCGCCCGGCCCGCCCGCCGCCTTGATCGCCCGGCCGGTCGCCGCCGCCGGTCGCCCCGTGTCGCCGCCAGCGGTCGCCGGCCGGCAGCCGCCGCCGCCGCCCGCCCCGCCCGCCCGCCCGCGCCCGCCCGCCCGCCCGTCGCCCGTGCCCCCGATCGCCGGTCGCCGTCGCCCGGTCGCCCGGTCGCCGGTCGCCCCGATCGCCCGGTCCCAGCCCGCCCGGCGCCGTCACCGTCGCCGCCGCCGCCGCCGTCGTCTCGCCGCCGTCGCCGCCGTTTGTCTCCGCCGCTGCCTCCGCCCGCCCGCCGACCGCCCGCCCGCCCGCCGCCGCCACGACCCGGCCCCAGGCGGGGCTGCGGGGAGGCGGCCCGATGGGCTTCCGGCCGAGCCGGCGGTGGCGGCCGGCGGTCGCAATCCGTCGGCAAGATTAAAAATTGAATAAATACAAAAAAAGAAATTGTTGCGTTATCAAACGCATTTCTATTCTTTTTCATTCCAAGAAAGTAGAAATTTTGTGTCGTTATCAAACGGGTTTTTACTCGAAATTGTTAGGAGCGAAATAAAAAGAACCATTTGAAAAAAACTCTTCCCCGGAACAGAAGCGTTTGCATGCGCTACCTAAACGTCCAACCCCCTGCCGATTGAACTTTTGCTTCTGCTTTTCCCTTTTTTTTTTTTTTTTTTTGCATTTCTTTTTCTTTCCTCTTTTCTCTGCTCTCACATCTCTCTCTCACGTCACTTTCTCTCTGACTCTTCTCTCTGCAACCCCTATTTGCTGTATTTCTCCCTTTTTCCCTCTCAGAAGACTTTTTCCTTTCTTTTTACCAAGAGAAACTCTCCTCACCTTTCTTTTTCCTTTTCACTCTTTTATTCTTTTCTCCTTCGACGAAGACAGAGAGAACACCCTTACTCGGTTCTGAAGCCTCGCATTTTATAGTGAAAGCGGTCAAAGTTGTTTTTGCAGGCGAGACATTCACTCAACGACTCCAACAATAAAAAGGCTCCAAAATCAAATAAAAACTGATTTTTTTGAATTTTGAAATGAAGATATATTTTCAACAAAAAATTTCAAAAACCGAATTTTTATTTTATTTATTATTTTCTAAAATATTAGGTGTCAACAGTTGGTAATTTACTAATTTGTTAGAAAGTTAGTAAATTTCTGATAGTGTTGATATGTTACTAATAGGATATCCGACAATCAAATAAACAGTCATGCTTTTCTTTTCTTTTTATCGATGGTATATGAAATTTATCAGTTATTTCATAAATCTGCCGCCGACGGAAAATCTTGACTGGACCCTACGCTCCTGCCGAATAACTTCAAATGCTATTTAGGCCTTTTCCTAGCTTCCACTCATTGACCAATAGCATTTGGTTTTATGGTCTTCATCTTAGAAGATCGCTGTCGTTCTATTTCAATTATTTATTTGGTTTTCCAATAACTGTTCCGTTATTTTTTTTCATGACTCGTTTGACTGCCACATCTACAAGCTAGATAAATTGACTATACTTCTTACCCGTGAAATGAACAAACAAAAGGAGAACATTAAGGAGATGCTATCCCATCTCATGACAGCTGAACAGTGTCCTAAGCACACGGAAGTATGTGACGATCATTTTCTAACGAGACAATCCTGTCGAGATCCATCCAACAGAAGACAGCTCAGCCTGGCTGGCATGATCGTCCGCTGTGAGTTTTCAAATATCCTTGTTGATGAAATAGCAGTACTTCCACTACGGCACCTACGTGTGGAAAAAGATAGATTCCCATTAAGATTCTTTTGTACCTTGGCGTACCGCAAATTCCAAAAAGGCCATTGTCATACCGTCCATCCGATCGAACAAAATCACTCATATGCAAGTTTTCTTAGACTGTTCTTTTGTGTTAGCTGCTGCTGAATTTTATTTTGACTCTCCTCTAGGGACATATTCAGTTGAGTTAAGAAGCGATAAGTGATGCATTGAACATCGGAGGAATTTTTCAAAACGTTTCAGAAATGACAGCACAATCGAGAGCGGCTGCCATTTGATCATTGGCTAGAGCATTATTTGACCTGTCTTTAACATTATTAATTTATTACTTCGCAATTCCATAAATGGGGATTAAAAAATGGGTAAATTGGAAATTTAGAAAAAGTTGAAGACACATTATGTTTTATAGTTAATTGATATTGGGCATACTCGGGTAAACTCATTTAAGCGTAGGAATTTGGAAAGAATATGTGAATTAGACACAAAATTATTCCTTTAGGAACTTAACATCACAACTATTTTTCAATGGGAAAATTATCCAAAAGATAAGTTGCTTTCAAGGCACTTGTTTCCCAATTTTTCTTGACACTGAATCATAGATGTAAAAATTTCTGGATGATTTAGACGGGACTTTATTACAGTAAATACTAAATGATTAACCTATGCTACACTTGTCAAAAAATGTGAAGCTGTTTAACAAGCTAAACCTTATAATGGACGAATAATGATATTAATAGCTAGGTAGCTAAATTAATATTTGATTGGGAGCAGTGGGAGGAAAAAGAATCGAATAATGAAATTTCATGCACCTTCTATCTAATTAGCTAATCTTTCATTAGGTTAAACATTTTTCCTCTTGAATACACCATGTTTAACTTATATAATTGTCTTTCAAACATAGATTAAGAAGTCTATTTCAGTTGCAAAAATAAATATGCATCTATTTTCCGTGAACATTGTGCACATGACCTCAAGATTGCTAATCTCGTATTGATATGAAGTCAAATTTCGGGTCATGACGTGCCGCAGGTTTTGCCAAGTGCATAAAAGCTATTATTGTAGTTTATCAGGTGTATAAATAACATCACATCTACAGGTAATCACGATTTTGCATTTTTCCCCACACTAATAAGGTGTTCCATTGTGGCAGCCACGGTGACCTGATCAAATTGATTGTGGAGGAAGTTGTAGGAAGGTTGAAGACAAAACATAGATTGGTGAATAAACATTTAATTGGAGTAGATGATCGAGTTGTAGCAGTAAGTGAATTGTTAGATGTCAACTCTGGTAGTGTGCGGTTCATTTTAATTCATGGCATGGGAGGTATCGGCAAAACAACTCTCGCAAAGGTCATTTTCAACCAACTGTCTTCTCATTTTGGAAAGTATTGTTGTTTTCTTGAAAATGTTCGAGGGAAGTCACCAAGAACTATTGACTTAGTTGAGTTGCTAAAAAAGTTATTATCCGAAATCGGCGTTCATGCAGGAACAAAAAGCAACGGTGAAATTGATTATGGAATGAAGAGGATTGGAGAAGCACTTTGCAATAAGAAAATCCTCATTGTACTTGATGATGTTGATAATAGCGAACAAGTGGAAAAATTAATTGGAAATGGCCATTTGTACTCAGGATCTAGAATATTGATTACAACTAGAAAAAGAGATCTTTTGCAAATCAATAGACTAAAGTATCAGATTTTTTTATCATGAAATGGAGGTGATAAGTACTGATCATACACTTGAACTTTTCAGTTGGCATGCATTTAACAAAGAGTCTCCTTTAGATTATTACGATGATCTTTCAAGGGAAATAGTATCTGTTATTGGGAGACTTCCATTGGCTCTTGAAGTAATTGGTTTGCCCCTCTACCACAAAACACAAGAAAAATGGAAAAAGACATTGGACAAGTTAAGAAAAGCACCTCATGATGATGTTTTTGGGAAGTTAAAGATTAGCTATGATGCCTTAAGTTTTGAGCAACAACAAATTTTCCTCGATATTGCATGCTTCTTCATTGGTAAGAATAAGACGAAGGCAATCTACATGTTGGAAGAATGTGGACTTCTCCGAGATGATGGGGTTGATGTCCTCAATGGCATGTGTTTGATAAAAAATTGTAGAGGACAAGAAGTTTTGGATGCACAATCAACTCAGAGATTTTGGAAGAGAAATTGTTCCTCAAGAATATCCACTAAATCCTGAAAAGCGTAGTAGGTTGTGGACTCATGAGCAGATCCTTGATACAATAACCACAAAGAAGGTAAAATTCCTCAGGAGAAAACTAATAGTTTCTTTACTGGAAAATCCTCTATGCTACACTAGGATACTCTTTTTGCTTTCTTTCTTCTTTTACCCATTTCGAGTCGTTTTTCTCTAAATAAATATTGAGTATCGCTCATGTCTTGCTCTCATTTGAAGATGAAGAGGGATATTCAAGCATTTGATCTTGATCTCTACGACAAATATCTTAAGGCCATTATTAG
This sequence comes from Eucalyptus virginea, assembly GCA_014182375.1. Lineage (NCBI taxonomy): Eukaryota > Viridiplantae > Streptophyta > Magnoliopsida > Myrtales > Myrtaceae > Eucalyptus > Eucalyptus virginea. Next base: position 14,996,252 of record CM024517.1, on the reverse strand, counting down.
AAGTGAGGAGATTGGAAGGTTTGAACATCTAAGATTCCTCAAATTAAATGGGATAACCTTCATTGGTAACTTGGTGAATTGTCTTACCGAATTAAGATGGATTTGTTGGAGTCATCCTCCTCAAATGTCCAAGCCAACCAATATGCATTTAAGGAATGTGGTCATTCTTGAATTTTCTCACAACGACTATATAGATGATTCAAATCTACAGAGCTTAATCAAGGTGTGTAATGAGCCTTTTTCTATTCTATTCCTTTTGAAAGTAATATTTGACTATTCATCCAAATAATATTGCATTCACTTGGACAGATGGCAAGAAAGTTGAAAGTTCTTTCTCTTATAAGTTGTAACAGAGTAATCAAAACACCGGACTTCTCTGGATGCACAAACTTAGAGAGGCTTTCTTTCAAATTTTGTTCCAATTTAAGGAAAATTGACAGCTCTATTGGAAAGTTGAAGTGTTTGGTTAAAATGAGGATCTATATTTGCTCTTGAAGAGTTGCCTGAAGAAATTGGGGACATAGTAAATCTACAATACTTCTTTGTACATTTTTGTAAGGTGAAGAAACTCCCAAATTCCTTATGGAAGTTGAAGTCATTATGTGTGGTGCACTTTTCCAGTCACTATGATGGATCAGATTCAACAAATTCATGAGAGTTACCTAGTGCTATTGAAATGCTTCAGAAGCTAGAAGTGCTTGAAGTTTATTGTTGCTCTTTAAAAGGTCAACTTCCTTCAGAAATTGGAAATTTGCCCTTTCTAAGAGTCCTAAATATATCAGGGACTCTTATTAGTGATGTTCCAAAGACCATTAGCATGCTTCCTTACCTGCAAAGGTTGGAGTTGATAGGATGGGATAAATTCAAGAGTTGCCAATGCTCCCATAAAGTTTAACCCATCTACGAGTGTGGTCTGCATCGCTGCGAGTAGTTCCAAATCTCTCAAACTTGACTAATTTGGTTGATTTGGATCTAAATACATGGATAGAAGGTGGTCAACTTTGTACCGGTGAGTTAAGGTGGGTTGGGCGGTTATCCAAATTGACTGAATTGGGATTAGGGCTTAACAATGTCCCTATCCCTATAGAGTTGGCTTCCCTTCCTCTACTAAATAAACTTGCTCTATGTAGATTGGACTCGCAAACTTTTCTACAACTTCCCTCGTCTCTGCAAGAGCTACGCCTTGATAATTTCAATTGCATTGTGTCGCTGTCTTAGAACTTGATAAATTTGTCATCTCTATGGCTTTGTCGATCCCCAATGCAAGAATTTGAACTTGATGGGCTTCAACTTCCAAATATAAGGGAGTTGCGTGTAGTAAGATGTGCACGCCTTGAGAGATTCAGGCTATTAAGCATGAGGAAGCTAAAATTTGCCTCAGTAGGTCAATGTCCCAAGCTAGTTGAGATCCAATTTTATTGGTTGAACTCACTGGAGGAATTGTACATTCAATACTACGACTCATATGGAAGGCTAGTTTATGTGGGGGAAGTAGGGCAAGATCATAATGAGTTTGCTAATGAGTTGATTAGTTGTGAAGGGAGACTAATCCTTCTATTGAAAGCCTTTAATAAGTTCCGAAAATTCTGTCTGCACAGTTGCTCTCAGATACTGGAGGTACAAATTGTCGGTATGTCGGAATCATTGGAATACTTCATCCTTTCTCGTTGTCCTTATATGCTCAGTCTTGGTGGTTTGTCAAACTTAAAGAACCTCAAGTCTTTAGCAATGGATGACAACAATCAGCTACGAGCTGTCAAGGGCCTCGACGAGCTAGAATTTTTGGAGGAGTTACAAGTTCATAGATGTGGATCGTTGGAAAGGTTGATTTATATATCAAGCACCAAGTTGCCAAATCATTGCCACATACATATCTCTGGTTGCAGGAAAGACTTTCGAGGCAACCTTGAGAATTTCCAACACCTTGGGGTGAGTCTCATTGAACCTTCTCTCTATCACGTAGTTAACATTTAATTAACTTGACGAGAGATTTGGCGTTTCAATTTACCTATTGTTATCGGACCAATGAAGATACCATCGATGGATAAAAGATACATTCAAATCGATCTCACTTGTTCTGACACAAATTAAATTTTTACACCCCTGCAAGCCGTATTTTCCCAATTGGTTTTTCTCGTACTCCTTTTCTTGTTCTCTACTCCGTCCCCGCCACCCCCCTCCCCTTCCTTTTCTTACCTTTCCATCTGTGAGAAATTCCAAAAAGTGGAAGAACTTCATTAGTCCAAGAGAAATGTTCATTGTTCAGTTTCTGATGATTTATTGGTAGGAAGCTTCTGATTCTTTTTAAAAGTGCTATTTTTTTATACTTAAAATAGTGACTTTTTTTTTTTTTTGTAAACAAAATAGTGACGTTTACTTACTTATAACTTTATGTCATGTAGGACGATTTTTTGTTGTCGACTCCTACAATACTTTTAGTCAATCACGTATGATCTACATGAAAAATTACTGATTGAAACATAAGCATGAATAGAGCAGGGTTCAAGGTTGTGATCTTTAGAACTTGACCGGATCAGGTGACTCTGAATCATTCTCTCTCTTTTCGGTTTCTTGACGCAACCATCTATAAATTTGAAATCAATTTTTAGGCAGATTCGAAGTAATTGTGGAAAATAGAAAAACAATCAAATAAACATGAATTAAATCTAATCTCACTTATTTTTAAGCCCACTAGACACAGCTTTGTATTAGCTTTCACTCATGTTTTCTCATTTTATCTCTTTTTTGCATATTTCTTTCCTTTTTTGTACATGGAAAAGTTCCCCATTTGCAGCAAGTCTTCAGGACAGGGTCAATTTTTATGAGAAATGATCGAAAAACTTCAATATCTCCAAGAAATATATATAGAATAGCTCGAAGTCTTTTATGAAAATTTTTTTTTTTTTTTTTTTGGTTGGGAATATTTAGTTTAGCTTCTTCTTTTTTGGCATATTATACTCCACTTTATTGTCCATTTCTTACTTCAAAGAATTAGAAGATTTTGCTAACGGAGGTATTTTAAGAACACTACTTACGTGGTCCACCTCAAGTGACTTCTGTCTTTGATGGATATAAGTATTAACTGAATTTGCATGTGGTTGGGCCCGGCGAAGTAGGTGTGTTCCAAAAGCACCTCATATACTTTTTAATGATTTTACAGTTTGATTAAACGCCACTTCAAACAGGAACAGGAATTAAAGCAGAGGAGAATGCTGGGGAGAGTGTGGTTCCTGTTGAAAATTGGAGTTGCAACTGGTCTTTCCGCCCTTTTCCTTTCGAAAGCCCTCGCTATGAACAAAAAGAAAACTGGAGCTCCTGTGCGGTAATTTCTTATTTCCGCATTTTCCTTTTTTCTACTTTTCGAAGATTGCCCTGCTTTTGTTTTTTTTTTTTTTTTTTTTTTGTTTCCTGGATTGAGGAAGTTGGGGATTGCCGTATTGGTAATTTTGGTTGTTGAGGATAAGCGGTGAAGTGAAAGAAGATGGCGAGGTTTTCGATTTGAGTCCGTGTATGAAATTGGGTTGTGAATGGTCATTCGGGTAGATGTAGGATTGTTAAAAGAACACTGCAACTTGGAGCTATTTTGTTGCTGTTTCGCTAGATTTCTTGATGCAGTTAACTAATTCGTACAGTCACATTGGTGAACCAAGTTTCAATTCTTGTTAGCTTTGTTGTTGATTCTTCATCTCTTTTGCCTGATAATTAATAACTTGAGAGTAAAAGTTCCTGTCTCTCTCTCTCTCTCTCAAGTTGGTTTATCAGCTAGTGAGAATCTGTCCTTCGCAACCCCGTTTTCATGAAGCAAGATATTTGTGAGACTTATTTTACGGGTTGATTAAAAGCCACTTCAAACAGGAGCAGGAATTAAAAGCAGTGGAGAGGACCGGGGAGAGTGTCGTTCCAATGCCCTGAGCTTCAACAATTATCGTCCACTGCATCCTCCCCTGATTTTTTCCCGTTCGAATAACCTCAAGCAGGAATGAAAACAGAGGAGAAGGCTGGGCAGAGTGTCGTTTCAAAGCCAGAGCTTCTACAGAATGTGATGTCGATTGCGGGAAAAGACGGCAAGCTGGCTGGTTCTTTGACAGCAAAAATGGTGAGGTCCTGCTCCGAAAGAAGTCAGAGGACGCTCGCCATCAAGTCAGAAGGAAGCTAGCTGAAAGCAGAGCTAGGAGGATGATATACTTTGCCCATTTTTTTTCGTAATTGATGCCAGTGGCGGCTAGCAAAGCAAACCCATAAAATGTCACCATTGGCCAGGGATAGCCTTTTCTTTTCTTTTTGCCTAGAAGGCATTCGTTTTTTTAATTCGTTCTTTGCTTTTAAGCTCAGGCATTGCCTCCCAACCAATATGCACTTATAGCATGTGATCTTTTTTCAATTTTCAGACGATGGCTTCGTATATGATATGAAAATACGGAGCTTAATCAAGGTGTGCCATGTTCTAGATAGTTTTTCAATGATTTTTTTTTTTTTGTAGCTATGATTCTTCCGGCTACATGGTCTATGTATCCTCTCTATGATTTATTTTTTCAATGTTCTTTACTCCAAACTCAAGCTCACATTTTTTTTTTTTGGATAAAAGATTAGAAAAAACTCATGACTATTTTGTGTTGTCGTGGCTGTTATTGAAGACTACGCATCAGGACACTGAGAAAATATTGGGTGGTCCGGGACCGCCACGTCAGCGTGGTCCCGGACCACTCATATGGCGCCACATATGAGGGGAGGGGACAAAAGAGAGAGAGAGGAGAGAGAGCGTCAGAGAAGTGGGCCCGGTTTTCGTCCTTTGTCTGCGCTCCCCACACACGTGGCGCCGTGTGAGTGGTCCGGGACCACGCTGACGTGGCGGTCCCGGACCACCCAATATTTTCTCGAAGGACACTACCATGGCTGCTGTGTGGGCTACGCGGCAGGAGGCTCTGGAAAATCTTGCCTAGCATGACAAACCAACATATTTTGACACTCTAATAATATAAACAAAGAAATAAGAAAGGTGAGCATCTTTCACATTATTTCAATCTACAAAGTAAATTTCAATCCGGTACTTTAATTTCACATCAAAATTTGCTAATGTGTCACTTGGTGTAGAATATTTCATGCATTGAACATTAGAAAACGTATGCAAAGAAGCATTTGTGTGAATTTGCATAGAATAAAAGGGTATTTTTACCAAATAGCAAAGCACGGAAGAGCAATTCATACGCGAGGCAAAGTATATGGGGACACTACCACTTTCTTTTCTTTTTTTCTTCTGTTTTTCTCCTTTTTCACAGCAACATAGGATGGAAGAATATCTTCCCCTTACATAAGGTAGTGATTCCAATGTTGATTATGACTTTACTAAAAATAGATGGGGGCCTCCAGGCTATCACTATTTCTTCTCTCCTTTCCTTTTCTTTTCATGGAAAATAATAGTATTCGAGGCTATACATGCAAATCAGGCCCAGCCCCCACTAACTACTGTTGACCATAAATTAGTTTTCATCACTCCAAAATCACTTTTAATTTTGCTGAAATATGCCGTTGCTGCTATATTTCAAGTGTTTTGAACACAGGCACTTGTTCGAGACATTTTCGTGAATCTACATAGGCCGGGCAATCGGATACAGTAGTCCTGGCGTCCGGATGGTTGCCCAATCCATTTTGTCCAGGGTTCGGGCAACAGGAGGTACTCGTGCGGGCACTCGGATGGTGCAAGGGTCGTTTAAACGTCTAGCTGAGATGATGAACACGTAAAATAAAAGAAATAGTAAAATAAGAGAGAAAGTAAGTGGAGTTGTTTTTTTTTTTTATAGCCTTGTTGATTAAATGGAAGTTACAAGCAGTGCTCCACTACCACGTCATCTACATTTGGAAAAGGATGGATCCTACTACTCCCACAAGGGACAAGGGTTTGATTGGTTTTCCCATACACGCTGTTCCATTTTTTTTTTTCTCGTTGACCAATAGCATTTGATTTTGTGGTCTTGATCGTATATTATTACGATTTCTGTTTTAATCATGTGATTTTAAGCATTTTGATTGGTTTTCCTGTAACTACTCCATTATTTCCTCGTGACATCTTGACGTGGCCATAATCCACTACTTTCAACCATTTGATATCTATGTATCAAAGGATGACCCACTTCGAAATGTTATCTAGAAAAGTTCCTAGTTATTAAACCGCACTGCCACCCCCCTCCCCTTTTTGTGAGTTAATAATTTTACGTTCATATGAAAGATACAAATTAACTCTTTCTACCATCGAATTCAAGTGGATATCAGAATTTGTTTCATTTCATCACTCGAATAATAGAAAAGTTAAAAAGAGGGGAGGTTTCACCGACAACGGTAGGGCGTCCCTGTTCGTACCATGTTTAGAGTGACTAGTTTGGTAACAGCCCATGGTTCAATTGAGCAATTTCCGATCTATTGAAACGAAATCGAAGACTTAGCCAAATGATTTTAGTTGAAACCACCATCTGCAATTTGATGTTGGAAACAGTCTACTCAGAGCAGCTGAACTCGCACTTATTTATCGAAGTTTTTTTTTGGTCGAAAAGAAGTGACGTGGTATTCTTACTTAAAAGGAGTCTTACAAGAAAAAAACAGACTGATGTCCGAACATAATATGTTCCAAAGAGGCAATGGAGGGTTAATCCACCAGTTGAAGGGAAGCTTGTTCGCTCGGTGAGATCGTGCAATCCAATCCGCAGCACGGTTTTCTTCGCGTGTACAACAGCTCACTTGGACATTCGCACATTGAACCAGCTCTTGTTTGCATCTTCGACCGCTTCTTTTAAGTTCCACTGAGAATCGGCCCGGCCCATTACCTGTTCAACTGCTGGACTACAATCACTTTCGCAAATCCAGCAAAGCGGTTGACTTCGGAAGTCCCTCACGTGCCGCCTTTGGAGGTCTTTGATATAAAAGAGGCCGTGTAAAAGGGCGTCGAGTTCTGCCTCCTGCGAAGAAGAAACCCTAGATGTGCACGTGAAGCCCTCGACCATCTGCCCCGACGAATCCCTCACAACACCAGCAACAGAGCAAAGAAACTCTCCTTGAATCCAAGATGCATCAACATTCAACTTCAAGTCTGATCTATCCTGAGGTATCCATCGCAGAGGTAAGTCGCGATTAGGGTTTGGTCGATTCTTTCTCTTCTATCCTTGAGTAAAAATTTAGTGCTGATCTTGCGCACATCTCAGTGTATCAGCCGAATTCGGTGCTTTTGCTCGAAAGATCCAGCCGTTCCTTGCCTTCCATATGTGCCAGAGGATCAATCCTGTATATTCCCAGTCAGGTATGTCTTTAGTTGTTCGAAAAGCTTCCATTATCCATTATCTGCTCGGGTAATCCCGTTTGTTGGACTTAGACCCCTACAAGTTGAATCTTCCCATATGCGCTTAGTCCATTTACACAAAAAGAAGAGATGTTCAGTTGATTCTACCTTCGTACAACAAATTGGACAGAGAGGATCTGTGATAATTTTTCTTCTGTGTAGATTTTCCCTCGTGGGGATAGCATTTTGACAGAGTGCCCAGAGGAAAGTCTTGATTTTCGGTAGCACATCAAGGCTCCAGATTCTTGTCCATAAGGTACGTGGCGGTCGAAACGAGCAGGAGGCCTTATTTTTGTCTTGCTGTGTATTGACTGCAATTGCTCTGTTGTAGCCGCTTTTAACAGTATATTTCCCAGTGTTGTTACCTGTCCAAACTAGGTAGTCTGAATGCGGTAGTGGGTTCAGTGGGATAGCCAGGATCTCATTGACAATACCTTCGTTATACAACTGTTGAATCTTTTGTACATTCCACTCTCTGGAATCTTCCTGTATGAGCTCAGAAACCATCAGGGGTTATGTTGTATTGCTTTGTCCACCCCGTACCTCTTGCATCAACCATTTATCTTGTCGAATACGAATAGATTTACCATCCCCAACTGACCATTTGATGTTTTCTTTAATTGTTTCTCTGCCAATAATCAAACTCCGCCATCCCCATGAGGGACGTTGTCCAGTGCTCGCTGTCCAGAGGTCCCCATTGGGAAAATAAAGTCCTTTCAGCACTCTACTACACAATGCAGAGGGAGAATTTGATAGCCTCCAAACTTGCTTGCCTAACATGGCATAATTAAGGTAATCAAATCTTTGAAACCCATTCCTCCTTCATCTTTTCGAGCTTTCATTACCTCCCAGTTTTTCCAATGAATTCCCCTCTTCTTATCATCTTTTTTCCACCAGAATGATGCAATTTGTTGTTCAATTGATCTGCAGATAGATACTGGTAGCTTGAAGATGGACATAGCATGCATAGGTATGGACTGAACAACGCTTTTAATCAGCACCTCCTTCCCTGCCTTGGTAAGTAATTTCTCTTTCCACCCTTCAAGCTTTGTATTGACCCTAGCTAATATCCATGCAAAAAGTTCTTTTTTTGATTGTCCCCAATCTGTGGGAATGCCTAAATACTTCCCTGTTTTTTCAAACACCGGAACCCTTAATTCTGTGGCCATATTTCTTTTCAATGTAGAGGGACAATTGGCACTAAAATACACCCCCGATTTGTTTAAGTTTATAGCTTGTCCCGAAGCATAGCAGTACTGTTTAAGTATCAATGCTAGGTTTTGACATTCCATGATAGTACCATCCATAAAAAAGACAACATCATCCGCAAACAATAAATGTGATAGTCTAGGACAAAACCTGTTCAACTGAATGCCTTTAAGACTGCCATATGTAATAGCTTTATGCATCAGCCAAGTGAGAACATTAGAGACCAGAATAAATAAATAAGGTGATAGAGGGTCGCCTTGTCTGAGTCCCCTTGAGGGATGGAAGAAATTGGTAGGTTCTCCATTAATCTTCACGCTGAAAGAAACTGTAGACACACATTGCATGATAAGTGTTATCCACTTTCCATAAAATTCCATATGCTGCATACAATCCCTCAGAAAATCCCATTCAATTCGATCATATGCTTTCTACATGTCTAATTTAAGTATGGCCTGATGTTTTTTCCTCTTATTTGTGATGCGCAGTTGGTGTAATACTTCATGCACAATAAAGATATTGTCCTGTATCTGTCTACCTTGGACAAATGCACACTGCTCCGGTTCAATAATAGAGGGTAACCACTTCTTTAGTCTGTTTGCTAGAATTTTTGAAATTACTTTGTAACTGAAGTTGCATAGGCTGATAGGTCTGTATTGACTGATGGTTTCAGGGTTCTTCACTTTAGGGATTAAGGAGAGATGTGTCTGGTTAAGCATGGGATTGAGAAGCCCTGTCTGGAAAAAATTCAGAACTAACTGAAGCAGGTCAGTTTTCACAGTATCCCATGATTTTTGATAAAACATACCATTGAAACCATCTGGGCCAGGTGCTTTGAGTGCTCCCATCTGAAAAACAACTTCTTGGATCTCCTCAAGTGAAGGTACATCCACTAGATCATCATTTATGTGTTGTGTTATAGGTGAGGGACATTGGGTGAGAATAGGTTGGTATTGCCTTGGACCCTCTGAAGTATATAGCTCTTTATAAAATGACAGAATATGGTTGCGGATTAGTATAGGATCTCTACACCAGATTGCATCTTCAAATTGCAGCATTGTTATTTTATTTCTCTGCCTCCGTTGTATAGTTGATGCATGAAAAAATATGGTATTCTTGTCTCCCCATTGCATCCATTTAATCCGGGACCTCATACCCCAAAATTGTTCCTCTTGTCTGTGTAATTTTTCTATCTGCTGGATAATGCTCTGTTTTTCCTTTCTGCTAGTGTGCTGGTCATACCGATTAGTGAGCTCTGTAAGAGCCATATTAAGCTCTTTTATCTGCAGCCTTACATTGGCAAACTTTTCTTTACTCCACTTTGCCAATACTTTTGATGTCTCCTTTAATTTTTCTGAAAAGGTGCATGGTGAGATAGAATTAGGTTTCCATGTTTGTTGCATAAGTTCATAATACTCTTCATGCTCTGTCCAGAAAACCTCCATTTTGAAAGACCTCTTTGTCTTTGTCTTCCCAGGATAGAGTTGAAGAATAAGAGGACTATGATCCGAGCCAATGGCTGGAAGGGCTTGTACTTCAGCTTCAGGAAAGGTAATTCTCCACTCTAAGGTGCATAGTGCTCTGTCTAAACGTTTTTTCACAAGATCTTCCCCATCTCTATTATTGGCCCATGTATATGCACACCCATGACTATCCATATCCATTAGGGAGAGGTCATTTATCATATTTCTAAATGCTGCAATTCGACTGTTATCCGCCTCTTTTTTCCCAACTTTTTCCCACACATACAGAATTTCATTAAAATCACCCATGCAAATCCACGGCTAGGAACTATTTGGTTTAATGTGTCCCAATGTTTGCCACAAGGTCAGTCTCTCTCCAAAATTGGTAGATGCATGGATAAAAGTAATTTGCATATGTTGCCTGCTATCTGGATCCATACAATCTACATCAATATATAGTACTTTGAACTAGTTTTTACCTTCAAAAACACTTCCTCCTGCCACAAAAGAGCTAAACCCCCTGCTGTACCTGAAGGATTAACTAGGAAAATTTTCTGGAAGAGTAATTTTTTGCAAACTTTTTCCACCATAGCCTCTTTGTTTTTAGTCTCCATAAGAAATAGAATACTGGGCCTTTCTTTAGCCGTTAAGGCTTTTAGCTCTTGAATTGTCGGGGGTTGCCCCGGCCCCGACAATTCCAACTAACAATTTTCATGGCGTCGGTGGCTTATTAGGGCCAGCCACCAGAGCCCATTCTTGCCCTTCTGCAGCCAGTTTCACAGGAGTATCCAGAAATTCAGTATCATCAATGAGGAGGGGGATTTTCTCAGTAATACACTTCTGTTTTTTTGCCTTCTGAACTTTCATATTCTTCTTACTGCTTTTTCCTACTTTTGATAGGACTGGATTATGGTTTTCAGAGCATTGTACCAGTTTGCCATGGTCTCTGACTTCATTAACAGACCCTTCATGAAGTTGAACTATCTCCTTGCCAAGAGAGCTATCAAGTCTTCTTTTGCTGCAAGCTCCCATTTGTATATCAGGGGCTGTTTCATGGGCTATAATCTCCATACCACCAGATTGGGAAGGTGTCACAGGTATTGTTTCCTCCACATTAATGTCTTCTTCAATTTGGCCATAAAATGTTTCCCAATAAGGGCTATGCTCACTTGCTTCTGATTTCAGCCAGGGCCCATAGGATCCGATTTTGTTGTTTCCCTAAGGTGACTGTTCATAAGGAATTTCAGCACAATCGGAAGCATAGTGCCCTATTCTCCCGCAAGAATAACAGAAATGGGGAAGACGCTCATACTTGAATTCCACCCACAGCCATTTGGAACCAATATCCAGGATTGCCCCCGATTTCAAAGGTGCGTTTAAGTCAACTTCTATTCTGACTCTTCCTCCTCTCTGTTGATTTCCTGTAGTATCAAGGCTAACTTCCATGACTCGACCGAGTCTACTTCCCAGATCTTTGAAGACTTGCTCTACTCTCCAACCAGGGGGAACGCCTCCGATACGCACCCAAAAGGCAGCTTTGGTATACTCATAACAATGCTAAGGGATTTCTGGTTCGCACTATCTTAATACGAGCAGGTTACTAGAATACGACCAAGGTGAAGCCTTCATAATTCTCTCTTTTTCCTCTTTCGTTTGAAAGATAAAAGTAAATAACCCCGGTTCTTTTTGTGCACAGATAACAGTATCAGCTTTCCACGCTTTTTTCATAGTGGAAACAAATGCTGGGAAATTGACATTAGGTTTGGAGAAGAGCTTACCAAAGAGCGTGCGTTTACATTCCTCCTTTTTTGACTGAGAAATTTCAGGGGATACTTCTACGACATCATCCTCAGACCAAAGGTAACCTAGTCTTTTACATAGTGCTGCCACTCTCATTTCATTATCTTCTTTTCTCTCCACGAATACTGATGTAAAATTTCACTAGATCAATCCATCAGCCCTGATGATCGAGAATACCCTTCTTCCTCAAATACACTTAATCGATCAACCAGCACAGAAGCTCAAGAATACTCATCTTCCGCAAATGCAGAAAGCCAATCAACCAGCATTAAGACTCAGCACTTTCAACCACTACTCCTCCACAATACTCATCGACTGAAGAAATCGACCATAGCAGAATATTTTCCAATTGCCCAGTATCCGAAGAAACTCAGAGATAATCCGAAGACTACGCTGCTAGATCCACACCAATGCAGGAGGACGATGGCTAGATCGGCGAACTCCACTGTTCGATTCGCATTTTCTACTTCTACCCAGCATCATTGGGAAATTTTTTTTTTTTTTTTTTTTGAGATAAAAGAAGCAGAGAAAGGATGGAAGAAGGTTACAGTAGCGAAAAGGGCTTAGGGTTTGGGAAAGGAAGCACTAACCATGACTGTAGAGAATCATTCACATGAAGGTCTTAGGGTTGAGAAGGGAAACACTACCATGGCGGTAGAGAGAGACTCGCAAAGGCGAGAGAGAGGATTGTTGATGCTGGGCCTTTTTTTTTTGTTGCATCTTACTTATTTATCGAAGTTAAACAAGCCAAAAAAGTTGTTAAACAAACTTAATTTTTATCCCATTTGCTAATTTAACAGCAACATACTCCTCTAATAAGGACCCGTCAGTTTCATCTTTTGCACAAACGTCAATAATGTCTTTCAGGGTATCAAGCAATTGTAGTTCTCTAATCAACGAACAAGCCATTTTATAATATTTGCAATTTAGATGGCCGCATGTTTATCTCTTTCTTTTTTTCCTCATGGACTTTGATTTTATGGTCTTTGTAGTAAAATGTTACGGACTTTCAGTTTTAACCTTTTTCTAGTGGACCGACAGCATTTGATTTTTGTTCTGATAACTACTCAATTATTTTCTCGTGACGTGCTGACGCGGCCACATTCCACGTTGAAAACATCGGGTCAGTCTCAAAGGACTAACAAAGGAACACGCCTCTTCTTTCTGCTAAAGCTGAGCAAACTACTCCATTGAAAACCGCAGATTTTGTGTAACAGGAGATGTGTGTCAAAGGAATAATGACTTTGCTTTGAGACACAAAGAAGACATAACTTGTACAAAGATGGGCATTTCTGGCCTTTTGCTACATATTTCCGTTCCGTCGGCCATTTATTTAGCCACAGTATGTTTTCCTCATCCACTGGCAGTAGTTGATTTTATCGTATCCGTCATCAAAACTACTTCCCGTTACTCATCGGCCGATAGCATTCCAATCTAGTTCTCTGCATCAAAAACATAATTGGAAATCAGAATCCCTTTCGAGCACAAGAAATTATGAAGAGCTCAAAGGACAAGCAAGGTGATTTGACCATTTTCCTTAGTCGTCACGTGAACAAACAAAAGGATAACATTAAGGAGACGCAATCATTTTTCATGAGAGCTAAAGAGTGTCCTCAAGCGCCGGCCAATGAAAGTGTTAGCAATATTTGGATATATAGTTGATTTCACATATCTCTTAAGATTATGCATATATCTCATTTGATAGAGCATATCCTTGATTGATTATATTTGATATTATGTTTATCTTGTTACCTTTAATAGTTATCTCATAAATCTTATTAATAGACTAATGTAATCCTCATTATAAATATATATCAAATTATATAGAAATTTCTCAAATTTGTCTTCCATATTATTATTCTCAATTGGAAGCATGCGATTATCGTCTTCTAATGAGAATCGTGTCGAGGTTCATCCGAAGAAAGCTAGCTGAGCCTGGCCGGCATTGTCGTCAATTGTGAGTTTTTAAATAAGCCCTGTTGATGAAATGGAAGTGACAAAGCAGTGCTCCACTACCGCATCCACTTTTGAAGATGGATGGATTCGCATTAGATTCTTTCGAACCTTGGCCTACTACAAGGGACAAGGGAGAGCATTAAATTCCAAAAAACGCCATTGTCATGCCGTCCATCCAATCCGCTCTCTGTTTCAACCATTTTATACTCAGATAGTTATCTACAAAACGCTGAGGTTTCATTGCTTTTTCTATTCACTGCTTCATTATTTCCTCATGACGTGTTGCGATTGCTATTTAAGGTAGTTACTTACTAATTCAAGAGAATTTTAGCAAATTGCTAATAAGGTACATATATTACTAAAATTTCCAAAGAAGGTGGTAATCTGCCAATTTATCGAGATGTTCGTTCCTTATAGGTGCTAGTATTTTTCTTTATGCACTAGTATAATTTTAAAGGAGTTGGTAACTTACCAATTTATAAGATGTTTATAGATTCTTTATATGGTTGATGTTTTTACTAACTAAACTTGTAACAATTCAAAAAAGTTGTTAAGTCGTGCATTTATTGTAATGTTAGTAAATCTATTATAGTGTTTGCAAGTTACTTAAGACACCTGTAAAATTTAAAGAAGAGTTGGTAATTTACTAATTTATTTAAAAGTTAGCAGATTTCTAATGGTGCTGCTATGTTACTAATAGGTTATCTGACAATCAAATTAACAGTCATACTTTTCTTTTTCTTTTTTTAATCAATGGCATTTGAAATTGATTAGTTACTTCTAAATCTACCAACAAGGGAAAATCTTCATTGGACCCTACACTCGTGCCGAATAACTTCAAATGCAAGTTAGGCCTTTTCCTAACTTTCGTTCGGTCGGCCACTTGTTTAGCCACGTCTTTAGTCCTTTTTCTCGGCCAATAGCATTTGGTTTTATGGTCTTCGTCTTATAAAATTAATGTCTTTCTGTTTCAACCATTTAATTGGTTCTCCTATAGCTACTCCATTATTTTATGGTTATGACGTGTTTGGCTGCCTCATTTACAAGCGAGATGGATTGACTATTCTTTTAGATCATCACAAGAACAAACAAAAGGAGAAAATTAAGGAGATGCTATCCTATTCAATGACATCTGAACAGTGTCCTAAGCATGCGGAATAACTTCTCTCGTGCGTGTTTACGAGTGAATTTGCCAATCTCGCCAAGTTTTAGGATTAGCACTCAATTGACTACAGTGCACAGCGAAGAGATAGACCTCAAAAACGCTCAATAAACTTCAATTTCTCTTGTTTCTAGCACTCAATGACAAACAATCAAGTTAATCCTTCTTTATGTAAAAAATCTTAACGAATCTGTCAACCAACTTCTTCTTGCGGCCCCAACTTTCGTTGGTCACCTAACTATTTTAAATTTGTGGTCTCACTTTTGCAGGATTTACTTGCTTTGTTTAGAGCGTTATCTGGGTGTTTCCGATTATGATACACACAGGATATGGTTTTATAGTTGTTATGACAGAAAATTTGAACGGAAAAATCATCAACAATATTTTAAAATAGAACTTTAGAAGTTGACTATCATTAGAGTAACAAATCCTAAATAGGGGGGAACTAATGTAATTTCCGAAAATGAGAAATTTTTTTTATTTTGTGTAGTGTGTCAAATTATGTAACAGAGATGCGTGTTAAAGGAATTATGGTCTTCGCTATATATTTCTGTCGGTCGGCCATTTATTTCCTCCTGATGTGTTGACGTGGCCTCTTTCTCTGTTAAAAACATAGGATAACTCAGAGAGAGAGAGAGAGATCCGCTGAGCTGCGGAAATTACTGCTATGGAGAGCTTGGATGTAGGAATGTCATCGGGAAATGAGTATGAAGTGTTTCTAAATTTTAGAGGACCTGACACTCGTACTGGATTCACTGACTTCCTTTATCATAGCTTGACTGATGTTGGAATCTGTGTCTTCCGAGATGATGAAGAGCTCCGTGTTGGTGAAAGGATTGATGGATCGCTTCAATGGGCGATCGACAATTCTAGGATCTACATACCCATCTTCTCTCGGAGCTATGCTTCGAGCAAATGGTGTCTCCGCGAGCTTGCACAGATCGTGGCAAATACCTCCAAATCGGAAGGTAATAAAGAGATTCTACCTATTTTTTTTGATGTGGAACCTGACGATGTTAAGCTGAAAACTTCGCTGTATCGCGATGCCATACTAAATTTGGAAAGCGAGAAGAAGTTAAGCAGTGAGCAAGTAGATGCATGGAGAGAGGCTCTCATGGAAGTTGATGCAATAAAGGGGTGGGATGTGAAGAAGTACAAAGGGTAAGCTAGCTTCTTCATAGATTTTTGTTTCCCCAATCTTCCTTTAACATTCAATCATATATCTAAAACTGCCAGTATGATTGTGGTTGGACTTTCATAATAATAACAATAATAAACTACTTTGCAAAAATATGTGAAACTGCTTAACAAGGGCGTCTCATAGAATAATGATATTAATAGCTAGGTAACTCATTGATTCTGGGCAGTGGGAGGAAATAGAAGGGGATAATGAAATGTCATGCACATTCTTGTCTAATCATTTAATCTTTCAATACGTTTTCTCCTCTTGAATACAATATGTTCAACTTCTATAGTAGTTGCTTGAGAATTAGTCATAAAATGTCAATGTCAAATGCATAAATATTTGTACATCTATTTTGTGGTAACGTAATCCCAATATTGCTAATCTCTCGTTAGAATAAGGTCGAATTTCGGGCAAAGATATGGTGCACGCTTTCCCAAGTGCATAAAAAGTACGTTTTGAAGGGATTTTACTTAGAAGATCATTTATAGATCGTTAAGGTCCCACTGCTATCCGATTATTCTTTAGTCATATCATCACTTCTAGTTAGGTCATCGTGATTGTGCATCCCCATTCCCACTAAAATGGTTTTCTTTGTGGCAGCCATGGTGAATTGATCAAATTGGTGGTTGAGAAGGTTGTTGCAAAATTGAAGACAAAACATAGATCGTTGCCTGAGCATTTAGTTGGAATTGATGATCGAGTTGTGACAGTAAGCAAATTGTTAGACATCGACTCTGGTGGTGTGCGTTTTATTCAAATTCATGGCATGGGGGGTATCGGTAAAACCACTCTTGCTAAGGTTGTCTTCAACCAACTCTCTTCTCATTTTGGAAAGTGTTGTTGTTTCATTGAAGATGTTCGAGCGAAGTCGTCAAGAACTAATGGATTAGTTGAGTTACAGAAAAAATTATTATCTGAAATCGGTGTTCATGCTGGAATAGGGATCATTGATGAAATTGACTATGGAATGAAGAGGATTGGAGAAGCACTTTGCAATAAGAAAGTCTTCATTGTGCTTGATGATGTTGATAACAGTGAACAAGTGGAGAAATTAGTGGGAAAGAGTACTTTGCATTGTGGATCTAGGATATTGATTACGACTAGAAATAAACATGTTTTACAAATTAGAAGACTAAAGTATCAAATTTTGGATTATGAAATGGAGGTGATGAGTATTGACCATGCGCTTGAGCTTTTCAGTAGGCATGCATCTAATAAAGACTCTCCTTCAAATGATTATGATGATCTTTCAAAGGAAATTGTATCTTCTACTGGGAGGCTTCCGTTAGCACTTGAAGTAATTGGTTCGCTCCTCTACAACAAAACACAAGAACAATGGAGAAGGACATTGAAGGAGTTGAGAAAAGCACCTCACAATGATGTTTTTGGAAAGCTAAAGATTAGCTATGATGCCTTAAGTTTTGAGCAACAGGAAATTTTCCTCGATATTGCATGCTTCTTCATTGGCATGGATAAGAGGAATGCAATTTACATGTGGGAAGATTGCGGACTTCTTCGAGATGATGGCATTGATGTCCTCAATAGTAGGTGTTTGATAAAAATTATAGAGAACAGTAAGTTTTGGATGCACGATCAACTCAGAGATCTTGGAAGAGAAATTGTTCGTAACGAAAATCCTATAAATCCTGGAAAGCGTAGTAGGTTATGGATTAATGAGGAGATCCTTGATGCAATATCCACAAAGGAGGTAAAGCCCCTCAAGAGGAACGTAATAGTCTCTCTACTAGAAAATCCACCTAGCTGCACTAGGATGCTGTATTTGCTTTCGTCCTATCACATTTTAATGCTTTCCCTCTACAACAGAATATTGAATACCACTCATTTCTTGCTATCATTTGCAGATGAAGGGGGATGTTCGAGCACTGGATCTTGATCTATGCAAAAGTTATCTTAAGGACGTTATTGAAAGTGAAGAGATTGGAAGGTTTGAGCATTTAAGGTACCTCAAATTAAATTGGGGAACCTTCGCTGGTAACTTAGAGAATTGTCTTACAGAATTAAGATGGATATTTTGGAGTTCTCCTCCTCCGATTTTTAAACCAACAAACATGCATTCAAAGAATGTGGTCATTCTTGAATTTGAAGACGTTGACTTCATGGATGATTCAGCACTACAGAAATTTATCAAGGTATGCAAGATGCTTATTTCTTTTATATTTTTCTTGTACGTATTATTTGATTCTTCATTCATTGAATATTGCATTCATTTTGATAGATGGCAAGAAAATTGAAAGTTCTTACTCTCAAAAGTTGTTGCAACATAGTCAGAACAGCAAACTTCTCTGGATGCCCGAATTTAGAGAGGCTTACTTTCGAACGTTGTTTCAATATGAGGAAAATTGATGGCTCTATTGGGAAGTTGAAGCATCTAACTGACTTGAAGATTGATTCATGCTTTTTTCTTGAAGATTTGCCTGAAGAAATTGGGGACCTATCTAATCTAAAGCACTTCTTCATAAGTCCATGTAGTGTAAAGAAAGTCCCAAATTCCTTATGGAATTTGAAACCATTACGTGAGGTGCACTTTGTTAATTTCTTCAATCAATTTGATGCAGCATTTGCATGGGAGTTACCTAGTACTCTTGGAATGCTTCGGAAGTTGGAAGTGCTTCGAGTCAATAATTATAATTTAACAGGTCAACTTCCTTCTGAAATTGGAACCTTGCCCCTTCTAAGAATCTTAGATCTATCAAGCACTCGTGTTAGTGAAGTTCCAAAGACCATTAGCAAGCTTCCTCGCCTGCAAAGGTTGGAGTTGAGGGCATGTAATGAGATTCAAGAGTTGTCAGTGCTCCCAACAAGTTTAACCCATCTATTAGTGTCATCTCAATCATTGCAGGTAGTCCCGCATCTCTCGAACCTGACTAATTTGGTTGAGTTGGATCTAAATGATTCGGGAGAAGGAGGAAATAAACTTTGTATAGATGAATTATGGTGGATTGGGAGGTTATTCAAACTGACTAGATTGAGCATTGGACTTTGCAATGTCGTTGCTCCTTTTGAGTTGGCTTCTCTTCCTCTACTAAACCAACTTGATTTGTTTGGATTTGATCTACAGAACTTTCCGCAACTTCCTTTGTCTCTACAAAAGCTACGCCTTGATAATTTCAATCCGATCATGTCACTCTCTCTGAAGTTGATAAATTTGTCATGTTTAGAGCTCTATAAGTCTCCAATGCAAGAATTTCAACTCGATGGGCTTCAACTTCCAAATATAAAGGAGTTCCGTGTGGAAAGTTGTAAATCTCTCGAGAGATTCAGGCTATCAAGCATGAGGAAGCTGAGAGATGTCATGGTACTTCTATGTGAAAAGCTAGTTGAGATCCAATTTTCCCAGTTGGAATCAATGGAGGTATTGTCTATTGATCATTGCGAGTCCTTAGGAACGCTACTTTATGTGGGGGAAGCAGGTCATGATAATAGTGAGCCTGCTAATGAGTTGATTAGTTGTGAAGGGAGGCTAATCCTTCCATTGGGATTCTCAAATAAGTTGCATACTTTCAAACTGGGGGGTTGTCATCAGATACTTGACATACAAATTGTCGGTATGTCAGAATCATTGAATTGCTTTAATCTTTCTCATAGTCCTTCTGTGCGAAGTCTCGGTGGTTTGTCAAACTTAAAGAACCTCAAGTTACTACGCATCACTTACAACGAACAGCTACGGGTTGTCAAAGGCCTTGACGAGTTAGAGCTTTTGGAATATTTAGAAGTTTCTAGTTGTGGATCGTTGGAAAGGTTGATTGATGTATCAAGTACCAGATTGCCAAATGATTGCCTAATACTTATCTCCGGCTGCAGGAAAGACTTTCGGGGTTTCCTCGAGTCTTACAAGCGCCACAAGGTGAGTTTGGCTGAACCTTCTTTCTATTGCCGAGTAGTTAACATTTAATTAACTGAAAAGAGATATTTAGAATTTCAGCTTACTTATTGTTATCGAAACAAGGAAGAAATCATCCAGAGATAAAGATGCATTGAATTTGATCCCACTTGTCATAACACGGATCTATATTTTGGTACACCTGCAAGTTCTATTTTCCCAATCGTATGTTCTCATTTCCTTTTACTGTTTCTATTCCTGTTTTCCCTTTTTCTTTCCTGCCGGCGGATGAACAAGGTCAATTGGTAGCAAAATAAGTGGAAGAACTCCACTAATCTAGAAGAAATGCCATCCCTCAGTTTCTTATTATTTATTACGGTCTTGGATCTGAGCAAATCCTTAAAAGGCTCAAATGAAAGAAACAAGTGGAAGATCTACTCTGGGGTGGGAGATTCTGCAATGTCACCGTCGTATTCCTTCCCTCTAGAGAAGAAAAATATTTAGGAGGGAATTAGAAGGCTTCGAGGTAGATGCCACATCAGAACTTTGATTTTGACTATTACCGGATAGGCAAATATAATAGCTTTTTGTGTTTGGGTTTAGGGTGGGTAATGAAGGTGGGTGAAAACCCCACAGCTGGACAGCATGCCTTTGGCAGGTCACTCAACCTGACCGCTGTTCCAGTACCCGTCTTTTCAAATAAGAAGTGACTTACTTGGATGAATTTTGCTCTTAGCCAAATAGTATCGATTTCTTACTGATATTATTTATTACGGTCATAAGATTCGTACCGTGCAATTTTCATAGTCAAGATAGGAAGCAGAAAGATTCATGTGCTGTAGATCATTCTTTCATAGTATGTAAAGGATGCATTCTAAGCGCAAAACTCACGTGGTCCTCCAATTTAACTTCTTGTTACGGAGGATGATTCTTTATTTTAAGCTTCTGTAATACTTTTACTCAATCATGTACACAAAAACTTACTAATTGAATGGATAAGTAAAAACTGAGCAGGCTTTAAGTTTGTGATTTATCGAACTTGACCAGGGAAAACGTATGTATGCTTGTAAAATTTCAAATAGAGGAGAAAATGCAGCTCGATAAACAGCAAAGAAGCTGGGAAAGAGGATGAGGGAAGGCTTTGTCTACTTGATTTCACCGGCCGAATTCTCAATTGGATGATTTGTAGATAATATGATGAGGCTTTATGAAACTAGAGTTTATGGGAAAGAAAATGGGGCAAACAATGTAATTGTAGAATAAAACCTTAAATATATGTCCATGAGTAATTTACGAAAGAACTATACCTTCTGCAAAGTTTATACCTTAAGAGGATTCGAGGTGTGGTTATTTAGTTTAGCACTGTCTAGGCCCTGCAATTTTCTGAATATATGATATCGTTTCTCTTTTATCTTTCTTTTTTCGTCTCGAGAAAGTTTATTCCTTAAATAAGTCCCAGAAACATTATGTATCCTATTAACCATGGAAATTTTCTAGAAACCGATAAGGCATCATGCCCATAGACTATCTTATTGATCTCATGGACCAGGTAGAGTACGAGTCAACGGTCGGGTGATGTGGCTTCAATGTGAAATTGTTTGCATTTGTTGATGTGGGAAATTGAATTGATGTGACGTGTATAATCCGCGTACATAATTCTGTTCCTTAAGTATTATGGGATTCACATGATTTACGGCAATTTTTATATGATATTGGTTCCTTATATCCTTTCTTGTATTTCAATATCGACAAATGTGGTTAAAACCTATATATTTGACTTTCATTGGTATATTTCGAGCAATTTAGAACAGCTTCTATCTATTTTCCTGTATGAAAAGAGATCAAACGCGATAAGCATTGGTTGATATATATTACTGGTTGATTTTACTGCATAATTCTAATCGTGTTAATCTTTTCTTCAAACTTTCTCGCAAGATTGATTGAAATTTTATTTGTCAGGAATCTTGCTTTGACTGGATATGTTACATGTTTCGGAGGCTTGTGAAGTTTTGAAGACGACTCGGGTCATACTTACTAGCAGGCAGGTGTGGAAATAACTTGCAGGAATCCATGCACTAAACAGTCTAATATAAGGTATTTCACTGAAAAAAACTATATAGATGCCACAAGCTATTTATTGATTTCTAGTAGTTTATTTATTGATTTGAACTTGTGATATCGATTCTGAATATGACAAAATTCGATTTCTCATGCCCACGTTTGAGCTCAACTCAATAAATAGCATCCATGCTCGAGATTAAACTCTCAATTATTAAAAACTAGATCTCAATGTAATGCTTTGTCACGCTTCGAACCTCGGGCATATGCACATCCCTCGGTCGGCTAAATTGCGACGTCTCAGGATGCGTCGCGGACCCTTTCTTTTTATGCACATGTGGAAGCAAAATTTAAACATATACCCGAACAACAACAAACATGGGATAGAAAGCACGACAATCAAATTTCACCAATCATGCTTTATAAACAAGCCAAGTTAGTCCTACAAGTCTGTACACTAAAGGTCTACCTCAAAAGAACTACCAGACAACCTATACTCCTAATCCCTTCGACTCTGGCTCGGGATCCTCTACGACACCCTCTAGTATCTCTAGACTAAGGACCTAAAAAAATTGTGAACCACGATGGGGTGAGAATAAATCTCAGCGAGTCAACACCCTAAACCTCGATTAGGACGAGAATTCACTAAGAAGCGTCTTAAACATGCATCACTCATAACTTACCTCACCTCAGCGCGTTCCTGGACATTAGCACATCTTATATATCAAATGTACACAGCAAACCTAATCAATAACTGGTACACTTCATATCACTCAACAAATATTCACAGAGGTCCCAATTATAAGGCTAAATCGTTATGACACGTCCTGTTTCGTGCCACACAATTTCGTCCCATAACTCATATCGGCGATTCAATCCACATCTGATACTCACTCTCAATATCCCAACTCAATATTCAAACTAAAGGTTCTAGATGTGACCCCCACGAAGTTCCATTATCGTGTGGCATTTAGTCCTTGACCACAATCAGCAACAGTACAAGGTTCTAGAGGTGGCTCCCACGAAGTCACTTTGTCATGTAACACTTAATCCCTGACCACAATAAGCAACAGCTCAAGGTTCTAGAGGTGACTCACACGAAGTCACGCTGTCGTGTAGCACTTAGTCCTTTTCCACATATAGCAACAATACAAGGTTCTAGAGGTGGCTCCCACGAAGTCATGCTATCGTGTAGCACTTAGCCCTTGACTATGTAAGACAGTAGTGCAAAGATCTAGAGGTGGCTCCCATGTGACTTAGTTCACCATGTAGCACTTAGCCTTGATTACAATAAGCAATGGTACAAGGTTCTAGAGGTGGCTCACACTAAATTTTGTTATCGTGTAGCACTTAGTCCTTTACCTGCTCACAACCCATTCGGTTTCCTCCACCCAACACATGTGATTGCCTCGACACATCACCTCATCTTTCAATAGTCATCACATAATCACATATTCACATATTCACATATCGCCCTTCAATAGCCATCTTTTGCCATGACCATAAACTATTGCCATGGCACAACCATTCACACATCAAAATGCACAAGTTCTAAGCATGTCACAAACCAACCATATCATCAAATATGCGCAAACCAGTAAGCATTGCACCAAGAACACTACAAAACCATAACTGGCCCTAATCGGCAGAACGGTCAAGATCTCTCTGGATTAAGAGCAGTAAATCGCTCAATCCAGTACAAAAACTAGGTCCGTTTCTAGAAAGTCTATTTTCCAAAATCAGTTTAGTTTGAGACCCAAAACTTGTTCATTTGATTTAAAATTTGAGTATGTTAAACTAAAAGATGTTACAAACAACTTTTGTGAAGGAATCCTTTCAATATTCGAACCCTAAGAGTTGATGAAAATCCACAGAATCCCAAAAAAGTCACAAGTTCCAACGAGAATAGAGGTTCTATTTTGTTTTTAATGAAGTTGAAATATTATCCTTTTAAATCCATAAAATCTTGGATAAAATTTATGTTATAGCTGAAGATGTCTAAAACATTTTTCTAGAAGGAATCGACCTCAAAATCTTAACACATTTCGATTCACGAAAATGGCAAATGACGAGGGTCCAGAAACTAGATCTAAAGCAAGTCCACTGAATTGGACTAATCCATCCTCATTAGTGTTAATCTCACAAATTAGATTAACACTAATCAATATTAAGGCTAATCTAACCAATCTAGATTAGTACCAAACCATCTTAAGACTAATCTCGCTTAGTACTAATTTAACTAAGCTAATTAACACTAATCTAACCCCCTAAGTGCAATTAACAACCTAATCAAGGATTAGGGAATTACCTGGATTAGCAAATAAACGGGTTCATAGCGACGGTGACACGAAGGCGATGAAGACCCGTGTCTATAGTGGCTCCAAAAGAGGCCCGGAAGGGGTTGAAACCAGCCAACAAGCTTCACGGTTTCTTTGGAAAAACTAATTGTTTCGAGGAGCCGAGCCGCTGGTTGGGGCTAGTCTCGGCCTGGGATGGAGCTGGTTGGGGCGCCGTTGGCGAGACGTTGGCGCAGCTAAGGCGGTTGGGGAGCTGGGGGCAGCCGCTGGATGGTGGGTGGCTGCGAGAGGAGCTGCGGGACTCGGGAGCTGCTGCTGGTCATGGGACTGGTTGGTGATGGCAGCTAAGGAGTTGGAGGTTGAGCTGGTGGGTAACGTTGTAGGCAAGCTGGGGATTAAGCTATTGGTGGAGGACGTGGTGTGGCACCCCTTGACGGCCCCCGATCCGTTAGGGTCACCACAGGTACTTGTCACTTATCCTATTACATGCTAGTCCTTGAAGCTTTTTAATTAAAGTGAAACCATAGTTCATAGGGGTTGATTAATAAAATTCTTTTCCCCTTTTTCTCCTTTTTTTTTTTTTTTTTTTTTGTAAAGGTCACAGCATATCTCATCAACGGAAGTATAAACGAGTCTCACCATCCCTCACTCCAATAACAATAATGCAATGCATACCAACTACGTACCAAAAGAAAAGACAAAGCCGAGTCACTTTTATTCACATTTTCATGATGGACATCTCGGGTCGGTACAGCAAAAAGGCCAAGATTTTTAACTATACTTGGCTATAACCCTAAAGAGAACTTGACCCTATATCAAACATGTACACCCCTCCATCAACAAGCGTCGGCTATTCCCCAGAAAGCGTCAGCTCCCACTAATCATACGTGCCATCACACCCAACTCGGTGCATTGGGTGGTGGCGGCGGTAGCATCCCTAGCATCACCCCATTGCGTCGAATGTGAACAGACAAAAACTCTTGGATAACAGGGCCATCAGCGGAACCCACATCGTACATCACTAGGAAACAGACTCGGACATACACCAAACCAGGTACACTAATACAGGAATGCTCTGTGCACTCCACCTCAACGTCAATAGGTATGCCATAGAAGGTACCACGCACAACTAGTGAAAGAGGCATCTTTCTAATCTGAAATGTTAATCCCCAAAAGGGATGAGTACAACCACTCAGTAGTAAAGATCCACTAAACTACACAATGCGTCAAACAAAACAATCAAAGTATCATGAACAAAACACATATCATTCATGCATTCAAGCATACCTTACCTAATAGTCATGCGTATATCACCATGCACTCATCATTAAGCAACCATGTATATATCATTATGCAACGTGCATATACCACCATGCACTCATCATTAAGCAGCCATACATATATCACCATGCCATATGCACACATCCATGCGCATGATTCAATTTTCGATCTTTATCTTTCAATTAGATCTCATCATTTTTCTTCCCAGGGACCAATGTTTGCATCCCACAACTTATCGCTCGCATCCAACCTGGCATCGCGAGGAGCCTCCGGCACACACCTCCGGGCATCCGGCACACACACTCTAGGCATCTCGTACCCCAACTAGCATCACGAGGAATCCCCCCGGCACACACCTCCGAGCATCCCAACACTCCCAGGGCATCCGGCACACACACTCCGGGCATCCCAACACTCCCGGGGCATCATCGGCTCACACCTCCGACGGTCTCGTTATTATCTCAATTTATATTCACACATGTATCTCAATTTCAACATGGCATTTGATGCAACAATATCAAGGGTCTCAACCAGCTTTTGATGTCATATAACATGCCATATGCCACCACATATGCAGCATAATCAATCACTCAAGACATTATATTACATGGAGCAATTTCATTTATTTTTGAAAATACAGCAAATTTCGGATAAAAACATATTGCACTCCTTTGGTCATAATTCTGGAAAAATTAATAAACAGCCTTAATAAATTCTAAAAATTTGACTTGTTACATACAAGATCTAGAGGAAAATATTCCGTGAAGGACACCATATCAAAAGAACATCATACAATTCGGTACAGTCCACGCATCACAGTCTTTATAATTTCGGAATATTACCATACACAGTTTCATTCACAAATTCGGTAAAAATCCTAAATCCGCTCCAAAAATTCTGAAATTTTTATAAGTTATAGACGAAATCCAGAAGTAAATATTTCATGAAGAACTAGAAACCATATTTGTGATAGATTAAAAACTATAATAACCATAACCATCCATAACCCTCGGCACCGAATTCCAGTTCTAACCGTTTTGAATAAAGATTGTTTCACCAACCTAAACTCATTCATTTCCTCTAAAGTTTTATTATGTTACTCCTTAACATGTCATATTCAACTTTCATTCAGAACACGAGATTGAATTTCAACCGGAGAATTTTATAAAATTCACAGAATCATACTAGGTCAGCATTACGATTTCCAGATCTGACTTCTTCAAAGAAAAATAGTTTCACCGGTATATACTTGTTCATTTCTTCTGAAATTGTGATATGTTACTCTCCAAGAAGTTCTCTAGAACTTTCATCAAGAAGTCGAAATGAAATTCGAACTAAAGAGTCGCATGCAGCTCACGAATTCATCAAAGGTCGGACTGCCTTTCTAGAAAACATAATGCAAGGCTACCATATTTTTCCCTAGAGCTTCAAATTTCTTCACTTCTATCACAACCAAAGTTTATCATCCCTTACAACACATATCACAGCAAGCAAAGGTAGGTTTATGGACTCTACTTGCCTCTAATCCGAGCACAACACAGCAAGCCAAGATGGCAGGGTAAGGCGGGACTCGGCGGCTCGACGGCGGCGACGAACGGCAGCAAACGGCCTCCCTCTTCCCCTTCTTCTCTCGCTCGCTTACTCTCTCCCTTTCTCTCTTCCTCTCTTTCTCTCGGGCGGTCACTCTCCCTCTCTTTCCCCCTTTCTCTCGTGCGACGCACCACCTGCTCAATCTGCCCCTTCTTCTTTTCTTCCCCCTCATGATTAGCATGTAATCATTACTTTGCATGCAAGATGACACTTGGTAAGTCCCCTAAGCCACTTGTTAATTGCCATGCAAGAGGATGGGCTGGTTGGGCCAGCCTCTCCTCTTCGGTCGACAACCCATTGGGCTCCTTGGGCCGGTCGGACGGCAGCCCTTTCCTTTGGGCTTCGCGGGCCAGGCCATGGGCTAGTTTGGTCCTTAATTATTTAGCCCACCATCATTCCTAATAATCCCACCTTAATTTACTACTTATATAAATACCTAATTACACTTATTCACTTGGCCATAAAGCTTGCAACATAAATCCAAAAAAATCAAATCCATAAGGTGCATAGCCAAGAACAAAATTCTCATTATCAAATTATCCTATAGTACCAACTTTGATAACCCAAGAACATAAGATATCTTTCTATTAAAGTGTTCGGCCTTAATCTATTACAATTTTTCGGTCTAGAGGCCACAACATACTTCAACGACACAACCATTCACTTTTCCATAGGTCGTAATGCTTCTAGAAATTGCCATGAAATTTTGGGATGCCACACGTGGGTGATGTTGGATGGATGGAGGTGTGCGACAAGACCAAGAGGAAAGGAAATGAAGAAACTGTAGAAGGAAGAAATGGCTGCTGGAGGGGAAACGTGAGGGCTGTTCGGCTGAAGAAAAAGGAGAGGGGAGTCTCACGTAAGGGAGGAAGAGGGAGTGGATAGATAGAGAGAGGGGGGGACAAGAGGAGAGGAAGTCAAGTAGCTGTCCAATGGTGTCTCAAGGCAAATATCAAAGTGATGATTACATGTCCACATAAGTCCTCAGCCCCCAAATGTCAAGGCAGCCACCAATGGTGATTTTCCACCATTTCCTCACCCAAAACCAACCCAAAATGAAGGCCAAATAATAGCAGCCAGCAGCCCTACGAATTTCTTGAATTTCTTCTTCAATTTCACACCAAATAACTTCAATTTAATGGCCCCAAAAAGCCACGGCAGCAGCCCACACAATTTCCCTTCAAGCCTTCACAAAACAACTCAATTAAAAGGCCAAAAATATTACCCCTGCTGTCGATACAAATTTGCACCCATTTCCTTCCAAATTCTCACCAAATAAACCAAATTAGCATCCAAAAATGCCAACTAAGGTGCCCAAATGAATTTCCATAATTTCCCTCACCAACTCACTCATTTTGAAGGCCAAAAATCCACTTAAAAATGCCCCTCCGAATTTCCTCGATTTAAATTTGCCAAATTTCGATTTTCTGTAAAAATTCCCAGCTCGACGGAATTTCTTCAAAAGATAAGACGAGGTCCTAAAAATAAATCATGACATGCTCGAACGTTCGATTCTCGAAACCGAATCCAATTTCGTGGTTAAAATTGACCGGATGCGATTTTAGTCCAATCTAACCTACCAGGTAACTTTTAGGGATTTTACCGCGGTTATATCCCTTAACGGCTTCGCCTATTAGGTTAGTTAACGCGGGAGTAATTAGCTCAGAGAAAAAGGATCATAGGCACGTCGGCAAAAAGCCCATTTCATTTTATCGAGACGGGGTTGAAATTTCAGGATGTCACATGCTCAACTCATCTCAAATTCTCATAAAAAATACAAAAAAAAAAAAAGTAATATTTTTTGTAAGGACCCCAACTCTATCTTCAAGGTCTTTAATAGTAGAGGTTATTTTCGCAACGTCTTAGGCACGTCGCCATCCTATTTCTTTTTAATTTTTGATTTAAGCACATGCGGAAGCGTACATACAACACTCAGACAATAATAAACAGCTAGGAAAATAACCACATGTGAATACACAATTAAATTAGTTCTATTTACAAGCTTTTTTGTCACGGGCTATTATATTTACAACCACTATATGTTCTATGCTCAAAATATAACAACCTCGTTCCGACCCAGTTTTTCAGAACGGAATTATTCTGGTAAGTGATTGTTAGACGAGAGTGTTTTGAGGATTGATAGGCCACGAGGACATCGGGGAAGACTATTTAGGGGCAAAAACTCAATTTTTCATTGGCAAGGGCATTTGAGTGTGGAAAAGTGGAAACGAGCCACAAACGAGGACCCATTAGGCCCAAACCTAGTGGGCAGCCTAAGGCCCACACGCCCAAGGGGTGGGCGGTCAAGGGAGGCCCATGGGCCCTTCAAGCCCATCAAGCCCACTTTGAACAAGATCTTGACATTAAATGCACAAAAGGATATGAATAGTGCATGAATAGTGCAAAATCTTGGTGAAATGATCGAAATGCCCTCCTATTGGACTAAAGACAAAGGGGTAAAAATGGAAAAGGGCAAGGAAGGGGGCGGCACTTGATTGAGAGGCAAGGAGGAAGGGGAAAAAGCCTACCTAGCCTAGCCTAGTCTTCACCCATGTACTTGAGTGCAAATCCCTTCATATTTTGCTTCTAAAATTGGATAACCTTGATGGACAAGGGACAAGGGATGTGATGGGGCATTGATAGGAGACTTGACCTCACTCTCTCTCCTCCCTTTCCCCCCTCATGTCCGGCTCTCTCTCTCTCTCTCTCTCTCACTTTCACTTTCATTTTCTCTCTTGGACTCTCCTTTCTCTCCCTCACCTTGAGTAGCCGAACCCCTCTAAGCCATTTTCATCTTCATTCAAGCTTGTTTCGCCCACATTTTCTTACTGGCGACTGCCCATTGAGCCCTTGTTGCCAGACCGCGATTTGCACCGCCACCTCGTTGCTCAAAGACAATCGACTAGCCTCCTCGAGGGCTGTTTGGTGTTGTTCGGCCCTCATCGGAGCTCCCTCTTGCTTATTCCTTATCCTATCTAGTCCTTTACGAAGCCTGAAGACTGTGCTGACGCCGAAGCACCGCCGAGCCGCCACCGAAGCCACGACCAGCCCCGTTCAGCATAGAGGACACACAACCAGTAGCCTTTAGCTGCTATCTAGTCTTGTTGTTCCTTCCCCCGACATGTGTTGAAGCCTGGACCATTCATGAGTGGCTTTCTAGCCTTTGCCTAGGGCCTCCGTTACATTTAGGGAGTAGTTTAGGGTAGATTAGTGGTAATCTATGTTGTTTGGATGATGTGCTATATGATTTGTGGTTGAGCATGTTATTTAGGCTATGTGACATGTGATTTTGTGGTTAAATATGCTTTTAGGTTATGTGACATGTGATTCTATGGTTAAACATGCTATAGAGGTTGTGTGCCATGTGGTTCTATGGTTAAACATGTTGTTTGGATTATGTGACATGCAACTTAGCAGTTATCCACTCAATTGGATGATGTGCCATGTGGATTAATGGTTAAAAATGATAAATGGAATATATGCCATGTGAATTAATGGTTAAACATGATATGTGGATTATGTGTCATGAGTTTGGGAAGTGGATGGTGCATATGTGTGTGATATAAGTAAAATAATTGTATGGAACGATGGCATTTGGGAAGGGAAGTTGCATATCGCATGAGTATCACTTGGGTTAAATGAAAAAGATAAGAAATGGAGTATGTAATGGTATGCCCGTGTGATCACCTAAGACCCCGATACATTTTACGCAAGATGTGAACCTTAATTGGACCTAATTAAATAATGCACTAAGCTAGATAAATCCTACAATCTAGTTAACCCTTAACTAAACTAATCTAACCACCTAATTAGCCTAATTAACCATCTAAATCACTAATTACACTAAACTAACTACCTAAACCAATCTTAAGCTAAACTAAACCTATCATAAGCATCATTAACTCCCTAAGTAGAGTTTAAAGAGTAAACTCACCGGATTTGCGAGTCAATGAGTTCACGGCGACGGCAACGCGGAGGCGAGTGAGACTCGAGTCTAGAGCGACACCAAGGGAGGCCGGGAAAGGGTCGAAAATGG
This sequence comes from Eucalyptus virginea, assembly GCA_014182375.1. Classification (NCBI taxonomy): domain Eukaryota; kingdom Viridiplantae; phylum Streptophyta; class Magnoliopsida; order Myrtales; family Myrtaceae; genus Eucalyptus; species Eucalyptus virginea. The sequence goes on along the minus strand of CM024517.1, from coordinate 14,965,052 downwards.
GCCATGAAGTCTCAACTCTAAGCTAGAACTTCGATTCTGTCCATGGGCTGAGAGGGCTGGACCAAAGGCTCGGCTTGGCTAGAATGGGCCAAGCGGGAGGCGGACAGCAGTAACGGAATTAGGCGAGGCTGCTAATGGCTCGAACGAACGGCGGAGGAGGCTCGACGGGCTGGACAGAGGGCTCGAGACAACATGCTGGCATGGACGACGACGTGCAAGCGGGACGGGCATGCGGGCGTGGCGTGATGGCTCCGGCGGACTCGGCGGTGCTCAGACGGGCGTGAGGGGCGGTTGACGGTGACTAGCTAGTTTCTCTGGTTTGTTGGCTGGTCTTTTGCTTCTAAAATAGCAACAATGGAGGAGGATGAGGCAAAAAGGAAGAAGAAGAAGTTTTGTTGGCTTAAGGGGGAACAAAAGGCCACAAAGTCTTCTCTAAATATCCAAACACTCAAGTGGCTGCCCTACCACCTTTAGCCTCATCCACGGCCAACTTTCCCTCACCAATCTTCTCCAAGAAGCTTCAAATGGTGCTGAAATGTTGCACCCCACCAAGGCATACGAATTCTGTGCATTCCTCTTCAATTTCAACTCCAATTCAATCAAATTGGTCCCAAATCAATGGCCAAAATGCCAATGAGGATGCCCACATCAAATTCCATGATTTTCCTCACCAATTGATCCATCTTGGATGCCAAAAGCACACTAAAAAATAGGCCTCCGGATTTCCCGGTCCAAAATCGCCCAAACTTGAATTTTTGCCAAAAAGCCGGACTCGCCGAAAATTCTTCAGAGGATGAGTCGACATTTTTAAAATAAATAGTGACATGAAAAAACTTTCAATTTGTGAAATCGGGTTCAATTTCGTGGTTAATTTCAACCGAATGCGATTTTAGCATGACCTAACCTACCAGGTAGCTTTTAGGAATTTTTTTAGAGTAATTGACCCGTGGTCGATTATTTTCAAGCCACATTGTACATCTTCGACTCATTTGTGACTTTCGGTTGTTGTGAAAATCTCGAGATTTCAAATACGGGCACAGGGTACAGAAACGATAGAAAAATTGGTTTAGTGTCGTTCGACAATAATTTTGCAATTAGGTGGAATCACCCACACTCTAATCACATGCCTCTATTGAATCGACCTATCTCTGGTCTCTAATCGATTTTGACTGTGCTGTAATAACCCTTGCAGATTAGCATCATCAAGCAATCGAGTTCTGGTTGAATTCTCAAGTCTATCGTGTTTAGATTCCTTAATGACTTTACCTGATAGATTAGTTATCTCGTGAGTGATCAACTCAGAGAAAAAGACTATAGGCACGTCGATGAAAAGCCCATTTCATTTCATCGAAAACAGAGTTGAAAATTAGGATGTCACGGCCGGTGGGCACAAGCCTTGCCCTCACCGGATTTGGCCTTGGGCGAGGTGGAGCCTCGGGCCGCCTCGCCATAAGTTGACATGGAGCTCGCCAGCCTATGGCGAGGCTCGAGTTGGCTGTGGCTGGTCGTCAACCGCGCCGTGGCCGGCAATCGCAAGGAAGAAGAAAAAGAATTGGGTAGAAAAAGAAAAAGAAAAAGAAAAAGAAAAAGAAAAGAAATTAAAAATCAATTTTACAAAATAAAAAAGAAAAAGAAAACATAATAATAAAAGCAAAATATATTTGGTGAAAGAATATAAGGTGGAAGAAGTTATGGAAAATGCCTTTCACTTTTTAAAAATAAAAAACATTTTCCTCACTTTTGAAGTTGCTTTTTCTAATAGCGGAAAACATTTTCTTTGATTAATTCATTTTCCGTGAAACGAACGCTAGATAATTCAGGAAAATGTTTTCTCGGAAGTTATTTTCCATGAAACGAATGGAGTCTTAAGTTATATTGACTTCTTACTTATACTAGTTATTATGGAGATGAGATTGGTAATTTGCAATTTTCATAGCTATGATAGGAAGCTAAAAAAATCATATACTCGTTTCACGTGTTGTAGAAAATTTGCTCAAAGGACACTCTTAGAGCATAACTCACGTGGTCCATCAATTTAACTAAAGTGGTGTTAAGTTATTTTCTTCTATCCATTTAATTACACCTACTAATCCTTGCTGTTGCGGATGATGATTTTTGTTTTTGACTCCTACGACACCATGTTATATGTACAATAAAGCTTACTAATTGAATCGATAAGCACCAATAGAGCACGTTTCAAGGTTGTCATCTATAGAACTCGATCAAAAAAATATATATATATCCATGCACAATTTCAAATAGAGGAGAAATTGCAGGTCAATAAACAACAAAGAGAGAAAGAGGAGGAGGGAAGGCTTGTCTACTTTACGTCAGTAAGAGAATTTTCAGTTTGTTGATTTGCAGTTAATATGATGGGGCTTTGTGAAACCAAAGTTTATGGAAAAGAAAACCGGGCAACGAAGTTATTGTAGAATGAACCTGAAATGTGTTTCAGAAAGTAATTCATGAAAAAACTACACCTGCAAAGCACGGTCTTGCCAATGCCTTTTTTCTTCTTCTTTTTTTTCGGACTAAAGAAAACGAGACCTAATGTTTGATTGGTGGTGTGGTTATTTAGTTTAGCATTGTCCAGGCCCAGTAATTTTCCGATAATAAGATATTGTTCATCTTCTTCTTTGCTTTTTCCTGTTTTCCTTTCCTTTTTCATAAATGAGAAAGTTCCAAATTTGTAGCGAGTCTACAAGACAAGGTCAGTTTCTACCGCAAATGATTTAAAAAACTTCAATGCCTAGAAGGGATATATAGAATAGCTTGGAATCTCTTTTAAAATGCAATTTTCATTTTATTTGGAGCGAATTGATTAGTTCAGCATATCCTTTATGTAATATTATTCATTATGGAAATGAATTTGGAGATTGCGAATTCTACCATGAGCATAGAACATTAAAAGAATGAGGTATTGATTTCACAACTCGTAAATTTTTGCCAACTGGAGGTGTTTCAAGAACACAACTTGCATGGTCCAATCGTCCACTAATCAAGCGACTTATGTCCTTGATGGAATTGAGTGTTACTTGAATTTGCATGTGGTTGGTCCGGCCATGTAGGATGTGTGTTCCAAAAGCACCTCAAATACTTTATTTAAGATTTTCATGTTTTGATGTAAAGGCCACTTCAAACAGGAGCAGGAATTAAAGCGGAGGAGAATGCTGGGGAGAGTGTCGCTCCTGTTGAAAATTGGAATTGTAACCGGTCTCTCGGCCGTTTTCCTTCCGAAAGCCCTCGCTATGAACAAAAAGAGAATTGGAGCTTCTGGGCGGTAGTTTCTCATTTCGGCATTTTTTTTTTTAATTTTTTGAAGACTGCGCCGCTTTTTTTTTTTTGGTCCTGGATTGAGGAAGTTGGGAATTGCCTGATTGGTCATTTTGGCTGTTGAGGATAAACAGTGAAGTGAAAGACGGCAGCTAGGTTTTTTATTTAATTCTGTTTGAAATTGGGTTGTGAATGTGATCATTCGGGTAGATGTAGAATTGTTAAATAACACTGCAATTTGGAGCAATTTTGTTGCTGTTTTGCTAGATTTCTTAATGCAGTTAACTAATTTGCAGTCTCATCGGTGAACCAAGTTTCAATTTTTGTTAGCTTTGTTGTTGATTCTTCATTTCTTTTGCATAATAATTAATTACTTGAGAGCAAAAGTTCTCTCTCTCTCTCTCTCTCTCTCAAGTTGGTTTATCAGCTAGTGAGATTCTGTCCCTCGCAACCCCATTTTCATGAAGCAAGACATTTGTGAGACTTATTTTACGGGTTGATTGAAAAAAGTTACTTCAAACAGGAACAGGAATTAAAAAGCAGAGGGGAGGACAGGGGAGAGTGTCATTCCAATGCCTGAGCTTCAACAGTTACCGTCCACTGCATCCTCCCCAGTTTTTACCTTTTCGATCAACCTCAAAACAGGAATGAAAGCAGAGGAGAAGGCAGGGGGGAGTGTCGTTCCAATGCCGGAGCTTCGACAGACTGTAATGTCGATTACGGGAAAAGATGGCAAGCTGGCTGGTTCTTTGACAGCAGAAATAGTGAGGCCCCTCTACGAAAGAAGTCAGAAGGAAGCTGGCTGAAAGCAGAGCTAGAGAGTATAGAAACACTCGAAAATGCAATGGAGGATGATATACTTTGCCCCCTTTTGTAATCGATGCCAATGGCGTCTAGCCAAGCAAACCCAGAAGATGCCACCGTTGACCGGGGAAAAAGGCCCCCGTCGCATGTACTGTACTTGTTGCCTATGTGTTTTTGCCTAGAAGGCATTCGTTTCTTTGCTTCGTCTTTGGATTTAAGCTTGGGTTTTGGCTCCAAAACGAATATGCACTTAAAAGAATGTGATCTTTCTTCAATTTTCAGACGATGGCTTCATACATGATTTGAAATTAGGTAGCTTAGTCAAGGTGTGCCCTGCTTTTTTCTATTCTATTTAACTCATAGGTGATCATTCATCCAATGAATAGTGGCATTTCTTTTTTTCCTAATAGATGGCGGTTGAATTTGAATTTTTTTTTCCCTTCTCTGTTGTCCTCACATAATCACAAGACCAAACTTCTTTGGATGGTTGACCTTAGAGAGCCTCACTTTCCAACACAATTAGAAAAATTGACAGCTCTATTGGGAAGTGAAAGTATTTGCCCGACTTGAATATCAATGGTTGCCATCATCTTGAAGATCTGCCCAAAGAAAATGGAGGCCTCTAGAATCTTCATTGCATGACTTTAGGTTGGTGTCGTCAAGAAAAAAATTACTAAATTCCATATGGAAGTTGAAATTGTGATGTAAAGAAAATGGAGGCCTCGTGAATCTTCACTATATGCTTACTATTCATGTTCTAGGCTCTTTTTATTATTATTATTTAGTTATTTATGTATTTATATATAAAAATATTTATTTAATACATAACGTGAAATTCTCTATTTTTGAAAAAATGACGTGTTGGTATATTGTGTGATGTCGCATGTGCGTGTCGGTGGTGCTCCATAGATGAGGTCTTTCCTCTGGTGCCGATAGCCTCTGCAAAAAGAAGAAAAAGCCAGAGGAGGCATAGGATTGCGAGGGGGCAGGTGGCGGCGTGGTCCGTGGGTCGGATCAGTCCGGCCGGCAAGCTGGCAGTGGCGGAGGCCATGCGCTCCTGCCGATCGCCCTTAAAAACGAGGGGCTTCGCTCATTTGGGGGGCTTCTTCTTCGGCTAAGGGAGAGCAACCGAGAGAGAGAGACAGAGAGAGAGGGAGAGACAGTCTGAGAGCGAGGAGGGCTCCAGCGATCCGGCCGCACCCGAACCCCGTCCGACGACTCCCGGCCGCGTTCTCGAGCCCGCAACTCCCGCTCTCCCCGCACCAAGTCTTCGGTGGGTCACGTTCCTTCTTTTGATTTTGCGCGGTTCGGGCCGTTTCTCCGAGGATCTCGGCTCGGAGGCATGCGACGACCTCGCTTCCCATTCGCCGCAGCCAAGCTGGTTAGGGCCACCTCTGGCGACCGAGCTCGCGCTCCCCTCTTCCCCTTTTGATGTTTTGTTACACCCGGCCTCTGTTCAACCGAGACCGAGACTTTTCGTTTTCCGTTTTTGCTCGTGTTGAATGTAAATAATTCATCTCTGAGTTGGCCTCGAGTGTTTCTTGTGCATCGTGTATTGATTGTGACTCGAAACCGTGTCTTGACTGCGTCCGTGGCCTCCCTTTCGGCAACGCCCTCGGAGTGCTTGATGAAATGCCTGAACCGGATTCACATTGTCTTCTTCGATTCTTGGTCCGTTCTGAGAGTATTTTGGTCACTAGACATGGCTTTGTGATGTTTTCGTGCTGTCCTATTACTTGGCATGTCGTTTCTTTGTGTGGCTGTTGCGCATTCGTTGTTTGGGCGCTGGACATAGGCATTTTAGCGGGTAGATACGTTCAAGGTGGTGGCTGCGAGTGCGGCGGGTGGCTTTGTTGCGGTGACTGGAATTAGCCTGTGATGGAGGACCAGCGGTGGATGTAGATTGATTCACTGTGAAGTACAGCGTTCGGGTTCCAGCGCTTTGGCTCGGCTCCCCGATCTGCTTGGTGGAAAGATGGTGGGAAGTGCGTAATTGCGTATAGGCGGAGAGCAGTGGGGGAGATCGACCATATTTTAGAGAGAGAAGAACATGGGAAATGAGCTTGGGTTGAACTTTAGTAAATCTAGGTTGGGCTTCAGTTAATTGAGTCTGGACTTGTTTGGTTTGGGCCTAATTAGTTTGTTGAGTTTGGGCAGCTCGGTTATAATAGCACTGGAAATGTGGGCTAGGTTCATCTAATGGTTTGGCTGATTTTTATAGTGGGCTGGTGGCTGAGTGGCATATTTTAAAAAATGTTCGTGGGCTAATTTGGTTAATTCGAAGTGGGCCTTGTGGCCGATTCGGTTTTTTAGTCCTACCCGGACCGATAGGGTCCGGGTCGGTTTAGTCGGGCCGGATCTCCTGACCCGGTCCGAATTTCTTTTTTCTTATATATATGATATTAAAATTCACAAAAGATATTGATTCGAAAAATCATAAAAACATAAAATTTTTTTTTAAAAAATCATAAAAATTTTAAAATTCTGGAAATTCCAAGAATCGAAATATTCAGAAAATTCTAAATTCATAATAAATTTAGAAAATCCATAAAAATATCTAAAAGATAAAAAAAAATCTCAAAAATGTTGAAAATTTTGAAAATTCATAAAATTAAAAAGGTTCCAAAAATCAGAACTCTTCGAAAGATTGAAAGTAGACTTTTTGGGTTGTTTCCTTTAAAAAAGTGGAAGCCTCTTAACTCTAAAATTGTGCTACAAAATTGAACAAGCCTTTAAGGCTTTTTACTCAGACAATTTGTGTTTGGCGGTCGGGATAAAATTCGGGATAGGATATGATTTATCCTATCCTATGCTTAGTGTTTGCTCATGATAGGATAAAGTCGGATATAAAGGGATATAGGCAAGGATAAAATTATCCGTGGGGGAGGTAGAATAAATGTGGATAGGATTTTAATGTCCATATCGGAAAGTTATTTCTCTCTAATAAAAAACTTATTAAATTAATAAAATTGAAATGATATTTCAATATAAATAATATTTGAATTATAATATAAGAAATTAAAAATAAAAAAATTCATTTTTAATTAATCATATTTTAATTTATATATTCAATTTTAATTTTATCTTATAATAAACATTCAATCTATAAATTAAATAGTTATATCTATTATATATTTTAGGTATTTTTGTATTTTAGGTATGTTAGTACATTTTACTATTTGATAAAATTTTATTAAATAATGATGAAAGGAGAAAAATAAATAATAAAGAAAATAATATAAAAAGAGGAAAAAAATAAAAATAAAAATAAATTAAAAAATAGTGTTACGAGAGATTTTCACCATAATGTTACGAGATTTTCACCATCTCCGTTTATAAACATTTAAGTTCATTTATAATGATATGCCGTTTATATAAAAAAAAAATGTACATGATATGATGAAAAACATATCCGAAACTTTAATATTGCGATTCACCAAACAATGGACGGGATATAAAAAAATCCAAGATTTCATATCCTATCCTATCCAGTCCTATCCTAGTTAGAAATCCGGATGACCAAACGTAGCCTAGGGTTTTAATTGTCCTCAAGGACAATTCCCTTGGTTGTGCACTCTTCCCTTTAGTTTAGTTAGCATTGGCATCTATCTTTTTCTTAGTATTAGGTCTTTGTCATGCCATGCAATTTATTTAAAGCTTTCCTTACTTATTGATTGTTATGCTAATGATTGTCATCTGCATGATCACCTTACATGTTGGTGAATAGCTATCAAATTAATTCAAACTGTTTGATAAAAATCTTTTTGAAATGAATAAAATTAGGTATTGAAAAAGAACTAATTAGTTATAGTGTAATCAGGTTTTCGATACTAAATTCTCTGGTTGCGTAACTTCACTTGATTTCTAGCCAACCCTAATAAGGTAGTGGCAACTCATTTTTGAAAATTTTTTATATCGTCAATTTAAACATCTAATGTCACATGAGGTATGAGTTTGGGAGAACCCACATATAAATTATTGGCCTTAGACTCGTCCTTTAGGCAATATTTGCTAAACCTATGTATTCCTTTGTACCGAGGGGTAGGTTGTGCAACCATGCAAATCAAACTGGAGGATATTTAGAAATGATGAGGCAATTCTTCACTACGGTTCCACTTAACTTGTCCAGATCAAAAATTGCAACTGCCCAGACTTTTTCCTCTCTTACAAAATGTGTGGAACTAATTGTTTCTTTTCTAAGCTACAATTCCTACCCAATAAATTAAAATCATTATTAATTACTATTTGGTCGAAAATTTCTAGTTATATTGTGATGTATTACAAACCTATTAATTTGGATTGGGTGGACTTCATGTGAAGCTTTTATTAGTTAATTTGACTCTTTTCACAATATTGACATCTAATTTTTGGTAACCCTAGGAAAATAAAAATAAAAATCGCAAAAAAAGAAGAAAAAAACAGGGGAAAATCAATCTGATTAATTATGCATGGAAGTTCGAAATTTTGATGAATATTCAGATTTTGATAAATGCAGAATCAATTAAAAATCAAGTGAATAAGAGGCAAGAATTTTAACAAAAGGAAAGGAATTGAAGCAAAATCGAGCTGATTGCGAAATCATACTCAATTTATAATCATAAATCAATGTAACAGAAAATAGAAATTCGGAAAATACCATAGAAAGCGACTATTTGGAAACACTATAAAAAGAAAGCCACAATTTTCGTGGCCAAGGGAGGGGAATTCGAAAAATTCAGAGAAAAAAAACAGAATTCGTGCAAGGGAAAATTCGTGCAAAAGAAAGCCGTGGAGGGAGTTTTTGTTTTTGTTTTTTTTTTTATTTCCTTTGGTCTTTTCAAAGTCAAAAAAAAGAAAGAAAGTTTTTGCTTTTGGCTGAAGGGGATAGAAAGTACATGAGCAGCAGAGAGAGGGATGTGCGACTGGACAGGTGAGAGAGAGAGAGAGAAAAAAAGGAAACGCTTCGTCTTCTTCAGCGAGCCATCTGCTGCCCTGTCGCTGCGTTGCTCCGGTGCCCTCCGACGATCGCGCCCGCGCCGCCGCACTCGCACCGCCGCGCCCCGCCTCGTCTGCTGCCCGCACCGACCCGCGAGGACCTGACGCCGCTCTACCGATCTCGCCCGCGACGCTCGCAGCGCTGCCTCTGCGTGTCCGACCACCTGAAGCCCGCGATCTGCAACTCGCAAGCACCCCCCACCCCCCGACGCTCCCGGCAACCCGCTGATCCGGCCACCATTCGCCTCCGCCTGCAAGCCAGAACCCGAGTGTTCATCATCCCAGGAATTCTGAATCGTGTCATCTCTTACCGAGTGTTCATCAAGCTCTGCCTCGCCTTCCCATTCATTGTCTGGCATCGAAACTTCAATTCCGTCAGAATAGCGCGGGAGCTCATCCATTGGGCAAATCTGAACCTTCATGTGCCCAGGCAAACCCGGGCAACCAGCAGCATGCTTTGTGTACTTTGTTGAAAAGTAGTTCACTCTGATGTTGAAACTAGTTTCCAGGGAAAGAATGTGTCAGTTCCGGGCAGACCGTTCTCAACCCTAACAACCGGCACAGTCCGACACAGGTAAATAAACGAGTGGAAGAAAAAGGGAATGCCGGTAAATACCTTTGCCAGTATGGGAGATTAAGCATGGTGTACGCCAGTTTAAGTCTGATATTGGACTAGCAGTACATATGTTTCCACCAACTGAAGCAACATTCTTTATCTGTGTTCCAGCAAACCATTTGAGCTGTTCAATGAAAGCTTTACATGTCGAGTTTTCATGATAAGCTCGCTCTGTCACAACCTTTCTGAAAACAGTCAAAAGATCGGACAATCTTACTGCAGCACCAATCTCTGCTCCATCATCCTTCACATTCAACGCATTTAATTCAGGAACATGCATAGTAGATATCAAAACTGGATAATGCATTCTCTTGAGCCTCATCTCGATTCCAACCTCAGTATTGCCAACTAGCAATTTGGCATCTGGATATCTTGATTTTAATTCCAATACCTGCTTAAGTAGCGAGGGTCTGTACCACTTGAGACCATTGAAGCCGCTCAAACTCAAATAAGATATCTTCCTCAATAACAACTCGGGGAAATATAAGCTCCTTTTCTGCATATAGGCTACCAGCCAAAGACACTAATAGAATGAAGAGGAAAAACAGCATGCTTAGTGCAAAACAAACAAAAACCATGCGTAAATTACTTGAACTGGGTGCAGGCCATGCGTTTGATTTCCAATTCCCTCAACTGTGATCACATGCATTCCTTCAACTGAATATAGCGGAGCCAAGCATGCATTGACGGCATAATGGCTGTAAGAAGTAGACAAATAACTAATTCAGTAATTTTGAGTACAGACAGAAGTCTAAACCCTCAATTCATGAAAACTTGATCGAGAAAGCGATCGATTGACTCGTGCTCGCGAACGAACTTCGAAAAATTGCTATTGAAATTGTTCTTTCAATTTCCGAACTCGAAGAGCGGAGACATGGGAGGGGAAGCCGTAGATGCAGAAGACCATTTCCCAAGCTTGCTTTCGCTTGGTCCTCCACGCTCCGCACATCAATTCCCCGTTGTGTTACTTGATTCGCTGTCTAGGGTTCACCGTGAACCTGTCCGAGATAGACACAGAAATCACCCCGCCGGTTTCAAGATCAGCTCGCCGTCGACAAGAGATGCACAAGAGAGCCAAACCCATCGCCGGATCACGATCGGCGACGGGAAGTGAACGGTGATCGGAGCCCAAACAAGGAAGGGGAGGAGGGAGGAGAGATGTTACCCGATGTAGGTTTGACCCTTGTGGCGAGGGCTGAGGGAGACCAAGAGGTAGCACGCGAAGAACTTTCCATTCCCATCTCCATCTCCAACTCCTTTTCCTCCTCCTCCTCCTCCTTCTTCGATCTCCGTCGCGGAGATTCCGGATCCGGCAAAAACAGCAAAAGATGGGGAGAGAGACAGACAGAGACAGAGGGGACAACCTGCGCTTCGGAACGGTGAAGGAAAGAGATCGCGGATGGCGGAAGGGACGACAGCAAAAGCCCGGCTATAGAAAAAGGCAGAGCGATGGAAGGGGGAGAACAAGATCTAGGTTTTTTTGTTTTCAACGTGGGTAAAAGTGGGTTTCCAATAATATTTTGAGGGTAAAATAGACAATTTGCTATTTTCATTAAATGAGCTCTTCAGCATTCCGAAAATGCCGAGCCCTTGAGCTTTCATTTCTAAGGGCTGATTTTCAATTGAAAGCCCTTGAAGGATAGTTTGCCAAACACCTCGATTTTAGGTGAAAGGGCTTTGGGGCTTTAAAGGGCTTTCTAAATGCCCATCTAAATACACCCAAAAGACTTGAAAATCAGCAATATAAACCAATCTACGGCCCACTAAAGGTTTTGCTTTTTTATTTTGGGAATTAATAAATACATTTTCAAGCATTCCTATTTTGATGTGCATATGAGGTGAAAATAAATGCCACGTAAAAAGGAGTATTCAATGATTTTCAAGAGAGGAGGTCATGTATCAATTGGCAATAGTTGGCCTTCTTAACTATCTTTTTTTTTTTTTTAAAGAGGTGCATGTTTAGTAGGAGGAAAGATAGTCAACCGAAAAGAGTGGATCATGTGCGCCAGCCAAAATTAGAATTTCCCCGGAAACATTAGATCCTCCACTGCCTTCATCTTAATTATGGATTACATGGACATGGCACTCCGCGGACTCCAAGACAGCTAAAGCCCATCAAGCTTTACAGCTAAAGATACGAAGATAGTAAAAAGGAGCAAGACTTCGAATTCTTAATGATGTTGAATTTAGTGGGGAAAAAAAAACCAAAGATACAAAGAAGAAACCATGTCAGTGAAGGCCCCGAAAGCCAATGTCAAAAGATATGAAATGATTATAACTGGGTAGTCTTAGGGGACTAGATATTGAAGATGCTTTTCTCAGTATGTGGCCCCTTTCACTTTGACAAATCCGTCTCAACTAGAGGGAGCGTAGGGTCATGCTCGTCAGTTCAATCACATTTGCCTGGGGTACCATTTTGGACAAGTCTTAGAGAGAATGAGGCTGGACCATTGACCTGTCACGACTTTACTCTGAATTGTTCAAAGTTCTAACTCGTCAATTCTCTCATCTAATTTGGTCTTCCTAGTATGCTTTTTTTTCCTCCGTTGCTCTATTTATAAGATTTTTCAAAACACTTAAATTTTTGCAATGAGAAAGTATTTCTCAAAGTACTGGCGTGGAATTATTAGATTATCGTGCTGGTATGGAATTATTGGATTATCGGGCACCTTTTTCTTCATAGTTAAATGTGCCTATTCTAATGATGAATAGTTTTGACTGGTTAATTGCTCTGTTATCTCATGCCTGTGCAATGGTAAATTTTCTGTCAAATATGCTTAATAAGCCCCCTTAGAGTACTAGATAGCGTGGCCATCCTTGTGATATTATTACTGGAGATCATACTTCCTTAGCAATACTTGAAAGTGGTGCCCAAAACTGGGAGGTCCGTATTATTATGAAGGCATGTTAATTGTCCAAACTCCCATGCTTTTTTAGATATAAATTATCTAACGAATTCCTCAAATGCCTCTAGTCTTCCCTATGAAGAGAATGGGCATTTGGATCATTTATGCGCAAAACTGTGAATTACGTGATGCATTCTAAAATAGTAACGTCATTCCAATCTTGTTATCAAGATATAATAGAGCAATTTCAATAAGGAATGATGAAATCGTCTCGATACAAAATCTATTTGATTGTGATTTTATTGCCAGAGGTAGTTTTCCCTTGCTAAAGTCCCACTAAGGGCATGAATGACAACATTTTTAAAACGGAAATCAATTTCTATTCCATGGACAAATTTCTGAGCAAAGAAATGTGTTTAACGACGATTAAAAATTTCTATTTTTGGAATAAAAATTCGTTCGATAAGAAAATAAAATTTCTCTAGGAGCGGTGATGGCTGGCGTCTAGTGGCTAGAGTCCAATGTTCGGCGATTGGTGTCCGGCATTTGGCGACCAGCGGTGTGTGGTTGAAGTTTGAAGTCCAACGTCCTAGTGTCCGGTGTCGGAGTCCAATGTTTGGCGATCGGTAGTTGGTGTCCAGCGTCCAACATCTGGAGTCTGGCATTCGGCAATTGGTGGCTAGTGTTCGGCACCCGACATTCAGAGTCTGGTGATCGGTGGTTGACGATGGGTGGCCAGTGGCCGGAGTTCGGTAGCAAGAGGCTAGCGACGGGCGGCCGACGTCTAGCGAACAATGGTGAGCAGTGGGCGGTTGGCGACGGATGTCCAGTGGTTGGCAGTAGGCCTCAACGTCTAGCGGTTGGCGATGAGCAGCCAATGATTGGCGGGCGTTCGGTGTCCGGCGGTCGGGGCCAGTGGCGAGCGATCGGTGTCCCATGAGCAGCATGTGGGCAACGGGTGGTGGTGAGAGTGAATGATGAGGAAAGTTTTGATTTCTCATTTCAATTTCAGAAATAGGAAAGCTAAAAGTCTTAGGGCGCGCATGAAAAAATTTCTGGAACAGAAATTGATTTATGGCCAGAAATTGATTTCTCAATTTCTATTCCCCGGACAAGTTTCTGAGCAAAGAAACCCGTTTGATAATGACTCAAAATTTCTATTTTTGGAATAGAAATCCGTTTGATAATAGAATAAAATTTCTATTTCTAGGAATAGAATTTGATTAGATAACAACATAGGAAATCCTCAAATACAAAATAATAGTCGAAATAATACTAATAGAAAAGCAAAGAAGCTTTGATTTGGGCCATCTCATGTTTCTGCATCAAATCAAATCATCATTCATCTGTCTTACCAAGACTATGACCTTAAAGAACTGAAGAAAAACGCTTCACACATTCCACTTATGCATTCAAGCAAAGAGAATGCGATTGGACACCACCAGAAAAGAACTCGACATTATGTCACCATTGTCTTTTTTTCCATTAGTTAAATGAAAGAAAGAAGCATGGGCAAAAGGAAATCAGTTATTCTGATTGAAGGAAGTTGGATCTTAACAAAATGGACTCTTGAGTGGGAACAACTTAATACAATTGAAAAAAAGGAAGATAGGTGGTTAATGGAAGCACGCTGACAAACGAGCAGAGGAGCAAATGGATCAGAAGAAAGATGACCTAATTACATGAATGTGATAGTAAGTTATAGTATGATATTTTGGTCATCGATCAATAAAATAATGAGAACTCATAATATATAAAAAAAATAACTTATTATTATTGTTATTTGCTTTAGTTTGTCTTTCTTTTCTCTTTGTCCTCCGATAATTGTTATGTAACAAATTCTTTTTGAATCCATTATTTATAAAAAAAAATTTCCCGTGACTTTTGAAACCCACAATTTCAACCAAACGTTTTTACTTGAAAATAAAAACAACAATCTATTATGCAGAGAGAAAGCAATGAATAAAGTTTACATAACAACGACTCAAATTTGATCAACTGCCACACTCGGACATTTTTTCCTTGCATCAAACTTGGGTTGTATACCACATGGTTTATAAAAGTCTATATAATTAAATCCATAACACCTACAGAGCAGCAAAGAGCAGCAATCAGTAAGTGAAGGAAAAGCGACAACTTCGACATATGAACGACCTGCAACCATAGAGGGTTTCTCTACACCTAAACAATTACGCTACATGCATCTTGAACACCTCAAGCTAGAAAATAAACCCGGAGATGCTCAGCTCAGATGACGATTCAGCAATATATTTGAAGGGGTATCTAATTCGATGAGAGCAGAGCAAGCCGACGCACTAAAGAAACAAGGGCTCTTGGCCATCAAAGGATGGATCAGGAGCTAGGTCGCCAGCTCAACATACCAAGCAGTAATGTACATGTAACACTACACAATTCTCAAATCAATGCTAATGTCTCTAGGGCAAATTGTCGAACAGGTGGTGAACACGAATTGTGAGAGGTTTGGTAGTTCAGTAGACAAATACATTCAATGAACCGGCATGACGTGAGATGGTTATCCAGATGAATCGACAAATTCGAAGGCAAACGAAGAACGATCCAATGTCGGAGTGCTCTCAATCGAAGAGAAACAGAACATCCTAGGATGATTACCTAGGATCGGCTATAGTGACGCACGACTTGAATCGCGGGGGTAGAAGAGAGCCATGATGAAGTGGAGAACGCACTCACTAGAAATGATAGCTCCAATCGGGGGTAGGATGGTCGTCAGTGTGGCGCGGCGCAATCAATGAGCGTCTAGGGTTAAGGACGGAGTTGGAGTCGACGGCAGCGAGCAGACGAAGTGGATGCTGCTGAGAGGAGTCGTCGACTGCAAGGAGGATGAAGTCAGAGTCGACGGCGAGGTGAGCGACAATGTGACCGAGGAGAGGATGGAGTTGGAGTTGACGGTGGTAGGGAGGACGGAGTTGTAGTTGACGGCGAGATGAGCGACGATTTGATCGACAAGAGGACAACGATGGAAGGGAGGGCCGTGGGTTCCGATCTCGGAGACGAACCCAAGATGGGTTCGACGCGATCGGATCCAGTGGAGTCGTCGACTGCAAGGAGGATGAAGTCAGAGTTGACGGTGAGGTGAGTGACGATGTCATCGGCAAGAGGACGGAGTTGGAGTCGACGTGAGGATGGATAGCTTCGGAGTCGACGGTGCTAGGGTTTTTGGTTGAAGCGTTGAGGAGAAGGAACGTTCCCATCCGGTGAACGAAGAAGATGTTCAAATTGGACAAAAGAAGAAATAATTTCTATTTCTATTTCAGAAACAGAGAAACTATAATTTCTAGCTTTTGATTTCTCCTCCAAATCAATTTCTAGAATAGAAATTTGTTTCAGAAATAGAGAAATCAAATTGCGTTACCAAATGGATTTTTGTTCCAAACTGTTAGGGAATAGAGAAATAGAGAAATCAAGAAACAGAAATTTTATCATGTGCAACCTTAGCTTCTAATTTTTACTCAAAATCTATTTATGGAATAGAAATTTGTTTTAGAAATAGAAAAAAAGGAAATTGCATTATCAAATGGATTTTTGTTCCAAACCTGTTCAAGGGTTCAAAAAAAGAGAAATATAGGAACATAAATATTTTCACGCGCTCCCTAAACCACTTGATAACACTGGTATGAACACATAGAGGGGGGGTGAATAGGTGTTAAAGAAGTTTTTGCAAGACTTAACAACTTAATTCAATTTTTATAAAAATAGTAGACTGAAGATATAAAAGACTGTAAACAGTTATATAAGGCTAAGAATTAAAATAAAGAGTTTAGGAAAAGAGAATTGAAACACAACGTTTATAGTGGTTCGGCTTAGACTAAGAACCAAAAGAGATTTTACAGTGTCACGTCCTTGATTCCACTCTCCCGCACTGACAACCCACTGGTTGGATTCCACTAAGAACCAAAAGAGATTTTACAGTGTTACGTCCTTGATTCCACAATGTAGAGACTCTACTACACTTCCTCAAGGTCTCACAAGTATTTGATGTCTCTTTTGAGTACAGTTTAAGCTCGATAAGTTGTAACAGCAAAGAACTAAGAGTTTCAGACTTTGGAATTTTTCTTTTACGCACACACTCGGATAACTTGAGTGGTCTCCTTATATACTCCTCCATGCCATTATAACTGTTGGCACCTTCCAAAGGAGTTCTTCCAATCTACTCATTGGACAAAATCAATTAGGAAGATCTCGAGTTATTTAAGGAATGTGATGATAGCCCACCAATCTTGCTCGTCCATACAATCAGGATCTAGATTTTCATAAATAGAACCTTCCAAGTATACTTTGCTAATCAACGGATCTAAATATTCAAATTGATTTCAATAAGAATAATTGATCACGAGATGCTATCTCCAGCCGTGAGATCTCTTTCAACCGTATAAACCAAATCCTTAAAGATATACTTGCATTTAGATAAGTCTTCTTCATTGGATAAATCTTTTCTTCGTTGGTTTGGAAACTATCAGTGAGGGTAGAATTTAAATCTTGAGTTTGGAGGTCTTTAAATTTTGACGATAGAGTCTGCAAGTCTTAAGACTAGACTGATGGAAATGTTGTGTCAACTTCAAAATAGATAAGGAAGTTTTCTCAAACACCACCAACCAAAACAAATTGTTAAATCACAACCCCTCGTATACCTTCAACCATTTGCAAAGTGCAGGAACAATGGTTGTTTTTTGAAGGGGACCATTGGACTCTTGAAAGAGAAACCAACTTTCCACACTTTTCCCTTAATAAGCGGTACAGATATAGATATTACCTCTTGCAAGGGGAAAAAGAAAACCTCAAATTTTATTTTAGCATTCATTTTATTCCGGATCAATAGGCAAGATCTATCTAATATCGGGCCCAAATATTCAAGCACGAGCATGACAGAAAAAGAACATTAAATTGAATAGAAAATGATAGAGAAGGCCTGGCTAGGCGGATTGGGCTCTAAGGAGATTTAAATTTTGGTTTTCCTTTCCATGAAAAGCCTCTATGCTTAGCTTGGTTACTCCATGAGTATCTATTGGCTTTGCCATCCAGATCCTTCTTTGAGCCCGAATTGAACTTCCAACTAGTAAATTAAGAGCTTAATCTCGTGCCAAAACTCAACTCATTGGAGTTCTCAATGCTAACTCGAATCACTTGGGGCAAATCGAGATATCTTATCGGGACAAAATAGTCGAATTAAACTTAAATTTGAGATCATTTAGAATTCAAAGTTTGACCGAAAGAACCAAACATATAATGAATGATTAAATTCCTTTTATTAGTGGAAATCTAAATAGGAATATCAAAAGATATGAACTCATTAAAATGACTAACAAAACTTTGTAGGTATGTTGTGATATTTTGTATTGTCGTAAGCCTCTTGATGAGTGGGATGAGTGGGAAAAGACGGGTTTAGAGATTATATCGAGTTGAGGACCAACAATCATCAATTAGCGTGGGTTCTTCCAATTGTTATCTCATGCAATGTTGGGAAATTCATTTTAATTTGATTAACTTATGAAAATACTATATGAGGAAGTCGCCACAAGCCTATTAGAGTCGGCTAACAATAAATTAACAAGCCTATTAGAGTCGGCTAAAAATAAATTAAGGTATGGGAAAATACCTCACTTCTTACGCAATCAAAGATCTAAAGTTATGAGAATTTGTGAGATCACTGCCAACTATCCTAAAAGCTTAAACTGTTAAATGAATACGAGGCTTAATATTTAATTATTCTAATACTCCCCCTCATGCTTAGACTAGTTTTTTACATATTTAATTAAGAGACAAATGGGATATGGAAAAATTTGAATTCATGACTTCCAATTCTGATACCATTTGAGAATTTGTGAGACCACTACCAACTGTTCTAAAAGTTTAAAATTTTAAAACAGTTAGTAGTGGTCCCACAAAATTTCACACTTGATTACATTAATTATCTAATTATTGTCATTTTGATACCATGACTTGCTTATTTGTCAATCAAAGTGCTTGCAAAGTCTTTTTACTAAATTATGAAGCCTAAGGTTTTCGTCCATTATGATAGAATAAAGTAGAAAAATGAATTTTTATATATTTTTGTGTGTGTAATTCTGATGATACAAGAGCCTATTTATAGGCTGCTTTAGACAACTATTTAAAGTAATAAAATATTACAATATCAAAATGAAAGCAATTATAATCAATATAAAATCAATTATAATCAATGAGGAAGATAGATATTTTTAACATCCCCCCTCAAACTCAAGGTGACATAGAAGAGGTTAACTAGAGTTTGGAGAAAAGATCTTTAAAATGCCAAGGTGGATGTGCCTTTGTGAAAACATCAGCCATCTGATCAATTGAGGAGGTGGGAACAAGACAAACATCGCCATGAAGCACATGAGAGCATATGAAATGAGTCTATTCAATATGTTTGGTACGCTCATGGAAAACATTATTATGAGCTATTTGGATGGCACTTTGGTTATCATAATGAATGATCATTCCACTATTATGACGAACTCCCATTTCTTCTAATAACCACCGCAACCATAAAAATTTTGAAGTTGTATTGGCAAGGGCACGATATTTCGCTTCTATACTCGATCGATTGACAGTAGTTTGTTTCTTACTCTGCCAGGAAATAAGGGACTTCCCTAAGAAACAACAATAGCTTATAGTAGAGCGATGATCAAGAGGACAACCAGCCCAATTAGCATCAGAATAAGCTGTTAACTCTAGGATGAGTTAGCAAAAAAGTGAAGACCATGAAATAAGGTACCCTTGATATAGCGAAGAATTTGAAGAATAGCTGCAAAGTGAGTCGTCCGTAACGCAGTCATGAATTGACTCATAATGTGAATAGCATAAATGATGTTAGGGTAGGTAACAGTGAGATAAACTAGACTACCAACTAACTGTCGATAAAGTGTAGGGTTTGGAAGAGGAGTCCTATCTTTTTCATCAAATTTGGCATTATTCTCAATGGGAGTGGTAGCGGTCTTGTTATTAGTAAGTCCAGCTCGAGAAAGAAGATCAATGGCATATTCACTTGAGAAAGATAATAGCCAGAGGAATCTGAAGCAACCTCCAATCCTAGAAAATAACTGAGCCGTCCAAGATCTTTCCTTTCAAATTGTTGACTCAAATACAGCTATAGCTTTGTAATGCCTTCGTGATCATCTCCAGTATTAACCATGTCATCCACATATAACAGCAGTAAAATACTCCCACAAGATGTTCATTGAACAAATAGAGTGTTACCATAGGGACTGTACGCAATTCCAAGGCATTCCATAGTAGAACTAAACTTGGAATACCATGCACGACGAGCCTATTTTAGTCTATATAATGCTCGACGTAGATGACACACTTTACCAAGAGTGTGAGTATATCTAGGAGGTGGCTCCATATACACTTCTTTAGTGAGATTTCTATTAAGGAATGCACTTTTGACATCCATTTGGAATAGAGACCATCGCTTAATAGCAGCGACAACAAGGAGGCTACGAATAGAAGTAAGATATGCAACTGGAGCAAACGTCTACTCATAGTCAATGCCATACTCTTAGGTAAAGCCTTTTGCTACCAGTTGAGCTTTATAGCATCCCCTAGTACCATTTGCCTTAGTTTTGATTTTGTACACCTATTTACAACCTATAGTCGACTTTTCAGGGGGCAAATCAACCAAATCCCAAGTATGAGAGTGTTATAATTCTTGCAACTCATCTACCATTGCTTGTTGCCAAGGAGGATTAGTATAAGTTTTTCTATATGTGCGAGGCTTGTGAAAAGAAGCAATTGTTAGTGAAAATCACATAGCTGAATAGAAGGTTGACTTGGGTGGAACGGCGAATAGAAGAAGAAGGAACTTCCAAAGGTGGATCCGCGGATGGCACAAACATATCAAGAGTTGCTAAAGTGAGATTTCTAGAGATACCTACATCAAAATTAGGAGAGGGCAATTCTAAAGAGGAAGATGCAAGAGTGTCATCTTTAGGAAACAGTTCGATAAAAGGATTGGTGAAGAAACGAACATTTGGAACAATTAGAGAAGATGCAAAGAATGTAAAGATGAGAACATTTTATGTTCCCATAAGATAATATGACAAGACACACGAAGTCGATTGGAGAGAGGGCCCCAACATCTATACCCTTAATGTTTAATGTCATATCCAAGGAAACAATAGAGACGAGCACAAGGTTCTAACTTCGTGTGTTCATTTGGAAGAAGAGCACAAAACATGCACTACCAAAACCTTGAAGAAGACTGTAATTAGGAATACTATCATACAAGTGCTCATATGAAGACATGTTACCTATAGTAGGTGACATAATACGATTAATAGTGTAGACAGCAGTATGATAGGCCTCCCCCCAAAACTGTTTTGGACAAGATGCTGAGATTAGAAGAGTGCGTACAATATCTAAGATATGCCTGTGTTTACACTCTGCTCGACCATTTTGTTGGGAAGTTCCTGGACAAAAATGATGAGTAATGGTACCGTTATGAGAAAGAATTTTAAGGAACTCTCTATCCTTATATTCCATGGCATTATCAGTACGAAAAACCTTGATATCTCAAGAAAAAATGTGGTTTGATCATGGCAACAAAATTACCATAGATATGGGTTATTGACAACGGAACCTAGATGACCACTTGAAAGCAAAGGACTTAATCAGGAAAAAGAAAGATGACCCAAACAAGACTGCCAAGTTTCAAAGCACAACCGGTGAAGGAGTTGGGAAGCTTTAAGGAAACAAGCTCAATTAACCGTCCTACTTTATAGCCTGTCCCAATTGTTTGTCCCGTCCATGGATCCTGCACATGACAACCATTTGAAGAGAAATGAATGTCAAAACCAAGCTCAATTAATTGACCCATAGATATCAAGTTTAAAGAGAGTTTAGGAACCATAAATGTATCGAGTAATGACAAGGTGGATGTTGAAACGTTCCCTGTATGACTAACTATCATTTGAGAGTTATCAACTGTGTGAATAATAGGTGTTTATGAAGTGTATGATTTTGACTTGATTAAATTGGAATGGGAAGTCATGTGATTACAACATGCATAATCAAAGAACCATGAATCAGGAGTACGGAGTGATTGACAAAGCAGAAGGGCTAGAAGTACCATTTTCTTGAAGAATGGAACGAATTATGGATTGAAGATCATCTAAAGATAGCATGACAGATGAACTGTTAGAGGAATCCTCTATGGCAGAAGCAGTAGTGGATGGGCGGCGTCTAGGCGAACCTCTAAATCAAGATCGGTTGTTTGTTCCTGTAGGTTGCTTAGATTGTAATTGATAAAGGTTTGATGCACAATGACCAGGTCGGAGACAGTGCGTACAATAAGGTTTACGCCATGAGGATGAGCCAAAAGTGGTAAGCACTGCATCTGTAGGAGTGGAAACCAATGGAGTAGCATGTTGTGCCTTTAAAGTCACAAGGTGAGTTCCCTTAGTTAATAGCTCCAAAACAACTACCTCAAGATGAGCTAAAGGATCCCGATGCAAAAGTGAGGCTTGCATAAGTTCATACTCATCATTGAGAGCCATCAGAAATTGCATAACCTGCATACAATCACGATATTCAGTAAATTACAAGCATCGACAGTGAAATCCCATGTTGGTTCAGATAAAGCGAGCTGATCCCATATAGCATGCATTGAAGAAAGAAAGTCATTAATAGATTGACATGTCTCCTGACGCATGCGATGTAAGTTCCCTAACAGTTGATATTGATGAGCAATGTCTGATATGGAATAATGACTAGCAAGAAGATCTTAGGCTTTTTTTGTTGTATTTAGACGACCGAACTGAAATTTGATATATGGAATCAAAGTGTTTCGAAACCACGTGAATATCTGGTGATTCTTGCTCTTCTACTCCTCCAATCGTTCAGCAAATGTATCATCATCCTCTTTAACGACCTGACTAGGCTCGTGAAGACTTCCAGTGACATAATGCCAAAGCTTACTTCCCATTAGAAAACTGGACATTTCTTGAGCCCATAAAATATAATTTGATCCTATTTAGAGTGGTCTGAATGGGTCTTGAGACTTCTAACTTGTCCATGATAGGCAATATACTAGTAAACTCAAAAGATTCTTTAATGAATTTGAGAAAATCAAGCACCCTCCACTATTTTGGATAGTATTTATGGTTCTACCTTTTCCTTAGCAACTGGCTTTCATGGTTTTCATGTGATTATAGGTACTCTTTTCTCGAAACTCATACCTATAGAGCTGATATGAAGAAAATAAGGTTGAAAATAGATTGAGGACGTCAAAATACTTCAAGAACCAGTCTAGAAATGCTAAGAACCGGTCGGAATCAAGCTGAATCGATCGGAAAACCTTGAGAACCAGTCAGAATCTAGTTGAACCGGTCGAAAAATTAAGCGAACTGATTGGAAATTGGCCGAACCGGTCAGAAAAAGAAGTGAACCGGTTGGAATTTTGTTGAATCGATAGGAAAACACCGAGAATCAGTTTGAATTAAGCTGAACCGATTAGGTCAACGTCAGTCAACAACGATCAACGGCAATTGGTGACGGAGGTTGACATGGCGTTGACGTCACTGCTTGAGCACGCATGGAGCACGTGCAAAGATGATGTCAGTGCTGACGTCATTGTTGCACGCACGGATCATGTGTGAAGCTGTGGTGCATGGATCTCATGCGTAAAAGGTTTGGCTAGCACGTGAAGGAGTGTGGTTGACTTTTCGATGGTGGTCGTTGCTGTTTTGGACTCGCCGGAGAATGTAGAACTTATTTGTGGTGGCTTTCGGTTGAAAATTCTAAGGATTGTCTTTGAAAGTTCCACCTACAGTCGACGGCATCGGTGGTCTTGCAGCACGGTGGAGCATGGTGATGCGTGTGGCTTCTCTCCATGGTAGATGATGATTTTCAAGGTGCTGTGACAATGGCGACCACTTCGTCAGACAAAACCTTGCTCTAATACCATGATAAAATAAAGTGAAAAATGAATTTCTGTATATTTCAGTGTATGTAATATTGATGATACAAGAGCCAATTTATAGACTACTCTAGACAACTATCTCAAGTAATAAAATATTACAATATCAAAATGAAATCAATTATAATTAATATGAAATCAATCATAATCAATCAGGAAGATAAATTCTCTAACACAATAAATGTCCATGCAATATTTTTGTTTTTATTAAGATCCTCAAAATGTAACCTAACCATTCATTTAAAACAAGCAAATCACAACACAGAAAAAATGATATAAAATAATCACAATTGATTCATCAAAGATACTAATGAAAGATTGAGTAAAAAGTAATGTGCAGTAAAGTAATCTGATATAAGTCGAGCATCATATAATATAGCCTTGTTATTAAGCCCCATAAGTTTATTCAAATTGAATTCAAATTTTCTAAGAAAATAATTTTCCTAAATCTAAACTAAAACTTATAAAAGACCATGGAATTTCCTAAACTATTTGTGTACTAATTAAATAAAACTAAACTAAATCTAATACCAAAATCTTATAACCTAATCAAGGTCTATATTTCTAACTATTTTCCGAAAATGGGAACTCGGGCTGGGCTGAATGTAGGCCAAAATCGAAATTTGTGGGTCTGGTCCACAGACATAGATGGGTTGTTACAGCAGGCCCTCTCAATTGATCGTCTAAGCCTAAGTCATTTGAAAATGAAATTCAGCCCACAACTATTTATACTAATTCAAGCCCAAACCTGTCTAAACTATGTCAAGCTCAGACCTTCTAAATCCCAGCTGAAGCTCACTACACTAAAACCACTCTTTAACCTTAATCTATCAAAACCAATATCAACCCCATTTTCTATTATCATCTCAGGCAAGCTGGCAAGAGCTGCCACCGCTTGAGGCCGGCAATCTTTGCTAGCCATGGACAAAGCTTGCTAATGGCTGGCATAAGGAAAATGAGAAAAAAGAAGAAGAAAGAAGAAAGAGAAAATGTTAAGGATTAAAGTTTAGGACTAAATTGGCAAATCATCAAACTGTTTAGGACTAAATTTGCGAGATTAAAATGTCTAAAATTAAATTGGCACAAGCACTTGTAATTGAAATTTAGGACTTTTTGGTAATTTCGTCAGTGATAAGTTTTACAGTATATTGAATCATTAGTATCTTAAGTTACATATTACAAGATATGATGACAGCACGAGAACCCCCAGATTCAATTGCTTTGGGTACTCTCAAGAAGGGATCCTAAGATAGGGTAACCCTAGAGCACGAGAGATAAAACAATGAAAAGATATGGCAAGGGACAATATCAAACAGGATATTTGACGAGAGATTTTAGACTGCTTACACTTTTGCAAAAATTGATCTTTGATTTCAAAACGGGGAACAGCGAAGTATCATTCCAATAGCGGTCCTGGAAGCAATAGATACCTCAGCATGGGTAGTCAAAGTAATTAGGTTTCTCAAGCCTACTTCTAAATATTTACTAAGAGGCGCCAGTGTCAAACTCCGACTTTGCTTTGTGACTATCTGCAGGAAATAGAAAGGAGAAGATGCTTTCAGACAAGACCTAGATGGATTACAAGGATTTCACTAGTACTTCACTGAACCCAAGTGGATGTAAAATGATACTTCACAATGTGATCCAGGAGTAAATGCCCTGAAAGCACGGAGCTAGCTTCTCCTAGAAGCATGCTAAATTGATCATGTTAAATTGCAGACATTTGACTAGCATAGACAGAGATATCATCAAATGCTCTAAGTTTGTGAGCTATTTGATGTATTTTGTGAATTCATTTGAAACAATTGAATAGTCAGATTACTAAGAACTCTTACGATTGTGGACCCCAAATAATATTTTTCCCTAGCTAGGACCAATTAAAACAATTGAATAGTCAATATTGGTGCTCATGGAAAGAGCTGTGGGGATGAAGCACCAAAGAAGCTATGAATACAGCTAAACTAAAACTGAGAGGAAAGGAGCAGAATTCAAACATTACCTAATAATCGCAACTAGTAAGTGAGCCTTTCTTCTTCATACTGGCCTTCCTATGAACATATGAAATTGCAGTATGCTCAATAGATAAGTGACCCTTAGATCATCTGCTTTTGCAGTGGATGCATCTGAAAATAGGCGATTTGCGAAGCAATTAAATCACCTTGAATCAACTAGCTAACTTTCCTGATATGTCACCACCATTTCTTCCTGATATATTGGACGCTAGCCGTGAGCATATTGAAGTTTGGACATCTCTCTATATTCCATTATATTTCGCTCAACCTCTAGGGAAGAGGAGTAAAATGTGATTATTATTGCGATCCATGAATCTCGGAAAGTTGGGGCGAGTGGTTTATGAAGGAATTCTACTGAAAACTGCATCCGAGGCCTTTTTATCTCTCTTTGATGGCCTTGTTGGAACCAAAAGGATAAAGAAGTTTTGAAGGCTTTGGTGAGGAGAGAACACAAATACACAAAGAAGAGATAATAATATTCAAAATGCTTTGCGTAGGCTTACAACTTGTAGAAGACAAACTGAGAATCCCTCTCTTACAAATTTTTCCTCAAGTTCAAGTCTCTCACACTTTCTACGACTCTACCAAGTGAACGTATGTATAAAAGAAGACAACCGCCAAGTGAAGTCGGCAAAAATCCAGCTGGTGTAAGCTTATCCAACGCCAATTCCTGAGCAAATCAATAATCCACACTTGATCAACTCTTCTTTGACTTGGTCTTTGCTCCACTACAATCCAGCCACCACTTGCTTTTACACAGCTAAGAGGTTACTCGAGAAGTATTCTTTAGCTAGTCATATAAGGCCTGTTTGGTATCCGGTCAAAAAATGTTTAATTCTATTCTTTTTCTTCTTAGAACAAAAAATAAAATAAAAATACATTTGGTAATTTTGTTTTTGAGAATAAATTTGAAACATAATCAAAAAGCACAAAAAAAAAATATTACTTTTTGTTCTCGAAAACAACTCCAGAATTAAGTCTTTTCTTCTTATCTTTTGCTTCTTTTTTTTTTTTTCCTCTCTTGCTAGTTGCCTGCCTTGGCGATTGCTGACGGCCTTGTCAGAACCTCGTCGGTTGAGCCTCACCGGCAGTTGGGCGAGGCTTGGCCGAGCCTTGGCTAGGTAAGGTCGGTGAGCCTAGGTAAGGTCGGCCTCGCCGATGGCTAGGTGACCTCAGCCTCACCTAGCCAAGGTGAGGCTCAACCTCGCTAGGACATTGCAAAGTCGACGTCACCCGGCCATGGTGAGATCGACCTCGTGGTGGCCTAGCGAGGTTGAGTCTCGCCGGTAGTTGGGCGAGCTCGGCCTTACCAGGGGCCAATGATGCTTTGGTGAAGTCGTCGGCCCTTGTCTAGCCAGTTGCCAGCCATGGTTGAGGTCGACGACCAACTTAAGAAGAAGAAAAGAAAAATAAGGGGAAAAAAAGAAGAATGTGATAAAATTATTTAAAAAATTAAGAAAATTCTAAGTCACAAAAAAAATTGAGGGTCGTATCAAATATATTTTTATCTCGAGAGTAGAAATTTTGGATAGTTATTAAATACTTTGAAATACTCAGAAACTCGTCAAGATAATAGAATAAGAAAAAACTATTTCTAATAAGAAGTTGTTCTCAGAAATAGAATGGTTACCAAATAGACTCATAATGAACTCGGTTAGGAAATTCTGACTTGTACACTAGGTGTCTTCCATGCAAGAAGTAATTTTTCAACATGGACTCTACTCTTCGTGCAAACTGTCCTCTTCTTTATCATTGACTTTGGAGTCGATAAACAAAACAAAAAATCAATTTTACTATTGTCTAACGGGCTTGACCATGTTCTGGCTTGAACTCATTGCAATTTAGAGAGACTCTCACATTGGCATGGTCATTATTACTGTTGTGGTAAAAACATACAGGGTATTAAAATCGCATCAAATTTGTACAAAATGTTTTTCTTAGTTTGCACCGAAGTGAATCAGCAAGAATTAACATTCAAAAGGCACCAGATCAGTTAAATTCATCTTTCAATGAGCCTTCTCTTCTCATCCAATAGCCAACCTTAGAAACAGAACGAAAAGAATGAATAAACAACACTTGTGTCAAAATTTTCTACAAGAATACCAAATCATATTATATCGAATTAATTGATTATTTACCATCACGTCACTAACGCGACCAAAGTATCATTTGTGTATCTCTATGCTATGAAGCCAAGTAAAACAATCGAAGAGTAGATAACTAATTTAACTCGAGTTAGGTAACTTGAGTAGAATAGTACTTACCAATCCAAGAGATGATAGTATTCGGATTGTCAAAGCAGCAGGAGCCTTTTGGCTCCAAGTTGGGGTGGCCTCGCATGCCGAATAATTTTAGTGGGCTGATAGGATTACATTCCTTATTTTTACGTGCTGGTGTCCGCATGCCCAACCCCCTAATTCTCCTCTGTATATTTTTCTTCCCTAAGAGGAGGGCACCCTCTTGGTGTTTAACGTCCAAAGGTTGCCGAGGTTCACAGTGTCTTCTGGGGAAGCGGCTTAAGGACGAAGCAATCCAAAAGATAATGGTATTTCGGATTGTCAAGAGCAGTGGACCTAAAATCTTGTAAACTATTGTCTGCTAAAAGAGGACGTATGAAACTAACCATCCTGGCATGGACGTCCATCATGTTTCAAAAGCTGGAGTCAACATTGACACGATATAAAATTGGAGATATATATGTATGAAGCTATGATATCCATCACAATGCTCATCCAATAATAAGGTAAAAGTTTCGACAAAATCAAAACAAAGTCCGAATCCGCTACGGTCAAACAAACAGTCACTATTATGGATACATAAACAACAAAAGAACCAACACTACATCCTGCGTATTCTCAAAACAATGTCAAAGATGTCAGTATATTCCTATTAGGAGTGGTTCACATAAAGAAGATCATACTCAAGGAGGGAAAATCAGTCAAGATAAATTTTAATATCTATGTCAATCAGAGACTGAACTACTGTCCTGATTTTTCCTTCAAACTTTTCCCTCTCTCCTGGAGTTTCCCTCTCTCCTGGAGTATAGGAAGCAGTGTACACATTGGCTTCCCTCGGTCGGTCCGCCAAAATCCAGCCCACAGCCCGACATGGTTGTATGTCCGATCGTGACTTGACTACGGCTTTGATATCCTTAGAATTGGCACCCACAACAGCGACCTGCTTGCACGCGATCCTGGGATCGAGGGAAGTCGAGACAAAGCGCTTGGAGATGAAAACATCTAGCATGAACGGCTCCATGTAGGCTATGGTGCGCTGTTTGAAGGACACGTCTTAATAGGAGTCCTGGACTTCTTCCCCTTGCGATAATAGTATGGCCTGCTATTATCATCATCCAAATAGTCTTCAACTCCCATGAAACTTCTTGGTGCTATATGAGGCTGTTCAGACAAATGAAACAAGTGTCAAACTTACAAAGTGGCACTATCTTAGTGTATGAAAGACCTGGTAAACTGAGCATCTAATACCTTTTATAGAACCATAACAAAAAATTAAGTCTTACCCCCTAAACGAGGTAACCTAAAAGCCAACAATCACACAAAATCTCTACACAGTTTGATAAAGGATAGAGCACCCTCACATTCAATTGAGTAAATGCCCAAACATTATGCTACACCAATAACATTATCAATGAAATGACATAGAGAGGACATCCCAAATAAGAAAAAAGAGTAAGATATTTAATGAAGCACCTGCCCACCATAAATAGCACATGTCGGCACATCAACACCATGCACTAGAGCACTATTAAAGCACAAGTTGCAAAAGGCTTGCTTCGACGTCTTACTACAGGAGACTTTCTAGCGGATAAAAGCAGCCACTTTGATGGTCACGATCATGATACTCGAAAGAAACAAACATTGTCAGTAAGACATGTCTAACTACCAAGACTCCTCAAGATTAAGCATAGGAGTGGGCTAGCACGTAGTCCCCATATAACAAAACCTCACAATCTTCTAACCTACATTGACAGAAATTATGCTAATCAATTCATCAAACAGCTAGAACGCATTGGTGAGTAAGTGCCCAAAAGCCTTCAATATTCGAAATGTGTTACAATTCATATGAGCCAATACAAACTCGAAGAAGGACTCAAGTTTCTTCTTTTTGACATGGTGTTTAGGTAGACATGATTAGGCACACAGATTTACCTGACTTATTGAATTCAGTGTTGGCGGTTTCATGTTGATAAGGTTTGGATGGTGGTATTAAGGTCCCCCTCCCAACATCCTTCGTCATCCTCGTTGGAGAGGAATACTTTATCTACATTTGGTGTCCTCAAGGCACCCATGCAGAATAGATTCATCTTGGGGCACTGTGTGATGACGACACGCTTCAATAATGGGAACCTAAAGGGGCAATTTGCAGGGGAGAAGCTCTCTAGGCTTGGTAAACCATCAAGTATCAGCCATTTTAGCTTAGGGAAAGAGATCTCCTCTGCTCTATTTCCATCATCTGTTATCACGTCTTCCATCATACTGCAATTTCTTAGGATTAGCCAGGTAAGGTGCATCAGACTTGTCACTGCTGAGCAAGTCCCCATATGAACTAAACCATCGCAATCCTTTACTTCTAATTGCTTCAATCTCCGGAATGAAGCTGGGGATGGAAGCACGATTGACAAACTAGGGCACCCCCAAACGAATAGAAATTCAATCTGTTTAAGGATTTCAGCCATGAAGGAGCCATCTTTCCAAACTCGCTTTAGGTTCCATAAGTACAACAGCTCAAATCGTTTAAGATTTCCAAGTACCTTGAGAGGTTTCTCCACGTTACCAGGTCCTCCACGGGGAGTTGATCCCCCATGTCCCAATGCATCTTCTGGAAATACTTCCTCGAAGGAACTACAGATCACAGAAAGAATTTCTAGATTGGGGAATTTGTGGAGAAGGAAGTTGGAGGGAAAATCAACATTTTCATCATGGTAGCATCCCAAAGCCAGATCTCTTAGATTGCCAAAGCAGTAATGCTGCAGCATCTCAATATCCTCCCTCACTAATGTCAATGCCTTCAAGTGTGGAATGACCTGTGAGAGGGAATCCCTTTAATTAGGCCACCAAAAGTCCAATGACTAAAATGTCCTTCCATTTAGGGAAAAGAGAGGACAAAGAACCAGTGGGTTTTTTTAGCCCGTTTCATCTTTAAAATCAGTTTCATATCCAAATTTGACAATGATGGCACACCTATCAAATTAAGTACAGTAAATTAAGATAAGGTTAGTAATTTCAAATATGATGGTGAGCCACAAGAATATATGTCGGTAGACTATTAAAGTAGTTTGTAATTTTGGAAATAAAAATGAATGTTTTGTGCTGTTCAAAGCCTAACACGATAAATAAAATTTGCAAGTAATGAAAGTTAGTGGATATGTTAATGAAATTGGTATGTCAATCAAATTAAGGTCGGTCATTTCAAATAAAAGTTACTTTTTTTTTTTTAAAGCGTTGGTAATCACAATAAAAATCTAGGTAGACTATAAAAAAGTTGGTAAATAAGTAAAATCAGTCGAATATTGGTGCATCAATCAAATAAAGTTGATAATTTCAAATAAAACTTAGTAACTTTTAAGACGTTTGTAAGACATAAAAGTAAATGTAGATAACTTATTAAAATAGTCAGTGATTTTTGAAGTATAAATAAATGTTGGTACTTGTCAAAACCTGTTAGTAAGTTACTAACATGTGATTGGATAAGCAAGTCAGCTGCGGTATTTGTCAGTTACATGTTCACTATGTTTGAGCATGGAACTTTGTTCAGTAGCTAAGCCAGCAATATTTTGGTGGATGAGGAAGGTCAACTTAAATTAAATAGATAAATCCTAGCCATAAGACGTAGCACTAACATCATATACTTGATGAGACACAAGCTACTCATTAGAAGCTTAACTATCTACACAAGTTAATTAAAAAAAAAAAAAAATCTTTTCAAACTAAAAAGCTGGGATCGCCCGATTATATTCCAAAGAATATGAGTTGGAAATATTAACTTAATCTTCTTAAATTTCTTAGCTGTTCAGAGGTGCGGTTAGGCTAGTATTAATAAGCATGAAATGTTGGACAATTTTAGTTTCCTACTAAGAATAACAAAGCATTAAGAGCTATGCACATAAACCACTATAGACGAAAGCAAAGGGTTAGAATTAAGGATAGTACCTTTTCAGAAGAAAAGAGTGTAGGTTGGTTCTCGTTGGTAGTTGTACCTTGGCAATTTTGGATTTCACAAGCAGCTGAGAATGACCTCATCTTACCACAGTGTCTAACTCGCAATTCCTTCAAGAGTGGCCATGTTGAAGTATGACTATTCTCATAGAAGCTCCTTAGGTTGGGCAACTCAACTAACCTAGGTCGATCAATCGTCGAAAGAAGATATTACATGTACTCATGCCTACTCCATCTTCCTTTGTTATTATTTGCTCCACTCCACAAGATTGTACTAGAAGTTCTTCAAGATGTGTCATACTTTTTGCCACCAATCTTGGAAATAAACTTTGAGACTCCCACACTCGATAACTTTCATGCATCGTAATCTTCTAAAGGAAAGACCTCCTTGAGAAAGTCCACTCCACACATGCTTCATTTTTGGGAGCCGCATCAAAACTAATTCTCTCAACATGAAAGTGCTTGTAGAATGAGCTTCACTAAAATTGAACTCTTGGATGTTAAATACCGCTTCTAAGGACTCACAATCAGTTACGACTATCTTCTCTAGATTTTGAAATCTTGTGAGCATAGTATAAGATGAAAATATGGATGAAAGTTTGTCACAATATTGCACTACTAGAGTCTTGAGTTTGCCAAAGGCATTTGAAGCAAGATCATCAAGCCATATTTTCTCCAAGATATCCATGTGCAAGATCTTCATTGACTCCATATTGGGAAACTCAACCTATTAGTTTTCAATTTAATTAATTAGTGCCTACTCTTTGTTAGTAAAAAAGGAGAATACTGTAATTTCAAGAACGAGGAATATCCAATGATCGACATTATCAATATAGCATATAGAAAAAAAGACTAGATGCATGCTATGTTTTTTTTCAGTACATACAACTCCCTAAAATCCATTTTTCTTTCATTTTACTTTTTAGTAAAGAGTATAAATTTTTTCAATATATATCAAGAATTATGTTTAACTAGTAGCATAACCATAACCTTCTTAGTCAGATAAGCAAATTAATTTCGTGCATAATATGTTTCCCATAAACCTCAAATTTAGCCTACCTTAGATTTCGCTCACTACAACACACAAATACACAATAGCCAATATACTCTCTCATTTCTTTGAACCATTTAAAAAATATAGATTGTGCATAATAAGGTAATGATACTGACAAAACATAAACCAATTAGCACAAGCATCATGCAATTCAAAATTTCTCCGACAAAGTATATACTCCAAGAAAAAATGACAATAATGAAGAAAAAAAATCCAACAATTAAATTAAAAGATGGTAGAGTGCAGGTATGCACTGTTCAATTGATGTTGGACGGGTTTTTTTCAACCGCTAGCTGATTTGTTTCTTTATTAGCAGTAAAACTTGTTCCGATTTAGCAATTGAGTCTTTCCATTTCCCACATTAATTTGAAGAGGAAGGAAATTATATATGATATTTTTTTTATCAATTTTCCCTTTTTTTTATTGTAAATATGTGGTCCTAATGTGGAGATGCTACAAAAAAAAAGTGACAAAAATTTAAAAACTACATATAAGAGAGAGAGAGAGAGAGAGAGAGAGAGAGAGGTCTCAGGGTCTTTGAAAGGAGGACACCCAACCACCTCAATTTTATTTAGGCTCTGCAAACCCATCCATTGAATTTGGTGGAAAAACATGTGACAAATTTTCATAAAATTTAACAGTGAAGGATGCGAGCATGCAAAAGGACTGTTCAGGGAGTTGATTGTGTCATATCCTTTTTAATTGGCACGTGGACAAAAGCTTCAATTACTTCAACCTTGGAAAAAGAACCTGCGTATAAGCATTGTATATGTAGAGTGACTGGGATTTTTGGCACATAATAGAAATTCGGGGGCAACTTTGGGAGTAAGCAGCAATGCGTTAATTTTTCCACCGCGAACTGCTACACTTTTGGTATAGAATAATGGTCCGGTTTTTATTAAAATGCTTCACTAGTTAAAACTAGAAGAATGGTTTATAGAAAGATACTGTAGATGCTTACGTACCTTTTCATTGAAAAAAACAGGCAAGGACAAGCCAGCGTTGATATGACCCAATGCTTGTTGTAAACCTGTACCAGCTCTTATCAATTGTCGCTTTCTTTCGAATGAAAAGAATGTCATCATTTTGGGGCATTTAGATATCGTCAGCCTTGTCAAGGATGGACAGTGAATTTCATACTTTTCATAAGAGAATGTCCTGAGATTTGGCAATTCCTCAAGAGACAAGGAGGTTAACATAGGAAACTTTAAAGTGTAAGTGGTTTTAGCTTCCTCCAATTCTTCTTCTTGCACATCAATAATTTCCTCCATCAGTTCACAACTTGCTATATTTATTTCTTTTATTTGCCTAAGTGCTTTAGCCATGGAAGAAGAAAAAAGAAACCTCAGGTTTTCACAGTTATGCACCTTCAATGTCCTCAAGTTTTGGAAACATGATGCTCTTCGTGGATTTTTGTTCCATATGTGTCCCAAACTTGATAAGTCATTTAAGGTTAATTCTCTCAACTGTGATAGAATCTCAACTTCTCCATTGGCTATGAGTCCTTCTAGGTCAAATACGTCTCGTATTAATTGACATCTTTCAATGGTTATGGCTTCCAAGCTCTGTAGCTTCATTAGCTGCAAAGGGTGAACAACCCCACACTATCTCATAATAATGCTCGTAGCTAGAAACACGAGCTGCATGTGATATAATAATGAAGGAAATAATCTCATACAATAGATTTAAAGATAATGGAAGAAAAGGCAGAATAGTAATTTTTCAATTTCGCCTTATTCTTCTTCAAAATTATCATTATGTACTTGGGAGTCCATTGAATATATAATATAGGACAGAATTGATAGTCCCTGAAATATTGAGGTTATTCAATTTATCCTCACATTTTGTGCTCTCTACCTAAATTTTCCTAATTCATGGCATAAGCCCAATTGAATTTTTAGTCATTGATTATGATTTTATGTAATATCTCAAACAAATTATTTTCTATCAAATAGTCATGAACTAAAATTGACAAACTACACTTTTAATTTATTTGAAGGTTTAATATGAGCTTGGGATTTTATCCAAAGTATTTTGAATAAATACGTCTCTTATCATAAGATTGAAAGTAAAAAGTTATTGTAAATTGCGAGAGAATACTAAAAAAGTCAGAATATTTTGTTGTCCCCATGCACGATCCATGATTTCCTATCATAGATGTAATGCGGAATATATGCCACATTGCCGAAAGTTAAAAGAAAAAAATGGTTCATCACTGTAATACCCAAGGTTGGCCATAAGAACCATGAACTGACCCCAATAGCACCTTGTGGGCATCAAAGTCAGTTTCGTTATGGGAATTAATTTACCTATATAGGGACCTAAGATGCGCTTCCTTTATTTATTTATTTATTTTGGTCGGAAGATGCGCTTCCTTATCAAAGAGCTAATTTATATGGCAAATTTTATATATGTAGCCAAGAAAAAAAATTGGCTTAATTCAGCAGATGATTTTAGTTGACATCATTCTTTTACGATTTCCCTCACATGATAAAAATAATTTGAAAAAGAGTTTTCTTATTTTATGCTAACATGACAGTTAAAGCAATTGTTAAATCAAAGCGATGGTGCACAAATGAATGTTAAATGTGTTTCTAAATAACACTTTCAAGCAATATTCTATTACAAAAAAAGGAATTTATACATGTGCAACGCACATAAATTCTACTAGTAATATTAGAAAAGTGATGAGAGCCAAGAGTTGGGGTAGATTTGATCACCACAAAAGGTCCAATAGCTTACATGAATTCGAAAAAATTTGGATCGTACTATATTTGATTTTTCATTTATAGTCACATAAAAGTTCTGTCATTTAACAAATAAGAGTATAACGGAACATTTGATCGTCTAAACACTCTAATGCTCATGTACTTACGATTATGATTGCAAAATTATGAGTAATTGATTGGATGTTATTATTTTTTTAGTTCTTTCTTTCACTTTAATCAAGCGGATATAATATAATTCTACATATGTCCATTCATTATCAAATAAAGGTCTTAAAAATTATTAAGGTCGTATGTACTTCCGTCAACATATGGATATATCCATAAATGTTTGTGTATACATATTCGATTTTACCATTAAGCAATGATAAACTTCTGGATTATTTTTAAAAAATTATGCATCGTAAAGCCCTTCTTTAACAATGTTGACGGCATAACACAAATAAGGTGAGGTGTAATTAACTGATATATAAATGTTTTATGTATTCATTTATCACATAGCAATTCCATTTTGAAAAATTAAATAATTGTTTGTCTTAATTATTCTGAAAAACTAAATCTCAAAAACAAATTATTTATCCCATTTTTCTTCGTCCTATTATATTCTCACATATAATATACATGCACAAAATCTTATAAACAAATTACATACCTGCTCCGCGTCAAATAAATCAACCGAATAGTCCGCCATTTTATAGAAGCTTGTCATTTTTGGCAAGTGTCGTAATGTCAGCCTACGCAAATTGCATGACTTCACGTTGGGATCTTCATCTATTTCATCTCCATCTTCAGCCTCAGCATCTACAACAATATGTTGCATCAAGTGGCATCTGCTTATTTCAATCTCTTCGAGCTGCGATAATATTCTTGTCATGGACAAAGGAAACAAATGTTTGATTTTACCACAGTCGTCCACCTTCACAATCTTTAATATGCTAAAAGATTCTAGGGCAAGACGGCCGCGGCAAATCTTCTCCAAGTTGTTTAGATTCTTAAGAAAAAACGATTCCAATTTCGTAAATGTAGTGCACTGGACAATCTCCGTGGAGTGAACAACATACTGAAATGAGGGGCTATTTTGTACGTGAAGATGCTTCAACTCCTGAAAACCTTCGACGCACAAATCATGAATGCTATCATTGCCATCTTGCAATCCATCCAAGTGGAGATCTTGTGTTCTTTGCAAACACTTATGCACCCACTCTTCATGAAGAAGATTGCCTGAATCCAGCTTGAGCTTTAAAGTTCTGGATTCATTGTTTTTGCCCAACCAACCCCAAACTTCCCCAATTTGGATATTATACTCGTTCAATTTCCCAAATGGCAAGTCTCTCGAGAGATTGATAGAATAAGGAATGGTAATGGACAGATTGCTCAAATTCTTCATGTTCTTCAACTCAGCTAGGCTAGCATTATTTTGTGGTGTTTTATCCTCGTCCTCCCATTGACCAAAACTATCTTCCATATAAAGTTCTTCTAAATTAACCAAGCTTCTGAGCACGCCCGATTCAATAATTTTGAGTCCAGTGCACTCCCTCAAGTCCAAAAATCTCAATTCCGTTAATCCACCTATTTCTTTGGGCAGCCGAGCGATTGTAGAGTAACGGAAACTTAGGAACTGCAATCCTTTTAGCTTTCCAATGACAGTCACATCCTCTAGATGGCAGTGATCAAGACAGAGGGACTTGAGGTTTTCAAGGAGCTCAATCGACGTAGGCAGAGAGGTAAAAGATAAGCCACTAATGTCCAAGACTTGGAGCTTCTCCATAGATTCAAAAAACGACGGGGGAATTTGGAGAGATGATTGGCGTTCGAGTAGTAGAAGCATCTTCAAGTTTGGGCAGTCCAATTTTTCAGGAAGCTCCTCAATGCCAACCCTAGGGAAGGATATCGCCGTGCTTTTTCTGAGCTCATCCTTTGACCATTTTTTAAACCCATCACCCTTCCTGCCGACCAAGGCGTTCCATTCCATGGAAGCAATAGAGATGGCCACGTCAACAAATATGTCGTGCATTCGGAAAAATACCTTGTGATCACAATCTAATAACAAAGAGGAGTCCTGTAGGCTATGTAGATCCATCATTAACCTATCTCTTGCATTTTCGATGGTTCTGTTGAATTTTTTATATAAACCCAAACCCATGCAGTAGATGAGGAAATCCCTCGTGGAAGTTCTCCCAGAGTCTAGAGCACAAACCAAGAACACCAATCTGATTCTGTCATCTTCTAAGTTTTTGTAATGTAGTTCCACCTGTGATTTTAGACCTGACCCTTCCATATTCAATGCATTCCTCCATGCAGCTAAATCTCCATGCTTCAACCTCTTTGCCAACGAAATAATAAAAAGTGGTAAGCCTCCACAATTCTTGACCACTCCATCTACCAAGCTCTTAAACTCAGGATCGTTAACTCTATTCCCTATTGTCCTTTCAAAAAGTCTTCGGGCTTCTCCATGCTTTAACTCATTGACTTGGAATTCTCGGTCAGAGCCCATGTCAATGCACAAAACATCTCGGAATCTAGACGTTAGCAATAGCTTGTAGCCTCTTACTTTATTATCATCTCCACAAGGGATTCCAACTTCCTTCAAGTCTAACTTCTTCCATAAATTATCTAAAATAATGAGAATGTTTTTTGTAGGATCTTGCTCTAATCTCTTACGTAAATGATCTGCTCTCACACGAACAGTTTCCACATGAGTTAGCTTCAAGCCTAGCGTCTCAGCGATTTCTCCTTGGATTCCTTTTAGATCTGGATTGCGTGATACTTCTGCCGTGGCAACCTCATCGAACAGCTTCTCTCCTTGAACTTGCCTTTTGACGTCCTCCAAAAGCTTGGACTTGCCAACCCCACCTGGTCCATACACCCCAATCACATGGACCTTGTCATCAGTTATAGCCTTCATTACATCCTCTATGATTGAAGCCCTCGACTCCAGGGCATCTATTTTCTTGTCAACAGATCTTGTAGTGGAAGCGGCAGCAGTGATAATTCCTGTTGGAGTATTTTCATAGTAGACTTTCTTGAAATTACTATGTCGGCTTTTCTCATAAAGTCCTTGAATGACATTCTTTGTCTCCTTCACCTTTCTGCCAATTGGATGGCGAACTAAAGGGTTGGGAATCCATCCGCAAATGCAAGAGTTCTGTGCAGTTTTGTCACGTTCTAACAGGTGTTGTACTTCATCAGCCTCCTCCATCACACTCTCTAGCCAATCCTTAACATCGGTGTGTATAAGCTTTCCATCATACCGGGCTTCATTGACAGAGCATTGCACCCTTTCCTTTGCAGTCTCCAGCTCTTGGAATCCATTTTCTAGATCTTTGACGTAGCTCTTGTAGCACAGCACATACCCAACTTGACGTCCAATGGGAGTAAAGAGGTACTCACAGAGTTTCGAAACTAGGTTCACCGCAACGTTGGTAAAAAAACCCCCAGTCATTTCTTCCTTCGTGTCTAGAAGTTTCTTTTTTCACCTCTTTCCCTTTTTCTTTCTCCTTGCTTTTGCTTAAACGAATCGGCCCAAATAAAACTGAACAGTGAACAGAATTAATCCTCGATTTATGAAAATAAAGGAAGAACAAAGTGATAAAACAGTGAGAACAGGGAAACAAAACCAAAGATGTGTGTGTGTGTGTGAGAGAGAGAGAGAGAGAGAGAGAGAGAGAGAGAGAGAGCCTTGGGTGTACGGAAGCAAGGGATGCGCGATTAAACAGGAGAGTGAGGAACTTCAGGAAGAGCAATTTAGAATAATTTAAGGCCTTCCACAATCGTAATACATTCAGAATGAGGAAAAAAACAGAATCCAAGAAAGAAAGAAAGACATCAAAACAACGAATACAGAAAAAAAAAAAAAAAAAAAAAAAAAGAGGGTAGCCGGAAATCCGGCATGGCATTATTTTTTGAAAATTGTAAAACTTAAATGGTCAATTATGACAATGGAAGCCAAAAATCCAATGGGCATTATTTTAAGAATAAATTAGTCTACGTGGCTAGCTAGAGTTGTCCAGTTAGCAATGAATATACAAAACGACATCGTTTTACTCCTAAATCAATTTTAAATATAAATATTAATTATATTAAATTATGAGCTAAATTTTAGAAAAAAAGCGTGCAATAGCATTCGACAAGGGCCTCCATAGCTCTTGTCGCCACCGCCCCACCATCACTAGAAAATGTGACAATGTTGGGGCAAGGTTTGACCGGGTAGCCATGGGTAGGGGCCAATGACCCTAGCCGGCTGCCGCCGAGGCTTTCTAGCTCACCTCATTGTGGCCCGCTCCCAAATTTGGCGAGGGTCGCCAACCCTCAGCCCAATTGGGCCAAGGGCTACCGGCCGCCGATTAGGGTGACCGCCACCCTCGGCCCAGATTTGGGTGAGGGCCAGTAGGCCCTTAGTGGTAGTCAGCCAAGGTCGTTGGCCCCTGCCTAGGACTTGATGACCTCAGTTGACCCTCGCCCCATCATAGCCAGCCCTTTTTAGCAATGGTGGGGCGGTGACAACAAGGACTGTGGAGGCCCTTGTAGAAAGCTACGGCCTCTTTTTTTTAAAATTTAGTTTTTAATTTATTTTTATTTATATTAAATTAAAAATTAATTTTGGGGACTTATAGCGCCATGTGAACAGTTTCTTTTAAAAATAAATTGCCACATGGATATTTTTTTTTTTTAAAAGAATTTCCATGCAGATAATATTTTGAAACAAATTGCCACGTCAGTAAATAAAGTCACCAGAAAATGCCAAGTTAGTACTTTGGTTAGAATTTCTTGCCATTGGCACTTAAGTATTCCATTCTTTTTTGATTTTGACACTTGAATATACTTTTTGAAACTTTTGATACTTAAGTATCGTCTTGTACTAAGTTTTAGCACTTGTGGTGTCCGCACCTTTTCTCTTCACCTTCTAAGTTTATAGTTAAGTGAATAAAATATCATTCTTGTTTGAAAATCGGTTAATCATCATTTAACCATGCTTTTTGTTTCCCACCATTACTTTTCCCATCTTCTTTTAAAAATAAATGATGGGTTAAGTTTTGTAAAATTCTATAATTGTAATGGGATGGCATGAGGCCATTTTTATACTAAGCACTACCGACTTTAATTTTTTATCTTAGCAAAGTATGCATTGTCCAACCTCTCTCTCTCTCTCTCTCTCTCTCTCTCTCTCTCTCTCTCTCATGCACGCAAGACGAATACGCATGGTCTTTAACAAACAACTTGCAATTAATAATTTGATTAGTTGAAAAATGAATAGTACTAAGGGGAGATGTTGCGAATTGAATTCATCACATGGTTTTGTTCAATTTGCACATATAAGGAAAATTGTAAAAAAATCATAAACCTATTACATTGATGTCAATTTAGTCATAAACCTTTGACCTAGTACCAATTTAGTCATTTCAGCTAATTTTGGTTAGATATTGCTGACGTGGATGCCGGTCGGCTTTCGTGGCACACTAGCGTTGACATGAGCAACTTTAATAATAATGAGTCATTATCAAGACCCATAGGAAAGACAAACTAGTTTTACTACAAAACAACTACAATTAAATAGGACTTTGGAAACTTAAACAAAATTTACTAAACCTTGAAAATATGAGAAATAAATGTAGCTGGTAGTAGACTTCCAAGTTTTACTAGTTCCAAAGTAGTTGAATTAATGGTCTACGAGGAATACTTCGGCATCATGTGGTCCCATAAACTAGGACGTTCCCCTCAAACCCTTCCCATCTTACAAGGACAGCTTTTGATTAATGAGCAGTAATTTACATTAGCTTGCCATAGGATTCCCCTTTCTCGCTTACAATGGAAAGTAACTAAATTTCATCATTAATTACTTCATCACGATATACATTTTCTCATACTAGTGCGCACAATAAAATAAAATTACTTATTAATTACTTTATGTATGAATATATCCAGCTAATGGACAACTCGTGGTTAGGAACTTCCACTGTTGTTGATATTAATAGCTAGCCTATTTTATCACCGTATATGCTCTTTTGAAGCTTCTCTTAAGTAATTTGTCCCTTTTCACGTGAAGTGATTTTCATATTTGGAAGTCAACGGGACAAACCAATCTATTTCCCGCTGCAGATTTAGCCTTTTCTTTTTGGCATTAGTATATACATTTCGAAGCATACCTTCATTGAGTGAACATAAAACAAAAATGCCACATTTGACATTTGGGATAAAAAGAAATATACAATGATTCACAAAGAGGAGGTCATGTATCAATTGGCGATGATGGTTGGCCCCGGTGGCCCCGGTTTAATACTCACATGCGAGAGGGAAAGTATCTGATGCATAGTTGAGGCGGCAAATAAGGAAAAACCTCACACTAGATATTTGGAAAGAAAAGGATCAGAGCAATTGGTTATACCTTTTCAGCCCATAAATTCTCATAAAAGAGGTGCATATATATATCAA
Organism: Eucalyptus virginea; assembly: GCA_014182375.1. NCBI lineage: Eukaryota > Viridiplantae > Streptophyta > Magnoliopsida > Myrtales > Myrtaceae > Eucalyptus > Eucalyptus virginea. Next base: position 14,923,167 of record CM024517.1, on the reverse strand, counting down.
GAGGAAAGCTAATCAACCAAAAAGTGGATCGCATGCACCGGCTAATATTGGGCCATCCTAAATAATCGAGGGTTATTAGCAAACACTCCTCATAATTATATTCTATATTTAAATAGATGCATCGTTTCAATTGGATAATTCAAAATCTTACTATTAGTAGTGTTAAGAAAAATAGTTATTTACCTTTTTTATTCATATAATTTAAGGGGAGCTAATGTATCTAAACATCCGATATCATAAACAAAATTGTGCATGATAGCCATATCCTCGCACATATACCCTTTTTTTTTAGTATCGTTACTCATTAGTGAAGGTGAAGCTCACATAAGAAATCACAAAACACTCACTTGTTACCCGTCATGTTATTTTGAAATTTTGGCTGTCATACATAATCTTAAGTTGCACCTTTTATTCACAAGTTGTCACTGATGATCCTAATCTCCAAAACACTTTTTTGTTTATAATTGTTACAAATTACATGGATATGTTTTCTACAAGTTTGTGCAGTTTAGAAAGGTTTAAAGAAGACCGAGCTTGTCTAAAAACATATCTGGTACCCAGCTAAATGATGGCGGGATAGCCAGCTAGGTTTGGCTGAATACGGACACCCGACCCAGCCAGTGTTTGGGCCATTTTTGAGTTTGAGCAGACATTTGGCAATCTTAGGACATGCATGACAACAATTCTGCTTCTTTATTTTTTTATTTTTCTGTTCTAAGGAACATGTTTGGAACATAAATCTTTTTAATAACGCAATTTTATTTTTTAAATTTTGGAACAAATTTTTACTCTAGAAATAGGTTTGGAATATAAATAAAAAGATTTTTTTTTACTTTTTTTATTTCTGGAGCAAAAGTGAGAAATAAAATTTTTTTCTCATCATTCACTCTTGTCACGCCACCAATCATTGGCCACCGACCTCCCGCCTTTTGCCATGGCCGCTCATTGGCAACCTCTCACTATTCGCCACCGGTCGCCCATCGACCGCCTTCCGCCACCACTCAAGTGGGAGAAATTTTGTGTTGTTATCAAATAGGGAATATAAATTTTTGCCATTATCAAACGCATACTTTTGCTCAGAAACTCATCCGAGAAATAGAAATAGAAATAGAAATAGAAAGATCAATTTATGAGTAGAAATTGATTTTTGGAACAAAATGGTTATCATTCGCGCCCTTAATAATAAAAAAAAACTAGTCATTATAAACGTTAGTAATGGCTCGGGGACTGTCGTCATCGATGGAAATTAGTCGGGAGAATTTATTTTTCAATTAAAAAAAAAAGGGAGCCCATTGTCTTGAGCATGTGTGTACATGAAAGTATTTGCAAAATCTCTCTTTTCATCACTTTGCAAATCAACTTCTTGTGAGACGAATTGTTTGTAAATGAATTCACCTTGCTTGTGGAGGAATGTTGGTTTCATTGCAAACCAGCCTTTGCACGAGGTTTCAAAGTTAGCGGAATGGGCTTCACTCATGAAGGTCTAGAGAAGTGGAGTAGGCGTGGATTTGGGCCAAATCACTATAAATCATTGTCATTGGTTTTGGCCTGTTGCTCAAGGGCGACTCTCACTTGACTCACAAGAGCAGCATTATTATTAGCTTTGATAGACCATGCTGATTACTAGCGGTCGAAAAAACACCATTGTTACAACGTTCGTTGTTGACAAATCGCCGCAAAAATTGGTTAAAGAACTAATTAAGTCACAGTTAATTACAGCCAATCGAAAGGCCTTTCTTTAATGAAAAAAGAAATTATAAAAGAAGGGCTTTCCCTCGATCTAGCTAAGTTGAATATGCGACTCGACAAAGCTAGGCTGCAGTGTAAAAAGTTTCCAAATTTATAAAAGCACAAAAAAAAAAAATTATAGGACCACCTTGCCCCAATTCACAGGATCAAGTTAAAATCACTAGCTAACTAGCAAGTTCTGCATTTAAAAAGAGGAGATCCAAAGGGTTCGAATTCTATCTATATATATTTCTTGGGAGTGATTCATAAGCAGCATACCCTAGTTCACTCAGTCTTTTTTTAATAAGTAACCAAAAAAATCACATGGATTGATTACGTTGATTCAAACAAATAAGCATATAAAAAAAATATAGTATAGTCCAATGAACGGTACACACGTTTCAAAATTATCTAATACAAACAGAGCACATGTCAACATGAACCGAAGTGGGCTAATATAAAAACATTTAGAGTAAATTGTCGGTATCCACTTTTACTAATATGTCAGTTTAAGATATGTTTGATGTAGTGTTAGACTGTTAGTGCTCACTTTGATCATCTGTTATCTTGTAGCCCTAAAAGAATGAAATGGATCGACTTAGTTGATCTTGTGGGGTACTGCGCCGAGAAGCATAAAGAACATGTGGCTTTAGACATATACAGGGAAGTTGGGGGGAAAGTTACTAGGCAGAGCTCACGATGAGTTGCACGTTTTAGTAGTCGTTCTTAGAGCTGGAAGTGCAAGAGAGGCGGAATGGAGAATGAAGGAGCAAACCAACAATCTACGTTTAGGAGTGCAAAGCTCTCCATTTCGGCAATCAAGCAAACCTACAATCTACGTTTCTTTCTACTTTTTGGCAATTTACGTTTTTCTCGTGATCTTGTATTTTTTCTCCATATTAGCTTCACATAAATTTGCACTCCGTCAATATGCACTTGTGCGCGAGGTATCAAATTGCAGAGTGAGGGCCAATATACTATTCCACTAAGTTCAACATATCAAACAATTTATACCAACTGGTTTGAATGAAAAGCGTGTAGTAAGAAAAATAAGTAATATATGTGATGATAATTTCAAAAAAGAGATTTATGAATCTCACGTGTCATATTTGTATCGATTATAATGGACTAGAGAATGAAGATTGGGCTTTTATGGAGGAGAGCACAATGATATAATTACTATAATGAGTTTTGTATTTGAGAATAAGTTACCTTTGAAAAGATCAAGTTGTGCCCAAATCTTGAAAGGCAGTACAATTAGAGGATTTGATTATATTCAGGCCTCGATGATTTGTCGTGAACCTGGAGTTTATCAAAGCAAATATCTCAGAACAAAAGGCAGCGTCTCTGTATATTGGCGTGACTGGCGTGGTGTTCCTTACCGATGCGTTTCTCTTCTCCAGGCACCACTAGCCCTTGAACAAAGCTTTACCTTTCCTCTTGCCCCAAAGAATGAACAACGTGTGCTTAAGATATAGGATATCTTTAATGAGGCAATTTTACTTCTATAACCCTCTCGCCTTATGTCCAAGACCGGCAAAATAATATCTTCCTCTAAATTGGCAAGAATGCCCACCGTAGATCTTAGGATATTTTGTCAGTCTTCTTGGTAATTGGACCGCGTGGCCGCGCAGATCAAAGTGAAGGACATTTGGAAATGGTAGAATTAGAATTCATAGCTTTTGTGCAACTTGCCTAACTCAATAATTGCAATTGACCATCAGACAAAAACAAACAAAATAAGGCCACCAAAAATCGCGATAGCTTTTGTTCAACTTGCCTAACTAAATAGTTGCAAGTGACCATCAGACAAAGACAAACAAAATAAGGCCACCAAAAATCGCGACTTTATAGACAGCCAACTTTAAATCACCATTTAAACAATCTACATAATTTTATTTTCATTTCACCGAAGTTGAATCACCACTTTATCAGCACATAACTTTGATGCCGGTCTTGTGTCCCCACCCCAATCGACCACCTGGTCACTAGGGCCACACACCTCGTATAAAACATAACTTCCTGAAAAACTCTCTTTATATAATTTGTGGAAAAAGTTTAAGGATAATGAATCCATCCCTATTTAACTTTTTGTCTATGTATTTATTTTTATTTTAACAATGTGAAATCTAAACTATATGCTTTTTTACTCAAGTTTGCCCTTTCGTTAAAATTGCAAAGCAGAAATACTTTCATGGCTTTTCATGGCTACTATCGGGTTCATGACAGCGCTAAATGACTAAATTATAGGTCAAATGGAATCGTTTGGTTGATTAGGATAAAATTATTAGAAAATTAAAAGAAAATCACAAAAACTAACTGAGAGAGAGAGAGAGAGCATGTTTTTCTTTTTTAACTTTTTTAAATCATAGGAGACTTTTTTATCTTTTTAAATTTTTAGCTAGGTTTATTAGATGCTAATTTAATATTTATGTATGTCATTTTTCATGGTGAAGTAAGACGCATGTTTTTCTTTCTTAACGTAAGTTTTTTTAAGTCATAGGAGATTTTTTCTCTTTTTGATTGATTTTTATCATTTATTTAGTATTTATTAATATGTAAAATATGTGCTAATCAATATATATTTATCGTGAGAATTTCTAAAAATAAACTGCTAAAACCCCTTCAAAAACTCTTTCAGAAGCTTACTGTATTCTTAAATTAAAATTTATTCTGATCAATATTAAAGTGATAGGAACTATCTTCATTAATTATAAAGTGAAGGAGAATATGTAAGGTCATAAAACTTTCGCCTATTTCTATGATGTAAAGGATATTTCACGACCGACCAAAAAAAAAAGGATATTTCACAAAGATCCAATTAAATCTAATATGATAGTCATATCATTCTATCAATATTCCAATCAATGTTATGTTTATCATATAAAATTTTGACAAGCTCCATATATAATAATTAACCATATTAATAAACTAAAATTGAATTGGCAAGGATACCACACCCCACGCCGCCGCCCCTACCCCCACCCCCACCCCCAAACACCCCAAAGATACTTTGTTAATTGTCTTTGTATCTGGATCTGTTGGGCAGGCAAATCAAAGTGAAGATGCACTCCCTGGCCCACTAAATAAAATAACCGATACTTTATGTCAGAGTCAAGACGTCGATGGCGGAACTTATCATCATCCTTCCACTAGGCAACTTTTGCAAGGTGTTCGAAGTGGAAACCTCTTGCCCCAAAGAATAAATTAGATTTGCTTGGGTATATAAAATCTTGTGATAGTTTGCGTTTCTTCAGTGAGTCAAATTTTACTTTCTTTAACCCTCTCTTGTTGTCCAAGACCAGCAAATTAATCCCTCCTCTAGGTCGGCAAGAATACGCTCCCGCAAAGACTTCAAGGATAATTGGTCTTCCGCTATTAAACGTTTTAATCAACCCTTATATTTTTGGCCAAAAAATTGTCAGTGCTCATGTTAGAGTCAAGTTGTTCATACTGAAAATTAACTTTTGCATAATGGTATTCTTTAAGAGCTACTCAATCATCTCTTTTATTAGCAACTTTTGCAACATGTTGAATGATTATGCTTTGAAAATGATGGATTGATTGAGAATTTTTATCAAAGCCGTGCTTTACTTGAAATTATATGGAAATATCTTGGAAGAAGCTTGGATGACCTTTGACACTTAACTCGTGTCACGGGTCAATGATTGAGAATTTTTGCCAAAGCCGTGCTGTGCTTGAAATTGTGTGGAAATATCTTGGAAAAAGCTTGGATGACCTTTGTCACTTGACTTGTTTATCACGAGTAGACATGGCAAAATGGGTCTTAGACCCATATATGACCCATTTAAATCATAAATGGGTCAAATGGGTCATATATTTTTAGATAAAAAGTAGTTAAATGGGTTTCACAATTAAAGACTTAAGATAGGTAAGTCTTAAATGGGTTAGATTGAGAACCCATTTCAACCAAAACCTTATAATTTCTCTCTTCTCTCTTTAACTTTTACAAAAATATTTTTTTATAATAATCAAAATTATAATTTTTAAATTTAATTTAATTTAATATTTTCTTTTTTTTTCTTTTTTTTTTTCCCCCTTTCGGTCACCGACATGGCGATGGCCGACAAGCGGTCGGGTGAGCCTCGAGTTCGCTAGATTTGGCGAGACTCCAACTCGTCGGAATCGGGCGAGGCTCGAGCCGGGGCGAGGTGGAGGTCGGATTTGGCGAGGTGAAGGCCTTGCGTGGCATTTAGTGAGCCTCAAGCCTCGTTGATCTAGCAAGCCCGGAGCTCGTCGGTGTTGGTGAGCCGAGCAAGCTCGAGGCTTGCCTATGGCCGGTTGCTGGCCGTTGTCATGGCCGGCGGTCGGCCAAAGAAGAAAAAAGAAAAAGAAAAAGAAAAAGAAAAAGAAAAAGAAAAAGAAAATTGAAAATTATATTTAAAAATAATAATAAAAATAATTAAAAATTCTATTTTTAAAAAATTATTTTAAAAATTATAAAACTTGTCAATTAAATTTGTGTTGTATAAAACTATTTTAGCAATACCATTTTAAAAAAAAAATATATATATATATATATATATATATATATATATATATATAAAATAAGCTTTCTTAAGTTTAATTAAATTGGTCGAGTATGGGTCAAAATTTTTTTACTACAATAAATGGGTCAATTTGAGTCGGACCATTTATGACCCGACCCAAACCTGACTTGACTCACTTGTTTAACGAGTCTAATCACGAGTCAATGACTGAGAATTTTTTACTAAAGTTATATTGTTGTTGAAATTTTGTGGAAATATCTCAGAAGAAGCTTGGATAACCTTCGACGCTTGACTTGTGTGTCAAGGGCGGGTCCATGACACGTGTCTTTTAATAAGTTGATGGGAAATGTTAATATCGATTTGACTCTCAATCACTCTGAGAAGAAAGAGCTAAGTAATTCGTTGGAGCGTGAGGTTTACATTTTGCACTAATTCATGTTAGCATGAAGTCATTTACTATAGGAAAATTACCAAAAAAAAAAAAAAAAATTCATAAAGTTATTATACTTGTGTCAATTCAATACTAAACCTTTTGATATAGTTAATTTTATTTAAACATTTTAATCATTTACTAATTTAGTTAATTTGATCAATTTTTATGGGAAATCATTGATGTGAATAATTTTATAATTTTTTTTATTAGTTCTTTATTAATAGGTGGAATGAATAATGGAGTTGTGTCTGTGCTACTTGTACAATTTTTTTATTTTTCTCCGCACTTAGCTTCACATAAATTCGCGCTTTGTCGAATCTCCACTGGCGGTACTTCGTGAGCGAGATAAGGAACCTTGGAGCCGTCCGTTGCTCTTCACGCAATTTGTTTTTTTTTTTTTATTTTTTTGTCGCATGGTTAGATGGATTTAATAGATTTTGATCAAAATTTTATTTTGTCTTTTGATTTTGTCTTTTAATTTTCTCTCAAATGTCAACTTTACAAATCCTACTTGAATAAATATCATTAAATTATCCTTGATTTTGTGCATATGATAAGAAAATTGATTTCTCATTAAAGAATTACAAGAAAGTTTGCGACGATACTTATCCCTTATTTCATGATAGACAACATTAGTGTAGCGAGATACTACTTGTCAAGATAACTTGAGATTATAGACAATTTGTTAAGATTTGGATGATATTACCTAGAGCTCAACGATGCTTACTATAATCTCTTGTTCACAAAGAAGATAAGCATTTTATTTTTTTAGTTAAACAAATTTTTAATTATAACCGGATATGTATTGATCTACGTTAGTATATCGAGGATGATGCCACAGTTTACAAAAGGATGAAAAATTATGTTGAATAAAATAATAAGTCGAAAGTTTGACTATAATTTCCGACATTTGTTTTATCATCAGTTATCACATGAGATTGTGAGATAACCGTAGTCTCAACAAGTTAGTCCCTTTCTAATTAGATAATATAGTAATAAATACAAGTATTAAGTTAAGATAACATGGACATCATCCACATTTATCTTTTCGTGTGTGTGTGATGTTCATAATTTATGATCCACCATTAAAGGTATGGTCTGAGAAAGTTTCCTTCAATTAAGGAGGGGTAAGTTTCCTCCAATTTGGTAGATTTTAATATTTTACTCTTTGTTATTAAATCGAGGAAGGTTTTTTAAGCATGTGTTAGCAAAGGTCTCTCTCTCTCAACGTTAATTTTTTTGTGGATCCTCCCACTTGGGAAAAGAAGGAAGCTGATTTAGGGCGACAATATCCAAATTCCCATTAGTATAATCTGTACATGCATTCGCACTTCGTGGATGATATCCAATACCCATTGGTATAATCTATATATACATTTGCACATCTCTTCGAATAAACCAGATATAATTTTAATAGCGTAGTCATCCAGTAAAAATGAATAGATATATGAATCAAGGGTGAGGGTCTTAATTAAAGATTTTCACATACCCATCTTTCAAGAAAAATTGATGACTTTTAGTCCATCGTTCCGGTCTCCAATTATAGGCAATGTTTTGAAAATAGTACCGGAGGTTGAATCGGTGTGGCGGCTAGTGGGCAAGTCCCCTAGTTCAACCGGTCTGAACTTTATAACAGCCGTTTCAACATAAAGAATGAAGTAAGAAAAATGATACATGAAATGATCATTTTAAAAATATTACATTTAGGTGATCTGCAATGAGTAAAAATCACTTTTTTTCCTATCGATTGTAATAGGCTGAATTGTGGGCAGAGACTTGCTAGTTTCTCAAGTGTGCCTATTATTTTTAAGTCGCAAATTATGCTACCAAGAGAGGGTGAACGTGAAGGAAGAGCTGATAGCATGTGTAATAACACATACACCAAGATTGGCTTCACTGTAAGGTTGCAGGAGGAACTGAGAATACTAGTGGACATATCAGCACGATGCAAAAACAGGTGGGCAACCGAAGACCCTTTCAACCCAAGCACGAATGGATTCGGTCGTTTCTGACTTGATGAAGGGGACGACCACATCGTCTTTTTATCTTTATTTCTTCTCGATGGTGTGGAAAGAGATGGCACTGCATTTTCCTTTTCACTTATATTCATCAACCATGCTATTGCAACTTGGAAATAGCAAGTTACTAACAAAGAGCGCCGGGGCCTAGTGGCCATGATGGGCTGCAGTGTATTTGGAAGTTCTGACACAAGAGGCGGTTGTACACTATTAGTGCTAAAAGTTACGATGCTTACTTTGGTGCCTAAAATTTTATTTTGGATTACTTAAGTGCCAAAAAGTTTGAAAAATGATCATTTTAGTACCAACTCTGATATGATTGATCGGAAATCCGATGTGACACCTTTTTTATTAATTTTTGAAGTGATGTAGCTCATCGAAGAGTGCAATCAGCATCTAAACCACAAAACGACGTCGTTTGGTGTCTTTCCCCCAAGTTAGAACCATAAATCCCCAAATTGAGAGAGAGAGAGAGAGAGAGAGAGAGAGAGAGGAGGCATGATAGGACTTCCCCATCATCTTCTTCCCCGAAGAACAACACCAACACCAACACTAGAGAGAAGGCATGGTAGGACTTCCCCATCGTCTTCTTCCCCGAAGAACAACACCAACACCAACACTTGCAGCAGCATCGGCACTAGCACCAGCACAACTCCGTCTCCTTGTTTCCCTCACCCTCCTCATCTTCTCTCTCTCCACCTTCGACCCTCCTTCTTCCTCCTCCTCCTCTGCCCTTGCCTCATATTCTTCCCGCTTCTTGCCCAAGAAACAACCTTAGAGGCACCTAGTTAAGCAACTATGACAAAGGCCGAGTGGCGGTGGCTGAGCACGGTGGCCGAGCGACGGTGGCCAAGCGAGCTAGGTCGGCGTTGGGCGAGGATTGGACAAAAAAACCCTAATTTTAAATCCCATATGAGCTGTACGGTGTCGTTTTTGTGAGGCCATCCACTTATGACTGCAAAACAATGTCGTTTTCTTAAGGAGGACGGAAAACGACGTCGTTTAAAAGTCACGTCGATTTTTTTTAATATAAAAGTCACATAATCATTTTGGCCAGAATAGTGATTGTTTTCCCTCTGATTTGGTACTTAAGTGATCCGATGGAAACTTTTGGCAACAAAGTGAGCGCCGTACACAACTTTTGGTACTTATAGTGTACTTATCCACCAGAGGCATGGCAAATCCCAAAATACTCATGTATTTTTATTAAGGAATAAAAATAACCTCACTTTCAAATATTCCGTCAAAGGCAAATACTAAACAAAAATGATCGGTATCATCTTTTTCAGCGAGTTCACATGGCCAAAACGCTTTGATGATGAGCTTACATAGCCTTTTATATTATTAAAATTTTAAAAAGAAATAAAATTGAATGATTTTATATTCATAAGAAAATGATTTTATTCAAAGAGAAAAAAAAAAAAAAAAAAAAAAAAAAAACCAAACAAATGTCACATTTTCCTCCTTTTTCTTCCTTTCAATATGTAGAGAGAAAGCATCTTGCATATGCCTACGTGGCTGCCTTATTAAGGCGTGTAAAAGTGTGTAATCCCCTCAACCTTTTCCATATAAGACTAACTTCTATGATAAGTTGAATAAGACGAGAATCTACCGTTCTCACAAGACCCAACAAGACCCTTGGATTCATAGCGATACAGGCTTATGGATATGGACAATTGGCTGCGATGGTTGGCAATGTTGGTCCAGAAAAATATTTTAAGAAGATTTGACATTGTCGTACTTAATGTGCTTTTATTTTTGTCGGCCATTACATTTGGCTAGAGTGATTTCTATCATTGTCCTTTTTCTATTGATCAACAAGTGCTCATGAATATTGAAAATTGGCAGCGATGTTTGGCAAAGCTTAGTGATGTTGATCCCAGAAAAATAATTCAAGTGGATTTGACATGTGCTTTTATTTTTGTCGGCCATTATTTTTTGTCATAGTAATTTACATTATTGTCCTTTTTATGTTGACCAGAAACTTTCTCTCATGATATAAATTAATGATGTCATGAGATTAAAGGCATACTTATCTCAAAATTGTTATTACTCCTTACCATAATCCCTTTATGGTATCAGAGCCAGCTTTGTCGATGTCAGACTAAGATTATAATTGGACGATAGTTCATCAGTGCTACAAGGAAGTAAACACCAACCTCTGGCCTAAGTGAAAAAGTGGAACGATTGAAGGGAAAAAAATAATGAATCGAAAACCTACAATGGATCATTGATTTGACGGCTTCATATTTGAATCTACAAGGTTATGGTTAGGTTTGCCTCTTAGAAAGGCGTGTGATGGCAGCCATTATTTTTGTTTGATGTTTTTCTTTTGCGGAGTGCTAAGAGAGATGGTGAAGCCGAGCAAGACAAGATAGAGGCCTTGTCTTAAGCAAACTCGCCAACGGCACTTTCTCATGGTTGCCTTTTCTGACTAGGTTCCCCGAAGAAACTGATAATGGTGTCGAGCATTGAATTCGAAAAGAACAGAGGGTAACACGGCAGCAGTTGCAGCCGTGGTTAGCTTAACAGTAGCGTGGCCACCGCCGCCACCGGCCACGCGCCCTTCCCCTCTCTCTGCTTCTAATTTTTGTTTTTGTTTATCTTCTCTCTTTGATAAAAGTTATTTTGTTTGAGTTTAAAATTTATAATTTAAAACTTTTTTAATAATAAAAAGGGAACATCAACTTATGAGAAAATATTGGGTAGGTTAAACACACGAGCGAAATGAAAAATCATACAAAAGTCGACGTGTGTCATCCATGTGTAATTTGGGTAATTCGGGCCCCACGTTCAGTAATTTAAAATTTTGCTCTTCCCCCGTCTCTGCTCTCTCTCTCATTGACCGCACAGGCTCTGACGCTCTCTCTCCTCTCCTCTACAGACGGTCTTCCTCCTCTCTCTCCTCTCTCTCTACCAGTTCTCCGTTTTGTTGCGGTGAGAACAAAATCGCAGAGGGTTTAGAAGTGTCAGGAACCAAACTGAAAATCGAACCGAACCGAACCGAAAAATTTAATTTTTTCGGTTTAGTTCGTATTCAGTTCAGTTTTCATTAAAAATTAATATATTTTTTTTATTGATTTAGTTTTTATCGGTTAACTAAATCGAACCGAACCACAAACCGATAACATCAAACCATTAAAAATTCGATTTTATTCTGAGAATAAACTTTCGACAGTGTCAACAGCGTCGAGAAGAGGGTGGATTCTGTCATTGTAGGAGGCAGCAAGTGGCTGCGCGTGGGCGACTAACATGGTGAGGGCTAGATCTGCGCCCTCTTGGGCGAAGGGGTTGGCGATGATCCTCGTCTTAGAAGAAGTGTTCTTGCCGACTCCAACCATTCTCTCTCTCTCTCTCTCTCTCTCTCTCTCTCTGTGGGTGATGAGTGATGTGAAAATCGAATGCAAGACATGCATGAGGGAGACGGGAAGCGGTGTGATTTATAGGGAGAATCAACGCATGCATGTGAATGGACATCGTTGGCCAATTAGCTAATGGACAAAATGTTGGAAATTTCCTATAATATGGGATTACATTAATTAATTGATTTTCTATTTTAAATAATCGGGTTAATGGATATTCCAATATTTGTTGAATTCTAAAGTGATCTGATTAAATTGGATATTGGCATCTATTGATAATGGGCCTAGTTGAGCAACAATGTGTAGGCAATTGTGTTTGACTGAAGTCCGTAATGGGAAGGCTGGATTGACACGCTGTTGATTAGGGTTTCTTAGGTCCCTCTCAGCCTATAAAAGGGTAGGTTATTGCTTTAATCCCATTGAAGCTGCTATATCGAAATAGGTTATAGAGAGGAAGATATGGCATTAGATAGATCCGATTATCGAGTGATCTACTTTTCTTTAAGTGAAGTAATGGCTCAAACAAGTACGCTTTAATTCTGTTGTATTTATTGATCTCGGTGTTTTACAATCATATATGGATCAGTTATTTCCTTGATTGAAAATTATATGTGAATAAATTTTCTACATGTGGTATCAGAGGCAATCGTATATGATTGTAGAACCCAATTTTATTTATTTATTTTTTTTTTGATGGACAAATTCGAAATCCTCATCTTTGAGCCGAATATGGGCATTATTTTTTCGTGTAAATTTTTTGCTTGATTAATCCTATAACCATAAGGCTTTTGTTCTACATGTTGAGATCTTTCCAACCATATATAATTTGCATAATTTCGTTGAGAATTGAGAGAATTTTGAATTTTGAATATGCATGAAAAAGTTCTAGAATTTTCGAATTACTTGCAATTGATTGATATTCGAATCGTTGTATGGGTATTGTTATATATTTGTTTTAGTATCTTTTTGTTGTATTAAATTGAGTTTTTGGGGCTTAATTTTAAGAAATCCTAATTTTCGGTCATGGGAGGTTTGGATCCGAAATCTTCAAGCTTGTATGTGGTGGATTTAGTTTGTTTTTTCTCCGTTTAATTAAATCTAGTTAATTAAATTGATGTTATAAGCAAAACCCATGAGGAAATTTCATCAAAAACCATGTTAATTTGTGCCTTTGGAGCTTCGGGTCGAAACCGGGTCGTGCGACGCGGTTTGCTGCAAATTCGTGACCCGGCTGGAGGTTGAAGAAGACCTCCAGCCGGGCCTGGGCCTAAATATGGGCTTTTGCCCATATTTTTTTATTTTATTTTCGTAGGCTAATTTCGTAGCCCATTTCACGGGCCTGTTTTAAATTAATAGGCAGATGAGCCCACGCGAGAAGAAAGCCAGGCCGGGCTTATAATGGGGGTAAGCTCATTTTGTCTATAGGGAAAAGAAAGTAGAAAGCCCATTTTTTTAATATAAGGAAGAGAGTTATGGGTTCTCGACCAGAACCAGAAACATATTAAAAAAAAAATTGCGCATGGGCCTATAGCCCAATATTTGGACTTTTAAAGATTCGTGGGCCAATTATCTTTAAAAAAAAAGAAGAGTGGGCCAGTGGGCTACGTGAGGGTTAAGGATTCGCGGTTTTGGCCCGCGGTCCGATTAGGGCTGCTAGCGGGTCCTGGGCCCGTGGGAGTCTGTAATATTTAAATAATATATAATAATATAATAATTAAAAAATAATTAAAAAAATTTTAAAAAAATTGTGGCAAAAATTGTTGTTTGAAAAGGTGCAATATGATCATTGGAAGCACATGTTGTAAAGTGTTTCATATTATTTGATGAATTTTGGGCATAATTATTGAAGTTCATTATTGATAAAAATTAGTATATACAATCACCTACCTAAAGGGGGTTATTGCATATATTAATTTGAAAATTACATGAAGATAAATTCCAAAATTAAAAGATGGGGATGTATGACTCAAAAAGATTTATCTGCCCAAAGGGGATAAATTTTTTGAAAGTTATATGTAATTCCCTTCTATATTGATATATTAGAGATGAATGATGGGGATGTGTGATTCAAAAGGTTTATCTGCCTAAAGGGGATAAATTTTTTAGAGTTATGTGTGATTCCCATCTATGTTGAGATAATGGAGATATATATATATAATTTAAAGGATTTGTCTGTCCAAAGGGGATTGATCCTTAAAGATTATGTTTAATTCTCTTTTATCGTCTCTATATATTGATATCATGGAGATGTATAATTTAAATGATTTTTCTGCTCAAAGGGGATGGATCATTGACAATTAAATGTGATTCTCCTTATTGTTGCTTTATAAACTTCATGCTGTGAAAAATAATTGTGCATTATGCACTCTGCCCAAAGGGGAGTTTATAATGTACTAATTATTTTTTGTTGAAATACTTATTGCTCATAATTGATCTTATTGCATTATGTGTGACAAATAGTTACATTTGCTGTAAATAACAATAATGCCATAGTTGAAATATTAACTTGATCAAATATTATAATGTTAAGGACTTGGGTAAAAATGGAGATATTGTGATCGAGAATGTCATAACTGAGTCCATGTTATTTGATCTTCTAACAAAAGGCTTACGACCCATTTTGTCTTAAAAACATGTAAAGAATATGGGTGTTTTAGATTCTTTTGATTTTTTTTGTTAGTGGGAGTCTCATAATTTTCATTTCTAGAGATTATAGTTATATGCAGATTGATAATGCTTTTATGATGTATATTAAAGCATTTATTTTCAATGATTGTTGTTATTGATTCTGTTGTTATCCTTTCTTTTATTGACTGAGAAATGGAAGTATAAAACAGTATCCTTAAACAAATTTTGTTTAAAGATGACTGGATGTTACTGATTATGAGATCTCATGTTGGATTGTGACATAGTTGTGCAATTTCATATTGTTTAGAAATTGCGTTAATGCAGTTTCATGTCGTTGAGAAATTGCATTGAGGACCGATAAGAAATAGTGTATATTTTGATCACATGTTGGCACTATTTCTTATTACACTACTAGGCCCATGATCCATGAAAATATAATACTTATTATATGTGATTATGGAAGGTCTTGTGTTGTGGTATTTTCTTAACACATTGATCTCCATAGTCCTATACTGAGGTTATATAGGATTGGATTGGTATTGGGATGCCATTATTGGAATATTATTTTTTAAAAGTTGTGGCCACATAAAACAAAATTTTCAGTTATTAACCCGATAGTGTCTTTTTCAAATATAAAATCCTTTTCAAAATAAAATAAGTTAATTAGTGTAGCCCAAGTGAGAGAATGTTGGAAATTTCCTATAATATGGGCTTACAATAATTAATTGATTTTCTATCTTAAATAGTCGGGTTAATGGACTTTACCAAAAAAAAAAATAGTCGGGTTAATGGATATTCCAATATTTGTTGAATTCTAAAGTGATCTGATTGAATTGGGCATTGGCATCTATTGATAACGGGCCTAGTTGAGCAGCAATGTGTAAGCAATTGTGTTTGACTGAAGCCCGTAATGGGAAGGGCCCAGTTGACACGCTGTTGATTAGGGTTTGCTAGGTCCCCTCTCTAGCCTATAAAAGGGTAGGTTATACCTATCAGTTGCTTTAATCCCATTGAAAGCTGCTATATCGAAATAGGTCATAGAGAGGAAGATTTGGGCATTCGATAGATCCTTGATTATTAGAGTGATCTACTTTTCTTCAAGTGAAGCAATGGCTCAAACAGGTACGCTTTAATTCCGCTGTATTTATTGATCTCGGTGTTTTACAATCATATATGGATCCGTCATTTCCTTGATTGAAAATTATATGTGAATAAACTTTCTACACATAATACAATCATTAAAATTGCTGATAAAGTATCAACTTTCTTCGATGGAGGCGTTTGGTCTCTTGATGCGAGGAAGACGAAAGAGCGACGACGGATTCGAAAAGAAGAGGAAGAAGAAGCGATGGCCATTCCTTCTTTGTCTTCGGTGTTTTCCGAGGACGAAATGATGATTGATGATCTCCATGATCGTCTGGCCTTGTTTTCTCTAGGCTCAATGCAGGGCCATGCATGAAGACGAAGCGTACACTGCAAACTGCATGCTTGCATGGATGGGAAGATAAGAGAAACCGTATAGCATGTGTAAAAGTACATGCCTATGACATATTGAATTTAGATTATTTTGAGTTAAACAGAAAAAAAAAATGAAAAACGGAAAAAAAATTGAAAACCAAAAGCTAAAAACCAAAAATCGAAAAATCGAACCGAACTCAACCGAAATTTTGGTTCGGTTCGTATTTGGTTCGGTTCGGTTTTTTTGAAAAATCGAACTGAGCCGAACCGTTGACACATGGTTCAGACAAAAAAAAAAAAGGTTCAGCCCCTCCACCTTTGCCTCCATCGGTTGCCTTCGTCGCCCCAACCTTGACGCGTATGCCGCCGACGCTCCTCCGCCTCCCTCTCGCGACCTCCTCTTCGCTCCACTCTCTATCTCCCTCTCCCCCCTCCGTGAAGTCGTGCCGCTCTTCTAGCGAAGCGTGATGCCGATGCCCCTCCACCTCTGCCTCTACCTCTGCCTCCACAGGTTGCCTCTGTCACTCTCAACTCCAATGCCGATGCTGACGCCACCTCCGCCTCTGCCTACGCCCCCAAACCAGACACCAACACCGACGCCGACGCCCCTACCTCCCTCTCACGACCTCCAGTCCACTCCCTCTCTCTTTCCTCCTTGAAGTCTCACCTCTTTTCTAGTGAATCGCGATGCCGACGCCCCTCTGCCGGTTGCCTCCGTCGCCCCTAACTCCGACACCGACGTCTCCACCTCCGTCTTTACCTCCACCTACGGCCCCCAACACCAATGCCGATGCCCTTTCGCCTCCCTCTCACGACCTTCGCTCCACTCTCTCTCTCTGCGAAGCACCCTTGCTAGCCAACCCCAACGCTGACGACCCCTGCTCGCGTTTTGGCCTCCGTCTCCGCGAGCGAAGGTCGCTTTGCTCACTCTTTCTCTCTTTCCTCCGCGAAGTGCCCCCTGCTCCTGAATGTGGACATTGCCGACGCCGTCGCCTTCCCAAGCCCCACCAATAGGCACCCCATTGGCGACTCCTATATGTCTAAAGGTTAGTTCTTTTTTTTTTTCTAATTCTACTTAGTAGAATTCGGTGTGATGTTAATGTTTAAGTTTATAGATACATCTGCAGTAGGTATTGATCTCTTGGACGTGTGGCTGCAGCAGGTATCTTGCGCCATTTGTAGCCATCTTGGCTTCAAATGGTGCCGTTTTTCTCAAATTTTCTAGCTGTTGAGCATCTGCAGATATTGTAGGTCCACCTTGTGTGGATTTTGTGACAATATAGAAGTGAATAAATAATTGTGTCAGTCAAGGTGCTAAGAATTGACATCCTTAAAGCGATTGTTTCTTTGTTGTTACGATGCACATATCAATTTCTTCTATATATATTGAGGATAGTGGATTGGCCATCCGTCGTGGTTGATATTTCTCTCTTTGTTTCTATACTCTTCAGATTTCTTTGATTAGTGTGACATCCGGATTTTCAGCCTTATTTTCTACTACATTAATCATGCATTTTATCGACGTGCCTATAGGATTGTTGTCAAAGTTGATCACTCTCGAGATAACTAGATTATCTGGGTAATCAATTAAGGAATTTTAAGGCAATAGACTTGAGAATTTGATCAGGAATCGGCTTCTCGACCATGCTCATCTTTAGAGGCCATTACTACACAGTTAAAAATCGATTTGAGATCAGAGATAGGTCGGTTCGACTAAGATGTGTGGCCGATCGTGAGTGACTCCACTAAATTGAAAAATTCTTGTCAACCGACACTAATTTGATTTTACTGTCGCCAATGTATCGAGTGGGCTCATTGTGTCTTGAAGAAAATCAACCACGGGTCATTTGCCCTAAAAAGTTCTGAAAACTATAAGGTAGCCTAGGTCATGCTAAAAGTACACCAAATGGAAATTAACCGCCGATTTGAGTCTGATTTTAGAAATTGAATATTCTGTCATGTCACCATAAATTCTAGGACCCACGACTCAATCTCAGAAGATTTTTATGCCAACCGAGACTTTTTGAGAAAAAGTCGGCATAGGACCGTTTTTGTGCAAAAAAGGCTGGGGATTATTTTTGGTTGTAAATTTGAGATGCAAAATGGATTCTCGGGTGAGGAAAAATGTCAATTGAAGCATTGAGGTATCAATTGAAATTGTAAAGGCCAAATGAGGTTGAATTGAAGTGAAGCAAGTGTCCATTTGGTGTTGAATTGTGCCAAATTCGTAGCTCCCCCTTCCCCCTAGCCAAATGGACCATTTCATGAGTTGTTGAGTGAGTATTGGTGGCTCAATGGCAGCCAAGGAAGATACTTGGCATAAGATGGGTCAATGTGGGACAAATGTGTGGAAAACCAAGGCCAAGTGGACCCTCGCTCCTCTCTCTCCTCATCCTCTCTTTTGGCTGGCCAAACCCTCATTTTCCCCTCCATGCTTGCTATTCGATGCCCAGTAGAAGATGAAGGAGAAGCTGCAGTCACCCCACGCCGGATCGCTGCCAAGCCACCGCCGTCGTTCGCACCCCACCCGCGTGCGCCACCAGCTGCATGCTGTTCCCCCCTACTTGCCTCCTACTCCACCGTCCAGCTCGCTGTTCCGCAATTGTGAGGGGCTATGGAAGCCCGTCGAAGCCCGTTCAACCACCGTGGACCGCCCCTTTCAAGCCACCGAAGCCTCCCCGAGCCTTGCCACGCCAACCTAGCTTGTTTTCTTCTATTTTGCAGCTAAAACAGAAGGTTTGGGAGTGGGTTTCCAGCAAGGGGTTGAGGCCGTTTTGAGGTGTTTCCGGGCCTCGGACCTTAGGCCTGCTTTGGAGAAAAACGTCCCCCTGCAACGCTCCCGACGTTTCAATCTGAGCAGATTGTTAAAGGGGTGAATTTAACTCACTAAACCTTGATTATTAGGTTAATGATGTTTAGGGGCTGATTAAATTATGTTAAGCATGGTTAGGTGGTTAGATTAGAGTAGTTTAGTGAATATTAATTACTTTCAATGCATATTAGGCAAATGGATAGTGTAGTTAGCAAGAATAGAGGTTCTAGTATTTATTGAACGAACCTCGGAAATTTTCCGGGTCCGTGTCGGTGTCCAATTAGGCATTACGGCCTAAATTGGATTTATTGGTATTATTTTATTATTTTTCATATTTATTTATTTATTTTCCGGAAATTGAACCGGGATAGCCGGTGACTAGAATTTCATGCTGATTGCAGAAGTACTCTTTGATTATTTAATTGAGCGCTTGATTGTGCAAATTGAGTGAATTTAATGGTTGTGGGTATTTATTTAGAAATCGAATAAAAATGGGTAATTTAGTGGTAAATTACCAAGCGTCAGTCTACAGCACCAAAAATGATTTGGTGGGTTATATAAAGTGGCGAGAATTGTGAAAGTGAGAGAATTGTATTTTTGGCAAAGGCCGACCGCGTACCCACACACCGTTATTTTATCTGAGTGATAAAAGTGAGAAAGGATGTGATAACACATGGCTCGGAGACTAGAGTGTTGTCCTGGAAAATGCACGTAGTAGGATGATTATATATATATCACCTACGAATATCACGTGGCTCGGTGATTCATACGCCATCTTAGAGAATGCATGTGGCTTGAAGATTTGGGTATATCGCCTTAGAGAATGCACGTGACTCGGTGGTTAAGTACATCACCTTAGAGAATGCATGGTGCTTGATGATTAGACATGTCGCCTCGAGGAATGCACGTGACTCGGTGATGAAGAATGTCGCCTTAGAGAATGCACGTGGCTCGGTGACTAGATATATATGTGCATGTACCATCTTGGAAAATGAATAGTACGATTGGGAATGACCAAGAAATGGTCAGGCCGATATGTAATCGACTAGGTCGATTGGTACATAGTTTGATCTGATTGATTGAATTGACATGGCTAGTGTATATTTGAAATATACTAATTTGCAGGAAGGAATCAGAGGCCAATGTAAGTCCTCAAACCCTTGTTGTGCATAGGTAGCCTAAGGCATATTGACTTCTTAATCGAGTCTTAGTGGGATAGAACTCGCTAAGATGTAATCTTATTGGTTATTGTATAACCAATTTCATGCCCTTAGATGGCAGCACCTCCACCTCCGGTACCCCTCTTGAGTAGTTTGGTATTCTCGAGAGCATAAGAGAGAAAACAACCCATTTCCATATTCACCCCGACCCAGAAGGTTTAGAGTACGTGTTAGTCAAATCTACGCTTTGGGTCAATGTGGGTAGAAATGACTTAGTGCCTCATGAATATAGATCGTGGTACCATCAGTTCTTTGATGGATGAAGAGAAGGTCCCGTGCCGAAAGAGGACGTGCCACAGTTCGTTATAGAAGAAGCTTTTAGTGAGGGCATAGCAGACCCTAAGGACGGAGCGGTAGAAGATGCTAAGGATCTCGCACTCGAGAGTGAGCGAAGAAGCTGTCGAGCAAGAGGAGGAGGAACCGGAGGAGGACCAAGGGATGGAGAATCTCTGAAGAAGAAGAGTTGGAGGAAGAATCGGAGGATGATTTAGTGTACTCGATTAAGGACTCTATCGAGGGTGAAGTGGACGAAGAAGCAATTTAAAAATCAAGTGAATAAGGCTGTCGAGCTTAAAATTTTCCATAAAAAGCGTAGGCCGATTGGAACCACTATAAAAGGGGAGGAGGAACCGGAGGAGGACCAAGGGATGGAAGATCTCGAAGAAGAGGAGTCAGTAAAAAGTGCTGAGAGAAGAAGAAGAGTTGGAGGAAGAATCGGAGGATGATTTAGATGATGATCTCGCCCGCGACGTGGTCAACAAGCCCTGTTTCTTTAGGTGGTTTAGTTTTTTTTTTTCTTTTATTTATTTTGTTCTATTTTATCTCATTTTAGTTTATCTATTTAAGTTGTAATATTTGATGTTAATATTTGTGAATTTAGTATGCATTATCCGTAGGGATTTTGTCGAAATTAATATAATGATCCAGAGACGTCGGATCATTTTTCTAATTATTTTTAATTTTTGGGCTGTTTGGTAGAATCTCAATTGTTAAATCATAATAATTATTTAATTTGGTCCATAAGACTTGATTTAGATTTTTTAATTATTTTGAGTTGTTGTGATGATTAGGGTTAGAATAATTGTTAATTTAACTTGTGAGGCGTCAGGTTATTTTTTCAATTATTTTGATCCTTTATTTAGTGATTGTATTAATTGTTTAGATTTAACCCTTGTTTAACAATTATTCAACTTTTAAAAAAAAAACTAAAAAGAAACTAAAAATCAAAAATCAAAATATTCAAAAAATTTGCACGCGCCTTACTCGGATGAGGATTGAGACCTCCACGTTTTGCAAACCCTGTGTAGATAGATGTGTGATATACCAAACTTTTGTGATAGTATTGTATAATATACTTTAAGGTTTGTTTTGTATAAATGTGTGGTTATGGCTTATCAGTTATGAAAATTATAGCCCTACTTTTCTATCACATTATTTTATTGTCTGAGGATTTATTATTGCTTCTGCATGTGCTTATTAAAATAAAAATGGGTCGGCGATATGTCTTAGGACATCATTAGAAATCGACCATAGGTGAAGGATGGACATGTGATTGAGGATCGGGACATGACATGCTAGTTAAGTGGTATCGGAGCATGGTCGTTAGGGATTGGAGTGATAAGGTGTGATAGACCATGGGATAGTAGTAGGAAAGACCTTTATATTCATGATTGGTGGATGTCTGTGTTAGTCGATTGATAAAATTGCTTGTTGCTTGGGTCACTTTGTTTCTAATTCGATGTAGAATTGGAAGTAAGCTCTAGTAGATAAAGCTAAGCCATGAGTGACTAGGAGCCGAGATCTCCTGCCAAGAGGACCAGTAGGGCTATAACTCGGGGTAGAGCGTCGACCAGGATCGGTACTCAAGGCAGAGATAGGACACAGGCACAAGCTAGTGCCAGTGGAGTAGCACCACCTCCTGTTGGTGCTGGGGTAGAAGGCCCCATTGATTCCAAGATAAAAGGGATCATGCAGGTGTTGGAAGTTATGGGAAACATAATGGATCAGTAGGCGTAGAATCAAGCCCTACTGTCGAAGCTGCCGCTTAGGCCGCCGCTACTACCGCTGCCGAGGTCGCCTCTGCTGCCGTACCTATTGCTACACCTGTCGTTGCCCCCGCTGAAGTTCCGCCAGGAGTTGTGGTCACTGGAAGACTAATCCATAAGTTGGTGGAACATTTCTTAAAGCTCAACCCGCCAAGGTTTAGGGGCACTGGAGACCTTGAGGCCACATCATAATGGGTTCAAGACTTGGAGAAAGTATTTGCACTCTTAATGTGCAACGAAGAGGAGAAGGTAGTTGGCTATATACCAACTTTGAGATAATGCCAATATCTAGTGGAAAGCCACCAAGGATACGGTATTCCTGGAAGGAGTAGCCCAAGTGTAGGACACCTTCCTCAGAGCCTTCAATGATAAGTACTTCTCGAGTGTTGCTTGGGAATATAAGATGGAGGAGTTTCAACGCCTTCGTCAGGGATCGATGATAGTTGATTAGTACGGGGTCAAGTTCACTGAACTTTCTAGTATGCCCTAAGATTGATTGAGAACCCCAAAGAGAAAGCTTGAAGATTCAGAAATGGTCTTCGTTCTGAGCTAAAAAATCTCTACTACCATTGGACTTGACAGATTATCGTGAGGTCTATTGTTGGGCTTAGATGATAGAAAAAGGCTTGAATGAGTAGGCTGCCTCATCTAGATCGAGGTTCATCTCTCATCGAGAGAATATTCGCCAGGGAAAGAGGTCCATGCCTAGAGGTAAATCCCACATTCCACCCAATAAGAGAAGTGGATTTGGTAGACAGATGCCTAGTAGGAGTGAGGCATGTCGCTTTTGTGGAAGGTGACACGGGTTAGCCCCATGCCCAAGTAGGATGGGTGCATGTTTGGAATGTGGCCAATTGGGCCACAAAGCCATAAATTGTCCTAGAAAGCCAAGAGGACAACCCCAGTTACTACCGTCGTCGCCGACTGGACAAGCTAGGGGAATTGTTCCTTAGAACATGCCACGGGGAGGACAGCTGAGACCTCCAGTTTAGGGCACGGTGTATGCCATTACCCAAGGTCAGGCAGAAGTTGCGCCTAACGTGATAACAGGTATGGTTTGCTGAACGACCATCCTGCCTATGCTTTATTTTAACTCGGGAGCGACCCATTTCTTTATTGCCGAGCAATATGTTAAGATGTTAGGATTAAGTCCTAAATTGTTGGAGTCGGCAATTTGCATATCTACACCGTTGAAGGATAAAGTTATTGCTGCTTTGGGTTGTTCGGGGTGCAAGTTAGCGATTGGTGAGCGAGTGGGAAAAATAGATTTATTAGTCCTAGTCATGTATGAATTTGATTTAATTATTGGCATGGACTGGCTCACTAAGCAACAAGCTAAGATGGACTGCTATCGCAAAGCGATTCAGTTTGACCCCGTAGAGGGTGAAAACTATGAGTTTGTCGAGAATCGAGGAGGACCCTCGATTACCTTGATCTCGTCACCTAAGACAACTCGTTTGTTAGACGAGGGTTGCCAAGGATATTTTGCAACTGTTGTGGACACGACAGTTGAGGAACTAAAAATTGAAGATATTTTAGTTGTACAAAAGTTTCCAGATTTCTTTCCAAAGGAATTGCCATGATTACCGCTTGAGAGAGAAATTGAATTTGTGATTGAGTTAGTACCCGGAATAGAATCCATCTCCAAGGCTCTTTACCGAATGTCATTATCTGAGTTGAAGGAATTGAAAGTACAGAAGCAAGAATTATTGGATAAGGGATTTATTTGTCGTAGTGCATCACCTTGGAGACCACTAGTTTTGTTTGTAAAGAAGAAAGATGGTTCGTTGCGTCTATGCATCGACTATCGACAACTCAATCAAGTAACGATTAAGAATAAGTGTCCATTCCCGAGGATCGATGACCTATTCGATCAATTGCAAAGAGTGGCAATATTCTCGAAGATCGATTTAAGGACGGATATCATCAGCTGAGAATTAGGAAGGAGGACATTCCTAAGTCAGCATTTTGTACTCGATATGGTCATTACGAGTTCACAGTGATGCCATTCGGGTTGACGAACGCTCTAGCTGCCTTTATGGATTTCATGAACCGAATATTCAAGGAATATCTAGATCAATTTGTGATCATGTTCATTGATGATATCCTAGTGTATTCAAGAAGTAAAGAGGAGCGTGAGAGTCATCTAAGTTTAGTGCTGCAGACACTGAGAGTTCATCAGTTGTACATTAAGTTCAGCAAGTGCAAGTTTTGGTTAACTCATGTTGCTTTCTTAGGACACGTGATCTCAGGTGAAGGAAATTCTGTGGACCTGAGTAAGATTAAAGCCGTGATCAATTAGCCAAGACCAACTACCGTGACATAAATTAGAAGTTTTTTAGGTTTGGCAGGTTATTACTAGATAGTTTGTTAAAGGGTTCTTATCATTAGCATCGCCTTTGACAAAACTCCTGAAGAAAGAAGAGAAGTTTGTTTGCACAGATAAGTGCGAGGATAGCTTTCAGGAGCTCAAAGAAAGGCTGACTACCGCACTTATGTTGATAATTCCATCTGGTTAGAAGGAGTTGAACATAAGGAGGATTCGAGATCTACGAATAAGGTCGCTGATGCTTTAAATCAAAAGTCTTCAGTTGCTCACATGTGATGCGTCGTTAAAGGACTAGAGGATTGGGTTGCGTGCTAATACAACATGGTAGGGTTGTTGCATACGCCTCCCGTTAGTTGAGGCCTCATGAATAGAATTATCCGACGCATGACTTAGAACTCACAACAATTATTTTTGCCTTGAAGATTTGGAGACATTATCTATGTAGAGAGAAATTCCAAATCTTCACGGACCATCAAAGCCTCAAGTACCTGTTCTCTCGCCGAGACGACAATTCAGACCCTCGAGGATATGTTAAGAACTTGTGTACTAGACTTCAAAGGAAGTTGGGAAGAGCAACTACACTTGGTGGAATTTGCCTATAATAATAGTTATCAGCAGAGTATTCAGATGGCTCAATTTGAAGCATTGTATGGCAGATCGTGTAGAACACTAGTGTGTTGGAACAGAGTTGAGGAAAGAAAGATTATAGGCCCAGAGTTGGTCCAGCAGTCAGTGGATGCCATGACAGTGATGAGAAACAGATTAAAGACCGCTCAGAGCAGACAGAAAAGTTACGCAGATAAGCACCGAAGACCATTGGAATTCCAAATTGGTGATCGTGTTTTTCTGAAAGTGTCACCAATGAGGGGAACTTTGTGCTTTGATAATAAAGGAAAATTGAGTCCAAGTTACGTAAGTCTATTTGAAATTCTTGAGAGAATTGGGAACTTAGCGTATCGTCTTGCATTGCCGCCGAGACTGGCGCAAGTGCACGGCGTCTTTCATGTGCCATGTGTCATATGTTGAAAGCCCGATTTAGATCGTGGACAGAAAAGAACAAGTTCTACGTACAAAGATCCTTCCGTTGGTCAAAGTAGTCTAGCAACACTATGGTACCAAAGGAGCGACATGGGAGACTGAAGAGTCGATGAGACAGTTGTACCCCCACCTTTTGTTTAAGAATTGTAAAGTTCAAATTTCGAAGATGAAATTTTTATAAGAGGGGAAGAGTTGTAACATCCTAGATTTTGTTGTAACATCCTAGATTTTTAGTCCTATTTTCTACTGAATTAATTAGGTATTTTATTGACATGCCTATAGGACTATTCTCAGAGCTGATCACTTTCGAGATAACTAGATTATCTGAGTAAACCATTAAGGAATTTTAAGGCAATAGACTTGAGAATTCGACTAGGAATCAGCTTCTCAACCGTGCTCATCTTTAGAGGCCATTATGACATAGTTAAAAATCGATTTGAGATCAGAGATAGGCCGATTCGACTGAGATGTGTGGCCAATCGTGGGTGACTCCACTAAATTGGAAAATTCTCGTCGACCGGCACTAATTTGATTTTACTATCGTTTTGGTACCCTGTGTTCGTATTTGAATCCTCGATATTTTCACGACAACCAAGAATCGCCAATGTGTCGAGTGGGTTCATTGTGGCTCGAAGAAAATCGACCATGGGTCATTTGCCCTAAAAAGTTTTGAAAACTACCAAGCAGTCTAGGTCACGCTAAAAGCGCGCCAAATGGAAATTAACCATTAATTTGAATCCGATTTTAGAAATTGAAGATTCTATCATGTCACAATAAATCCTAGGACCCACGACTCAATCTCAAAAGATTTTTCTGCCAACCGAGACTTTTTGAGAAAAAGTCGGGATAGGACCATTTTTTGTGTTAAAAAGGCCAGAGATTATTTTTGGTTGCAAATTTGATATGCAAAATGGATTCTTGGGTGAGGAAAAATGTCAATTGAAGCATTGAGGTATCAATTGAAATTGTAAAGGTCAAATGAGGTTGAATTGAAGTGAAACAAGTGTCCATTTGGTGTTGAATTGTGCCAAATTCGTAGCTCTCCCTTCCCCCTAGCCAAATGGACCATTTCATGAGTTGTTAAGTGAGCATTGGTGGTTCAATGGTAGCCAAGGAAGATACTTGGCCTAGGATGGATCAATGGAGAACAAATGTGTGGAAAACCAAGGCCAAGTGGACCCTCACTCCTCTCTCTCCCTCATCCTCTCTTTTGGCCAGCCAAACCCTCATTCTCCCCTCCATGCTTGTTGTTCAATGCCCAGCAGAAGCCGAAGGAGAAGCTGCAAGCTGCCCCACGCCGGATCGCCGCCAAGCTGCTGTCGCCGTTTGCGCCCCACCCACGCGCACCACCAGCCGCACACCATCCACCCCTGCTTGCCTCCTGCTCTGTCATCCAGCTTGTTGTTCCGTAGCTGTGAGGGGCTATGGAAGCCTATTGGAGCCCGTTCAACCACCGTGGACCGCCTCTTTCAAGCCATCGAAGCCTCCCCAAGCCTTGTCATGCCAACCTAGCTTGTTTTCTTTTGTTTTGCAGCTAAAACAAAAGGTTTGGGAGTGGGTTTCCAGCAAGGCG
Source organism: Eucalyptus virginea (assembly GCA_014182375.1). Taxonomy (NCBI): domain Eukaryota; kingdom Viridiplantae; phylum Streptophyta; class Magnoliopsida; order Myrtales; family Myrtaceae; genus Eucalyptus; species Eucalyptus virginea. The sequence continues at coordinate 14,896,012 of CM024517.1, read as the reverse complement.
TTGAGGTCGTTTTGAGGTGTTTCCAGGCCTCGGACCTTAGGACCGCTTTGGAGAAAAACGTCCCCTGCGACGTTCTCGACATTTTAATTCCGAGCGGATTGTTACACGGGTGAATTTAACTTACTAAACCTTGATTAGTAGGTTAATGATGTTTATGGACTAATTAGATTAAGTTAAGCATGGTTAAGTGGTTAGATTAGAGTAGATTAGTGAATATTAATTACTTTCAAAGCATATTAGGCAAATGGATAGTGTAGTTAGCAAGAATAGAGGTTTTAGTATTTATTGAACGAACCTCGAAAATTTTTTGGGTTCGTGTCGGTGTCCAATTTGGCATTACGGCCTAAATTGGATTTATTGGTATTATTTTATTATTTTACATATTTATTTATTTATTTATTTTCCGGAAATTGAACCAGGATAGCCGGTGACTAGAATTTCATGCTGATTGCAGTAGTACTCTTTGTTTATTTAATTGAGTGCTTGATTGTGCAAATTGAGTGAATTTAATGGTTGTGGGTATTTATTTAGAAATCGAAAAAAAAGGGGTAATTGAGTAGAAAATTACCGGACGTCGGTCTGCAGCACCAAAAATAATTTGGTGGGTTATATAAAGTGGTGAGAATTGTGAAAGTGAGATAATTGTATTTTTGGCAAAGGATGACTGCGTACCCACACACCGTTATTTTATTTGAGTGATAAAAGTGAGAAAGGATGTGATAATACATGCTTGGAGACCAGAGTGTTGTCTTGGAGAATGCACGTAGTATGATGATTATATATATATCACCTGCGAATAGCATGTGGCTCGGTGATTTGGGTATATCGCCTTAGAAAATGCACGTGGCTCGGTGGTTAAGTACATCGCCTTAGAGAATGCATAGGGCTTGGTGATTAGACATGTCGCCTCGAAGAATGCACGTGGCTTGGTGATGAAGAATGTCACCTTAGAGAATGCACATGGCTCGGTGACTAGGTATATATGTGCGTGTACCATCTTGAAAAATGAATAGTACGAGTGGGAATGATCGGGAAATGGTCAGGCTGATATATAATCGATTAGGTTGATTGGTACATAGTTTGATCTGATTGATTGAATTGACATGGCTAGTGTATATTTGAAATATACTAATTTGCAGGAAGGAATCAGAGGCCAAGGTAAGTCCTCAAACCCTTGTTGTGCATAGGTAGCCTAAGGCATATTGACTTCTTAATCGAGTCTTAGTGGGATAGAATTCGCTGAGACATAATCTTATTGGTTATTGTATAACCAATTTCAGGCCCTTAGATGGCAGCACCTCCACCTCTAGTACCCCCTCCTGAGTAGTTTGGTATTCCCAAGAGCATAAGAGAGAAAACAACCCATTTCCATATTCACCCCAACCCAGAAGGTTTAGAGTACGTGTTAGTCAAATCTACGCTTTGGGTCGACGTGGGTAGAAATGACTTAGTGCCTCATGAATATAGATCGTGGTACCGTCAGTTCTTTGATGGACGAAGAGAGGGTCCCGTGCCGGAAGAGGACGTGCAACAATTCGTTATAGAAGAAGCTTTTGGTGAGGTCACAACAGACCCTAAGGACGGAGCAGTAGAAGATGCTAAGGATCTCGCACTCGGGAGTGAGCCAGAATCTCCTGTGTACTCGATTGAGGACTCTATCGGGTGTGAAGTGGAAGAAGAAGCTATCAAGCAGGAGGAGGAACCGGAGGAGGACCAAGGGATGGAAGATCTCGAAGAAGAGGAGCCTGAAGAAGAAGAGTTGGAGGAAGAATCAAAGGATGATTTAGATGATGATCCGGAGTATGACTCGGATGAGGATTGAGACCTTCACGTTTTGCAAACCCTGTGTAGATAGATGTGTGATAGTATTGTATAATATACTTTAAGGTTTGTTTTGTATAATTGTGTGGTTATGATTTATCAGTTGTGAAAAATTATAACCATACTTTTCTATCACATTGTTTTATTGTCTGAGAATTTATTATTGCTCCCGCATGTGCTTATTAAAATAAAAATGGGTCAGCGATGAGTCCTGGGACATCGCTAGAAATCGACCACAGGTGAAGGATGGGCACGTGACCGAGAATCGGGACGTGACAATCAATGTCTAATTCTTTTAATCTGGTATGATGTCTACTGCATTTATTTGAGAATGCTTTTTGGCGTATTTAATTTCTCTGTTGTTTCTTTTGGATTATGCAGGTGCATTATGGGAATGGAAGGGCTTTCTGATTAGAAATGCAATGCTCCTTCAATCATATCATACGCCTACTTATTTAAGAAGTGTTCCCCCTTTGTGCTTTTTTATTTATGAATTATGATAAATTGGTCCTTATAGCATCTATCTCAATAGCTAATACCTGGCTGACTGTTCCCCGTGAAACTCATGGCTTTGACTACACGTAGCTGGTCATGTGCATTGTTTCGTTTAATTTAGTTATGTTCGTTTGATATAAGGAGTGTGTCGTTCCATGGAAATTATCACACGTAGCAACAAAAGTTGCATTTCCTTGTTGTCCTCTATGATGTGTTTTGTCTGTTCTTCTTGACACTTCCCGTGTATAGAGGCCATACTTAAGTTATAAGTTTTCACGACATTTAGGGCTTCACTTTTTCATGCCCCATTGCGTGCAGTTCGGACTGTGGGTTTATGGGTGGGAATTTATTGCCCGAGAGAATTGGATTTTGGTTTTAATTCTTGCACACGATCACTTCACTTCTCCTTCCAAATCAAACACGTGATTCACTATCATCTGAAAATGTTTGGGGAATTCACCTTCGTCGTCCTAATGCTTTAAATGCTTCCCATGTAGGTGGAGTATTATTTGAATGATTTAAACTTGGCTACCACGGACCACCTGATGAGGTTCATTGGCAAAGATCCTGAAGGATATGGTAAGATCTGTACTTTGAGATCTTATGGCCAAATTATTATGTTATATGCAAGTCCCTTGCTCTAATTGATGGACATTTATGTGCCATAGGTCATTCTTCTGAACTTGTTATGCAGTCGCTTAGCCTCTTTGTTGAGTATTTATTGTCGAAGGGGCTCATTATATCTAGAGAGTCTTCTATTTTGGCTGAAGTGATGCAGTACTGATAGTTTCTTCCGTCTCTCTATAGTTCCAATATCTCTTGTTGCTTCCTTCAAGAAGAACAAAGCCCTCATTACTAGCAATGCCCAGCTTTCTTCTATATTGCAGAACTTGTCAAAATGTGTGAGTTTCCATTGTTATTTCATGATCTACTGAAGCACTTTAATTTTCTTCTGATCTTTTTTCTCATTTTTCACTTCTAACTTACTTGTTGCTGACTTGCTGTGTTATTCAAATAGTTAGTGAAGATAGGAAGAAAATGAAACGGCGGTATCTTTTGACTGACTCAGACATGGAGGAGCTGCAAGTACGTTTACTTTTGTGGTTCTCCCCAGCTTTACTCTTTTACTATTTGAGCATGGGCCATTACTTGGAGATTTTGTTAATTTGCTTTCTGGTAGGGTAATGGACGGTGGAGTGAATTAAGTTTTTGTTCTGCTCAATTGGATTTACTAGATAATTGGTGTAAGGTCCCTTTTTTATTCTATGTCCAGTTCCTGGTGTGGATGAAACCACCATGTCTCTTGGTGTTCGCTTCCTTTTATGAAGTGATCCAATAGGCCATAATTGTTCAGGCAATCTTATTTACTCCATTTGAAATTACAGTCACGAGTCGTCATTACAGAAAACCTACCAGAGGATCATTGCCACCAGAACCTTATGAAACTTTTCTCTGCAGTTGGGAGGTAGTAAAATCTTCTTATAGGAAATCGAGGCTACGAAAGTGACTTCTCTTTTAATAAGTGTCCATATTCCTTACACTATAGTTTGATTGAGCCATATTTTTTAGTGTGAAGGCAATTTGTAGCCATCAGCGTCAAGCTTCCGATGGTGGAGCTTCTTCAGCACCCAGATCAGTAAAGGCTTGTTGACACCTAAATTTTGGCGACCCGTTTAGACATTTATCGTGTTAAAAAATTAGGGGTTAATTTTATTCCTGAAAAAATAGTTAATTGCATAGCATATAGTTTTAGGTGCATTTATTTCTTAATTTGCATTTACATTGGGTCGGTGACAAATGAGTTTGATTTAGTAGTTCTAAGCTTTAATTTGGCAGGTCGGACTAAGCCCACAAAGCAAGTAAATTGGCCCGAGCCCATTTTCTTTTAATGACAAAATTACCTAAATGGAGATTCGAAATAATATTACGGTGGATTTTTGGAATTTAAGAAAATCGGGTTGCAATCTTATCTTTAGGTGATAAAATCAGGAGATGTGGAAAAAAAGAAGGTGATATTGCGTGCGAAAAGAAATCTTCGCGGATGCTGATTTGAAAAGGAAAATAAAGCCCTAGTCTTCAGCCTATAAAAAGGTTTTTCGCGTAGGGTTTCAAGGAAGAGGCCACACAATTAAGAATACACGGCCACATGGAAAGAGGGAGGTCGGCAACATACACTGAGAGCAAAGAAGCCGAGAGGGAGAGAGAGACATAGGAAGCCTTCGTAGAAGACGAAAGGGGAGGCCGATCCATCATCAGTATCGTTCATTGGCACGAACCGCTGTCACCACTCGCTGCCGTTGTTCACCGTTGCCCTGCCATGCTGAGCCGTGAAAATCCGACGTGAGCTGCTCTGACGCCGTCCTTTGGCCCGATGCCAAGACAAGCTGCCGTCCCGTTGCGCAAGAGAAGGGCACACGTTCTTTGAGCAAAGGAGGATGTATACATTGAAAGGGGGAGGATTTCGCACACTTATTTTATATAAATTTGGAGCCACTTGGCCATTCTATCACGTGTAGAGTTTTTTAGCAGGACTTTTGGTGAATCCGGAGCAAGTGGCAGCCCCTGGACGTTCCTCCCACATCAGCACCATGTCCTTGTAAAAATCCAAGTGCGTCATTGAATAGTCCAGGCGAACTTCACCAGCACGTCTACTGATCCGACGATCCCTGTATTGCCGCAGGCCTCCACCACGACGAAAGTTATTGTTTTGCAGGTCGCCTCTTGAAGTTTACGTGTAGGTTGTTGAACCAACCACAATTTGTGACTACTCGCGGAGCTAGAACCTTTGTTTGCGCGATTCGAGTTGCAATCGCGAGCCCCATCGTGCTGATCAATACAGCAGCAGCCATCGAGCCGAGCATACGCAGGCTACTGCCATCCATCGTTCGTCCGAACTCGACAACGTGGTCCACGTGACACCAAATATTAGGTAAGAATCTCTTTTAATTCGGTTTTCATATATCCTTATTGCCTAATTTATGGGATTATCTCGTATGAATATTTGAATGATACCATCATATCCACAAAATATCGATTAGCCTTTTAAATTGGGAAATCTTCCTAATTTCGCAACGTACATATGATTGACGGTCCGATTTCACGCTCGAAATACAACCCGCAATCGTACGGAAAAAATCACCAATCCGATCTCACGCTCGAGATACGATTCGTGATTTTATTTTAAAATTGGCCAATCCGATCTCATGCGCGAGATACGATTTGTCAATTTATTTCCCAAAATTAAATGGACATGGATGATATCTTGCTTGATTTGGTGCCGTGCTTTCTTGATGCCTCTATTTGATTGCTCCCGTAAAAGAAAACCCCAAAAATATATATTTGAGTTAGATTAGGTTCATGTTAGAATATTACTTGTTTTAGGGTTATTTTGCATGTTTAGAATAGGAAATTTATTTATTTCGAATTCCTTAAATAAAAATCCAAACAAAAAATGCGTTCAGTTAGGATGTTAGTTTTTTTTTTAAATTTAAATTGCACGTTTAATTATTTGGCAATTTTAATTTCGAATTTCATAAAAGAAAAAAAAATTAGAATTAGGGCATTCTTTTGCACGTCATTACATATTATGATAGATTGCATGCTTATTAGGAAAATAAAAATCATGTGCACGTCATATAGAATTAGGTTCATACAATGCTCGTCATTTAGTGATTTTTGTTAGGTTCATTTAATTAGAAATTGCCCGTCATTAGGGTTAGATTCATTGAGATGCATGTCATTTAGTATTTTTGCTAAGCCCATTTAATTAAAAATTACATGTCATTAGAATTAGGTCATTCAATTAACATTGCACGTTGCATGATTTTCATTAAATAAGTGAAAGTGAAAAAAAAAGAAATTGTGTGTTAAGTAGAAACCATATCTAGGGTTGTTGATGTGGATTTTAATTTAACATTTGCAGATGCTTTCGTTGCTATGAGGTAAGTCCTGCAATTTATTCATTTGCTTTCTTGAGTGTTAAATTGGTGGTTTGCGCACCCGCAATGATCGCCTCACATGTTAGGAAAATAGATTTAAAATTAATCCAAGCTGCTTGTAAAACCTTTTTTTTCAAAATAAAAGAAATGGTACCGAAAGGGCGTTAGAGAAATCTAGCGTAATCAAGTCCCCGTACCCAAATCTCTGGTTCGTAGGAGTAAAGTAAATCTCCAATTACTTTAGTTGGGTTTCTAATCGATCCACAAAAAATAGATTAGTGGCGACTCCTAATTGAAAATCAATTGCATGTTAAGAACTTGAGCCTAAGTCGCGAATTGGTATAAGCTTGAGAGAGCACGAGTTAAGTCTAGACTTAACAATCCATTAGCCAAACCCTAGGTGGTTCACACCTGAAAAATTGGTCGCGACAGCTTGGCGACTCCGCTGGGGACTTGAGTTGAAACTCTTAGTGGACTTAGGCCAAATTTTCTTTTCTTTTGAAAAATGTTTTTGTTTGGCAGCGAGGATCCCAGGTACGTCCCTAACATTTAAGGTGTTAAATGTTCTTGCAGATTGGGAGGTATAAGGGGAGTAGTAATTGCTAACCCTTGTCTTGCAGGTTGGAGTTGGGGATGAATGTTTTGAATTCAAATTATTGAAGTGTTGTTTGATATAAACTGTTGTGCATGCCTTGCATTTGCACGACACTCTTGCACACACAACCTGCCGCCGGACCTGGGCCGCATAGGATCATTTAGGATGGTATTGAAATGGATACCACTCCGACCGCATGCTCGCGGTACGAGTCGCCCATCTCAATCCCGAAGTTTCTTTCATGGTGTCAAGAGTACCCACCTCGGTCCGCATGCTCGCGACCCGGGTCGGCTCTTTGACCAAGCCGAAGTCATGAGGACCCGACATAGTCCACAAGCCCGTGGCTAGTCTGATCATCCTTGTGGCTCCACTTTGATAAGCCTTATAGAGTAGAAATCGAGCCACTTATCATGCGCATGTCTATGTGATTGCCATTGATTTTCCTTGGCGAAGTAAGTCTTCTATCCCTATACTATGCAATTTACTTTTCGTCCATCCATGACAATCTAGGTTAGTCGTTTGATCTAATTCATTTGTCAATTAGAAATGAAATGAGGAAATTGCCATGCAATGAATCATTTGCCAAAAAAACTTTGGAGAATTTGTTTTCAATTCATGTTTAGGAAGTTTGGTCTTGTTAGGGTATCTATCTTTATTTTCCTAGTCCATTTTTAGGAAATGCCCTTCTTGTACAAACTTTTCATGAATAAATGAAAAATAATGGAAAAATCAATTAGATCATTGTCATGGATTGACTTTTTATTTACCCTCATACTTACATGTTCCCATTCATTTGATTAGGTGATTATGGAGCAATCCCGCTCACCCGTCCGTTCACGATCAAGAGCCAAAATGATGGATCAAGAAGAGCTTATCTCGTCAAGCAAAAATGCTGTGATCTATCTTCAATGAGAAATTGCGACTCCAATGAGAGAGCCAAGAAATTTTTTTGAACCGTCTCATTTTTTGAGATAGCCGAATTTGAAGAGACCAGTGACATATATAGAGAGAAAAAATCTGACCTGAAGGGTTCGCCTCACAAGATCAAGGAGGGTGAAGAATTCAAGTACACATGATTCATGGTCCTAAGTTGTTCCATTTCCTCATTTAATTAGGGGCATGCACCTTCCCCTGTGTGGGAATTCTTATCGCTTTTTAGGGATCGCTTTCAATTTCTTCTGTGCTTGAGCATCACATTCCAATAAATGTAATTTGATTGATGAATATCAATAGAATTACAAGTTTTGTTTTGAGGACATGATGGGGTACACCAAACTAGCCCGGTGACGATATCCAACAATGAAAGGAAAATATCATCCAAGGAGAATTCTGAGGACTGGGCTTCTTCATGCTTCCTCATCCAAAAAAAATTTCAAAAAAAAAAAAAAAGATCATTTTTCAAGCGCATGCGTTAGATTAGCCTTGTTTAATTTTCTAACTCATTTACTTCATGTTTCAGAGCATTACTTTCTTGACCCGATAGGAAAGCATCTGAAAAAAGGCATATCAGGTTGCAATTGGTTCAGTTGTTACTCAACAAGTTTCTAAAGAGTTAATGTCGGCCACATCTCGATACTACTTGAAATATCCATCTTGAAGGGCCAAACAAAGTGTGTTCCATTTCCATGCTTGACGGAATTTTCATTCTCGCCCATTAAATGAGGGGCAAGTTAAAAGAGGATCATCCATCTTTGGTGAAAGAGGTACATCTTGTCTTTGAACATAAATAATTTTGGGAGATGACGCTTTGTTCTTTTCTTTGCAGATGACGAATTGGGGGCACTACAGATTCTAGTAGTGACATGACTGAGACAAAATCTCGATTCGAGCCAAAATGGTTGTGCAATTTGAATTTACTTTGAGTTGCATAGTATCCTATTCATGCACGTTCTCCTGTGCAGGGGCAAAAGCAAGAACGGAGTATTCATCAAATCAAAAAGCGGATTTTCACTTTTGATTGATAGAGACAATCCAAGGACATCCATTGCTGAGACAATCCCTTCGTGGGACAATTCCTTGAATGAATGCTTGAAATCATGTTTGAGTGTAGTAAATTGTTTGTTTTGAAATCACAAACGCTTTTTATGCTTAAAGTTGCTGGACTCTTTTGAAAAGAAAATTTTCATATTGATTTAGCTCACCAATTTCATGTGGAGATTTGTCAAGATAGAAAATTTAATGGAGTGACATCAATGCTTAAGAATGCTGAATGAGACGTGTCAGTATGATAAAAGGCAATCCTTATCCTATACACAGTCCCCTACTTATATACTTGTGAGATGAGTGTAGGAAGTTCCATATCCGCAAGGTAAAGAGTTCTCTCGCAAAAGGTACGACAACTGAAATGATGAGGGGCAATTTATTTCTCAATCCCAAACACAACAGGTGATCAATTGCTTAACCACTTTGAGCCTTATACGCTTGTGGATATTTTTTTTTTTAAATTATCCCTGTCAAGAACCACCCCACATCGGGGCAAATTGGAGGGTAAGACGATACCATAAGGTGGAGAAAATGGATTGAAATTTTCTTGCTCTCACTTGCATCAATCTTCTTGTCATGCTATTACATTGAATTCATGTGGTAATTTAAGTGTCTTAGGATGACGAAGAGCATTTCTTTCTCTATCCTACATACTTATATCCTTTGCATAGCCCATTTGAGCCTGCAATTTTTCATTTCTTTAAACCCAGTCGGTGATCATCCCCCACATTAGGGCAAGGCAAAAGGCAGACGAAAACTCTTGAAAAGTTCGAGTGTCATTCAAAGTGCAATTGCTTGACGCATGCATTGTGCGCAAGAATTGAATTCAAAATAGAACTAAGGGGCATGAAAAAGCAGTGTGCCTAGTAAAAGCAAGGCCAATGCCCATGAAAAAAAGTGAAAAAAAAATGAATAAGAACTAGGGGCATGAAAAGCGGTGTGCCTGGTAAAAGCAAGGCCGATGCCTATAGATGAAAAAAGAGAGTCAATATAGGTGACTGTCAATTGCAAGAATTGAATCCTGATGGAGCAATACTCAAAGAACTCAAAAGTTGAGTTTTTACAATCAATGGGGCATTTCATGAAGACAATCCCCAATGATGAAAAAGAAAACTGGTGGCAATGCCAAGGTGATCACCAACTCTCACCCTTCACACACATTTTGAGCCTAATGATCCTTTCATTTCTCAACCCATGAACCCAGCCTACGTTGCGTCCTTTACAAAGTCTTTTCAGATTAGGGCACTTGAATTAACATATTGATTCACATGTCATAAGCATCGCTCGAAGGAGTGCGAGCAAGACTATTTCTTTCTCATTTTGCAGGGTCCTTGACTTGTAAACCCGAAGATGATTACAAAATTGTTCTTTCAATTGCCTTGACTCAAAGAGTCCCTTTGTTAAACCGTTGACCAAGCCCACATTACGGTCCTTGTTAAAGACCTCTCAGATTGGTAAGGTTGTACCGCTTGCGAGAATACTCGGACCCTTGTTGGTATGATGATAGTGAGACGGAGTGATTCTCATAAAATAGCCTCTAAATGAGAGTGAGTGAAAGTCCTTTCTAACTGAAGGTCCCTCATTTGGTATTCTTAGGAAATCCATGTCATGAGTGAAGATTGTCTTGAATGATAATTCTCTCCGGTGGAAATTTGGGTGATGCAAAGGTCATTATGCATGAACCCCGATTGAGTTGATGAAAACCTCATTAAATTTTGAAATGTGCATTCTAGAGTAACTCAGATTGTCTATCTCTTTGATGAATGCGTATAAGTTTTTGCTCTAAATCATGTCTGACGGGTAATTCAAGTTCCTTTCAGAATGTTTCATGATATTAGGAGATGAGAAACCTCCACCATGAGGTGAAAGACCTCCACAAGATATCTAAATTTCAAAAGACATATCCTCAAGAATCAGAGATATCACCAGGTAAGTATATCTCTACCATACTCTAAAATACTTGTCATTGTGCAGGTATTCTCTCTCAAATGCATCGACACTTGACTTGGTCTAGCTGTCCAGTTATATCGACCTGGCGTGCTTTCGTAGCCCAGAGTCATTTTCATCGACTCGGCGTGCTTCCGTAGCCCGATGTCTCTTTCTTGACCTGGTGTGCTTTCGTAGCCCAGAGTCCATTTTATCGAACCGGCGTGCTTCCGTAGCCCGGATTTCTTTTATCAACCTGGCGTGCTTTCGTAGCCCAGAGTCTTTTACACCGACACTCAATGGAGTTGTCCCCCAAAGATTTTTCCTCCAGATTCAATCTGATTAAGGCGACCGAAGAATGGTTCGGGTCCTGGTCGGATGATTTCTGTCGCAAGGCTGGGCGACCGAAGAATGGTTCGGGTCCTAGCCAAGCAAAACCTTAGTCTAGGCAACCGTAGAATGGTACGGGTCCTAGACAACATTTATTGCTCTAACAGGCGACCGTAGAATGGTACGGGTCCTGGAAAAGCAATTACCTCATTCAGGCGACCGTAGAATGGTACGGGTCCTGAGAAAGCAGTTCCTTTCTGCCATACTAGGCGACCGTAGAATGGTACGGGTCCTGGAAAATCAGTTCCTTACAAAACCTTTTCTGCCGTATTGGACGACCGTAGAATGGTACAGGTCCTGAGAAAGCAGCTCCTTTCTGCCATACTAGGCGACCGTAGAATGGTACGGGTCCTAGGAAAGCAGCATCTTCACAAAGTCATGTTACTATTCTAGGCGACCGTAGAATGGTACGGGTCCTGGACAAGTAACACCCACTATTTCGAATTACTCTATCCTCCTCGAAGGTAAGTTATTTCAGGTAGGTTCATCTATTATTTGCATTAGTATTTTCATGCATCATATAATTTACATTAAAAAATGGAATTCATTTTCCAACAAAAAATCATTCATTGCATGTGCATGACCAAAATTTAGGTCTCAATTTGTCTTTGAAGGCAACCTCTTCGAGCTCACCTTCAAAGAGGGGCAGCTGTTGACACCTAAATTTTGGCGACCCGTTTAGACATTTATCGTGTTAAAAAATTAGGGGTTAATTTTATTCCTGAAAAAATAGTTAATTGCATAGCATATAGTTTTAGGTGCATTTATTTCTTAATTTGCATTTACATTGGGTCGGTGACAAATGGGTTTGATTTAGTAGTTCTAAGCTTTAATTTGGCAGGTTGGACTAAGCCCACAAAGCAAGTAAATTGGCCCGAGCCCATTTTCTTTTAATGACAAAATTACCCAAATGGAGATTCGAAATAATATTACGGTGGATTTTTGGAATTTAAGAAAATCGGGTTGCAATCTTATCTTTAGGTGATAAAATCAGGAGATGTGGAAAAAAAAGAAGGTGATATTGCGTGCGAAAAAGAAATCTTCGCGGATGCTGATTTGAAAAGGAAAATAAAGCCCTAGTCTTCAGCCTATAAAAAGGTTTTTCGCGTAGGGTTTCAAGGAAGAGGCCACACAATTAAGAATACACGGCCACATGGAAAGAGGGAGGTCGGCAACATACACGAGAGCAAAGAAGCCGAGAGGGAGAGAGAGACATAGGAAGCCTTCGTAGAAGACGAAAGGGGAGGCCGATCCATCATCAGTATCGTTCATTGGCACGAACCGCTGTCACCACTCGCTGCCGTTGTTCACCGTTGCCCTGCCATGCTGAGCCGTGAAAATCCGACGTGAGCTGCTCTGACGCCGTCCTTTGGCCCGATGCCAAGACAAGCTGCCGTCCCGTTGCGCAAGAGAAGGGCACACGTTCTTTGAGCAAAGGAGGATGTATACATTGAAAGGGGGAGGATTTCGCACACTTATTTTATATAAATTTGGAGCCACTTGGCCATTCTATCACGTGTAGAGTTTTTTAGCAGGACTTTTGGTGAATCCGGAGCAAGTGGCAGCCCCTGGACGTTCCTCCCACATCAGCACCATGTCCTTGTAAAAATCCAAGTGCGTCATTGAATAGTCCAGGCGAACTTCACCAGCACGTCTACTGATCCGACGATCCCTGTATTGCCGCAGGCCACCACCACGACGAAAGTTATTGTTTTGCAGGCAGGTCGCCTCTTGAAGTTTACGTGTAGGTTGTTGAACCAACCACAATTTGTGACTACTCGCGGAGCTAGAACCTTTGTTGCGCGCGATTCTAGTTGCAATCGCGAGCCCCATCGTGCTGATCAATACAGCAGCAGCCATCGAGCCGAGCATACGCAGGCTACCGCCATCCATCGTTCGTCCGAACTCGACAACGTGGTCCACGTGACACCAAATATTAGGTAAGAATCTCTTTTAATTCGGTTTTCATATATCCTTATTGCCTAATTTATGGGATTATCTCGTATGAATATTTGAATGATACCATCATATCCACAAAATATCGATTAGCCTTTTAAATTGGGAAATCTTCCTAATTTCGCAACGTACATATGATTGACGGTCCGATTTCACGCTCGAAATACAACCCGCAATCGTATGGAAAAAATCACCAATCCGATCTCACGCTCGAGATACGATTCGTGATTTTATTTTAAAATTGGCCAATCCGATCTCATGCGCGAGATACGATTTGTCAATTTATTTCCCAAAATTAAATGGACATGGATGATATCTTGCTTGATTTGGTGCCGTGCTTTCTTGATGCCTCTATTTGATTGCTCCCGTAAAAGAAAAACCCAAAAATATATATTTGAGTTAGATTAGGTTCATGTTAGAATATTACTTGTTTTAGGGTTATTTTGCATGTTTAGAATTAAAAATTTATTTACTTCGAATTCCTTAAATAAAGAAATAAAAATGCATTCATTTAGGATGTTAGTTTTTTTTTTTTTAATTTAAATTGCACGTTTAATTATTTGGCAATTTTAATTTCGAATTTCATAAAAGAAAAAAAAATTAGAATTAGGGCATTCTTTGCACGTCATTACATATTATGATAGATTGCATGCTTATTAGGAAAATAAAAATCATGTGCACGTCATATAGAATTAGGTTCATACAATGCTCGTCATTTAGTGATTTTTGTTAGGTTCATTTAATTAGAAATTGCCCGTCATTAGGGTTAGATTCATTGAGATGCATGTCATTTAGTATTTTTGCTAAGCCCATTTAATTAAAAATTACATGTCATTAGAATTAGGTCATTCAATTAACATTGCACGTTGCATGATTTTCATTAAATAAGTGAAAGTAAAAAAAGAAATTGTGTGTTAAGTAGAAACCATATCTAGGGTTGTTGATGTGGATTTTAATTTAACATTTGCAGATGCTTTCGTTGCTATGAGGTAAGTCCTGCAATTTATTCATTTGCTTTCTTGAGTGTTAAATTGGTGGTTTGCGCACCCGCAATGATCGCCTCACATGTTAGGAAAATAGATTTAAAATTAATCCAAGCTGCTTGTAAAACCTTTTTTTTTCAAAATAAAAGAAATGGTACTGAAAGGGCATTAGAGAAATCTAGCGTAATCAAGTCCCCGTACCCAAATCTCTGGTTCGTAGACTTGGGTTTCTAATCGACCCACAAAAAATAGATTAGTGGCGACTCCTAATTGAAAATCAATTGCATGTTAAGAACTTGAGCCTAAGTCGCGAATTGGTATGAGCTTGGGAGAACACGAGTTAAGTCTAGACTTAACAATCCATTAGCCAAACCCTAGGTGGTTCACACCTGAAAAATTGGTTGCGACAAGGCTGATGGCGTGCATTGTACTAACAAGGTCTTTGTAGCTCTCTGAGGAAATGAACTATTCAAACCTCTTATCATTGTTTTGATTTTTTTAATCTTTTTTACTATTAATCACTGTAGTGGTAGGCCCTCTATTTTGGTTGTGTGAGACTCTATACTAACTTCATGCATTATTTTGTATTGTGTTTCTGATCTATAGTTTAGAATTATGGATTGATGAAGTGTCTGGTGGCCTTTGTCTCTGTGTTTATTTCTATTGGATATCAACAAAGATAATCATCTGCAGTTTATCTCGTTGAATTTTGTTAAGCACGATCAATATTCTTTTATAGTCAAGTGTGCTCAAGAAAGTTTAGGGCGCGTTTGTTTGGACTTAAGTAAAAGCAAAAGGTACTTTTTTATTTTCCACCAAAATTTAAAATATTTTTCAAATTTTAAACTATCATGAAAAATCTTATGTGAGTCTATGTGTCATCATTTAAGGGCTGTGAAAATTTAAGGAGTTTCGGATTGAAAGAATCAAAGTGCGTGAGTTTAGAAAGTAAATGTCAATCCAGATAGGTCCTTAATATCTGACATTGTATATTTTATGCAGTTGCATGCTTTTGTGCGATATGAATCCATCAATGTAGCTGAGAAAAAACTGAGTACTCCCCCTGTCAATAAGATGCATCATGATGTATAATGTTCTCATCATAATTAAAATGTACATGTCCTATTATTGCAGGTTGAAGAGCAAAATGATGAGGGGAACTAGAGAAGTGGCCTAAGGGTTCGTTTAATGCATAGACAGGGGGTATCTGTTCCTCTTTTTCTTCTTTAGTTGCATGAAAGCATTAGTTTCCAAATTTATGTAAATCTATGGTAAAAAAATAGGTAGCCATCATTTTGCAAATCGTAAAAATGACCACATTCAAAAGCTGCCTCTCCCTTTTTTGGCTTAATAAATGGCACTTACAGGTTGATAATGTCTGTGATGTGAAAAGAAATGAAATCATGCATAGAAAGTCACTGGTAAGAACTGACATTTTCCTTTTTGGAATCTAGGGTCTGTTCATCCTGCGTTTGATGCGACTGAATTAATGCTACTTGCATGTTCACAGTATGTGGTGAAAAAAAAAAAATTGAATGAATGTGACTGTTAAAAGATTAACGTTTTTCTGTAGAGTCAGGGTTAGCTCAGTGCAAGTGGGATGGCAGATTTTTTATAGTTAAAAGTTTTTTCTAGTTCAAAGCCTCCAATGTATGCTCGACTTCACTTCTCATTCTATGCATGGTAATTTCTACTGCAGTCTTGCTGAAAGCTGGGTGACATACTGGGGATCTTCACTTCATTTTGTGTTACGTGCATGCATTTCAGCTTTTAATAAAATATTGATTGAAGATTTGTTTGGGTTTAATGCAGTCTGCTAACTGGGATATTTCATCTTTGTTGGTTTTTCCCGTTTCTAGTCAAAACCCTCTCAAGCACGGGGGAAGACGGGACATGATGGAGAAGAACCCTGGGAAGAAGAAGATGCTTATACATTTGAGCAATGACCAGAGAAACAACTTGAAGTCTTTTGAGCAATCTGATGCTCACTTACAGGGGAATATGGTGAGTGTTGTCTCAATCTTAAAACTAAAATGATGCCAAAATTAAATCACAAATTTGGACCTTTGGTTGACTTCTGTATGGGAGCACTACTGGTTGAGGATCAGTTTGAAAACTTGGATTCCATGATGATGCAGATGAAGGAGAATGCCACCGATAAAGAGTTCGGGCAGAGGACAGGGCGGCACGAAGGTGGTGGCGGCAGCAGCTTGTATATCGAGGCCTTACCTCTGCCTGCGAGGTGAAGGTCAGTGCTTTGTTGCTTTTCGCAGTGCTGGGCATTCCGCTCGTGGTAAGTTGAAAATAGGAATGCAATCATGTTGTCTGCAATCACAGACATAGGAATGCAAAAAGAAAGAGTAAATCCATGTAAATCAGAGAGGAGATGGAAGGAGATGGTAGATAAAGGCTTTGCACCAGATATAGATGGGCAGATGTATAGTGTTTTAGGCTGAACAATCACAATAGTTCGAGAAGTCAGCCATTTTTGTTTCAGATTGCCTGTTTTTGGTGAGATTTCACAAGCTATTTTGCCAAGGAAGCAGTTAAATGAGCCATAGGAGGGCAAAAATTCACAGAACTGTTGTCCTTGCGTGGCTAATGCATTGGAGGGCCCAAGTCATCCCCTCCAAGAAGCTAAGATGGTTGTTTTTGCATTTACTTCGGGACGTCGAATTTGTGCTTGGACATTTGACTGGTAAGCTAAGACTTGTAGGAATGTCTATCCCACATCCATGCATTTTTTATTATTGTGATTGCTATGGTTAATGGGGTTGCAATACTTGCTTATTCACTCAATTTGAAATAGAGAAAACGTCATTCAAGAGACCCCTTTCTGAATGCTTTGTGGCTAGCTTAGAATATGCTTCTTATGAAGAGTTCCATAGACCTTAGATATCGCCAATGTATATGAATCAACTGCTCGTAAGTTCTATCCAGTAACATGAAGGAAGGTAACATGGAGATGGATGAGAGGAATACTATTAATTTTGACGAGATATGTCTTCTATCATCAGTTTCTTTTCACTTGCCGCGGCACAGTTTTGTTAGAGAATTGAGCCTAACAAGGATAAAATTCCAGCTCAGGTTTATTAGGCCAGTTCAAAGGATTTTGATGTGACCCGGAAATATGTGGATTGTTTGACTGCACCTGCCATGGGGAAAGTCCTAGTTTGTGAGTTCATCTATGGTTTCAACTTTTAAGATAGATTGGAAATGATTTTTGATATATATATATATATATATATATATATATATATATTATATTAATTTGACTATAGATTCCAGTGAACCTATTGTTTGTGACCTATAATTTGCAAAGGCATGAATTGTTGCTCTGATTGGGGTATGTTGAAGTTAAATGCTTTGTGCATATTAAAAATGTGTGATGTTACATCTTGACAAACAGTGAAAAATAAAGTTAGATTTCAAATTCCTTGTCTCTAGCTAGACAATAGGAAAAATTTCAATGAAGGGCCTGAAATTGAACCATTTTCTCAAAAAATGGCCTAAAGTGGACATTGTATCAAATAAGGACCTGAAGTGACCGATTTACTGTCAAGTAAGGGTTTCAACTTGAAAGCCAGTCAAATCTTATTTGCAGCTAGGGATATTTTTATCTAAAGAATTTATTTTCTTTTTCCTTTTTGTTTTTCTTTTCTTTCTTTTTTCATCTTGCTCATTTCCTTCTTGACAAATGCATCAAACTCCTCACGCACAAGCTTGCATAGGTGCAAAACAATTTGAACAATTTAGGAAACGAAGAAAACGAAAAGATATTCGAGAAGTTATGCAGTTTTGCAAAACTGCAAATTGCGTGCTTCAGTTTTGTAGCATCCCCATCAGCTAACTTCAAAGCGCATGCTCTACATTATGCAATTTTGCATCCTCACTCAAGAACTCATCGATTTTGGAATAAGCTGGTTTTTAAGTTATTCGCCACCACTCACCTTCTCCGATGATGCTAATGAACTTGAGAATCAAGAAATATCCATCAGTGAGTTTTGTTTTTATTCAATTTACTTGTAAAAACTTATTATGGCAATTAAAGTAATAGTTCCATGCTCTCCCGCCAATGAAATTACCTCTGCCACGATAACTTTCACTCGTAGCTTCTTGGGAATGTTTTGCTGGGTTTGGGTTGGATTATTCATAACATTCATAGACGCAGCTTGCATTGAAGTAGAATATGTGGCTTTGACAGGGAAATCTTCAGAATATATTACTCAACCATTAAACATATTATTAGCCTTTGATTTATTTTGTCATCTTCAAAATATCATAAGGGATTTCCCTAACAATTTCCCCCTTTTTGATGATGATAAAACAATCTCTGAAAATGCAGATTTGTAAACATACTTTTAAAAATATTAATTTAAATCAAAGGATATCAAAAGATAACAAATAGATTGAACATAATAATATATAGAAAAATAATCACAGCTCAATATTATGCCATAGATAACACATATGCATATTCATATCTTCTCCCCCTTTTTGTCATAATCAAAAAGCAATAATAATTGATTCACGTAGAGAATGATAACAAATATGTCTTGCATAATTTCTAAAAATCAGCTTTTATAAAGCAAGTCGAATATTAAAGATATGTAATATAGCTCACTTCGATCATATATATCAGCAAACATTCAATAAAAATCACGGATGCATTATAAAATTCATTTATCCTTTTTGTCATAATAAAATGATAATATCAATAAGAGATTTGTTAATGACAAAAGGTAATAAAAGATGAACTAACCGGATTTTTTTGAACAAAGTCTGACATATTTACCTTTCCTTCCATCCATAATAAGATTACGATCAATCCAAAAAGATTTTTTCATAATTAATCAAAGCTCCCCCTCAATTTGTTGCCTTTTTGAGATGATTACGATGCTTTTCCTTTTCTTTTGGATTTGCTTTCTCCCCCTGTCATCATGACAATATTTGCGGATAGAAACAATTGTGGCTTGTGCACGTTGAACAGAATATTTTTCCAGTATTTCCTTTGTAGCAACAAAATCTGCAATGATCATTTGCATTTTGAAATTCGAGGCAAATATTTATTTTCTTCAATCAAGCTCTTCTCGAATTCAACCTGCATCAACTTAACAAACTTTTTGTACGATGCATAAAGGATTTCCTCAATAAGCAAAAATTTTGCATAAGGAATAGAATTTGTGAACCTCTAGAAGATAGTATAGAATCTCCATAATTTTTGAATTGAACTTTCCAAAATCCATATGGAAGATTCTTTGTGACCTGCAAATTCTTATATAATAGATAATAATCTTTGCAAAAATGTCACATAATATCATCATTTGATTTGCGGATCAAACTTGCTAGATATAAGATATCTTCTAAGAATATAGCAAGAATATCCATGAATATGCAGTAATATCTTTCGAGATCAAAGAGATTTCTTTGAGCATAAATTTCAGATATGCATTTTGCAAAAGGAAAATAGATATTTCTGTCACGTGCCAAAATTGCAATGCCTTATAATTATAACAAAAAATATTCGCAATATAATAAACAATCATCCAAAATGCACGTAGAGATTTGCAAGGCGGTATGATAAAAATATTCTCTTACCCATGGTATATGTTTGAAATATACCATAAAAAAAAATAATTACCAATCTTCACAAGAGATGCATTTCTGATTGCATCATGATTTTCATAGATTTGCGATCATTCATCCCTTAAAGAATTTCCTGCAATCAACTCATTTCCTTTATGGTATCCATCAATTTGGATCCTTCCATGACGTTAAAGTAAAATATAAAATCTCCACAAACAAATATTCTTTCTTAATTCATCATAACAAAGTATTTAAAGAAAGACTATTATGCATAATGATATTTTGAAAATTAAATTCTCACTTAGTCACAGTATGATAAAATCAGAGAGAATAAAATCCTTGAGTATCTCAGAAAAAAAAAAATATATTGCAAAATTAGTATCACGAAGAATCAGATTTTTACTTTGTAAAATATGACAATTTGAGAGCATAAAATTAGACAAAATAATTTGAATTATCTCAAATAATCATCTGGAATCACAAAAACAAATCATGCGATTCATTCTTCAATACAACAAATCAAGGAATATGATCATTATAAAATCTCAATCAACCAAGGATATATTGAATATCAAGCATAATGAGAAATTCTAAATTGTGTACTCAAACCAAATTGAGAATAAAAATATATACATTTCTTACCAAACTCTCCTTCTTCTTCTCCTTTATTTCCTGCAAAAACAATTTATCTTTTCTTTGGTACCCATTTTTTCTTGAGTCCATGAGAGTTAGTAGAATATGCTGTTTTTACCCAATTTTTCTTGATAGGTCTCCAGACTTTAGGACAATATTTTCAAAGTGTTCCGAATCTCCACAATTTGAACACTTGACGTCATTTCCACCAACGGGTTTTACAAACACTTTTTGAAAATGATTTTTGTAAAATGCCTTTGAAGGTCTTTTTTAAGTCTCTCCTTAACTTTAGGAAAATCAATTAGAGAATCATTTTCCTTATTGAAACCAAGTCCCGACTTATTATAGTAAGGAACTTGTATAGAAAGGATATGCTCTAATGTTTTTGATTCATTTGAAAATCTTGTCGAAAAATTTGAAAATTCTTTCTTCAAAGAATCATTTTCTTTGACAAGTAAATCTCGACTTTATTTTATTTGTAGAAAATATTTTTGCAAAATTTCAAAATTTTCTTTTTGAGAAAGATCATGTTGCTAAGCCGAAAATTCTCCCTTTTAAGTTCGGAGATCCTTTTAAGAGAAGATTTGAGATTTGTGCAAAGCTCATTTATATACTTTGAAACTTTGAGAGGAATTTTTGAATGACTTACCTCGATTTCCTCATCGGATTATGAGTCCGTGTCTCGAATCGACTCGATTCTCCGAGTACGTATCGAGTCGACTCGGATTCGAATGTGCCGTCAAGCATATATTTTCTTGCTCATCATCTTCTTTCATGATTCTTTTCTGGCCATTATGCTTGTATTGACTTCTTCCATCGAAGTTCCTTCCTTTTCTACTCAGCTTTTTGAATTTCTTGACCATAAAGGCAAGTTCTTCGTCGTCCATGTTATTTTCTGAGTCTGTTTCATCAAAAAACAGCATTAGATATTAAAGCGATGGACTTCTTACCTTCGAGATCTTCATCGTTGATTTGTTCCACTTCATAGGATTGAAGAGTGCCGATCAATTTATCAACGGAAAGTGGCATAATCCCCTGAGTCTCCCGGATTGAAGTCTTGATATGGTTCCAATCTTTTGAAAGACCTTGCAAGAGTTTGTTGACCTTCATCGGGGTAGAAATTTACTGACCTTGATATGCTAAACCATTTACAATTTCTGTAAAACGGCTGAACATATCTCCAATTGACTCTCCTTGCTTCATCTTGAATGATTCATATTTGCCGAGCAAGAAGTTTACTTTTGTCTCTTTTACACGATCGGTCCCTTCATATGTAACATGAAGCTGTTTCACATGAAGAGATTCTATTATATTCAGCAGGAGACAAAGCGCAATATAAAGAATAAATAGCTTTTGCATCAAACGCTTCTCTTTTGGACATCTCCGTCCGAGACATAATAGCGGGGGGTTTGATTTCTTTGTCTTTGCCATTCTTGTTTGATGTAGATGTAGTAGTGGGATTGATTCCTCTTTCCACAACATCCCATTGCAAGGGATCTCTGGATCTTAGGAATGCTTTCATTTTGTTCTTCCACACGTTGTATTCATTTCCATCAAAATATGGTGGCCTTGTGTTGCTTTGCCCTTCCATAAGTCCTTGTGCCAAGATACTAGCCATAAAGAATCTTTAGCTCAAAAGTATAAACACTTTTATAAACCGAGCACTTGGCTCTGATACCAATTGTGAATGCTAGTACGAACACCTAGAGGGGGGTGAATAGGTGTTTGAAATAAACCTTGGCAAATATATGCAGAATAAAATAAACTTCGAGCAAAATAAAGGAGTTAAGGAAGAGAATAAGAACACAAGGTTTATAGTGGTTCGGCTTAATCCAAGCCTACGTCCACTCTCCCACGCTAACAGCCTTCTTGGCTGGATTCCACTATGCAATCAACCAGATATTACAACTTTGAGTGCAAACACTTAGTAGATCACACTATCTCACTAAGTCACCCTTTTGGTATTTCTCTCACGATCACAAACGTTTAAGCTCTCCAAAGACAAGTGTCTGATCGAAGGTCGCTCAGACTTTGGAATTATAAATTCTACGCTCCGTCTTTTACTTGCTCATCTATCCTTCATCTCCTTAAATACTCATCCACGCTTGTCATGTCATGTAAATGCTGGTTATTTTCAAAGGTCGTTGAATCATTCTGACCCGGTTCAAAGATGCATAGAGTGATTGAAGATACTTGCCATTTTGGAATTTTGGTGGTGATTCGAATAAGACATCACTCAATCTAAAAACGAATGACTAAACATATTAGTAGCCTTTGATTTATTTTGTCATCTTCAACATATTCTAACAAATTTACCTCTCTAACTCTGAACTATTATCTACACAGATTTGAGAGAGAATAACAAGATGAAAAAAGTGCAAAATTGCTCAGAAATTCCCAAAACCATGTATTTCACTAAATAAATCAAGGCACGTGAGTATCATAGAGATTCCTCAAAAACCTCTAATAAATTTGGCTTAGGCACTTCAATTTGGCTTCTCCTCGCTAAGATCGATCATAGCTTGCGTGAGCACCAATTTGAATTTAAGCATCGATGACAACAAGGGCAGCAAGCTAATGGCTTACACCTCATCATGCTTTGTGCTTGACCACGACCACAAAATGTAGGGATCGAATTGAGCTGAGCGTCACATCTTGGTCCACTCATGCTCGATCT
Source organism: Eucalyptus virginea (assembly GCA_014182375.1). Classification (NCBI taxonomy): domain Eukaryota; kingdom Viridiplantae; phylum Streptophyta; class Magnoliopsida; order Myrtales; family Myrtaceae; genus Eucalyptus; species Eucalyptus virginea. The sequence goes on along the minus strand of CM024517.1, from coordinate 14,873,029 downwards.
AGGGCTTGGATTGACCTCTATCTTTCAACAAAGGTACCCGAATTGTTGTTGAGGGCAATGACAAATGAGGTTGAGGGCATTGATGGCTAATTTAGCAAGGAAGATAAAGATGGACTTTGGAGAATGTGATCTAAAGAGTGAAAAAGGCGAAGGCACGATGATGATGAAGAAAAGAAAGAGAAGGAGAAAATAATTTTTTTTTTTTAAAAAAAGAAGGGAAAAAAAAGTCTTTAGACGAAAATACCCCTAGATACAAATAAGATTTGGTTGGCTTTTAAGTTGAGGCCCTTATTTGAAACTAAGTTGGTCACTTCGAATTCTTGTTTGAGACAATGTATATTTTGGGTCTTTTTTGAGAAAACAGTTACACTTTAGGCCCTTAATTGAAATTTTCCCTAGACAATATATAGTAATTAGTTTTGTTGGAGAAAACTCATTTATTGTTTTGAAGTTGACAAAACGTTTCAAAAAAAATATAGTCTGAAGACTTGCAGACTCAAGGGTCATAGTCTAAAGAACTCCAGACTCTACTATCAAAGTCTAAAGAACGCTAGACTTAAGTTTGCCCACATTGACAGTTTCCAAACCGAAGAATGAAGATTTATCCAAATGACGGATTATCTTCAAGGATTCAATTCGTATGGTTTTTGGAAGGCCTTACTGCTGGATATAACATCTACTTATTTGATTATTCTTATTGGAATCTACTTCGATATGAAGATCTTTTGAAGAGCGAGCAAATTTGGAAGGTTCTATTTATGAAAACCAAAGATCCTAGTTGTATGGACGAACATGATTGATGGACTTTCATCATCAATCTTTCAACGACTCGAGATCACCCTAATTGATTCTGTCCAACGGGTAGATTGGAAGAATTCATTTGGAAAGTGCCAGCGGTTGTGAAGGCATAAAGGAGTATTTAAGGATGACTCTCCAGTTGTTCGAGAGTGTGCGTGAAAGAAGAATTTCAAAGTCTAAATCTCCATAGTTCCTTGCTCTTTCATTTATCAAACTCAAAGTTATATACAAAAGAGAGAAACATATAGTGAGACTTTGTGAAAGACCAGTAGAGACTCTTCACTGAGAAAGTCGAAGATCACAAGTTGTAAAATCTCTTTTGATTCATAGTGAAATCCAGCCAGTGGGCTATCAGTGCAGGGAGTGGACGTTGGCTTGATCTAAGCTGAACCACTATAAAACCTTGTGTTACAATTCTCTTTCCCTTAACTCCTCATCTTTATTCGTTGCTTTATATAATTGTTTAAAGCTTTTTACGATCAATTATTTTCTAAAGGCAATTTACTTCTGTTAAGTCTTGCGAGAAAATTTTCATTTACACCTATTCACCCCCTCTAGGTGTGTGCACTAGCCCTTACAGTTTCATGGCTGTATGGATGAAGTATAGGTTCCTTTTGACATTAAGTTTTTCTTGGGGTCAAGAGACTTCACTTCAGCAAGATAATATATAATCAATCTCTAACTAATCTCATAGGCATGGTGCTGGGATAAAACATACTTTGAAACTGATTTGAATTACTCAAATAATTTGAAAAATGAGTTTCACTATGTGTTGCTTGGACAACCGATTCTACATTAAAAAGCAACAAATATGTTAATTAGCATTATGCAACATAAGCGGAAAATTTAACTAATCATATTAACCAAAATAATATGTTACTCACTTCGATTTTCTCTTTGCATTGGGGGTGTTCCTTTGTTAGATTTTTTTTTTTTTTTTTCTCACTTGAACTTTTTAGTCTTCCATAACTTATTCTCTTTCCTTTCCTTTGAAGGGAGTCTAATACCGAGATATCGCACAAAGAAGCCTTATTATCACCATCATCAGTCACAACCATACTTGATTTGTATGATGAAATTTGGCCCTTTGCTATTTTCATATTCTCTCTCACTATTTGCATAGTGTTTACATATTTGGCTCCCAAACTCATCAGTTACATCTTCAGCTCCCAAACTCTTCAGTTCAAAAGATTCTTACACTAACGTGGAAAATCGATTAAATTTAGGCAGATTAAGTGGCAAAGTGTTGACACCTAAATTTTGGCGACCAGTTATTTATTTATTACATTAAAAAATTAGAGATTAATTTTTAACCCCTAAAAATAAATAAAATTAAGTTGTATAGCATATAGCTTTAGGAGTATTTATTTATTTATTTATTTATTTGCATTGGACCGACGATGGATGGGTTCAACTTGATGGTTCAAAACTTTAATTCAATGAGTTGGGCTAAGCCCACGAAGAGAGTAAATTGGCCCAAGTCCGTATTCTCGAGGAAATTTTACGGACTTATCTTTGCGAGATTTCAAATTTGAAGAAATCCTATTGCAATTTTGAAAAAATTGGTGGAAAATATTAATTTTTGCAAAGGAATATTACGTTCGAGAGGTTATAGACGATCTTCATACATATTGAAAAAGAGATGAAATATTCCACAAAGATTACGTTTTTTTTTGCCTATTAAAGGGGATATTTTTAATCATACCGGAAGGGGGCCACACATTGAATACACGGCCGCACAAGAGGGGTTCTATTTTTCGAGTCTTTCCCTTCGTTTTTATTGGAGTTCAAAATTCAATACAAAAGGGGGCTTTTCTCTCGGTTTTCAGGTCAAAAACTCAAGAGAAAGGGGCAAAATTGTTTTTGTTCGTTTTTTAGGGGGCAGGCTTCGCACACACGTTGAGAAAAACAGAAAGAAGAGAAGTCACGGCCGACTCCCTTTAACGGCGGTGATCTTGTCATCTCCGCGATCCTCACGTAGCCTCACCCCCACCACGACGCCTGCCCGGCTTCACATTGCGGAGTTCCGAACCGGTCGAATCCTTTTTGCGACGCTTCCCCCCTGGTTTCTCCAGTTTTCCAATTCGTGTCCGCAAAACCAAATTCAAGGTCAACAAAGGACTTTGTCCTCATTCTGACAAGGTGAAGACGTGAGCAGAAGGGAGAGAGGGAAAGTTAGAGGGAAAAGAATAAAAAAGAAAGAGGAAAAGGTGGGGAGGGGCTCATCTTCTTCAATCTGCAGCTCCCGACACTTAGCCCCCGCTGCTTCCAATCTTCCGACGACGCCATCCACGCTTCGACACTACCGCCGCCGTCTTAAGCTCAACTGTGCCGACGTCACTTGCTATTCCGACATTTGCTGCCCCCGACAACACTCCTGACGCCTGTGGCCATCCGAACCCTCGACGTCAACCGCTATTTCCACTCGTGTCCGAACTGAGTCGATTCCGCAAGCTTTCTATTCTTGCAGGTTCAATGGTTGAGCCTGCTACCGCCGAGCACTACCACGCGCCACCGTCACCCTTGAGCGGATTCCATTCGGGTTAAATTTGGTAACATTATTTGCAAAACTAGGTAATTATCTTATTTAAATCTAATTCGGATATTTTATTGCCTATGCTTTTCAGTATTTTGAGTGCATATTTGAATTATAGGCATATTCCCAATTAGGATTTATTGCCCAATTCACAACCATACACCGATTTTTTATTCCATCTATAAGGCTTTGAATAATTAATCACGTGAGAATGAAATTGATATTTTAATCTTTAAGGCTTAAAATCAATTTATCAATTTTATTAGTGAAATAATCAAATTGATTAGATATTGTTTCCTAATTCGAACGATGGATAATACCTTTGATGATTGTGGATGATTTGGTGCTTATCTGTTAATTGTTTTCTTTATCCCAAAAATCCAAAAAATTTCATTTGCATGTAGATTAGAATTGATTTCGTAGATAGAATTGCATGATAGGATACTTAGATTTTTTTTTTTTTTGAAAATGCATGTTTAGATGATATCTAGGATAGATAATATCTCACTTTAGTTAGATTTTTCTTTTTAGCAATTTTAATTACGAATTTTTGTGAAAAATATAAAAATCATGCTCATGTCATATAGAATTAATATGTCATTTAGTGATTGTTGCTAGGTTCATTTAATTAGAAATTGTCTGTCATTAGATTTAGGTCATTAGGTTAATTTAGATTACACATTTAATAATTGGACAGTTTTCATTTCGAATTTCCTAAAAAAGGAAAAAGAAAACTTAAAGTTAAGGCATTCTTTGCATGTCATTGCATACTAGGGTGAGATTGCATGTTTAATTTTATTTTCTACTTGGTTATAGGTTTAGATAATTTTCTCTAGGATAGGTTGCATGCTTATTAAGAAAACACAAAAAGTATATCACTTATGTCATATAGTTTAGATCATATTGTCATGTCATATCACTTCATGTTAGATTAGTAGCACGCATTGCATAAACCATTTATTCTTATTAAATGAGTAAAAACAAAAATTGAGTGATTGCGTGTTAATTAGAAATCATATTTAGAAATGTTGATGTGAATTATGATTTAACAACGAAAATGCTTTCATTACTATAAGGTAAGTTCTTCATTTTTTATTCACTTTCTTGAGTGTTAAATTGATGATTTGCGCACCCACATGATCACCTCATATGTTTGGGAAATGAATTAAAATTAATTCAAGCTACCTGCAAAACATTTTTTTGAAATAAAAAGAGAAAGGTATCGAAAGGGCATTAGAAAAGTCTAGTGTAACCAAGTCCCCGTACCCAAAGTTTTTGGTTCGTAGAGGTGAAATAACTCTCCCATTATTTTACTTAGGTGTTTAATCGACTTACCGTAAACTGATTAGTGGCAACTCCTTTTTGCATGCTAAACATTTGAAGTTAAGTCGCGAATTGGTACGGGCTTGGGAGAGCACGAGCTAAGTTAGACTTATTGGTCTATTAGCCTAATTTTAGGTGGTTCACCCAGAATTTCAGTCATGATACAAAGATTCATTATTCAAAATCCCTTCTTTGGCACCCTTAGTCCATCTTTCCAAACTATAGGAAGATGGAATGCTCTTAACGACCGATATGTTCTCATTCAACATGTGCAATGCATGGTAACACAACCACCCTTTTGATTTAAATAATTTGCATTTACAAGAAATTGATAACTCTATAGGGTTAAATTTCACAAGGTGTTCTCGTCGATTTCCCTTACAGCTTACGATATATAAATAAATCGATCCATAAAATGTAGTACCTGGAATATGTTCAAAGAGACATTCCAAAAATTCTTCATTGAACTTTTGAAAAATAGTACGGGTATAAACTGAAGCAACATGTATCAAAATCCCATTATACGAAACCTACAATTTGGGCTTCCCATGAGAACTGTAATCATCTTGAATTTCAATTTCTCTCATGTGCTTCAATTGCTCTTCTAATAGTGGACAAATTGTACAAGAGACAATGTCTTCTTCGAAATATGCTGGAAGACATTATTAGTATTCTCACTCTTTTGACTTGACCTTATACCATATGAAAATATATCACAACCTAAAGCTGAACTCCATTTATGTCTAAGGCCATAAAATATCAGAAGCCAATTGTTATTTTGAGTACCCCACTCCTCTTCCATTTCCATCCAAGTAGATTCAAATTCATCCTCTGATTTGCATCTATACGTAAGCCTTAAAAAATACTTATCTCTAAAACCCGGCTTATGATAAAGATGTGTAATGTTTTGATTGGCATTTTCATGATGTGCCAAGTGCATAAAAGATCCTGTGTATTTGGAAACACCCTTCTAATGGCTTTTGCCATGGCTGGATCTTGATCAGTGAATATAGTTTGAGGAGCCTTATTTCCCATAGACTCCAAACACACATCAAATAACCAAATAAATGATTCCACAGTCTCGTCCAACAAAAATGCACAACCAAATAGAGTATTTTTCCAATGGTGATTAACCCCAACAAAAGGTGCGTGAATCATATTATATCTATTAGTTCGATATGTGGAATCAAATACCAGTATATCACCAAAACAATCGTAATTGAATTTGGACAAATTATCTCTCCAAAATAAATTTGTCAATCCACCATTTTGATCTACTTGTATAACATAGAAAAAATTGGGTTTTGCATTTGCATGCAACGGAAATTATTCAAAAGATTTTGACAATCTCCCCCATCTATACCCTTATTGCTTTTTGTCTGTAGAAAATTTTGACAATCATGCAAAATGAAACCCAAAGCTTTGTTTGTTAAGAACTTATATACCGTAGTCCCACCAATGCCTGCTTTAATCATGTTAACTAAAATGCCTTTGCAAGTATCGGATATCATCATTTCACATCTAATTAAATGCTTTTGATCTTCCGATACAAATGCATGATTATGCTCGGAAACATATTCTATAACCTCATAGATACCATTATCAACCTTAAATTTGATATGAGCAAGACATCCACATCTAACTTCAAACCTCTCAAATTTATTTTCTTGATCAGATGGGGTGACAGAATGGCTCTCACAATTGCACAAAAAAGTTTGTCGAGTTATTTTTCCTTTTCTATTTTTAACCGTATTACCCTTCCTTACTCCAAATCCTTTGCCAATTGCATAAGCCACATACTTATGATATGCTTCAATTTCATTAGAAAAAGCCATCCCGCGGCAAATTCAAAATCATTTTCCATATCACGCATTACATGTGCAAGATGAAAAGTTTCATGCTGCAACCAAATGAATAATAAGTAATCAACAAGAAAAATAACATCAAAAGAAAACAAAATATATTTGTATGAGTAAATAATTATCTCTGATTTAGCCATTCGATAACTTTACACATGCAAATTAACTGAGGTGATGTCTTCAAAATAAAAATAATTCTTCAAGAGTTCCCTTCTAATAAAATACAAAACAAACATTTTTAGAACATAATCACTCACACTTGTACATATCAACCAATTAATTATAAGTTATGTTTAAATCTTGAATGCAAATGTCATATTAACCAATTTTAGAATACGTGATCAAAGATTTCTTTTTAGTCGCTCACTTATGCAATTCTTCTTGTACTTTTAAAGCATGACGAAAGAAATATTTATTTAAAAGCATCCGAAAGAACTCAAAGATAGTTTTGCATGACCTAAACGTATATCAATGTGTAACTCTCATAAGAATGCACCTTTGTGATTTATAAGAAAATTTTTAATTTGTATAAGTTGATAATTATGGTAAAATTAAACTTGTTTCCATCTATAATAACTTGCAAAATCATGAAAAACCAATTAATCTCCATCTCAAACGCTATTTTCTCTATTCTCACTAAGAAAAAAGCCAAATATATGTAGTCTATTGCATACATGATGCAAGGTTATACCTACCAGCAATATCAAATGGTTGGCTATGAATCCAGTGTTGAACCAAGCAACATGAGCATTACTAATCACACATTTTGACGAGTTCCGCAATATAGAAGAAAGCTGGTCATTGCTAGTAATAAGGGCTTTGATCTTCTTGAAGGAAGCGACAAAGGATATTGGAACTATAGAGAGACAGAAGAACCTATCAGTACTGCATCACTACAGCCAAAATAGAAGACTCTCTAGATATAATGAGCCCCTTTGACAATAAGTACTCAACAAAGAAGCTAAACGACTGCATAACAAGTTCAGAAGGATGACTTATGGCATATAAATGTCCTAGAATTAGAGCAAGGGACTTGCATATAACATAATAATATGGTCATAAGATATCAAAGTACAGATCTTACCATATCCTTCAGATCTTTGCTAATGAACCTCATCAGGTGGTTGGTGGTAGCCAAGTTTATATCATTCAAATAATACTCCACCTCCATAGGAAGCATTTAGAGCATTAGGACGACGAAGGTGAATTCCCCAAACATTTTCAGATGCTAACGAATCACGTGTTTGATTTGGAAGAAGAAATGAAGTGATCGTGTGCAAGAATTGAAACCAAAATCCAATTCTCTCGGGCAATAAATTCCCACTCCTAAACCCACAGCCCAAAGTGCACGCAATGGGGCATGAAAAGGTGAAGCCCCAAATGTCGTCAGAACTTATAACTTAAGCTGGCCTCTATACGTAGGAAGTGTCAAGAAGAACAGAGAAAACACGTTATAGAGGACAACTAGGAAACGCAACTTTTGTTGCTACGTGTGATAATTTCCATGGAACGACACACTCCTTATATCAAACGAACATAACTAAATTAAACGAAACAACGCACATGACCAGCTACATGCAGTCAAAGCCCTGAGTTTCACGGGGAACAGTCAGCCAGGCATTAGCTATTGAGATGGATGCTGTAAGGACCAATTTATCATAATTCATAAACAAAAAAGCACAAGGGGGACACTTCTTAAACAAGTAGGCGTATGATATGATTGAAGGAGCATTGCATTTCTAATCAAAAAGCCCTTCCATTCCCATTATGCACCTGCATAATCCAAAAGAAACAATATAGAAATTAAATATCCCAAAAAGCATGCTCAAATATATGCAGTAGACATCATACCAGATTAAAAGAATTAAACACTAATCAAAGCAAACTGAAGAGTATAGAAACAAAGAGGGGAAATATCAACCACGACGGATGGCCAATCCACTATCCTCAATATATATAGATGAAATTGATACGTGCATCGTAACAGCAAGAAACAATTGCTTTGAGGATGTCAATTCTTAGCACATTGACTGACACCATATATTTATTCACTTCTATATTGTGACAAAATCACCACAGGGCAAACATACAGCGTCTGCAGATGCTCAACAACCAGAAGAATTGAGAAAAACAGCACCATTTGAAGGCAAGATGGCCTACAAATGGCCCAAGATACTTGCCGCAGATGCACATACAGGAGATAAAGCAATACCTGCTATAGATGAATATATAAACTTAAACATTAACATGGCACCGAATTCTACTAAGTAGAATCCAAAAAAAAATTAATAAAAACTAACCTTCGGACGGATGGGAGTCGCCAATGGGGTGCCTATTAGTAGGGCTTGGGGAGGCTGAGATAGCTAGTATAAGCACCTAGAGGGGGGTGAATAGGTGTAAAAACAATTTCTCGAGATACGAAAGCGATACTAAGCAGACGATAGAAAGGAAGATCTCCAAAACAGATTATGATCAAAGTAAAGCAAAGAGTAGGGAAGAGAAAATTGAACACAAGGTTTATAGTGGTTCGGCTTATTCCAAGCCTACGTCCACTCTTCCGCACTGACAGCCCACCGGCTGGATTTTACTATGAACAAAAGAGACGTTACAGCACAGCTTTCCCTTGATTCCACAGTGTAGATATTCTACTACACTTCCTCAAGGTTTCTCACGAATATAGACTCTCTTTTGCGTACAAGATTTCGCTCAAATGAATTGACTAAAAACAAGGAGCTTCAGACTTTGGAATTCTTCTATCGTGCACACTCTCGAACAACTGAAACGTTTTCCTTATATACTCCTTTATGCCATCATACCCGTTGGCACTTACCAAAGGAATTCCTCCAATCTACCCGTTGGACGAAATCAATTAGGAAGATCATTCGAGCTATTAAAGGAACATGTCGATAGCCCATCAATCATGTTCGCCCATACAATCAGGATCTCGGTTTCCATAAGTAGAACCTTCCAAGAATATTTCGCCAATCATCGGATCCTTAATCTTCGAATCAATCATGATCAAATAAAGGATTCCGTTATATCATATCTAGCCAAGAAATATTCTCCAGTCGATAAGGTTACATCCTTAATGAAACATCCAGTTTTGGATAGCCTTTCTTCAACGGATTAGAAACTGTCAATGAGGATAGACTTTGAGTCTTGAGTCTGGCTATCCGGAGGTCTTCAGACTTTAAATAAAAGAGTCTGCAAATCTTCGACTACTAGACCGATGGAAACGTTTTGTCGCTTCAAAATATTCCAGAAAGATTTCTCCAACAATCTCCCCCTTTTGATGGTGACAAAACTTTCCTGCATTTGAATAACTTTGACCTGCAAAACATTACTCAAGCAAATATGGATATCTCATAAAGATTAATGGCTTAATGATAACACTAGAATATGCAACCACAGAAAATAGGTTAGTCTTGCATGAGAGTAAACCCATTCATAAGATATCAATAGTACTTAATATAAGCAGCAATCAATCCAAATCCACATCCAGTTCTCATCTAGACACACAAGTCAAACATCAAAACAAACTAAAAGTTCAACAAGTTTAAGTTCAAAGTTCAAAGATTTCAAATCTCGCATCTCTCCCCCTTTTTGTCATCAAAAAAAGGTTGAGATGGGAATAGAATGGAGTCAAGATGGCTTGAGAACGCGAACAAGTTGGAAATCTCCCATTGACTAGACGATGACTTCCAGCTTTTTCAGTTCCTCTTTCAGTTGTGCAACATCCTCACCCTTAGCATTAGCCTGAATCTGAAGAGAAAGGGCTTGGATCTAATCATTCAAGGAACCTAAAGAAGCTTAACTTGCATTCTGCAAATTCTGAACTTCGCATCCCAGAGCATATATCTGACCTCGCATTTCCAAGAGAACATCCAAAATTCTGCGAAAATCTACTGAATTATCGGTCTGCGTACTAGCTTCTGCACGGTCAGATGGAGTAAAGGCAGACGATGGCAAATCAGCATAATTACGCAGATTTGGCGAAGAAACATCATGTCCTTCCTCAGGAAATTGAGAGGCATAAATGTCCTCTGGATCTGCTGGAGAGCGACTGACTCCCTCACTGGTAGCAGGATATGAGGACAATCCTTTTTTCTCACGATCTCCCCCTGTTTCAATGCCTCCAGGTGGAGAAGAGTGATCATGCTCTCCTTCCTCTTGATTTCTTGTTTCTTCCTCTTCTTCTTTTTCAATTCTTTCCTTTTCAGCATCTCTTTCTTCAGCTTATCTCTCCTCTGTTTCTTTCTCCTCTGCTTCTTTCTTTTCTCTTTCTCTAGTCCTCTGTTTTGAGTCTTTCTCTGGAACAGAACGACTCAGATTCTTCAATGCCATTGCAGAAATGGTGATGTTTTCCTCATCATCTTTATCCTCAACGATGAGAGCTCTTCTTTTCTTGGATGGAGCAACCATGGACTTCTTCCCTTTTCTTTTTGTTGCAGAAGAGATTTGATGAGTTTTGACAGGAGTCTTCTCCTTGAATTTCTCCAACGCCTTGCTTAGATCCTTCAGACACATTTTAGTCACCATTTTCAGTCCTACCACCATATGATGACACGATCGAACACAGAGAATTTGTGGAGGCTGAATATTCAGATGTCTGAATAACTTCGTCACAAGACCTGGATAAGGAAGTTGACCTTTGTCCTTCACCACTGCTCTATACATGTGGAACATAACAATGTGAGGAAGAGAAAACTTCTTCCCAGTGATAATGACATACATCAGCTTTGCCTCTGAACTTGAAACATCAGTCTTTGAAGTAGATTTCGGTCTGAGGCAATTAATGACAATCTTGTGAAGCAGAATGTTAAACGCACTCATCCTCAAGTAGGAAATCTTTTCCTCTGTTCTTCTATCCTTAACAAGTTCCAATGTAACACGAGCAATAGAAACATTGATGGGTTGATATCTCCCTCTCTCAACCCCAATCATATCCGCCAACATATCCATATCCACCACAAAGTCCCGATCTTGGACACTAAGAGTGCGCATGACAAAATTTATGTTTCTTGATTTCTCTGTTTCTCTGTTTCCTAGAACAGGTTTGGAACATAAATCCGTTTGGTAATGCAATTTGATTTCTCTATTTCTGAAACAGATTTCTATTTCAAAAATAGAGAAATTGAAGAAATCAGAAGCTAGAATTTTTAACTTCTCAGTTTCTGAAATAGAAATCAGAAACCGAAATCAAACCATATAAAAGAACCTTGGGCTTTCTTGCTAACTTAATTCACTCATAGCCACAACTTTACAAATTATCACTAATTTTTTTTTCTTATTTTGCTCGTGTTTTTTTTTTTTTTTTTTTTTTTTTGCATTTTTCTTTCAATTTTTTTCTTGATAACTTCCTCCTTAGGATGAAAGGCAATCGAATGGGTCCCTAATTTTCAAAAACGACCAAAGTTCTTAAATACTTACTTAAAAACAATGGGGCTCTTTCCTTCTAGAAAAGGCACGCGCATGGCCAATTGAAGAAAAAGTTCTTACGTAATAGATGAATAAAAAACGTGCCTAGAAATTTAACCTTATTTTTTTTACGAATTCAAAATTCTTGCAAAATCAAAATAATTAGATTGTTACACAATCTTGAATTTTAATTCAAAGGCAAGAGATTCAAGAGGATCTATCTCTTTGCTATGCAAGGGCCATTAAAGGTTCATTGAGCAATAATAAAGAAATTAGGGATGAGCAAGCGGATCGATTCAATTCGAGAATCAAAATAAACCGACCTTTCCCCGATTGGTTCCTAACCATAAACGTTACTTTAAGGTAGAATTCTCATATATTCCTTTACACCATTAATTTTATTTTGTTGATAATCTTGTATAATACTAGTTTTTGATAAAATGACAAGGTTGTATAGGCGCCATTGATGGCACCCATATTCATGCTTCCGCAGTACTTGTTTGAATTTACGCAGGATGAGCTTGCAAACGATACATTGACCGAGGAGGGAAACCAAATAAATACGCGTAGGAAAAAAATTACTAATAAAATGGCAAGGGATAATAATATGCCGAAAATTCCATGAAATTGTATTTTCAACTTTTGTAATGTATTAGTATTATTTCGACTATTATTTTGTATTTGAGGATTTCCTATATTGTTATCTAATCAATTTCTATTCCTAGAAATATAAATTTTGTTCTGTTATCAAACGGATTTTGTTTGAAATAGAAATTTTGAGTCGTTATCAAACGGGTTTCTTTGCTCGAAACTTGTCCAGGGAATAGAAATTAAAAAATTGATTTCTGTTTCAGAAATTTTGTCATGCGCAGCCTGAAAGAGATTCTATTCGCATCCAAGAAGCTAAGATTCGAATAGAAGTATGCAGTTAATTCAGCATGGGCTTCTGTGGTGTCAGAACAGAACTGCTCAAGTTGAAGAAAACTGAACTTTTCCTCAAATTGACATTCACAGCATCAAGGAAATCAAAATCCACACTCCTAGGGTTTATCACCCCACGCTTCAATAATTTGGAGTATAGATCCTTTTGTTCCTTCGATCTAAACAACTTTGTCCTTTTTCCTCGAACTTTCGCCGCAACACCCATTCTCGGTTGAAATTGGCTGTACAATTTGTCGTCATCATTCCCATCTATCGGATTAAATCCCCCAACATGCGGATCACTTGGGATATTTGCAAGGGTTTCTTCTGCCAACCCCTTAGGAGCAATTCCCAAATACTCCATTTTTGGCAAAAAGATGTACTCATTCTCATATCCCTTGTCTTTGAGAAACTCATCGATGTAGTTCAATGGAGTACCAGTCCTCTTTAAAGCACGGTAAAGCTTATAAATAAAAGAGGGCCTTTGAATTCTTACAGGATCTGCGTCTTCAACGATTTCTTCCTCTTGTTGATGACCAACACCCTGTGGACTAGTTGGTGGAGAAAGACGCTGCTAAGAATGTTGTGGGCTCTGCTGCTAACTTGGTGACTTCTCTTCCTCGGTGAGATCAAAGTGAGTAGGCCCCTCACTCATTCGTCGTGGTCCCCTGCTTGCGATCCTCGAAGACTTTCTTGAAGACGACATCTTTCTCAGTCTTTGAAAGATTCCTTGCTTAACTTTCCCAAGAAAGATGACAACCTTTTCGAAGATTAAACAAGGGAGGAAGACGGGAATGGAAGATCGATGCTTTTTAGGGTTTTGGAGTTAAGTGAAGAGGAACCGACTGTATATAGCTCAGTCGAAAATGGGGGTAATACTAAACGTCGTAAAGGAAAGTGAAAAGATGCCTCTTTTAAAAATAACTGCCTTTTTCAAAAATAGATAACTGCCATTTTTTAAAGGGAAATTAACTCTTTTTGAAAAGGAAAATTGCACTTTTCACGGAAATTGAAGATAGCATAAATCAATTATAGATAGATAAATGATCGTACCTTTCCGAGATTTAATATAAGAGAAAATAAAATAACTTACAGTCAAGAACCATGATTGTCTGAGTCTTAGAGTCTCTAGACTTTAACTTCTTCAAGCTTCAAGATGTTGAGTCTGGAATGGATGATTTCAAATTGATTTTTCTCCAAAGGCTTTGTAAATATATCCGCCAGTTGGTTCTTTGAGTCAACAAACTGAATCGAAACTTCTCCATTTTGAACATGATCTCTAATGAAGTGATGTCGAATCTCTATATGCTTTGCTCTTGAGTGAAGAATTGGATTTTTGGTAAGATTGATTGCACTGGTGTTGTCACAGTTAATCTCCGTGCATGAATATTCAATTCCAAAGTCTCTTAGCTGTTGTTTTATTCACAGAATTTGTGAACAACAACTTCCGAGTGCTACATACTCTGCTTCTGCTGTAGAAAGAGTTACTGTATTTTGCTTTCTTGAAAACCAAGACGCTATCCTGCTTCCAAGTAACTGACAGGTACCCGAGGTGCTCTTTCTATCAACTCTGCAACCGGCCAAATCTGCGTCTGAGTATCCAAGAAGAGTAAAGTCTCCATTTTTAGGATACCAAAGGCTGATGCTTGAAGTTGAAGCAATATATTTGATAATACGCTTTGCAGCACTTAGATGAGATTCTTTAGGGTCTGCTTGAAATCTAGCACAAATGCAAATACTAAACAAAATGTCAAGTCTAGAAGCAGTAAGATAAAGAAGTGAACCGATGATACTCCTGTATAGCTTCTGGTCAATTTTCTTTCCTCCTTCATCTTTGTCTATCTTCAAGGAACTTGACATTGGTATATCAATCTTTTGCAATTTTCCAGTCCAAACTTTTTGACAAGATCATTAGCATATTTTTCTTGATGAATAAAAGTCCCTTCCTTCAATTGTTTCACTTGAAATCCAAGAAAGAAGGTTAGTTCACCCATCATGCTCATTTCAAATTCATCCCGCATAGACTTAGAGAATTTCTTGCACAAACTTTCATTAGAGGATCCAAAAATAATATCATCAACATATATTTGAACAAGCAGAAAACTTTTGCTTTCTCTTTTGATAAACAAGAGTAGTGTCTACTTTACCTTTGACAAAGCCATTTTGAATTAAAAACTTACTCGGCTGTCGTACCAAGCTCGAGGTGCTTGCTTTAAACCATACAAGGCCTTTTTCGGTCGAATATCGACTCGGCTTCCTTGGGTCTTCAAACCCAGGTGGTTGTTCCACATAGACTTCCTCATGGATAAATCCATTCGGGAAAGCACTTTTGACGTCCATTTGGAATAACCTGAAATTCTTATAACAAGCAAAAGCAAGTAATAATCGAATTGCTTCTAACCTTGCTATTGGTGCGTAAGTCTCGTCATAGTCTATCCCTTCTTCTTGCGTATATCCCTTGGCCACGAGTCTTGCTTTGTTTCTTACGACTTTTCATTTTTCGTTCATCTTGTTCCTGAAAACCCATTTAGCTCCAATAAGAGATTTACCTTTTGGTTTAGGAGTCAACTCCCAGACATCATTAATACTTAATTGTCTGAGTTATTCTTGCATAGCTTCAATTCAGCTTTCATCAAATAAAGCTTCTTCTATGCTTTTGGGTTCTATTTCAGAAATAAGAGCCACAGCACTAAACTCTTCGCGCCTTTTGGATCTTGTGCGAATTCCTTCATTAATGTCGCCAATAATGAGATCTTTGGGATGATTGGACTTATGCTTCCGATTCTTGGTTGATTTGTCAGGTTGATGATCACTTCCTTCATTTGAATCTTCAATAACCATTTGTTGCTGGTCTTTCAGAGTCTGAGCTGCTTTTTGAGATTTAGACTTTGTAGAATCTGGAGCAGGTTCAAATTCTTCAAGATGAGTCTGAATAGATTCATTTTGCATAGAATCCTGGAATTTGACATTCATTGATTCCTCCACAGATAGACTCTTCTTGTTATAGACTCTGTAGGCTTTGCTTGAGGTAGAATATCCAAGGAAGATGCCTTCATCTGATTTTTCTTCAAACTTACAAACTCGATCATTAGCATTTTTCAAAATAAAGCATTTACATCCAAACACATGAAAGTATGAAACAATAGGTTTCTTTCCTTTGAATAACTCATAGGGGGTTTTCTCCAGAATAGGCCTTAGAAAAACTCTATTTATAATATAACATGCAATTGAAACTGCTTCAGCCCAAAATCGTGAAGAGATGTTGCTTTCAATTAAAAGAGTTCTAGCCATTTCTTGAAGCGATCTATTCTTTCTTTCCACAACTCCATTTTGCTCTGGAGTATATGGAGAGGAGAACACATGCTGAAAACCAGATTCATCACAGAATTTTGTAAAATCTTGATTTTCAAATTCACCTCCATGGTCTGTTTTTATACTTGAGATAACATACCCTTTTTTATTTTGAACCTTTTTAGCGAACTTTTCAAAGTAAGAGAAGGTTTCAGACTTACTTGCCAGGAAATATGCCCAGGTAAATCGTGAGTAGTCATCCACAATTACTAAGCAATATTTCTTACCTCCAATGCTCTAAGTTCTGGTTGGTCCGGAGAGATCCATATGCAGAAGCTATAGTACACGATTAGTGGAAATTTGATTCATTGGTTTAAAGGAATTTCTTACCTACTTTCCCAATACGCATGGGGTGCATAGATCAGACTTTTGGTATGATAAATTGGGTAGACCACGAACAAGCTTCTTTGCTGAAATTTTGGCTATTTGCTTCATATTGATGTGCCCAAGCTTTTTGTGCCATAAGCTCGCTTCATCTTGAATTGAGATTAGACATTGCGATTCATCTGGTTTCACATCCAAGAGGTAGATATTTCCATGTCTTCGACCCATGAATGACTGAGTAGAATCTTTACTAGTTCCTAAACATATTCCCTCTTGAAAGTTGATTTGAAACCCGTATCACTGGTGATTGATGCGAGCGGATTGTAGTTGAGTCCTTCAACTAAAGAAACATTGCTTATTGTGAGGTTTCCAATCTTTACAGTTCCAAATCCCACAATTCCTCCGTTGCTATTTTCTCCAAATGAGACTTTTCCACCATTCACTTGAACAAGCTTTATGAAGTAATTTGAATCTCCTATCATATGTCTTGAGCATCCACTATCCAGATACCATTTTACCTTTTTCTTGATAGTGACCTGCATTTAAAAAAGAAACTCAAACTTTCTTTGGTACCCATATTTTCTTGGGTCCATTGGTGTTAGTATGATATGCGGTTTTTGCCCATATTTTCTTAACAGGTTTTCAAACCATAGGACATTCTTTTTCAAAATGATATGCACTATTGCACTTTGAACATCTGAGAGCATTGCGACCTACTGGTTTTACAAAGATCATTTTAAAATGATCTTTGTAAGCATCTCTTGTGGGTCTTTGCTTAATTCTTTCTTTCACTTTTGGAAAATCAATTAAAGGAATGGTTTCAACAGTCATTCCCAAACCAGATTTATTGAAATAAGGTCTTTGAACAGAAAGAATTTTTTCCAATTTCTCAGATCCTATAGAAAATTTTTTAGAAACATTTGAGATATCATTTTTTATAATGCATTTTCTTTTAAAATATTATCTTTACTTTCTCTAAGAGAAGAAACATTCATATCTAAACATTTCACCTTTTCTTTCAAAACATTTTCCTGTTGTTTTAGAGCAGAATTTTCTCTTTTGAGTTCGGAAATCTTTTTAAGAGAAGTCTTAAGACGAAAACACAACTCATCAATGTATTTAGAAACTTTAATAGGGATTTTGAAGTTACTTACCTCAAATTCTTGTCGAATCTAAGTACGCCTCGGAGTTTGAATCTAAATCTGATTGTGCCATCGGACATATATTGGCATAATCATCATCAATTTCTTCACACTCGTATCACTCTAGGTTTCTGCTTTAAGAGCCTTTCGATACTTTTCAGTTTTTCCTTTCTCCTTCCTCGAAGAGGACAGTCGGAGTCGATGTGTCCCTTTTCTTACATTCAAAGCGAGACTATATCTTTGTTTGATTCATCATCCTCAACAGACTTAGTCTCGTTGCTTTTGAAAGCTCTGTTTCTTTGGATTGAATGTTCTTCCTTTCTGTTCAGCTTTCTGAATCTTCTTATCATGAGAGCAAGCTCCTCATCATCCATATCGTCTTCGAATCGTAACATCGAATCATTATTGGATTTTAATGCAATGGATTTCTTACCTTTAGGATCTTCGTCTTCATTGATTCGTTCCACTTCATAAGACTGAAGAGTCCCAACCAACTCATCAACAGATAGTGGCATGATTCTTTGTGTCTCTCTTATTGAGGTCTTTATGTGATTCCAATTCTTGGAGAGTCCACGCAAAAGCTTGTTTACCTTCATGGGATCAGAAATTGGTTGATCTTGATTTTCAAGACCATTAACGATTTCTGTAAAACGACTAAACATGTCAGTTATAGATTCTCCTGATTTCATTTTGAAGGCTTCGTATTGATCGAGGAGAATGTTGATTCTAGTCTCTTTCACTCGATCGGTTCCTTCATAGGTAATATGTAATCTATCCCAGACTTCTTTAGCTGTAACACAAGAAGATATGCTATTATATTAAGTAGGTGATAAAGCACAATATAAAGAATAAATTGCTTTTGCATCAAGAGCTTGTCTCTTGATTATCTCTTCCTAAGTCATTTCACTAGACTCAACAGTATCTTTTTCTCTCTCTAAGACAGGTGCAGTTTTAGGAATGATTCCTTTTTCTACAACGTCCCATTCTAGAGGATCATTTGATTTTAGGAACGCCTTCATCTTGTTTTTCCATATGTTGTAATCCTTTCCATCAAAGTAAGGTGGTCTGGTATTGCTTTGCCATTCTACCAGCCCTGGAGCCAACATACTAGCCATGGATCTTTAACTCTGAAGTAAAATACTTCAAACAAAGTGAGTACACAAGCTCTGATACCAATTGAGATAGCTAGTATAAGCACCTAGAGGGGGGGTGAATAGGTGTAAAAATAATTTCTCAAGATACGAAAGCGATACTAGGCAGCCGATAGAAAGGAGATCTCCAAAACAAATTATGATCAAAGTAAAGCAAAGAGTAGGGAAGAGAAAATTGAACACAAGATTTATAGTGGTTTGGCTTATTCCAAGCCTACGTCCACTCTTCCGCACTGACAGCCCACCGGCTGGATTTTACTATGAACAAAAGAGATGTTACAGCACAGTTTTCCCTTGATTCCATAGTGTAGATATTCTACTACACTTCCTTAAGGTTTCTCACGAATATAGACTCTTTTTTGCGTACAAGATTTCGCTCAAATGAATTGACTAAGAACAAGGAGCTTCAGACTTTGGAATTCTTCTATCGTGCACACTCTCAAACAACTGAAACGTCTTCCTTATATACTCCTTTATGCCATCATACCCACTGGCACTTACCAAAAGAATTACTCCAATCTTCCCGTTGGATAGAATCAATTAGGAAGATTATTCGAGCTATTAAAGGAACATGTCGATAGCCCATCAATCCTGTTTGCCCATATAATCAGGATCTCGGTTTCCATAAGTAGAACCTTCCAAGAATATTTCGCCAATCATCGGATCCTTAATCTCCGAATCAATCATGATCAAATAAAGGATTTCGTTATGTCATATCCAGCCTAGAGATCTTCTCCAGTCGATAAGGTTACATCCTTAATGGAACATCTAGTTCTGGATAGCCTTTCTTCAACGGATTAGAAATTGTCAATGAGGATAGACTTTGAGTCTTGAGTCTGGCTATCCGGAGGGCTTCAGACTTTAATTAGAAGAGTCTGCAAATCTTCAGACTAGACTGATGGAAACGTTTTGTCAGCTTCAAAATATTCCAGAAAGATTTCTCCAACAGAGGCGACGGCAGGAGGCAACCGTAGGAGGCGACCGCGATGACAGCGTTTGTGTTTAGGAGCAAGGGACGTTTCGCGGAGGAAAGAGAGAGAGTGAGCAGAGCAACCTTTGCTCATGGAGAGGAAGGTGAAAATGCGAGTAGGGGGTCGTCGATGTCGGGGTTGGCTAGTAGGGACGCTCCGCAGAGGAAAGAGACAATTGGCCAAGAGCCTCTTCGATTAGATCTACAGCAGAAATGCCATTAACATTCACAGTAGGTAGGCAAACAACGATTATTCTCGATGCAGTGGGAACAATAAGAGCGATAAGGGTTATTACGCACACTGGGTATTCAATAGCCAGGGATGATAACTTCTTCTCCCAAAAGCAAGAGCGGGAGTACTCAAGTAGCGGCAACATTCACAACAGATGAAATAGCTTCCTATTGTTTCACAGGAACCATGGAGCGGAGGTCGCGAGAGGGAGGCGAAGGAGCGTTGGTGTTGAGGACGGTAAAGGCAACCGGTGGAGGGGCGTCGGCATCGAAGTCAGGGGTGACAGATGCAACCGGCGGAGGGGCATGGGCGTCGCGATTCACTGGAAGAGAGGTGCAACTTCACGGAGGAAAGAGAGTGAGAGAGTGTAACATCCTGATTTTCAGGTTCTGATTTCGATCGGATAAGTTGGGCTTTTCATTGACGCGACTATAGTGCTTTTCTTTGAGATTGCCACTCATGAGATAACCAGAAGATCTAGGGAAGCCATTAATGGATTTTAATGCAATAGACTTGATGATTCGACCAAAAATTGACTACTTGACCATGTTCATCTGCAGAAATCATTATGACACAGTAAGATCGATTGGAAATCAGAGATAGGTCGGTTCAACTGAGACATGTGATTAAACGTGGGTGATTCCACTAAATTGCAAAATTCTCGTCAATCGGCACTAGACTGATTTTTCTGTCGTTTTAGTACCCCGTGTTCGTATTTGAAATCTCGAGATTTTCACGACCACTGGGAGTCGCCAATGTGTCAAAGAAATTCATTGTGGCTCGAAGAAAATCGACTACGAGTCATTTGAACTAAAAATTCCTAAAAGTTACTAGGTCACCCAAGTCACGCTAAAATCACGCCAAAGCATGAAATTAACTGCTAATTTGAATCCGATTTCAGAAATTGAAAGTTCTATTATGTCACAAATCATTTTAGGAACATTGATTCGCCTTCCAAAGATTTTTCTACAAACCGAGACTTTTTGGGAAAAAGTCAAAGTATGGGCATTTTTGTCTAGAAAATTCAGAGGACCGTTTTTTATTGCGCAATTGGGATGCAAGTGACACCAATTTGATAAAAATATCAATTTGATCATTGACTCGATAATGGAATTTGTGGGAGCCGTTTTGAATTGATTCAGAAGCATTAAAGTCCAAATTGTGCCAAATGCAACAAAATTCGTATGCCCCCCATGGGCACAACTTATGGACCTCTTCAAGGCTTTTAGAAGGGGTGTTTTGGTCTGAAATTTGCTGAGGAAGACCAGCTAGATGAGTGGGGCCAAGCCAAGGGACAAGAAGATGAGGATGAAGACCAAGAAGGACCCTCCAAGGCCAAATTGTCTCCCCCTCCCTCTCTCCTCTTCACCGGTCGAGCACCCCTCCTCCTCTTGTTCTGTTCGAACTCCAGCAAGCCTAGAGGAAAGCCAGCAAGCCGCCGAGAAGCTGCCGAACCATCGCACGCCGCCGTTCGCCATTGCATGACCCTTGCGCGTCGCTCGCTCGCGCGCCTCCAGCACGTCATCTTCGTTCCTGGCCGTTGTCCCCACCCATCCTCACTTCCAATGGCTCCCCAAGCCAACGCAAGCCACTGCCGGAGCTCTCTCCGCCACCGTAAAACATCGCCTTCGCCCATCCAAGCTGCAATAACCTCGCCGTGCCCTTTTCCAGCCCAATCGGCCCCGAAGTAGCCTAATTCGTCCCAGCTACAGCACCGACCAACAGTGGGTATCACAGCCACTGTTTGGCTCGTTTTTGTTGTGGCACCCCTCGACGGCCCCCGATTCGATTAGGGTCGCCACAGTTCGCTTACCATTCACTTTTCCTAATAACATGTCACTCTGATACCATTTCAATTGCAGCGGGTTCATACAACTTGGGGGTTTACACACATTTTTTTTTTTGATCGGTCCCTTGCGCAATTTATATGCGGAAGCACATCCAACAAACTCCCTTCCCTAAATTCAGAAAACGATGCACACCTACTAAACATCTTATATAAGTTAAAGCCGAACACGTTTATTTACATAGAGCATATGGACATCTTTAGTCGGTACATCAAAATGCCGATGTTTCTATACTCGGCTATACTTCAAAAGATGACCGACATCTCCTTCCCACAATCGTATGCTTAAAATCCATCAACCAGTGTTGGCGTCCGAAGGTGTTGGAGAAATCTTTCCAGAATATTTTGAAGCTGACAAAACGTTTCTATCAGTCTAAGTCTGGATATTCGGAGACCGGCAGTTTAAAGTCTGAAGACTTTATGTTCATCAGACTCAAGACTCAAGACTCAAGACTATTCTCACTGACAGTCTTTCCAATCCACTGGCGAAGGAAATCCAGAGCCGAAGTATATGGTTGAGGATTTGATCCTATCCTCTGGAGAAGATCCCTTGGTTGGATAATCATTTCGGATTCTTTGATTCTTATCTAAGATCGATTGAAGATCCGATGGTCGACGAAATATTCTTGGAATGTTCTATTCTTGGAAACCAAGATCCCGATTGTATGGGCGAACAGATTGATGGGCTATCATCAAGTTCCTTAAATAGCTCGAATGATCTTCTTGATTGATTCCGTCCAACGGGTAGATTGGAGGAATTCCTTTGGTAAGTGCCAACGGCTATGATGGCATAAAGGAGTATAAAAGGAAGACGTTCTAGTTGTTTAGAAGAGTGTGATCGATAGAGAAATTCCAGAGTCTGAAGACCCTTGATTATTAGTCGATACAGTTTGAGCGAAATTGTATACACAGAGAGTACTTATTCATAGTGATACCTTGAGCGAGTGTGGTAGATCATCTACACCGAGAAGTCAAGGAAGATCAACACTGTAACATCTCTTTGTTCATAGTGGAATCCAGCCAATAGGCTGTCGGTGCGAAAGAGTGGACGTAGGCTTGAATCAAGCCGAACCACTATAAACCGCGTGTTCAATTCTCTCTTTCCTTTACTCGTCTTACGATTGATTATTAATTGCTGCAAATCCTTAAAGTGTCTAAATATCGTGCAAACATCAAGAGAATTTGTTTTATACCTATTCACCCCCTCTAGGTACTCGTACTAGCTATATCAATTGGTATCAGAGCCTGTGTTCTCACTTTATTTGAAGTGTTTTACCGCATAGTAAAAGATCCATGGCTAGTATGCTAGCACCAGGGCTGGTAGAAGGGCAAAGCAATACCAGACCTCCCTACTTTGATGGAAAGGATTACAACATCTGGAAGAACAAGATGAAAGCTTTCCTTCGATCAAAGGATCCTCTGGAATGGGATGTTGTGGAAAGAGGAATCACTCCTATTGCTGCATCAGTGTCTGAAAGAGGGAAATAAACTGTTGAGACCAGCGGAATGTCTCAAGAAGAGATAAACAAGAGACAAGCACTAGATGCAAAAGCAATTTACTCTTTATATTGTGCTTTGTCACCAACTGAATATAACAGAATATCTTCTTGTGCAAAGAAAAGAAGTCTGGGACAGATTACATATCACCTATGAAGGGACAGCCGAGTGAAGGAGACCAGAATTAACATTCTCCTTGGTCAATATGAAGCCTTCAAAATGAAACCAGGAGAATCAATAACTGACATGTTTAGCCGCTTTACAGATATTGTCAATGGCCTTGAGAATCAAGGACAGAAAATTTCTGACCCCATGAAGGTGAACAAGCTGCTGCGTGGACTCTCCAAGGATTGGAATCATATAAAGACTTCAATAAGAGAGACGCAAAGAATTATGCCATTATCTGTAGACGAGCTGATTGGAACTTTTCAGTCTTGCGAAGTGGAACGAATTAATGAAGACGAAGATCCAAGAGGTAAGAAATCCATTGCATTAAAATCTAATGATGATTCTGATGATACAGATTCTGAAGAAGATCTGGACGATGAAGAGCTTGCTCTTATGATAAGAAAATTCAGAAAGCTGAATAGAAAAGGAAGAAGGTTCAACTCAAGAAAACAAAGTTTTCAGAAACAGCAAACCAAGTTTGTTGATAATGAGGAACCAAACAAAGATGTAGTCTGCTTCGAATGTAAGAAAAAGGGACACATCGACCCAACCGTCCTCTTCGAAGAAAAGAGAGGAAAAGCCGAAAAGTCTCGAAAAGCTCTCAAAGCCGAAACTTGGAGCGATACAAGAGTGTGAAGAAAGTGATGAGGAATATGCCAACCGTGTCCGATGGCACAATTAGACTCGACTGGATCGATTCAGATAAAGTGAATTTGAGGTAAGTGATTTTAAAATTCCTGTCAAAGTCTCTAAATACATTGATGAACTATGTTTTAGTCTTAAGACTTCTCTCAAAAAGATTTCCGAACTGAAAAAGGAAAACTCAGCTCTAAAACAAAAGGAAAACACTTTAGAAGAAAGAATGAAAAGTTTAGACTTGAATATCTCTACTCTTAAAGAGAATGAAGATAAACTTTCAAAAGAAAATGCTTTCTTAAAAACTGACTTATCAAATATTTCAAAGAAATTTTCAATAGGGTCTGAAAAACTTGAAAAAGTTCTTTCAGTTCAAAGACCTTATTTCAATAAGTCTGGTCTAGGTATGACAGCAGAAACAATCCCCTTGATTAATTTTCCGAAAGTAAAAGAAAGAATTAAGAAAAGACCGTCGAGAGAGGCTTACAAAAATCATTTCAAGAAAGTTTTTGTAAAGTCTGTAGGTCGAAATGCTCTAAGGTGTTCAAAGTGTAACAATCAAGATCACTTTGAAAAAGAGTGTCCTATGGTTTGGAAGCCTGTTAAAAGGGTATGGCCTAATAATGCTTATCCTACTAACACCAAAGGACCCAAGAAAATTTGGGTACCAAAGAAAGCTTGAGACTCTTTTTTTGAATGCGGGTCTCTGTCAAAAAGAAGGTAAAGTGGTATCTTGACAAAGCGGATGCTCAAGACACATGACAGAGACTCAAATTGCTTCATAAAGTTTATTCAAGTAAATGGTGGAAAAGTCTCATTTGGTGGAAACAAAGAAAGGAAGCATTGTGGGATTTGGAACTGTGAAAATTGGAAATCTCACAATAAGCAATGTTTCTCTAGTGGAAGGACTCAACTACAATCTTCTCAGTATTAGCCAATTGTGTGATACTTGGTTTCAAGATCTCCTTTCAAGAAGGAATATGTTCGGAATTAGTAAAGACTCGACTCGCTTCTTTCATGGGTCGAAGGCATGGAAATATCTACCTTCTTGATGTAAGACCAAATGAATCACAAAGTGCCTAATCTCTCTGTTCAAGATGAAGCGATCTTATGGCACGAAAGCTTGGCTATGTCAACGTGAAGCAATTAGCCAAAATCTCATCAAAGAAGCTTGTTCAAGGTCTACCAAAATTGCCATATCAAAAGTCGATTCATGCACACCATGTATTCTGGGAAAGCAGGTAAGAAATTCATTTAAGCCAATAAATCATGTCTCTACTAATCATGTACTACAGTTGCTACATATGGATCTCTTCGGACCAACAAGAACCCAGAGCATTGGAGGTAAGAAATATTGTCTAGTAATTGTGGACGATTACTCTCGCTTTACTCCAGGTATATTTTCTTGCAAGTAAATCGAAACCTTTTCGTACTTTGAGAAGTTTGCTAAAAAGGTTCAAAATGAAAAAGGTTGTGCTATTTCAAGTATAAGAACAGATCATGGAAGCGAATTTGAAAATCAAGATTTTACAAAATTTTGTGATAAATCTGGTGTTAATCATGTGTTTTCCTCTCCATATACTCCGAGCAAAATGGAGTTGTGGAAAGAAAGAATAGATCTCTTCAAGAAATGGCTAGAACACTTTTAATTGAAAGTAAAATTTCTTCTCGATTTTGGGCGAATTTGTTTCAACAGCATGCTATATCATCAATAGAGTCTTTCTAAGACCTATTTTAGAGAAAACCCCCTATGAATTGTTCAAAGGTTAGAAGCCTATTGTTTCATACTTTCATGTGTTCGGTTGCAAATGCTTTATTTTGAAAAATGCAAATGATCGAGTTGGTAAGTTTGAAGAAAGATCGATGAAGGCATCTTCCTTGGATATTCTACATCAAGCAAAGCCTACGAGTCTATAACAAGAAAAGCCAGTCAGTGGAGGAATCAATTAATGTAAAATTCCAAGACTCAACACAAGATGAATCCAGTCAGATTCAGTATGAAGAGTCTGAACCTACTCCAGACCTTTCAAGGCTTACAACTCAAGAAGCATCTCAATCTCTGGAAGTCCAACATCAAAATGTTCATGAAGATTCAAATAAAGAAAGAGATCATCAACCAGGCAAATCAACCAGTAACTGGAAGCACAAGTCCAGTCATCCCAAAGATCTCATCATTGGCGAAATCAATGAAGGAATCCGCACCGCATCAAAAGGCGTGAAGAATCTAGTCTTTGTGGCTCTAATTTCTGAAATTGAACCGAAAAGCATAGAAGAAGCATTATCTGATGAAAGCTGGATCGAAGCTATGCAAGAAGAACTCAGACAGTTCAACATCAATGATGTCTGGGAATTGACATCTAAACCAAAAGGTAAAACTGTTATTGGAACCAAATGGGTATTCAGGAACAAGATGAATGAGGATGGAAAAGTCGTACGAAACAAAGCAAGACTCGTGGCCAAAGGATATACGCAAGAAGAAGGAATAGACTATGACGAGACTTACGCACCAGTAGCAAGGTTAGAAGCTATTCGTCTATTACTTGCGTTTGCTTGTTATAAAAATTTCGGGTTATTCCAAATGGACGTCAAAAGTGCGTTCCTAAATGGATTTATCCATGAGGAAGTTTATGTGGAACAACCACCTAGATTTGAAGAACCAAAGAAGCCAGACTCAGTCTTCAGACTGAAAAAGGCCTTGTATGGTTTAAAACAAGCACCTCGAGCTTGGTACGACAGACTAAGTAAGTTCCTAATACAGAATGGTTTTGTAAAAGGTAAAGTAGATACTACTTTGTTTATCAAAAAGGAAAGCAAAAGCTTTTTACTTGTTCAAATATATGTGGACGATATTATTTTTGGATCTTCTAATGAAAGTCTATGCAAGAAATTTTCTAAGTCTATGCAGGATGAGTTTGAAATGAGTATGATGGGAGAGTTAACATTCTTTCTTGGACTCCAAGTGAAACAAATGAAGGAAGGAACTTTCATTCATCAAGAAAAGTATGCAAATGATCTTGTCAAAAGGTTTGGATTGGAAAAGTGCAAAAAGACCGACATACCAATGTCATGTTCTCAGAAGATAAACAAGGATGAAGAAGGGAAGAAAGTAGATCAAAAGCTGTACAGGAGCATGATCGGTTCACTTCTTTATCTTACTGCTTCTAGACCTGATATTTTGTTGAGTGTTTGCATCTGTGCTAGGTTTCAATCGGATCCTAGAGAATCACATCTCAGTGCCGTGAAACGTATTATCAAATACGTTGCCTCATCTTCAAGCATTGGTCTTTGGTATCCAAAGAGGGGAGACTTTAATCTTCTAGGATACTCGGACGCAGATCGGCGGTTGCGGAGTCGATAGAAAGAGCACTTCGGAACTTGTCAATTGCTTGGAAATAGGACGGTGTCTTGGTTTTCAAGGAAGCAAAGTACCGTGGCTCTCTCAACGACGAAGCGAGTATGTAGCTCTTGGAAGCGCTGTTCGCAAATTCTATGGATAAAACAACAACTACAAGACTTTGGCATTGAAGACTCATGCACGTAAATCGATGTGACAACACCAGCGCGATCAATCTCACCAAAAATCCAATCCTTCATTCAAGAGCAAAGCATATTGAGATTCGACATCACTTCATTAGAGATCATATTCAAAATGGAGAAATCTCGATTCAATTTGTTGATTCAAAGAGTCAACTAGCGGATATTTTCACAAAGCCTTTGGAGAAAATCAATTCGACGTTATCCGTTCAAGACTCAACATTTTGAAGCTTGAAGAAGTTAAAGTCTAGAGACTCACCAACTCTAAGACTCTAATCTCTCGACTCTAAATCCTCGACTCGACATTCATGGCTATAGGCGTAAGTTGCTATTTTATCCGGACTCAAAAAGGTAAGATTTTTTCGTTCAGTAATAATCTGTGTGAAAATCGAAAAATTGTCTTTTCAAAAGGATTAATTTTGGCAGTTATTGATTTTGAAAAGAAGTGTTCGTACACCTTCCTTGTGCCGATTGAACTTCCCTTTTCAAAACTGAGTTATATATATACAGTTTTTTCTTTACCAAATCATCAAAACCCTAAAAGGCTCTCTCCTCCCGATCCTGTTTCAACTTCTTATTCATCGTCGAGAAAGTGGTCATCTTTTTCTTGGGAAAGCAAGTGAAGGAATCTTTCAATCGACAAAGAGGAATGTCTTCTTCGAGGAAATCATCGAGAATAGCAAGCAGGGGACCACAAAGAATGGAGAAGGGACCGACACACTTCGATCTCACTGAGGATGAAGACTTATCAAGTCGCCGACAAAGTCCGATTCGTTCTCATCCACGTCATTCAACGCCTCCTACCCCACAAGGTGCAAGTCAACATCCGGAAGAAGAGATAATCGAGGATGCAGACCCAGAAGAGTCCAAAACCCTCCTTTATCTATAAGCTTTATCGTGCGTTGAAAAGCATCGGTACACCATTGAACTATATAGACGATTTCCTTAAGAAAAAGGACTATGGGAATGAATATCTTTTTCGCGGAGAATGGAGGAGTTAGGAATTGCCCCGAAAGGAAAAGCGAGAGGACGCATTTGCGAATATTCCAAGTGATCCTCGTATGCCGTGACAAAATCTGATTGAAGGGAACGATGATGACAAAATGTTCCTTGAATTCCAACCGAGAATGGGAGTGGCAGCAAAGGTGAAAGGAACTCGGATGAATTTGTTCAAATCAAAGGAGCAGGAGAATGTGTATTTCAGGCTGTTGAAAAGAGGGGTAATAAACCCTAGAAGTGTCGATTTTGACTTCCTGGACGCCATCAACATGAACTTAAGAGAGAAGTTGAATTTGCTTCAACTTGAGAATTTTTGCTCTGACTCTACGGACGGGTACGCTCAACTGACCGCTTATTTCTATTCAAATCTTAGCTTTTTGGATGCGAATAGAATTTCATTCAGTGTACGAGATCAAGTCTACGTGGTAAATGTGAATATGTTGGCAGACATAGTTGGAGTTGAACGAGGACGTTATCTACCAATCAAAGTCTCACCTGCTCGTACTACTCTGGAACTTGTCAAAGATAGGGACACAGAGAAGAGAATTACCTATTCCAGGATGGATGCCATCAACATTGTGCTTCATAAGATTGTGATCAACTGTCTTAGACCGAAGTCTACGTCAAAGACTTCCGTGTCTTTTTCTGAAGCAAAATTGATGTACGCAATCAACTCAGGACGAAAGTTCTCTCTCCCTCACACAATTCTCTTCCACATGTATAGAGCAATGTCGAAAGACAAGGGACAATTGCCTTATGCTGGTCTGGTGACCAAGATCTTCAGACACATGAATATTGAACCACCCCATACACTTTGTATTCGACCGTGCGATAAGATGGTGGTAGGTTTGAAGATGTTAACGAAGATGCGTCTGCAAGAGCTTTCCAAGGCAATGGAGAAATTCATAGTAAAATCTCCAGTTCCGTCTGCTTCAAAGAGAAAAGGAAAGGAGGCCATTGGAGCCTCATCGAAAAAGAAGAAAAGAACTCTCATCTTAGAGAGGATGAAGAAGATGAGGAGGATGAAGATCCCACTATCATTGCTTTAACAAGAACTAGACGTTCTGTACAGACAGAACTTCAGAAGAAACAGAGAGAAGAAGAGGAGCAAGCCAAGATCAGAGAAGAAGAAGAGCAGAGAGAGAAGGAGAAAGAAGATGAAGAAGAAAGAGAAGAAGAGAAAGAAAAGTCTCGAATCGAACTGGAGAAAAGGAAGATCAAGAGCATGATCATCACTCTTCCCCTTGTGATGTCCTAGAGACGGGGAGTTGGCGAGCAAGAAAGGTCCTCACCTCATGCCGCCGATAGTGAAGGTCCAAGACAATCTCCAGCAGACCGAAGGAGTTCAGGGTTTCTCAATTGCCCGAAGAAGGGCACGATACGTCGACTCCAAATCTGCATGATTTCACAGAAGCTCCAACGTCTGCATTCACTCCATCTGAAAAAGCTGATGCAAGTACACAGACGGATAACTCAGCAGATTTTCGTCGTATTGTTGATATCCTTATGGAAATGCGGGGACAGATATATGCTCTAGACTGTGAAATTCAAACCATCAAGAATGCTGGCCAAGCATCTTCGGTTACCCTGGAGGACAAAATGAAAGACCTCGCTCTACAACTTCAAGCCAATGTTAAAGGAGAGGAGGTAGCTCAACTAAGGGAAGACTTGAAGAGGCTAGAAGGCATAGTTCAGTCTATGGGAGATTTCCAGATCGTTCGCATTCCCAAGCAAACCTGATCCCTTTCTCACCTTTTTAATGATGACAAAAAGGGGGAGAACCAATTTGAACCAACAACTTTATCATCTTATCATCTTTTAAACTTTGAATGATTTGTGGTTATTTTTTGGTTATGTTTTTGAGTTTGAATTGAGTAAACTTGTGTGTCAAATTTGACTGAATTAGCTGTGGATTTAGATACTTGACTGGTTGCATTCATATCAAGTGTTGTTTTATGGTATTACTCATGAAAGACTAACCAATTTGCTGTGGATGCAGAGTCTGGTTGTTTTATTAATCTTTATGAGTTAGCCATATTACTTGAGAAATGTTTTGCAGGTCAAAGTTGTTCAAATCTACAAGAAAGTTTTGTCACCATCAAAAAGGGGGAGATTGTTGGAGAAATCTTTCCGAATATTTTGAAGCTCGACAAAACGTTTCTATCGCCTAAGTCTGGATATTCGGAGACCGACAGTTTAAAGTCTGAAGACTTTATGTTCATCAGACTCAAGACTCAAGACTCAAGACTCAAGACTCAAGACTATTCTCACTGACAGTCTTTCTAATCCAGTGGCGAAGGAAATCCAGAGCCGAAGTATATGGTTGAGGATTTGATCCTATCCTCTGGAGAAGATCCCTTGGTTGGATAATCATTTCGGATTCTTTGATTCTTATCTAAGATCGATTGAAGATCCGATGGTCGACGAAATATTCTTGGAATGTTCTATTCTTGGAAACCAAGATCCTGATTGTATGGGCGAACAGGATTGATGGGCTATCATCAGGTTCCTTAAATAGCTCGAATGATCTTCTTGATTGATTCCGTCCAACGGGTAGATTGGAGGAATTCCTTTGGTAAGTGCCAACGGCTATGATGGCATAAAGGAGTATAAAAGGAAGACGTTCTAGTTGTTTAGAAGAGTGTGATCGATAGAGAAATTCCAGTCGAAGACCCTTGATTATTAGTCGATACAGTTTGAGCGAAATTGTATACACAGAGAGTACTTATTCATAGTGATACCTTGAGCGAGTGTGGTAGATCATCTACACCGAGAAGTCAAGGAAGATCAACACTGTAACATCTCTTTGTTCATAGTGGAATCCAGCCAATAGGCTGTCAATGCAGAAGAGTGGACGTAGGCTTGAATCAAGCCGAACCACTATAAACCGCGTGTTCAATTCTCTCTTTCCTTTACTCAGTCTTACGATTGATTATTAATTGCTGCAAATCCTTAAAGTGTCTAAATATCGTGCAAACATCAAGAGAATTTGTTTTATACCTATTCACCCCCCTCTAGGTACTCGTACTAGCTATATCAGAAGGTTCCCTCCTTTGCTATCCTTCTCCTTGCGGTCATATCCAACCGCTCAAACCATCTACTAATCTGAAATGTTGGTCCCCAAAAGAGGTGAGTACAACCACTCAGCAGATAAGGAATCCAATAACAACTCAATGCATCATACAAATCATACATGCATTGCAGGCATTACTTACCTTGAAGCCATGCGCATACTATCATGCATCATCATATTATACATGTCATCACCATCATGGCATCATTATATCATACATGTCATCATCATCATGACATCATCACATTACTCATGTCATCATGCCATATCATATATCATCATCATTATCATCATCATGCATATCATCTTGCATATCATGCCATGGGTGATCATCATTATTTCACATCACATATCATCATCATCATCATCATCATCATCATCATCATCATCATCATGCCATGGGTGATCATCATTATTTCACATCACATATCATCATCATCATCATCATCATCATCATCATGCATATCATCATGCATATCATGCCATGGGTGATCATCATTATTTCACATCACATATCATCATCATGCATATCATCATGCATATCATCATGCATATCATGCCATGGGTTTAATTTCCACTTTTAACTTTCAATTTGATCACCACATCACCCATTTCTCAAATCATCAATTTCATTATCCCCTCGGGCAAAGACCTCCGAGGCTTCCGGCATTCAGCCTCCCAGGCCACCGAGCATCCGGCCCCCCACATTCCGGGCATCTCGTATCCCAACTGGCATCACGAGGAACTTCCGGGCATGTATTCAAGATACAACCGGGCATCCAAAGGGCATCGACTCATTCGAACCTCTGGGCATCTCGCACCCCACCTGGCATCACGAGGAATCTCCGGGGCTTGCCATGAAAATGGTTACCCCTACCCTCTGGGCATGCATCATGATACAACCCCTCACCCTCCGGGTATGTATCATAATACAACCGGGCATCCCAACACTCCCGGGGAAAACCTCTGGGCATGTATTCATAATACAACCAGGCATCCAAAGGGCATCGATTCATTCGAACCTTTGGGCATCCCGACTCCCGGGGCATCGTCGGCTCACACCTCCGACGGTATCATCATCACCACGATGCATATTCTCATACATCTCATTTCTCATCTTCAGTTATAGTTTAATTTTAGCATGGCATGTGATGTGATGGCAATCAAGATCATATTCACCATTGAATTCATACGTGTATCTCAATGCATACATCAAGACCTCGTCACACATACTACATGGTGCAACTATTTATAAAATAAAATTCATGGAATTTATGGCCAATAAAATAATCTATTTTATTTTATTTTTTTCTTTTTATTTATTTATTTATTTAAATTCCAACTTTTGTCATTTCCATAAATATTAAATTTAATATCAACAAATTCCCAAAATTACAAAAATTACAGCAAATTTTAAACAAGCCAATAGGATGATAATTTCATACAAAATACATGGCCAAATAGCATTTCACACAATTTCCCAATTTTCACAAAACATCATAGAATTTTCGGATGAAACCAGAATGCACGGTTTCCAAAGAAATTCGATTAAAATATCCATACGGCCTCCAAAAATTACGAAATTTTACTGAGTTATCGCCAAGACATTTTCGTACAACTTTCATGAAGAACTCCAAGCCAGATTATTTTTAGATTATTTTATAAAGTCTCACGAAGCTTCTGGATCCATTACCGCATCGTCCAGTGCACACATCTCCGAAATATTGAAATTTCACCTATCTATTATCTTTATTTTTCTCTGAAATTTGGATATGTTATACATAAAGACGTTATCTACAAGTTTCATGAAGAAACCTAAGTCAAATAACCAGATTATAGTCGTCATTTAGGTCCATGAAGTCTCGGGTGTCTCGGAATACATCACCAGAATCACCGTCTTCAAGATCTAGTCGATTTACTAGGATATACTTGTTCATTTCACTTCAAATTTGAGTATGTTGTATTTTAAGATATCCCCTACAACTTTCATGAAGACATCGAAGTGATATTTTCAACAAAAACCAACATGCAATCACGAATCCAGCAAGAGGTCAGTAAAAACTTTCCAGATCTGGGGTCTCCGTAATATGAGACTTTAACCCCTCAAATCTCCATCATTTTCCACGAAATTTTATTATGTTATAGTACAAGATGTTAGCTACAACTTTCATGAAGACATCGAAGCCAAAATCGGACTCCAAACACACATGCAAGCTCAAACAAGTTACTGCCTCACACGATCCGAGCAAGAACAGTCACACCACTCACACACAACTCATCCATGCTTCGGTTTTTCCCATCTAACAACCAAAAGTTCAACATGCAAACAACATACGAGCATGCAAGAGAAGCTAGAGGACTCCCACTTGCCTCTAGACCGAAGAAAACGACAGTACACGGCGGACGAACACGGCGGCACACGGCGGCTCCTCCTCGGCTCCGCCTCCTTCCTCTCTCTCGGCCACTCCCTCTCTTTCTCGAATTCTCTCTCTCTCTCTCACCCTCTCTCTCTTGGCAAAAAGAAATCCGGCCACCTTCTCTCTCTCTTCCCTTCTTATACCCCCAAATCCTCATGATTACTTGCCTACAAACCAGCCAATGCATGGCCTTCTTCCCTAAGCCAATGCATGAGAGTCTAGTGCCACTTGTCCTATTGGATTTTTGAATTTGGGCTTGGGCTTTTTGGGCTTGGGCTTGGGCCATCCGGCCACTCTTGGGCCTCCCCTTTGCTGGTCGACAGCCCCCTTTAGTGGGCCTCCATTTGGGCTGGCCATTCGGCCCATTACAAGCTTAGGCCAATGGGCCTAAGGCCCATCCTAAAATTGACCTTTCCCTTTTTTTTTTGAAATTCTTCTATAAATGTTTTTAAATTTCAATTTTCATCTTGGCCAAAGTCTTGGGACATTTTGTTCATTGAAATTTAATTTATAAAGTACATGGCCAAGCATAAATTATTAATCTATCAAATTTAAATTTTCACAATCATATGCACAAATCATCTAATTAAAGACTAATAGCTAGAGCATAAGCCATGGAAATTTTTATCACCTAATTAGGAACTTTAACACACCTCATGGCTTGGCTTTGAATTTTGGGATGCCACATTTGTGGCCTTCCGGACCTCGAAAGGCGGTCCCGCTTTGGAGTTTCCCGACCCCTGTCGCGCCCCCATTGTTTTGATCTGAGCGGATCACAAATCAAGTGAGTTTAACTCACTAATCCTTGCTTAGCAAGTTAATTATGCTTAAGGTTGATTAGTTTAGGTTAAGCTAGGATTTGGTGGTTAGTTAAAACGGATTAACAAATTAGTTAGCCAATTATGCATGTTAGGTAGTTAGATTAGTGTAATTATCAACTAGATAAGTTGTAGTATTTATCTACTAAGGTTCAGAAATTTTTGAACCCAAATCAACATTTAATTAGGCTTATGGGCCTAAGTTGGTATTTTTTTGCTATTTATCAGTATTTATTTATTATTTTCCGTAATTATTTAATTAATTAATTATTTTTCGAAAATTAGACCAGATTATTTGGTGATCGGAATGTCGTGCTGATTGTAATAGTGCATTATGTTTATTTAATTGATTGTTATGTTGTGTAAATTGGCTGTGATTGGTGAAATTGTTATCCCAATTTTTATTAATTTTAATAATTAATTGAATAATTACGTGCATGGGTCTACAATGCCAAAAATATATTTCTAAACTGCTGAAACTAGTGGGAAGTTCAATTTTGAAAATATTGTATTTTGGTTAAGACCGACCGTGTACCCACGCACGGCTATTTTCACAGAGTATTTTTAATATGAGGAAAATGGGCCAAGACATAATTCTTAATTGAGGTTTTATTGTGAAATGCAATGCCTTTAGTTGTAGATGAATAAACTTGTAAGGTTATGACTCAGGTGAAGGAAACCACTTGATAGAGGTTGTGCCTATTTGGGCTGTAATTATCCACCTAATAAAGGTCGTGCCTATTAGGCCGTAATTATCCACCTACTAACGGTTGTGCCTATTGGGCCATAACTATCTACCTAATAAAAGTCGTGTGTACTAGACCGTAATTATCCATCTAATAAAGATCATGCCTACTAGGCCGTATTATCCACCTAATAGAGGTTGTGCCTACGGGCTATAATTATCCACCTCACAAGGGTTGTGCCCATTGGGCCGTAATTAATTGCCAAAGTATGGCTGTGCCCATCGGGCCATAATCTACCACCACACTTGGAGCAGGTTGTGCCCATTAGGCCATAATTCACATTTGAATATTTAATAGACTGTGCCGAATGTGGCCATAATTAATAGTTGGAATGAGTAATTGAAATGACTGTAGGATGGTCTTGATGACATGTAATCGACTGAGTCGATTGATTGATGTTCAATCGGGCGAAATTGATTGGTATGATTTGTATGTGTGTAAATTATATTGACTTGCAGGAGGGATTTGAGGCAAAGGTAAGTCCTATATCTCATGTTTGTGCTTAGGTAGCCCTTATGACATATTTTCTTCATAATCGGGTCTTGGGGAGTTGAACTTGCTAAGACGTCGTCTCACCCTGTTGTGGGATCACATTTTCAGGTCCCTAGATGGTGGCTGTGGAAGGCCTAAAGTTCCGGAATTTGGGAAGGTGAAGAAATTAGAATTGGCGAATGTGTTTGACTAGCTAGTCATAGGATAGTTCCCTTCTGGTTGAGCCAATATTTTTGTAAACAGTCTGATATTATTTGTTTGTTTATAAAAGATGTGATTTGATTTTCAAAAATTGTGGCTCTACTTTTCTATCTCATCTGATTGTTATTTGGGGATTGGTTTTCGTTTCCGCATGCGTATTAAAATGATTGGGTCGGCGACGCATCCCGGAAAGTCACATTTAATCGATCAGGGAGGGATGGGCATGCACTCGGAGGATAGGGCGTGACATCCCCATTAAATGGTGTCAGAACCCATGTTAGTGATTGGAGTAATAAGATGAGATGGGTCATGGGATAGTTAGTAGGAAAGGCCTTTAATTTATGCTGACGCATGTCTTTGATAGCTAATTGGTATAATTGTTTGTTGTTATCGCTCGACTTCTAATTCGGTGTGGAATTGGAAGGTAGGTTTTTGTAGAAAGCTTGCAATATGAGCAATCAAGAGCAAAGGACTCCTAGTAAGAGTACCGTCAGGCCTACAACTCAAGGTAGGATGCCAAAGAGAATCGGTACCTAAGGAGGCTAAGGTAGAGTGCAGGTTGAGGTCAGCACAAGTGGAGTAGCACCATCTCTTGTTGGTGTTGAGGTAGCAGCCCCTGGCATTCCAGGAACTATTGGGATCATGGAGGCGCTAAATGCGATGAGGGATTTGATGGCATAACAAGCTCAGAATCAAGCTGCCACCTTCACCGCCGTAGACGTAGCCACTCAAGTCGCTGCTGTTGGAGAAAACTTCCTTAGGTGTTTTGAAGTTGACAAAACGTTTCCATTAGTCTAGTTTGAAGACTTGCAAATTTTTCCATCAAAGTCTAAAGACCTCCGGACTGCCAGACTTAAGACTCAAAGTCTATCCTCATTGATAGTTTCTAGACCGTCGAAGAAGGCTTATTCAGAACTGAATGTTTCGTTAAGGATTGGATTCTATCAACTGGAGAAGATCTCTTGGCTGGACACAGCATGTCGAAATCCATTATTCAAATTGAGATTGATTTAGAGATTTTGGATCCATTGATTGACAAAGTACACTTGGAAGGTTCTACTTATGCAAACCTAGATCCTGATTGTAAGGACGAGCAGGATTTGTGGGCTATTGTCATATCCCTTAAATAATTCGAAATCTTCCTAATTAATTCTATCTAACGGGTAGATTGGAATAACTCCTTTGGTAAGTGCCAACGGGTGTGATAGCATGAAAGAGTATATAAGGAAGACGCTTTAGTTGTTCAAGTGTATGCGCGATAGAAGAATTCCAAAATCTGAAGCTCCTTGTTCGTGGTCAATTCATTTGTTGAGCGAAATCTTGTATTAAAAAAAGAGTTAATATTTTTGTGAGACCTTGAGGAAGTGTAGCAGAGTCTCTATACTGTGGAATCAAGGAAGAGCTTACTATAACAACTCTTTTGATTCATAGTGAAATTCAGCCGGTGGGCTATCAGTGCGAAAGAGTGGACGGAGGCTTGGATTAAGCCAAATCACTATAAATCTCGTGTTCTTACTCTCTTCCCTAAGCTCTTTTACTTTGATCATAACTTAACTTGTTTACAAGAGCCTACATTCCTTTTCATAGTCTATTGTTAATTAGAATTGCACACTTCTCCTTGGAAAATTTGTTCTTGCACCTATTCACCCCCCTTTAGGTGCGCTTACTAGCTTTCACAATTAATATCAGAGCCTGTGTACTTACTTAAATTGAAGTGTTTTACTTCAGAGTTAAAGATCCATGACTAGTATGTTGGCTCAAGGACTAGTTGAAGGGCGAAGCAATACCAGACCACCTTATTTTGATGGAAATGAATACAACATATGGAAAAACAAGATGAAGGCATTCCTTAGATCAAAGGATCCTTTGGAATGGGACGTAGTAGACAAATGAATCATTCCCAAAGCTACACCTATCTCGGAGAGAGGAAAAGAAGCTATTGAGTCTGGTGAAATGACTCAAGAAGAGATAACCAAGAGACAAGCTCTTGATGCAAAAGTAATTTATTCTTTATATTTTGCATTATCTCCCACTAAATATAAGAGAATATCTTCTTGTGAAATAGCTAAAGAAGTCTGGGATAGATTACACATCACCTATGAAGGAATTGATTGAGTGAAAGAAACCAAAATCAACATTTTGCTTGGTTAATATGAAGCATTCAAAATGAAATCAAAAGAATCTATCACTGACATGTTTAGTCGTTTTACAGAAATCGTGAATAGTCTTGAATATCAAGGTCAACCAATTTATGGGCCCATGAAGGTAAACAAGCTACTGCGTGGACTGTCCAAGGATTGGAATCATTTAAAGACCTCAATAAGGGAGACACAAAGAATCATGCCACTCTCGATTGATGAATTGGTTGGGACTCTTCGGTCTTATGAAGTGGAGCAAATCAACGAAGATGAAGATCCTAAAGGTAAGAAATCCATTGCATTAAAATCTAATGATGATTATGATGTCACAGATTCTAAAGACGAAATGGATGATGAAGAGCTTGCTCTCATGATAATAAGATTCAGAAAACTAAACAGAAAGGGAAGAAGATTAAATCCAAAGAAACAAAGTTCTCAAAAGCAACAAAATAAATCAGTTGAGGATGATGAATCCAATAAAGATGTAGTCTGCTTTGAATGCAAGAAAAAAAGGGACACATTAGATCAAATTGTCCCCTTCTGAAGAGAAAGAAATGAAAAGTTGAGAAATATCGAAAGGCACTTAAAGTAGAAACTTTGAGTGATACCGAATGTGAGGAAAATGATGATGATTATGCCAATATCTGTCTCATGGCACAATTAGACTCAGATTCAGACTCTAAGACAGACTCAGACTTAGATAGTGAAATCGAGGTAAGTAATTTAAAAATTCTTACCAAAGTTTCTAAATATATTTATGAATTATGTCTTAATCTCAAAACTTCTCTCAAAAGGATTTCCGAACTCAAAAGGGAAAATTCTGCACTAAAGCAACAGGAAATTATTTGGAAAGAAAAAATTGAAAGTTTAGAGAAAAGTGTTATTACTTTAAAAGAAAATGCAGATAGTCTTTCAAAAGAAAATGCATTCCTGAAAAATGATATCTCAAGCATTTCTAAAAATTTTCTATAGGATCTGAGAAATTGGAAAAAAAATTCTTTTTGCACAAAGACCTTATTTCAATAAATATGGTTTGGGAATGATTATAGAAACCATTCCTCTAATTGACTTTCCTAAAGTAAAGGAAATAATTAAATAAAGACCTACAAAAGATTTTTACAAAAGACATTTCCAAAAAGTTTTTGTGAAACCTATAGGCCTTAAATGTTCTAAAAGTGCTCGAACACTTTGAGAAAGAATGTTCTATGATCTGGAAATCTGTGAAGAAGGTTTGGGCAAAGACTGTATATCACACTAACTCCTCTTGACCCAAGAAAATATAAATACTAAAGAAAGCATGAGTTTCTTTTCTAAATGCAGGTTACTATCAATAAAAAGGTTAAATGGTACTTGGATAGTGGATGCTCGAGACATATGACTAGAGACTCAAACTGCTTTATAAAGCTTGTGCAAGTTAATGGTGTAAAAGTTTCTTTTGGAGGAAATAGCAAAGGAAGAATTGTGGGATACAGAATCGTAAGGATTGGAAGCCTCACAATCAGCAATGTTTCCTTAGTAGAAGGTCTCAACTACAACTTGCTGAGTATCAGTCAGTTGTGCGACATTAGTTTCAAAATCAACTTTCAAGAAGAAATATGCTCATAAACCAGTAAAGATTCCTATCAATCTTTCATGGGGCGAAGACATGGGAATATCTACCTCTTGGATATCAAACAAGACAAAACCCAATGTCTAATCTCAATTCAAGAGGAAGCAAACTTATGACATAGAAAACTTGGGCACATCAACATGAAGCAAATAGCCAAAGTCTCAGCAAAGAACCTTGTTCGTGGACTGCCCAAACTGTCATACCAAAAGTCTGATCTATGCACACCATGTGTGTTGGGAAAACATGTAAGAAATTCATTCAATGTTCTGCAGCTCTTGTATATGGATCTCTTTGGACCGACCAGAACTCAGAGCATTGGAGTTTGCTAAAAAGGTTCAAAATGAGAAATGATATGTTATTTCAAGTATACGGACAGACCATGGAGGCGAATTTGAAAATCAAGACTTTACAAAATTTTGTGATGAATCTGGCTTTCAGCATGTGTTCTCTTCACCATATACTCCAAAACAAAATTGAGTCGTAGAAAGAAAGAATAGATCGCTTCAGGAAATGGCTAGAACTCTTTAATTGAAAGTAACATCTCTCCTCGTTTTTGGGCTGAAACAGTTTCTACAGCGTGCTATATTATTAATAGTCTTTCTAAGGCCTATTTTGGAGAAAACTCCCTATGAGTTATTCAAAGGAAAGAAGCCAATTGTTTCGTATTTTCATGTGTTTGGATGCAAATGTTTTTTATTGAAAAATGCAAATGATCGAGTTGGCAAGTTTGAAGAAAAATCAGACGAAGGCATCTTCCTTGGATATTCAACCACCAGCAAAGCTTACAGAGTATACAGCAAAAAGACTCAATTTGTGGAGGAATCGATGAATGTTAAATTTCAAGACATTATGCAAAATCAATCGATTCAGACTCAACCTGAAAAATCTGAACTTACTCCAGACTCTACAAAGTCTAAATCTCTAGAAGTAGCTCAAACCTTAGAAGACTAGCAACAAATGATCATCGAAGAATCAAATGAAAGAAATGTTCAACCGTCTAATAGATCAACCAACAATTTGAAGCATAAGTCCAATCATCCCAAAGATCTCATTATTAGCGATATTAATGAAGGAATTCACACAAGATCCAAAAGGCGTGAAGAGTCTAGTGCCATGGCTCTTATTTCTGAAATAGAACCAAAAGCATAGAAAAAGCTCTAACTGATGAAAGCTGGATTGAAGCCATGCAAGAAGATCTCAGGCAATTCAATATCAATGATGTCTGGGAATTGACTCCTAAACCAAAAGGTAAATCCATCATTGGAGCCAAATGGGTTTTCAAGAACAAAATGAACGAGAAAGGAAAAGTCATGAGAAACAAAGCAAGACTCATGGCCAAGGGATATACGCAAGAAGAAGGGATAGACTATGATGAGACTTACGCGCCAGTGGCAAGGTTAGAAGCAATTAGATTATTACTTGCTTTTACTTGTTATAAGAATTTCAGATTATTCCAAATGGACGTCAAAAGTGCTTTCCTAAGTGGATTGATCCAAAATGAAGTTTATGTGGAACAACCACCCGGTTTTGAAGACCCAAGGAAACCAGACTCTGTATTCAAACTGAAAAATGCTCTATATGATTTAAAGCAAGCACCTCGAGCTTGGTACGACAAACTAAAAATTCTCTAAGTCTATGCAGGATGAGTTTGAAATGAGCATGATGGGTGAACTAACCTTCTTTCTCGGGCTTCAAGTGAAACAACTGAAAGAGGGAACCTTTATTCATTAAGAAAAATATGCTAAAGAATTTGTCAAAAAGTTTGGACTGGAGAATTGCAAAAAGACTGATATACCAATGTCAAGTTCTTCGAAGCTGGACAAAGATGAAGGAGGAAAGAAAGTTGATCAGAAGCTATACAAGAGTATTATTGGATCACTTCTTTATCTTACTGCTTCTAGACTTGACATTTTGTTTAGTGTTTGTATTTGTGTCAGATTTCAATCAGACCCTAAAGAATCTCATTTAAGTGCCGCAAAGCGTATTATCAAATACATTGTCTCAACTTCAAATTTAGGTCTTTGGTATCCTAAAGAATGAGACTTTACTCTTCTTGGATACTTAGATGCAGATCTAGCAGGATGCAGAGTTGATAGAAAGAGCACCTTGGGTACCTGTCAACTACTTGGAAACAGGATGGTGTCTTAGTTTTCAAGGAAGCAGAGTACCGTTGCTCTTGAAAGTTGTTGTTCACAGATTCTGTGGATAAAATAACAGTTAAGAGACTTTGGAATTAAAGATTCATGTACTGAGATCAAATGTGATAACACCAGCGCAATCAATCTCACCAAGAATCCGATTCTTCACTCAAGAGCAAAACATATAGAGATTTGACATCATTTCATCAAAGATCATGTTCAAAATGGAGAAGTTTCAATTCAGTTCATTGATTCAAAGAATCAACTGGCGAATATATTTACAAAGCCTTTGGAGAAAAATCAATTTGAAGTTATTCGTTCCAGACTCAACATCTTAAAGTCTGAGGAAGTTTAGACCCAAGAATGAAAGTCCAAGAGACACTTAGACTCAGACGATCAAGATTCTCGACTATAAGTTATTTTTATTTTAGAAAATTATCTCTCGAATCAAATCTCGAAAAGGTACGATCATCTATCTGTAATTGATTGATGCTATTTTCAATTTTCGTGATTATTGCAATCTTTCCTTTTCGAAAAAGAAGTCATTTTTAAAATGGTAGTTATCTAATTTTTTGAAAATGCAGTTTTTTTTTTTTAAAAGGCATCTTTATATTCCTTTTTTACGACGTTCCGTATGCCTTGCTTCGATTGTCTTATATACTGTTGGTTCTTCTTTGTTTTACCCGCAAAAACCCTAAGAGAGCACAGATCTTCCACTTTTGTCTTCTTCTCTTATTTAATCCTAAAAAAGATTTCATCTTTCTTGAGAAATAAGCTTGGAATCTCTCAAAGACTGTGAAAAATGTTATCCAAAGAAAGTCTTCGAGGATCGCGAACAGGGGACCACAGCAAATGTGTGAGGGACCCACGCATTTTGATCTCACCGAGGAAGAAGAATCTCCTCAACAGCGACAGAGCCCACAACATTCTCAGCAGCGTCCATCTTCTCCTTCTAGACCTCAGAATATTGAACATCGGGAAGAGGAGGAAATCATCGAAGAGGCAAAACCCGTAAGAACTCTTAAGCTTGGCTTTACTTATAAGCTTTACCGTGCTTTGAAGAGGGGTGGTACTCCTTTGAACTACATTTTTTAAAGACAAAAGGTATCAAAATGAAACCTATTTTTTACACACAATGGAATGATTGGGCATTGCTCCTGCGGGGTCGGCAGAAGAAGCTTTTGCAAACATCCCAAGCGATCCACGTGTTGGAGGGCTGAGTCAACCTGATGGGAACAATGTTGATAGGATGTACACTCAATTTAAACCTAAATGGGTGTTGCGGCAAAAGTTCGAAGCAAGAGGACAGATCTGTTTCGATCGGAGGAACATAAGCAACTGTACTCAAAGTTGTTAAAGCGTGGAGTGATTAACCCTAGAAGTGTGGACTTTGATTTTCTTGACTCTCTAAATGTTAATCTGCGAGAAAAATTCATTCTTCTTCAATTGGAAAGATTTTGTTCTGAATCTACAGAGGCTTATGCTGAACTTACTGCTTACTTCTACTCGAATCTTAGTTTCTTGGATGCAAATAGATTCTCTTTCAGTGTTCGAGATTAGGACTATGTGGTTGACATGGATACACTGGCTGATGTGATTAGAGTTGAAAGAGGAAAATATCAACCAATCAATTTGTCTATTGGCCGTGTGATGATAGAGCTTGTTCGGGATAGAACAACAGAAGGAAAGATTTCATATTTGAGGATGAATGCCTCAAATATCTTGCTTCACAAGATAGTAATCAACTGCCTTAGACCAAAATCAACTTCAAAGACCAATGTCTCAAACTCGGAGGCAAAGCTGATGTATGCCATTAACACTGGCAAGAAGTTCTCTCTTCCTCACACTATTATGTTTCATATGTATAGATCGATAGTGAAGGACAAAGGTCAACTTCCTTACTTAGCACTTGTCACCAAGTTATTCAGACATTTGAACATTCAACCTCCTCGTATTCTCTGTGTTCGAACTTGCGATCAAATGGTGGTGGGACTGAAGATGGTCTCTAAAATGCGTTTGAAGGAACTTAACAAGGCTTTGGAGAAGTTCAAGGTCAAAACCCCTGTCAAGACTCACCCAGTCTCTTTGGCTACAAAGCGGAAAGGGAAGGAGCCCATGACTGCTCCATCGAAGAAAAGAAGAGCACTCATCTTGGAAGATGAAGAGGATGAGGATGATATCACCATTTCTGCTCTTGCATTGAAGAACTTAAGTCGTTACGTTCCAAAGACTAAGGAGAGATAGGAACAAGACAAGGATGAGATCGAACAAAGGATTGGAGAGAGAGAAGAATTGAAGAAAGAAATAGAGGAGGAAAAGATTGAGAAAAA
The DNA here is from genome assembly GCA_014182375.1 of Eucalyptus virginea. Lineage (NCBI taxonomy): Eukaryota > Viridiplantae > Streptophyta > Magnoliopsida > Myrtales > Myrtaceae > Eucalyptus > Eucalyptus virginea. The sequence continues at coordinate 14,828,362 of CM024517.1, read as the reverse complement.
GGAAGAAGAGGTCAGAGAAGAACAAGAAGAAGCAAAGCATGAAGAGTACTTCTCACCACCTAAAGGCATTGAAACAGGGGGAGATGCTGAGAAAAGAGGTACATCTTCAATTGCTACCACCAGTGAAGGAGTAAGTTGTTCTCTAGTAGATCCAAAGGACATTTATGCCTTTAATTTCTTGAGGAAGGACATGAGGTTTCATTGCCAAATCTGAGTGATCGTGCTGATTTGCCATCATTTGCCAATACACCTACTGATCATGCAGAAGCCAGTACTCAGACTAACAATTCAGCAGATTTTCGCAAAGTGCTTGATGTTCTCTTGGAGATGCGAGGCCAAATTTATGCTCTAGGATGCGAAGTTTAAAACTTGTAGAATGCAGGTCAAGCCTCTTCAGTTTCTTTGCATGATCAAATTCATGCCCTTACGCTTTAAGTGCAAGCAAATGCCAAGGGTGAAGATGTTGTTCAACTGAAGGAGGATTTGAAAAAGCTGGAAGGGATTGTCTAGTCAATGGGAAATTTCCAACTTGTTCGTGTTCCCAAGTAATCATAATTCCATTCTCCTTTTATCTTTACCTTTCTAATGCTGACAAAAAGGGGGAGAGATGTGTGCAGATTTGAGATTTAAACTCTTGAACTATTGACTTTCATACTTTTGTGGTTGATTGACTTTTCTTTTGTGTTTGGCTGTTTCGATGTGGATTGGATTTGGATTTAACTGTTTAAACGTTTGTTTATCTTAAGCACTACTAATATTTCATGGCAAAGATAGTTGCTCATTTACGGGACTAACCTACTTTCTGTGGATGCAGATTTTAATGTTATCTTTGCTATGCTAATTATCCTTTATGAGATATCCATGTTTGCTTGAAGTATTGTTTTACAGGTCAAAGTTATCCAAATCTGCAGGAGAAAACTTTCTTGAGTGTTTTGAAGTTGACAAAACGTTTCCATCAGTCTAGTCTGAAGACTTGCAAACTCTTCCATCAAAGTCTGAAGACCTCCGGACTGCCAGATTCAAGACTCAAAGTCTATCCTCATTGACAATTTCTAGACCATCGAAAAAGGCTTATCTAGAACTGAATGTTTCGTTAAGGATTTGATTCTATCGACTAGAGAAGATCTCTTGGCTGGATACAGCATGTCGGAATCCATTATTCAAATTGAGATTGATTCAGGGATTTTGGATCTGTTGATTGGCAAAGTATATTTGGAAGGTTCTACTTATGGAAACCTAGATCCTAATTGTATAGGCGAGCAGGATTGGTGGGCTATCGTCATATTCCTTAAATAACTAGAAATCTTCCTAATTGATTCTGTCCAACAGGTAGATTGGAAGAACTCCTTTGCTAAGTGTCAACGGGTGTGATGGCATGAAGGAGTATGTAAGGAAGACGCTTTAGTTGTTCGAGTGTGTGCATGATAGAAGAATACTAAAGTCTGAAGCTCCTTGTTCTTAGTCAATTCATTTGTTGAGCGAAATCTTGTATTCAAAAGAGAGTTAATATTTTTGTGAGACCTTGAGAAAGTGTAGCAGAGTCTCTACACTGTGGAATTAAGGAAGAGCTTACTGTAACAACTCTTTTGATTCATAGTGAAATCTAGCCGGTGGGCTGTCAATGCGGAAGAGTTGACGTAGGCTTGGATTAAGCCGAACCACTATAAATCTCATGTTCTTACTCTCTTCCTTAAGCTCTTTTACTTTGATCGTAACTTAATTTGTTTACAAGAGTCTACATTCCTTTTCATAATCTATTGTTAATTAGAATTGCACACTTCTCTCTGGAAAATTTGTTTTTGCACCTATTCACCCCCCTTTAGGTACTCGTACTAGCTTTCACAGCTGCCAATGCCGCCGTTGTTGCTGCCATTGAGGTAGCACCTGCTGCTGCACCTGTCGCTGCACTCGTCAAAGTTCAGCCTGAGAATGTAGTGGTGCAGAGAGAGAGACCGATCCACAAGTTGGTGGAACAATTCCCGAAGTTGAATCCGCCGAGATTCACAGGTACTGTAGACCCTGAGGCCGCATCTTTTTGGATTCAAGACCTAGAGAAGGTCTTTGCATTTCTGATGTGCATTGAGGCAAAGAAAGTTGTCCTGGCAGTCTACTAGCTGCAGGGTAATGCCAATACCTCGTGGAGAGCTGCCAAAGAGACAGTATTTTCGGAAGGTGTGGTCCCGGTGTGGGATGCCTTCCTTAGAGCTTTTAATGATAAGTACTTTTCGGGAAGCGCCCGAGAGCAAAAAATGGAAGAATTCCAGTGTCTCCACCAAGGACGATGATTGTGGATCAATACGAGGTTAAGTTGGTGGAGCTCTCTTAGTATGCTCCGAGGTTGATTAAGAATCCTAAGGAAAAAGCTCAAAGGTTCAAGAATGGCCTTCGACTTGAACTAAAGCAACCACTAGTGTTGCTTGATTTAAAGGATTATCGGGAAGTGTACAATCGAGCTCAATTGTTAGAAAGAAGTCTAAATGAGCAAGCTGTCTCGTCTAGATCGAGGTTTACTTCAAATAGAGACGGAAATCGACATGTGAAGAAGCCCATGACTGGAGGAAGATTCCACGTCCCGCCTAACAAGAAGGGTGGAGTTGGCAATGCAGGGCCAAGTCAGAATGGCGTGTGTCACTTGTGTGGAAGGTGATACGGAGTAGCCTCATGCCATTATAAGCCGGGTACTTGTTTTGGGTGTGGCCAATTGGGTCATATAGCCGGAATTGTCCCAAAAGACGGAGAGGACAACCACAATTGCCACCACCACCACAAATGGGTCAGAATAGGGGTTTTGCACTTAGAACGCACCGCAGGGTGGACAGAATAGACCCCCAACTCAAGGGATGGTATACGCCATCACACAAGGTCAGGTTGAGGACGCACCCGATGTGATTATAGGTATGGCTTTGTTGAACGACCCTACTACCTAGGCTTTATTTAACCTTGGCGTAACTCATTCTTTTACTATTGAGCAACATGTTAAGTTGATAGGATTAAGTTTTGAGTTGTTGGAGTGAGTGGTTAGCATATCTACACCATTAAAGGACAAGGTGTGGGCTACATTTGGGTATTCTGGTTGCAAGTTAGCGATTGGTAAGCGAGAAGGGAAAATAGATTATTAGTCCTAGCCATGTATGGCTTTGATTTAATATGGCATAGACTGGCTCACCAAGCAACAAGCTAAGATGGACTGTTATCGCAAAATGATTCAGTTTGACCCATTAAAGGGCGAAAGTTTTGAGTTTGTTGGGAGTTAATGAGGACCCTTGATTGCCCAAATCTCATCGCTTAAGGCAACTCGTTTGTTAAGCGAGGGTTGTCAAGGTTACCTGGCGACTGTTGTAGATACAACAGTCGAGGAGCTGAAAGTTGAAGATATCTCGGTAGTACAAGAGTTTCCAGATGTCTTTCCGAAGGAATTACCAAGTTTGCCACCACAGAGAGAGATAGAGTTCATGATTGAGCTAGCACCCGAGACAGAGCCAATCTTTAAGGCTCCTTACTGGATAGTGTTATCTGAGTTGAGGGAGCTAAAGGTGCAGATGCAGGAACTATTGGATAAGGGATTCATACGTCCTAGTGCATCACCTTGAAGAACACTAGTTTTATTTATAAAGGAGAAAGATGGTTTGTTGCGCTTGTGTATCGACTACCAATAACTCAATCAGTTAACGATCAAGGATAAGTGTCCACTCCCGAGGGTTAGTGCAACTGGTTTGATTAGCTATAAGGAGCGTCGATATTTTCCCAAAATTGGCTTAAGGACATAATTCATCAGTTGTATGCCAAGTTTAGCAAGTGCAAGTTTTGGCTTACTTGTGTTGTATTCCTAGGTCACGTGATTTTAGGCAAATGAATTTTCGTGGACCCGTCCGAGATTGAATCAGTTATCAGTGGACTAAGACCGACTACCGTGATAGAGATCAAAAGCTTTTTAGGTTTGGCCGAATACTACAAATGATTTGTGGAATGGAACTTCTGAAGGACGAGGATTGTGATCTTTTGTATTATCGTGGAAAGGCGAATTAAATTGTAGATGCGCTAAGTTAGGAGACATCAGTTGTGCATATGCTGGTTGGAGAATGGACCTTGCTTGAGAAAGTTCAAGATTTGGTTTTCAAATTTGAGGTAGGCCACCTTTCAAATATTAGCCACCCTTAGAATTGAGTCGGATATTCAAATCGGAATCAGAATGCTTCAGTCGACAGACCTTGATGTTCAGAAGATTGTGCAAGAGGATGCTGATAAGAGAAAAGCAGACTTTCAGATCTCTGAGGATGGAACTTTGAGGTTCTGAGGACATTTGTGTGTACCTAACGATGTGAAGCTTAAAGAGGATATTTTATTAGAGGCGCATCATAGCAGTTACAGCATTCATCTTGGTAATACAAAGATGTATGACAATTTGCGTCAACACTATTAGTAGTTCGGTATGAAGGCAGACATCGCCAAGCACATCACCAAGTGTTTGACGTGTCAGCAGGTCAAAGCCCAGCATTGCAAGCCGGGAAGATTTTTGCAACCTCTTGAGATCCCAAAATGAAAATGGGAGCATATCACGATGGACTTTGTGATCGGATTACCAAGGAGTCAGAGGAGCAATGATTCTATCTGGGTAGTGATTAACAGACTAACAAAGTCGACTCACTTCATTACGGTATGAAAGGATCTAGACTTGGATAGACATGCTGAGTTGTATGTACGCCAGATCGTTCGACTGCATGGAGTGCCAGTATCCATCATATCAGACTGAGACCTGATAAAGTTGTTCTAAGAAAAGAGATTGGAAGGTTTATGCATCTAAGGTTCCTTAAATTACTTGGAGGAACCTTTGCAGGTGACCTAGCAAATTGTCTTCCCACCTTAAGATGGATTTCTTGGTATTTTGCTCCGCCAAGCCATGAATGGACAAACAAGTACCTAAAGAATGTTGTTGCTCTTGAATTTGCAAGGATTGACTTGTTAGATGATTCGAGATTACAGGGCTTAATCGAGGTGTGTAATATGCTCATTTCTATTTCCATTTTCTTTGAAAGTAATAGTTGGTTGTTTGTCCATTGAATGTTGCATTCATTTTGACAGGGGGCAAGAAACTTGAAAGTTCTCTCTTAAAAGTTGTCACAACATAAAAGAAACACCAGACTTTGGATGCCTGAATTTAGAGAGGCTTACTTTTGAAGACTGTTCTAATTTGACGAGAATTAACAGCTCTATTGGGAAATTAGAGTATCTGATTGACCTAAAGATTGATTTGTGCTTTTGTCTTCAAGAGTTGCCTAAAGAAATTGAGGACCTAGTGAATCTGATGTTCTTCTTTGTACAACGGTGTAAAGTAAAGAAACCCCAGATTCCATATGGAAGTTGAAATCCCCATGGGAATTGCACTTTTCAAATCACTTTGTTGCATCAGTTTTACTAGATACATGGGAGTTACCTAGTGCCATTGGAAGGCTTCAGAATCTGGAAGTGCTTCTAGTCAATAGTTTCAACTTAAAAGGTCAACTTCCTTCCGGGATTGGACATTTACCCTTTCTAAGGATTCGAAATCTATCAGACACTTGTGTTAGTGAAGTTCCGGAGACCATTAGCATGCTCCGTCACTTGCAAAAATTGGAGTTGCTGGCATGTAATTATATTCAAGAGTTGCCAATGCTCCCAACAAGTTTAACCCATCTACGAGTGTCAACTGCATCGTTGCGAGCAATCCCAAATCTCTCTAACTTGAGTAATTTGGTTGAGTTGGATCTAATTATAGTGGAGAAGGACGAGATAAACTAGTATGGGAGTTCCACTTGTGATTGGCAAGTACCCGAGTTGTGGTTGAGGTTGTGAATGTGAAAAAACCTAATAGCGTCCAGCATGAGGAAACTGCACGTACTGTCTAATTAGAGTAAACTATTCCCATCTTAAAAAAAGATGACCGAAATATCGACCGAAATATCAATTTTGCAGGCAGAGAAGAATGGCAGGGGGCCTGGGCACGAGATCAAAATTGTTTTGTGGGTCATGTGCTAGTAGGAAAATTAGAGCACCAGAGGAAATTGCTATTTCCCCCCTAATTTTGCTTCCATGCTCTAATGGGGAACTGAATTTTATTTGTTCTTCTGTCTCGATGAGTTATGATGGATTGGGAGGTTATTCAAACCGACTAATTAAATCTTGGGACTTCACAATGTCCTTGCTCTTGCTGAGCCGACTTCCCTTTTCTGCTAGCTCGACTTGATTGTTTGGATAGGACCTTGGAAACCTTTCGGCAACTATCCTTTCTCGGAAGAAGCTACGCCTTGATAATTTCAAGTTAATTGTGTCCCTCTCTCTGAACCTGGGCAATTTGTCAGGTTTAGCTGTTTCTATATCTCCAATGCAAGATTTTTAAACTCAGGAGCTTCAAGTTCCACATCTAATGGAGTTGCTTGTCGAAAGGCCGGTACCCCTCCAGGGATTCAGGCTATCAAGCATGAGGAAGGCGAAAGATGTCCAAGTGAGATACTATCCAAAGCTAATTGAGATCCAACTTTCTAGGGTGTTCAAATCACTGGATTTCCTTTGAAAGGCTACTTTATGTGTTGGAAGCAGGGCATGATAACAATGATTCTTCTAAGGGACATTAGTTGTGACGGGAGACTAAACCTTCCATTGATAAGCTTACATAAGTTGCAGAGTCTCACACTGCTTGGGAGCAGAGTAAGGGATCAGGGGAACGCTTCAACCTTTGGAAATGCCATTATACGCAAAGACTTGGCGGTTTGTCAAACTTAAGAATCTCAATTCTTTACGTATCCGTGACAGGGATGGGCCACAGGTAGTCGAGGGCCCTGATGAGCTAGAGTTTTTGTATAGTTGACAAGTTCATGGATGCGGATGATCAGCAAGGTAAATTGATGTAACAAGAACCCAATTGCCTGGTACGTATCTCCGTTGCAGGAAAGACTTTTGGTGCTTCCTCGAGTCCTACAAGCGCCATAAGGTGAGTCTGACTCTCTCTCTCTCTCTCTCTCTCTCTCTCTCTCTCTCTCTCTCTCTGTGGGTGATGAGTGATGTGAGAATCGAATGCAAGACGTGCATGAGGGAGACGGGAAGCGGTGTGATTTATAGGGAGAATCGACGCATGCATGTGAACTGACATCGTCGGCCAATTAGCTAATGGACAGAATACAATCATTAAAATTGCTGATAAATTATCAACTTTCTTCGATGGAGGCGTTTGGTCTTTCGATGCGAGGAAGACGAAAGAGCGACGACGGATTCAAAAAGAAGAGGAAGAAGAAGCGATGGCTGTTCCTTCTTTGTCTTCGGTGTTTTCCGAGGACGAAATGATGACTGATGATCTCCATGATCGTCTGGCCTGGTTTTCTCTGGGCTCGATGCAGGGCCGTGCATGAAGACGAAGCGACCTACGTACACTGCAAACTGCATGCTTGCATGGACGGGAAGATACGAGAAACTGTATAGCATGTGTAAAACTACATGCGTGTGACATATTGAATTTAGATTATTTTGAGTTGAACAGAAAAAAAAAACGAAAAACGAAAGAAAAAACCGAAAATCAAAAGCTGGGAACCAAAAACCATTTCGTGTTCGGTTCAAGTCTCATCGGAAGTTTAAAAACCGAACCTAACCAACCGTTAACACCCCTACTGTCCACTACTTGCTCATTGATAAGCAGTTGTGTATGACAGTTCGTGTGAAGGCTAGATCCAGCTGTAGAAGACTCCTCTTTTCTCTCCTCTCTCTTTTTTGTGAATGCCCCCAGAATGCTTCCTTGTTGTCCGTGTTATCTCCTTTCGTTGTGTATCGCTCCCAATATTGCTGACCTTCAAAACTTTGACTAGGCCATTGGATAATACCCAAAAATCACCGCTTGGAGTCCAGTGGACGATCTGACTCGGTTCGTTAACGATGCTCGGTGTCATGCACGAGCCAGATGTCGATGGAGATCGAGGATGAAGGTTGCACTTGGGGTGATGTCGTGGGCATTGGAAAAACTGGAAGAGAGAATTGTTGATGAGCGACTCTCAAGCAGTCGTCGCTGAAAATTCAGAAACGGTGCGAGAAGGCAAAGGACGGCAGTTGGGGCGTTGCGGCTTAAAGAGGCAGTGAGTGTCGATGTCACGACGGGGCTTGGCATCGACTCAGCACGTCAGGGGGCAACAGGTTTGCAAAGGGGCTCCATGTCTTGACGGGCGGCGAACGGCAGTGGCAAGGGCGATGTGACGACAGGCCGAGATCCTCTCTATCCCTCTTTTCTCTCTATTCCTCACGTGTATCTCTCTATTGTGGCCGTCTTTTCAATTGTCTGGCCTCTTCTTTATATAGGCCATGATATCAAACTTTGGACAAGGAAAATAAATATATTCTTTTCAATCCCTCCCAATCAAGTGAGATTCACTTTTGCTTCCTTCCATTCTTTATTACGTTATCAATATTGCGTGAATATGACCAGAGAATCGTGCACGAACTTTTTCCTATTAAAATAATGTTGGTCAATTTCCTTGCCCCCCATTTTGGCCGAGTTATGCTCAATTCTATGGCCAAGTGCATGATTTTCCTTCACGTGGATGGGCTTCTCCACGTGCAAATCGGTGGCCACTTACCTGGTGTCCTTTCTTTGCATTTGTTCCCTCAAATAGGTGAGCATGCACGAATATATTGGGGATAAATGCGAATTGCTTCTTTACCATGTGCTTGAAATTTCCTAATCGACTTTTAACAATTTAGGACACCTATGTAAATGTAATATCAATCACCATGGAGGAATTATTGACTTATCCAAAGTTTAATGCTCTTGTGGGCTCAATATATAAAGCCATTCACCTAAATCCATTCACTACCGGTCCAATAAATATGCAAATATATGGGCCTATTAATTATTAATGTAAATGCTCATAATAATTATATGCAATTTTAAATAATATTTTTTGTTTAGGGGCTAAAATTTAGTCCCTAATTTTCTATGCAATTTACAACTAAATGGATGCCAAAATCTATGTGTCAACAACATGGCTCAAAATAATATTAACTGATGGATTAAAAATTATCTTTGACTTTCTCACATGTGTAGATCTCCTCAAGACAAGTATTTTAGGATCGTTAGTCTACTCGAATCACTGCATTCCTCTTGAACTACCTCCTCACTGATAATAGGCTCATCTTGAATCTCTCCTTCAAGTGCACTTGATCTATTGGAACCATCTTCATATGCATTGTGTCCAACTCAACATATCTAGTTCTACTAACTTCTCATTCTCATGCTCTGTCTGATGACCTTCATATATACTTTCTTTATGGAATACCACATTCCGACTATGGATGACTTTATTATTCTCATAATCCCAAAACTTATAGCCATACTCATCGCTAGGGGTGTCAGGACCCGAACCGAAAACCGAAAACCGAAAACTGAATCGAACCGAACCGAAAAATTCGGTTTTTTTGGTTATGTTTTAATTCGGTTCCGTTTTCATCAAAAACAATTTTTTTTTATCGGTTTGGTTTTTTTTCGGTTAACCGAACCGAACTGAACCAAAAATAAAACCATTAACCAAACTAACGAACCCTATTTCTAATTCTCTTCATCTGGGCCGTCTCTTCTCCTCTCGTCTCAGCTTGAAGGTGCGACGGCGACTGTGACTGCAACGGCGACAGGGACAACGACGGCGGCAAGGATGGCAACAGCGACGGCGATGGTGACGGTGACCGATTGAGGGACAGCGACAAGAACGGCGACGTCGCCAGATCAGTTCAGCAGAAGTTGAAGGTCCGGTGTGAGCTCGAAGGCGGGGTGAACGGCTCGCCTTCCCCTTCGACCTCGACTCCCGCTTCCCCACGGTAGGTCTTGGCTTTATTTTCTTTTATTTTTTTCGGGCTATGTCAATTTCCTGAGGATCCTGGCTCAGAGGTGTGCGAGGCGACTGGACGTAGTCCATTCTATCGAGCTCGCCCTCATTCGCCAACCCCAAGTAGGGAGCACCGCCGATGTCACGCCCCGATCCTCGGGCACGCACACATCCTTCTACTTGGTCAATTTTAGAATGCGATATCCCAGGACTATGTATCGCCGACCCTTTTCATTTTTAAGCACATGCGGAAGCAATTATAAATCCCCAGACAATAAAACAATGGGATAGAAAAGCAGGCCATATTTTTCATATTGAAACTCATAACCAAACTTTTATACATAACACAAACCAGAATACTTCACAACTATTCACATCAAAACAGGATTCACAAAAGAGGATGGGATCTCAGTCCTCATCCGGATCGTACTCAAGGTCCCTCTCAGGATTATCTTCTTCTTCCAAAAATCTTTCTCCTCAGGTTTCACCTCAAAGTTCTATTTCTCAGATTCCTCCTCCTCAGCTCCTCATCAGGGTCCTGAAATGTTGTCCCACAACCGGGATGAGACTACGTCTCAGCGAGTTATACCCTACTAAGACTCAATTAGGGGACCAATACACTACTCGGTTGCCTAAGCACAGCACGGGTCAGAGGACTTACCTTGGCCTCAGTCTCAACCTGCAATTCAAGGTCATATACAAACACTTCATAAATCACAACGAACAATCAATCAAATCACAACAATTGGATCAAATCATTAATCAATCGATCTAGTCGATTATATGTCAGTCGGACTATTCCTAGGTCATTCGTTCCACACTATATAACCTCCCATAGTGCAATCGGTCACAGAGCCACATCAATGCTCTCGAGCATCGTTTTCGCCAAGGTGACATAAATAGCAGATGGTCTACGTGCATTCTTTAAGGGGCCGTTTTCGCACAGTGATATTCCTCATCACCGAACCACGCCTGTCATAGATCACAGACAGTCTACGTGCGTTCTTTAAGGCACCGTTTTCACACAGTGATATCCTTAATCACCAAACCACGCCTGTCTATACTTCGTACTTGATCGGTCTCAACCAATAGAATTCTCAGTTAGCTCTCACCACTCTCTCCACTTACAGCTCAACAAGGCATTAAAAATACTAAATAGCCATACTTGGCCAACTACCAATCAATAATTCAATTTCAATCAATTTAGGACAATCCCTAAAACATCACAATTTATTTAATTCCATGCAACGTAGAGCTCAAATAAATAAACGGACTGTGCCACAACAATCAGCACGAGATTTCGGTCATCGGCCATCTCAGCCTTAATTTCTGAAAAATAATTAATTTCAAAATTTAATTAATAAATATTAAAAATTCAATTTAGCTCAAAATAAAGCGCAATTAAATAAACGGGCTACACCACGGTCATCAGCATAAAATTTCGGTCACCGGCCATCCCAGTTAAATTTCCGAAAAATAATTAATTAATTAAATTAATTTCGAAAAATAATATTTAATTACTAAAAATTCCACTTAGGCCCGAATTGCCAAATTGAAGCCCGATAAGGGTCAGGAAAAATCCCGGGCTACCCTCAATAAATAGTAGATCACATCTACTTGCTAAATACACACCCAATTTGCCTAATTCGCATCACAATTGACTAATAAATACTAATTTATACTAATCTAACCACCTAAACCTAATTAATTAAAACTAAACAATCTTAAGTCTAATTAGTCCACTAAGCAAGGATTAGTGAGATTACTCACTTGATTAGCGATCCACTCGGATCAACGCGACGATGACGCGATGGGGTTCGATCCTTTCCAAAGCGGCGATGGCAACGGGGCACGGCTCGGGCCCGAAAAATGGCCCGCAAGCTTGCTGCTCAAGCTAAAAAAAGAAATTCAAATCAGAAGCTGTTGGGTTGAACGAGCGAATGGCAGCAACCTCGGACGAAGGAGAGAAGACGCGCGAGCTTCGGTCAATCCAGCAGCCCTGAGTGAAGATTGTTATTAATTTTGTGATGCTGCAGACTTCGGATGAAACAAAAAAAAGAAGGACGAAGGTACAGCAAAAATCGAAGCTCCAAGACGTGCAGAGGAAGAGAGAAGTGTGTGGATGAAAGTATTGGTCAAAGAAAGCAGAAAAATGAGATAAGCTTTGACTAAAATCAAAGCAACCGAGAGAGAGGTGGGGAAATAGGATACGGCAGGGGGGAGAGAGACGTCGGTGTGGAGTGTAGGGGTGAGCATGATCCGGGTTGGTCCGGGCCATCCCCTAACCCTAAGACCAACCCGTACAATGTCAGTCCTCAATTTTTAGGACCGAGGACCGACTCTATTCAGTCTAGGACCAAGGACCGGACCGACCCAATGGGTTCGGTCCGGTTCGTGGTCAACCCGGACTCGATTGATAATTTTTTTCGTCTTATTTTTTATACTCCCTAAAAAAGCAAACCTACAAATTCAAATTACACATTTATCGATAATGCGGCATTGTGCAACTAAACTATAAATACCAATACATATTTAGCAAATTTAAGATGACACAATAATAGAAATTTTGTATCTGCTAACCGCTCATCGAGATATGGGACAAGATGGAAAGTTCTTGTAATCATCTATCTTTAATATTCATAACACCATATGCAAAAGCGTTTTCCTGCATTTGATCATGTAGAGTCCACTCAACCAAAAAATGAGCTTCACACCACTTGACTGGCAAATTACCGTAGCAACTACAGTACTACTCTACTCTTCAAAAACTTCTACCATTTGACACAAATTGAAAAGCAAAGTGCAGCTGAAATTCTTTAGTAAAATACAATTAAACTATAAAAAGTTCAAAATACTTAATATAAACCATGAATATATAACTTCACATCTTGTTAATTCACTTGAACTTCTAAACACCTGAAAACAAAACAAACGACACTTAATTAATACTCAACAAAAGTTTTAAATTGAAATTACTATTAGTGCTATTGATAGAACATCTCAATATAATATAATATTACATACATTTTACTTAGGTTTGAATATATAAAAGAATTATAAATAATAGAATATAATATAATTTACGGGGTTGGTCCAGGTTGGACCGACCAAAAACTCTAGGGACCGAGAACCAACCCGTACAGTGTGTTGGTCTGGACAGATCGACCTGGGCCCCTTGGGAACTGGATCAAGACCGCGGGGTTGGGCCGGCCGGGGTCGGTCCGGGGTCGACCCTAGACCGCTGCTCACCCCTAGTGGAGTGTTCCACACGAGAGAGAGAGAGAGAGAGAGAGAGAGAGAGAGAGAGAGTTGCGGATGAGTGGGGGTGTCGGCCAAGTGGGGTAAGGGGAAAAAAGGAAATTAAAGGGAATTAAAAGAAATTATCCTAAAAATCAATAATTCTTGTCCCAAATGCTTCTGCTTAGTCCAATTTGATCCCTGAAAATTCCCAGACTAAGGTACTTGATCCCCACTTGCTTTCTTGCATAAAATTTCCCTCAACAAAGAATCTCGGCAACAAAAACGACCATTTTCTTCAATTCCGAATTTTAATTCATTTTTCTTCAGAATCCGATTTTCTGAACAAATAAATTTAGTTGAGGTCCCAATTGAATTTAGAAAAAGTCCAAACAACTTCCATTCACCAATTTACTCACACCAGATGCCAAAAATCCCTTCAATTTGGCCAATCCGAATTTTCGTTATTTTTCCATGGCGTCCGAATCCATTTTCTGTAAAAATCTCGGGATCTCTAAAAAATCTTCTGAGACTGAGTCGTGGATCCTAGAATTTATTGTGACGTGGCAGAAATTTCAATTTCTGAAATCGAACTTGAATTGACGGTTAATTTCCTTTTGGCGCGTTTTTAGCGTAACCTAGATTATCGTGTAGTTTTCAGAACTTTTTAAAGAAAATGACCCGTGGTCGATTTTCTTCGAGCCATAATGAACTCACTTGACTCATTGGCGACTCTCGATTGTCGTGAAAATTCCGAGGATCCAAATACGGACACAGGGTACCAAAACAATAAGAAGGTCAGTCTAGTGTCGGTCGACTTGAATTTTCTAATTTAGTAGTGTCACCCACGATTAGCCACACATCACTGTCAATCCGATCTATCTCTAATTTCAAATCGATTTTTAACTGTGCCGTAATGAACTCTAAATATGGACACAGTCGAGAAGCCGATTCCTGATCGACTTCTCAAGTCTATTGCCTTAAAATTCCTTAATAATTTCCCCAGATAGTCTAGTTATCTCGAGAGTGATCGGCTCTGAGAATAACCCTATAAACACGTCAATGAAATGCTCGATTTATTCAGTAGAAGACAGGGTTGAAAAATCTGGATGTCGCAGCCGACCCCTTTTTCTCTACCCTATTTTGGCCTGTTTCGGACTCGCAAGACTAGGATTCATCATGGTTCGGCTCACGTGAGTTTTGGTCCCGCCAGATTGTGCCCGGTCCTTTTTAGTCTTGGCTTGATGATTGTTGTGAACCCGAATGCAAATCCGAGTCCCGAATTTGTTGGCGTTCACGCTTTAGTCGATGCACCCCACTTGTTTGATGAAATTCCTGAACCAAATTCACATTGTCCTCTTTGATTCTCGTTTTGTCCTTAGCGTATTTTGGTCATTAGACATGGCTTTGTGAATTTTCACGTTGTTTTGTTAGTTTCTTTGCGTGGCCCTTGCTTTGTGGGTGTTCGTTTTTAGTACAGGGATGATAAATCAGTCCCCTTACTCTTTGAGGTTCAGAGCTCCGCAGGGCAATCGTGGAGACTCGCCTCTAATCCACGCCTTGGTTGTTATGGCTGAAGGAGAGGGTAAGTGGTGTGGGTTTTACCGGCCGACGAGGGGGGCGTAGCGATTGGTTATTGGTGTGGATCTTGCGCTGAACATGGGCATTTCAGTGAGTAGAGACATTTGAGGCTTCTATGTGGAAAGCCGAACCACCAAAAGCTAAAAATCGAAAAATCGAACAGAACCGAACCGAAATTTCAGTTGGGTTCGTATTCAGTTCGGGTCTCATTCCGTTCGGTTCAGAAGTTTTTTCTAACGGTTCGGTTCGGTTCGGTTTTTCAAAAAAACCGAACCGAACCAAACCGTTGACACCTCAACTCATCGTCACCGTATTCAATAATGACACACTTCTAGGACTTAGCATCAAGGTTCTTCTTATCATCCCTATCAATCAAAGCATATGTAATACAACAAAAAACTTTTAAATATGAATAATTAACATTTTTATCTAACTACTGCTCTTGTGGTATTTCTCCATCCAACGTACTAGATGGACTCCTGTTGATAAAATAAATAGCTGCATCAACTGTGGCAGCTCTAAGTGTAGTGAGAGACCCGCCAATAGCCTCATGCATCTTGCAAGTTCTAGAATAGTCATGTTTATCCTCTTAGATACACAATTTTTTTGAGGGGTTCTAGGAACAATCTTCAACCCATGCATGGCTTTCCGACTCAAATATTCTGCTAATTTTTTGCTTGTATATTCACCACCATTATCAGACTTTAGAGCTTTAATGCAATAACTTGTTTTATTTTCTATCATAATTTTGCTTATTTCGAACATCCCAAATACTTCTGATTTTTCTTTGAGAGTATAGACCCAAGTTTCCCTTATCATATCATCAATGAAAGTGAAAAATATCTCTTAGCACCATAAGAGAGCTTTTGAGCTGGTCCCCGCACATCAGTGTGAACTAACTCAACTTTTGACCTTTATTTTGTCACATATTCAATTGAAAACTAACCGCTTTTTGCTTTCCAAAAATGCAACTCTCATAGAAATCTAGCTCAACCTTTTGCAAACTTGGAAGTAATTTCCTTGAATGTAACTACTTTGTACCTTTTTCACCAAGATGTCCCAAGCGATAATGCCCAAAAGTAGATAAATTACTTGTAGCCATTGTAGTTATGACCATATCATTGATATCGTTTCATTGGAGAAGGTAAAGTGTAGCCGTACGCTTTCCCTTTATTACTATTCTTGCGCATAAGATTATCTTCCACTATCTACATCTAAAGGTTGTTGCTAAACCTTCTTGGTCAAATTTACTAGTTGAGATATGCCTATTTTCACGCAAAACTAGACGTCCTCCACCTGAGATGTTCACAGTCACAGTTCATTTTGCAACAATCAAACACATGTGGTTGTGTCCCACCACTGCTTGCGTGAGATCATCAAATATGTCTCTTTGCAAGGTGCAATGGAAAAAAGCACCGGAATCAATGAAGTACTTGTTTGTTGTCAAGTCAAACCCTATAGACAAACACAAGTTTTCTAGTAAATGTTCATCCCTAGCAATTAACTCCTTGATTCTCCTCTTATTGTTCTTTTTGTAGGCTTCATATTGAAATCTCCAGTGTCTGGTTTAATGACAAAGCCAACACTCATCTTTTGCAACCTGTTTCTTTTCCTTTGATTATGACCTGCCACGCCCGCTATATTTTCCTCTATTTTTACTTCTCCCATGGTTCTCCATTGTTAATGCCATTAAAGATGTAGATGTCAAAAAATTATCTCCACTACAGTGTTGTAACTTTTCGGAAGAGAACATAAAAATAATAAAGCTTAAAGATTCGTATCCAGATTTATGCCCGCAGATTCCAACTAACACGTGACCTTGTATGAAATTGTTAATATGCTCGCCACAAAATCTCTATCAAATAACTTCATATTAGCCAATTTCTTCAACAAAAATACTTGATTTAATGTGAATGACTTCTCATAAATATTCGTTAAAATATCCATGGCTTCTTTTGCAATTTTTTGCTTTCGAGATGTGGTACCTTGTCTTTTTGGCAGCCCTAGACGAATCGCACTAATGCCTTTCAATTAAGAATTTTCCATCCGGCTTTTGCTATCGAATCCACTTTCGCCATCTCGGATTTCCAACCCTCAAGTGGTGCATAGAGATCTTTTTTTATAAAGGTAGTCGTCAATTTGGAGTTTCCGCCATCTGAAATCATGCCCATCAAACTTATTGATTTTGATTTTATTTTCTACCATTATGTTTGCGTTCAATCGAACAACACTGAAAAATCCTCAATGCTCTCGATTAGCTAACTAAGGCTCTGATACCAGATGTCATGGAATCGCATGCCGATTCCAGAAAAATAATTCGAGCAAACAATCTGCTAGACAAAATATAGTTATAAAATAAAGAATCAAAAGAATGCACCAGAAAAATTATTATCAAAGTTCACCCAAACCAAGGTTACGTCTAGGGGTGGCAAATGGGTGGGTCGGGTCGGGTATAGGTCGGGTCGAAAATGGGTCGACCCATATTTGACCCATTTAACCCGTTTTGACCCATATTCTTGTAGGGTAAATCTAATGATCTATACCCGACCCAACCCGTATCTAACCCATACCCGACTCCGCATTGCTAAAACCTACTTATTGTTAAAATATTTTTATGCAATACAAATTTTTTAACAATTTTTATGCAATACAAATTTAATGGAAAATTTTTATAATTCTTTTAAAAATATTTTTAAAAAAATCAAATTTTTAATTATTTTTATTTTTTAAAATATAATTTTTAATTTTAATAATTATTTTCTCTTTTTCTCTTTTCTTTTGTTTTTTTCTTCTTCTTCTTCGGCCGGCCGCCGGCCACGACGATGACCGGCCATCGGCCATGACGACGGCCGCAACCGGCCATAGGTGAGATCGAGCTCGCCCGGCGTTGGGCGTGGCTCGATCTCGCAGATTCGGCAAGGCCAAGGCCCGCCCGATGTCGACAAGCTCGAGCCTCACCAGATCCGGCGAGTCTCGAGCCTCGCCGTCGTCGGTGAGGTCGAGACTGGATCTCGCCGATCTGGCGAGGCCGAGGCCCCGCCCAACACCCAGCAAGCTCGAGCCTCGCCGGTCGTCGGCGAGCTCGAGCCTCACCGGTCGTCGGTGAGGTCGAGCCTCGCCGAATCTGGTAAGACTCGAGCTCGTCGGCGTCGGGCGAGGGTCGATCTCGCTAGATCCGGCAAGGCCGAGGCCCCGCTCGACGCCAACGAGCACGAGCCTCACTAGTCATCGGCAAGGCCGAGCCTTGTCGGATCCGGTGAGACTCGCGCTCGCCGGCATTGGGCGAGGCTCGATCTCGCCGATCCGACGAGGCCGAGGCCCCGCCCGATGCCGGCGAGCTCGAGCCTCGCCGGTCGTCGGCAAGGCTAAGAGATCCGATGAGGCTCAATCGTCGGTGACCTTTGAGGGAGTGGCGGAGGCGAGCCTTAGAGGCAGGCGGCGGAGGCGACTCGGAGACGAGCTGCGACGGCGAGTGGTGGAGGCGGCGGAGGTGTGTCGAAAATGGGTCAGCGGCTAACGAAGGTGAAGGTCGAAGGGTCAATGGGAGTGGCTGAGAAAGTTCATGTCTTTTGGGTTTTAAAAATGGGTCGAAAATGGGTCAGAACGTGTGATCCATTTTCGACCCATATAAAACTGAACTTAAAATGGGTCGAATGTGGGTTATGGCCCATTACAATTTCATAACCCACATTCGACCCATTTGTGAAAAATATGAGTGCAAAATGGGTCCATGACCCATTTTGCCACCTCTAGTTACGTCTCTGTACAAAGGGATTCTGCGAATCCACTATACTTTGAAAAAAAGTTGAAATATAGTGACAATCTTCTCTTAAAATTAGGACACAAAGAGATCTAGAATACTCATAAAGAAAAATCTAAATTTCTTTCTTTTCTCTTTTTTCTTTCCTTTTTATTTTCTTTTTCAACGTCTTGACAGTTAGCGTCTAATTATAGCTAATATAAATGTGTGACTTTAACTTAAAAGCAAAATTAATTAAAAAGACCCCAAAAAAAAAAAAAAAGCCGTTAAAAGTAATTTGGCTTCATCCGCCCACGAATAGGACATTTTACCCTGTAGCAATTCGTTTCCATGTTCCTGGCAATGGAAGGTGGCAGGCATGTGAAGCCAAAGCAAAGGAGCACTTCCCCAGTCAATTATTGCAACTTAAACAAAACGACGTGCCGTAGAATTAACATCACCTTTTTTTTTCCCTTATTTGTTTTCTGGGTTTGTGAGAACACTAGGGAGAAAATTAGGGCGCGAATGATAATGCTTTTTGACTAGAGAAGAGTTTTTTTTTTTTAGAAATAGTTTTTTTCTATTTCTATTCCAAGAAACAATTTCTGAGTAAAAGAACTCGTTTGGTAACTACATAAAATTTTTACTCTTGGAATATAAAAAGAATAGAAATGCGTTTGGTAACGCAACAGTTTCTTTTTGAATTTATTAATTTTTTTATTCTTGCTTACAGATCGCCGACTACCAACCGCCGCTGCCGCTACACGACCGCCGGCTGCCAACCGTCACCGCCAACCGCCGCCGCCGCACAGCCCATCGGCCGCAAACAACCGTCGGCCTCCGACGGCCGGGCGGCCGCGAGAGGGGGCGGCCGATGGGCTGTGCGGCGGCGGCGATCGGGCGGTGATGGTCGGCAGCCGGCGGTTGTGCAGCGACGGCGCGACCGGTGGTGGGTGGTGGCTCCGAACGGTTGAAGATGGCCACGGCAAGAGAAAGAAATAAAAGAAAAATAAAAAGAAAATTAGCTTATTTCTAGAAATTATTCCCGGAATAAGAAGCAACTTTTTTTTGGTTCTCGTTTTCGCTCCAAATCTATTCCCGGACTAATTTTCTATTCCCAGGAATAGAAAAACGCCAATACAACTTGGCGTTACCAAACGGGTTTCTATTTTTTTTTTGTTCCGGAAAACAAAAGAACAGAAATTTTGAGGAAGAGAAATGTTGTCATGCAGCACCTTAGAAGGTGGGAAGTTTCCATCAAGGACCACAACATGCAGGATCAAGAAAGATATGAAAGGGGCCGATAACATCGGACCGACAGCCACCTAACAAAATAATTATATCCGACGATCTCGTCCGTTGAATTTGATGCAGCAAGGATCCAAATTTCAATGGCCTGATTTAGTGCGTTCGGTGAAGGCGCTGATGAATACCGGCAACAATGTCTTGACAGTCATCAAACACAACGCGAATTTCCCCGCGAACTGCGTTCGGTGAAGGCGCTGATGAATACCGGCAACAATGTCTTGACAGTCATCAAACACAACGCGAATTTCCCCGCGAACTGACACGTGCTATCCTCCCATTCGAAGCTGCCTGGAGGCTTACATATTCACATGAGAAATGTGACCTCGTTTATATAAGAGAAATGTGACCCTCTTGGATCTTGCCCGTTCACTTCACTATCATCTCCCTGTCCATCTCCCTTGAGTTTTCATTCCGAGAGAGAGAGAGAGAGAGAGGGAATCACTCCACGGTCAGTCATATATTCCTCCTAAAGCTTGAGAGATCAGATCTCACAAAACCCACCGGAGACGAGAGCAATGGCTGAAAAGGTGCATATTACGTGCCTCATCCTTTCAATTTATCAAGACTCTTTCTTTCTAACTGATAGAAAGATTATTGTAACCCATATTGATCAGCTCTTTTACATTCTTGCACCAAAAGAAGGATTTTTCTCATTTTTCTGATGGAAGAAAGAGCCATGCTTCTCTCTCCTTTTAGCTTCGTTTTGTTTGCAGAGTACAAAAGATCTTTGCTTATGTTGTTCACTTACTTTATCTGTGTTTGTGCGTATGTGTGTGCGCCTGTGGACTGTGGAAGGTAACAATGGTCATCAGGGTTAACCTGCAGTGTTATCGATGCTACAAGAAGATCAAGAAAGTGATGTGCAAATTCCCAGGTGAGTCTCATTTTGCCTGTGTTAACGGTTGTCCTCTTTTTCCTTTGTTTATTACCACCGTAGACTTCATATGGCTTCAGTGAGGCAATCACAATAGGCAATAAATAGAGCTTTCATGCTAAATGTTTTGTAAAGTCATAATGAACTAATGACCATATGTCCGGATTTCTAATCTTGGGTGTCGTATTTTGTAAACAATAGTTCTATTTCTTCCGAAATTGAAAGTCTTCTACACATCGTTCCTATTCTAATCATGAATTTAGGATGAGGATCTTGGAGAATTAGATTCTGTAGGTAGTATTATGTAATGTGAGTTTTAGTACTAAAATTTAGCTGTAAAAAGGAAACTAAGTTCATTTGTTGGTGTTATTGTTTTGGGAACAAGAGAAATACGAGATCAAATGTACGATGAGAAGCAGAACACGGTGACAATCAAAGTGGTGAGCTGTTGTCCTGAGAGAATCCTTAAGAAAATAGCCAGCAAAGGCGGAAAAACAGTGGAGAGTATCGAGATAGTCCCCGAGAAGAAGCCCGCGAAGCCCGAGAAGCCCAAGGCGCCTGAGAAGAAGCCCGAGAAGCCCAAGGCGCCTGAGAAGAAGCCCGAGAAGGCCCCGCAGTACAAGGAGGGGGACAATGGAGACAATGGAGGAAATGATTCTGATAACGGACCTCACTCTGCTACTGTCACCTCGCGGTTTGTTTCAGGATATCCCACGATTTATCCAAGTGGAATATACTACCAGCCGCCTCAGCCGGATTACCAAGGATATGGCACTGTGCCATACTATCATGGGGTGCCGGCTTATTACGGTTAGAGCAGTTATGGTGTGAATAGGGGCTATAACATGAACCACGCCGACTACTTCAGTGAACGGAACCCTGAGTCATGCACAGTCATGTGATTGGATCATGAATGGGTCAAAGGTGCATGTACGTGTTAACTTGCTAAAGGTTTTATATTTTATCAGTTGTGCTTAGCTGGAGGATCTGTCAAATTTCATGGATACTTGTATTTGATCATATGAGACAGCAAAGGAACAATAAGGTTTGGTGGGAACGTCCATGATTTTATGATTCTGCTTGCTGAAATAGGATGAGTAGGTGGTTTGGTATTTTAAACAGATCAAATTACCAGTTACCAGTTGTTGAAGTTCTAATCAATGAGGACAGCCGATTCAAACAAGTCTGTTTACATGATGGCTATGATCGTGCTGTTCAGATAGATTTAGGAACTTAAAATCATCAATGGACAAAACATTCAGTTGGCAAACTGCAGAATTTGTTGCACACCTCGTGGTGGCAACTTCTGTCATGTTAAAAGTGAGACTACAACAGATCGACGATGAAATTCAACAATTTTGTGAAGCTGATGTCGCAGACCATCTGACTCATAGTATCTAGCATCTGCTGCTAGATGCAGAGATTCAGGCAGGGATACATGAGTTCCACATTTTGGATTTACTTTTTGCCAGTGATTTTATAGATAGGGGAGACATTCACTTATAGTTGAAGCAAATAGAAAAAACTTCAGCATTATCAGCGAGTAATGAAGGGTGTATTAGAGATACAAGACAAAGTATGTAAGATAATCCTCCGAGCCGCCAAACCCCCTAATTTCAGAAATGAATTAAATCAGATGTTGTCAAAGTTCCAGAGTGATCGATCTCAAGATTCTGGAACCTTTCTAAGATTGCAGTAACATCTTCCTGGCTGATCTTTCCCATTTCCTGTAGCTTGTATATAACAAACCCGCAGCGCTGCAAAAAGAAAGCGCCTACAAGAAACTCAGACACTTGCTCAAATTAGTTTATTTGCATAATTGAATTTGTAGTGGATGATTAAAATCAACCTGACAAATTTGTCATCATCAAGATCAGCTGCCTCTAAATCGGAGAACGTAAGATTTCGTGTGAGAACCCACTTTGTGAACGATCTTTGCCTGCTTCCTGTGTACAGCACAGCGAGGTAGAAGAAAAACCGACCCACACAAATGGTACTAGCCAGTATCCAAAACACGGCAAAGATTCTGCCACCGGTGGTCGAGAAACTTTGATCTCCATAGCCCAGAGTAGTAATAGTAGCACAAACACAATAGAAAGCATGGACGAAGAATTCCTTGATGTGGAATTGAAAAATTCAACTGCAGAATGATGAAAGGAGCTGCCTTTTTGACCTGTGAATCTGAAAAATGGCAATTTTGGCCCGAGGGCGAGTCCCAGGCATTGTCTCATTTGACCTTTCTCGCCTGAAAAGGGCCCAACTGAATTTTACGGGTTGGTCTTTCCTTTCTTTCTTTTTCCTGGAAAACTAAAGAAAATCCTCTGATCAGGTTGGGATTCTGGAGAGAGAAGAAGAGAGAAGAGAAAATAAGGCTGGTGAAGAAGCAAGCAACAGCAGACAGAGCAGCTAGGGTTTCACTCTACATCTAATTCTCTAGTTTTTATATTCTCTTGGCATATCCCGTTTGTGCAAACATCAATTTCACTGCTCAAAAGAGGGCAGCCATTTTCAGCTTAACTCAAAGTCCTTTTTCCCTTACAGGTTGTGTTACAGATTGGTTTGTTGTTCAAAGGAAAAGGGTTGAAAAAAAAAACTGATCTTGACAAGGTTATACCATCATACCGCTGCTTGTAGCTTTTGACAACTTCGACATCTGGGATTGATATTTGCTGCTTCTTGGATCACCTGGGTATTGATATTCCTGTATTGAGAGCTGTGTGGTGCTAGTATTTGATAGTTCTGTATTATGACATCATTGTCATCGAAGAACATATGGATACAGCGGCAGCAATGCCCTTGTGGGGATTGGAAATGCTTTGTTGCGTGTGAAGGGGATAATGAAGAGGCCGCAGTTGCTTCCTGGTTGGCGAAGGTAAAAGCGGCGTCGGCCGAGGCTATGGTAGTCCCGTATGTGGGGATGGTGTTCAAGAGTGATGACGACGCATTCGAGTATTACAGCAACTTCGTGAGGAAGAATGGTTTCTCCATTAGGAAAGAGCGCTCGAGATTGAGCCCTCAGTTGGGTATTTACAAGCACGGCTTTGTTTGTTATCGGCCCGGGTTTGCACCTGTGAGAAAGAAGCCTAGTGGGTGTTGGGGTTTCATGAATCATGTATAAGAAAAAAACGGAAATAAAGATATATTTTATACATGATTCTCCTAAGGCGTTGTTCGTGAGTTTTAATCAAAAAATCTAAACATAAAAGGGAGTTAAAACGAATTACCTCTCGAAATGCGCTTTGAAATAAATCGGTTCGGATGTTCTACAGTTCGAGTCCCACAAGCGTCGGACCTCTAGTTCAGACACACCAACAACGAACGTCGAACAGAAAAGAGAACTTTCGGATATCAACCACTTCAATCGTGCTAGCAATCACGTGGAAAGAATCCGTCGTATTCTTGATGTATAATAGTCACAGCCCGAACGAGATAACGCTCTTCTTTCTTGCGTCTAAAAGATACAAGAACACACACTTTTCTTTCTATTTTTAGCAAAGCATCACTGATTCCTCGCTTGTGTTTCTCTCGAACAAAACCAAAACACAATCACTTTTCTCTGTTTTTCAACAGCTTTTTCTGTCGCCAAAAACCAACTCTTTAAAATAAAAATATAAACTGATCAGCAACGGTTGCTGATCGATGGACGATCAGCAACCGTTGCTGATCGTCCCCACTCGTGCACAAAATCGTGCATGATGGTCAGCAACTGCTGACCGTTCATGCACAATTTCGTGGATGATGGTCAGCGGTTGTTGACCATCCAAGTTTCATGCATGTGCTTCGTGCACATGCATGAAGTTTTATATATTATTTTATTATTGGTTACTAAAAGGTATTAATTAATTAATTAATTAATTAAACGAACAAATAATTGATTAATCAATCTCTTTTAAAAATAAAACGAACATAATCTTTATATGTACAAATGGAATACATTAACATGTATCCACTTCGGGCATGCGTGTGCATCATATGCAAATAGGCTCGTGACTATAATAAAAATTAAATTAAATCCCATTTAATTTAATTTCAAATCGACACAATTCGATTGCAGTAATTGCAAACACATTTGCAATTATATTTCTCTCTTGTTCCACGTTATTCTAATTGTTTATGGTGTGTGACATCCCTAGGCTTATCACTAAACTGGTAGTAAGACTTGTACTAACACATTAGTACTCCCACAAGAATTAATTGTCCCGATTAATCTTTGGGTCTTACAAGCCATGATTGACATCTAGCAATATGTCATGGCTACCCAGATAGTGTGAATATCTTAAGAACATAATGAACCTATCAGCTTTGGCTACAGTGTAATTCAATCCTTCTGTCTTACTATGTCCCGATCAAACAAATACCATGGAATATTAGTCAAGTCATTAATTCGATCATATGCACAAATCTAATTGACATGCATTTTATTCGAGACATAAACAATTTATTCTCGGTTACAACCCCGGCCGAGGATTTCAATGCAGTGTCACAATTAGATCACATATGACATCATTATCATACCTTGCATATAACAAGGAGACAAATTCCATATTGCGCACACGTGTAACTTCATATATAAACAAACTATGACCATCAGGTATAAAGACGGATCAACAACCCGGCATTATGCGCACCCGTTAACCATAGTTGTTCAATACACAAGTTAACACTGTGCCTCAAGTCTAAGGATTATTTACACAAGATTAAAGCATGAACAATTAGACATTGACCACGCTAAAAGCTTCCATGTCGCTAATCGTTCCACATGCGTCACGTTCAGTGAATTTGTCTAATACAAACACCTGTGTTCTAACTTAGGCATCATAATACCCAATGACATGTGACTCATCATTCCCTTAAGTATCCACTACTTAATGGCGAAGTTAAGAACACACCGGTCTCAACAGGATTATTAATATCCACTTAATAATCCATCGACCGAGAACGATTTAAAGATTCAGTCTAACTATGAACCCGTCACATATATTCTTGACGTCTCAAGAATAGGTCTAGTTGCAACTGATCTTATGGAATCATTCATCAATATGAAATAATTGGACAAATGAATGAATACGTCATTGCCATTAATTAAATAATAATAATGAAAGTACAACTGAAATCCCTAATATGTAATCATTACATAATAGCTTTAGGGCATACATCCAACAGTGGGGAGCACCATAGGGATCGGAAATCCATCCGGTATGGCTGTGATGCGAAGATGTACTTGTCAAAGTAGGCTGTGGAAGGCGTTTCGCAGTGGTTTGTTGTGCAATTCAGTAATGTTCGCAATCATGAGCCGCTGGAAGAGGACCAGGTTTGTCTCTTGCCCACTTAAAGATAGATTCATGAAGCTGATCAAGAGCGGATACTTTTGCTATCTAAAGCTGGGTTTCCGATTCATCGCATAGTGAAGGTCTTGGAATTAGAAAAGGGGATTCAAGGTGGACGATTGCCATTCTTGGAGAGGGATGTTAGTAACTTTATTCAGAACAGGAAGAAAGATGCTCGAGAAATTGATGCTTTGCTCAATGATAAGAGAGAAAACGATATAATGGAACTTATTGAGGCCTGCAAGGCCTCGAAGGAGGCAGATGAAGGCTTTAATTATGATTATAACGTGGATGACAATGACAAACTTGAGCACATTGCTTGGTCATACGGCAATTCAGTTAATGCATACACCATATTTGGTGATGCAGTACATTTTGACACGCCATACCGATCAATCACTTATGGTATGTTGTCTGGGGCGTGGTTTAGCATTGATGGCAATGGCAGAATGATCATTTTCGGATGTGCTCTGTTGCAGGACGAGGCACCACTGTCATTTGCCTGGGCTTTACAGGATTATCTCTCTGTTCC
Source organism: Eucalyptus virginea (assembly GCA_014182375.1). Taxonomy (NCBI): domain Eukaryota; kingdom Viridiplantae; phylum Streptophyta; class Magnoliopsida; order Myrtales; family Myrtaceae; genus Eucalyptus; species Eucalyptus virginea. The sequence continues at coordinate 14,801,931 of CM024517.1, read as the reverse complement.
TCTAGATAGATCCATATCCTGTACTCTGCATTTCCTCATAGATGATGTTTGTCTCCCTGGATACAGAGTTTTGTCCGGTTTATGAGAGGAAGAAGTCCTCAAACAATCTTAACTGATCCAGGACCAGGCCTCAGAGATGCGGTTAGGGGTGAACTACCAAACACAAAGCACGTTAGTTGCATATGGAATATTTTGCTCAAGGTATTGAGTTGGTTCTCTTTTCCACTTTGATCTCAATATGCAGACTTCAGATCTAAGTTTGATGCATTGCATTGAGTAGAGAATACAGAAGACTTTGAGTTACGATGGAATGAGATGGTTTCTCGGTTTGGACTGGGTTCAGATAAACACATTGCTTTCCTTTATTCAATTCGGACTTCTTGGGCATTGTGCTATATGAGGAGTCACTTTCTTGCTCGAATGGCAACTGTTGCATTTCTAAGATCTGTAGATTCATTCCTGAAAAGAATCTTCGGCCCAATGCTTGCGTAGGTTTTTTGACCAGGTATAGCACTTGAAGGTTTTGTCCTCTCCGTGACCTTATATTCCATTTCATTTCCTTTTCTTCCCGTCTTGATGTAGAGTTTTTGGGCTTTTTTCAGGTAGGAATATCAGCTAATTTCCAAAACCAGTCACACCTTGAAATGCAGTATATGCCTTTCAAAGCATGCATTCCAATGGAAGAGCATGCACGAAGCATTCTAACGCCTTTTGCATTCAATGCTTTCCAAAATGAACTTGTGCTGGCCATGCAATATGCCATGTCTGAATTGGCCGATGGTTCCTACCTTTTACGCCATTATAAGAAGATGGATGGCGACTGTCTTGTCATGTGGATACCAGAAGAAGAGCAAATTCACTGCTCATGTAAGGAATTTGAATCTTCAGGGATTTTATGCAGACATGCCCTTTCTGTTTTTATGAGAAAGAATTACTTTCAACTTCCTGGTAAATACTTCATTACTAGATGGCACTGAGAAAGCTCTATAACATGTTATGATGAACCTGCTCCTCAAGATATTGACAATGAATGGTTTCGAGAATATCAGTCCCTCAGTGAATCACAGTACACAGAATCATTGCTTACAAGGGGGCCTACCAATTATGTCCGCAGGGAATTAATGAAAGAAGTCAAAAGGATCCTTGAAGAAGTTAGGAGCATGCCGGAGACTGATGGTGTTGCAGTGGATTTGACACTTTCTCCAACTGGATAATCTTTCTGGTGGTGCTTGTTGCACTTGCAAGTACCTGAGCTTCTTGCATTTTTCACATTAAAGATTGAGCAGATGATTGAAAATGGTCTGAAATGTGAAGAGAAGTGAAGATCTTTTACTCTGTTTCCGTGGTCAAGAGCAGGAGAGGGAGTGTGACTGTACATGCAGGGACTTGATATAGAATTCATCACTCTGCAATCGCCCGTTGGTGGCTCCAAGTGAATCACTCCTGAAGCTGAAGATAAAGAACCGAGGATGTGGACATAGGCACAAGGTAGTCTTTGTACAATTTGTATGCAAAAAATAACTGAAGTAGATTAACTGCATTTCACCAATACAGACGAATTTGTTAATGAAAAAGCTTCATTCTTCTTTGTCTTTCCATTTATATGGCAGCAAATTTTGATTGCATATCTTTTGGCTTGGCAGTCAATGTTATGATATGTTGTGTGACATCATGAAATTCGACCCTGTCTCGAATATATGAAATGGTTGTTTTGTCGACGCGCCTCTGGTTAAATTTACTTGGAACTGATCACTCTCGAATTAACTAATCTATTAAGTGAAGCCGTTGAGGGATATAAGCACGGCAGACTAGAGAATTCGATTGGAAATCAACCACTTGACCATAATAATCCGCATGGGTCAATACGACACCGTTATAAATCGATTTGTGAACGGGTACAAGTCGATTCGATAGAAATACGTAGTCGAATTGCAGGTGGTTCTGCACGATTGCGATATTCGCGTTGAATAGCAATAACCCGATTTTCTATCGATATTATACTCGGGACACGTATTTTTTTTTTTTTTTTTTTTGGTCGGTGGGACACGTAATTGAAACCTCGTGATTTTATGACAACCAAGGGTCATCTACAGTTCGAAGATGCACAAACGTGAATCGAAAATTATTGGTCACGGGTCAAATGCGCTAAAATTCCTAAAAGCTACCCGATAGGTTAGGTCTTATTAAAGTCGCGTTCGATCGATTTTAACCACGAAATTAAATTCAGTTTCAAGAATCGGACATTCGAGCATGTCATGATTCATTTATAAGACGTCGTCTCATCTTTCGGCGAATTTTCGTCGAGTCCGGAATTTTACGGAAAAATCGATTTCGAACAAAAAGAAATGTAATGAAAATTCGGATGGGCTGAAGAAATGGGATTTTTCTATCCTATTTTGGCTTTGTATGTGAGGAAATAGAGGGAAAATAGCCATTGGATAGCCACTTGACTTTAGGGACTGATGTGGCATCCCAAAAAAAAAAATTCAAGACAAGCCCTAAGGTGTATTAAAGCCCATAATTAGGTAATGAAATTTCCTATGGTGTATGCTTTAGCCATTAGTCTCATTTTAAGACTAAGTGATATGTGCTTGTGTTCACAAGTTTTTAAATTAGTAATATGGGATAAATTAATGAGAATGATTTATTCTGGCAATGTGAAATTTAAAATTTAAAACCTATAAAAAGAAATAATTGAAGATGAATAATTGAAAGTGAAATTGTGGATTTTTAATTAGATTGGGCCTTAGGCCCAAGAGTGGACCTTTAATGGGCCAAGTTGGCCGGCCCATTGGAGCCCACGAATGGGCTGTCGTCGGCCACAAGGGAAGTCCAAGCCCAATCCAAGCCCAAGCCCATTGCATGTGGCATGCCAAGTGACAAAAAGGAGGATTGCATGCATTGGCTTGTGGAGAGGCAAGTGATGATTGCAAATGATGAGGATTTGGGGAAATAAAAGGAAGAGGAGAGAGAGAGGGTGGCCGGTTGGTGTTATTCGGCCAAGTGAGAAAGAGAGAGAGAGAATGAGTTGCGAGAGAGAGGGAATCGCCGAGAGGGAGAAGGAGTCGCCCGTCGCCCGTCGCCGCCCGCACGCCGTCCGTTCGTCCGCCGTGTGCCGTCCCTTTTGCTGCTGTTCGTTCGGTCTTTAAGGCAATTTGGGATTGATTTCCACTCTTGCATGTGTGTCTTGCATGTGTGGTTGAGTTCTTGGATGTCTAGAGGCTAGAAATCAAAGTGCATGAGGTTTGTTCTTGGAGATGCTTACTGTTTTCGTATGAACCGCCTGAACCAGAATCTTGTGAGAGCTTGCATGCATGTTTCGAGTTTGATTTTGAGCTTGATTCCTTCATGAAATTTGTAGCCAACATCTTAAAATAAAACATACTAAAATTTGGGACAAAATGATGGAGATTTAAGGGGTCAAACCCTCATCCTACGAAGACACCAGATCTGGAACAGTTTTGCTGACCTTTTGGTAGATTTGTGGTTGCATGTCGACTTTTACCAAGAATCTCTCTTCTACTTCTTCATGAAACTTGTAGAGAACATCCTAAAAACTAACATACTCAAATTTGAAGTAAAATGAGCCAGTGTAGCCTAGTGAATCGACTTACTCTTGAAGACGGTAAATCTGGAAACACGGTACAGGACACCCGAGACTTTATGGACCCATATGGTGACTATTCTTTGGAAATTGCACTTAGATCCCTTAATGAAAGTTTTAGGGGACCTCCTGAAGTAAAACATATCCAAATTTCAGAGGAAAATAAGAAGAATAGAGGGGTGAAAACTCAATATTTCGGAGATGACTTCACTGGACGTTTCGGTGCGAGAACCAGAAGCTTCGTACGACCATGGAAAATGATCTAAAACTAATCTGGCCTAGAAGTCTTCATGAAAAATCTGCTTTAGTGTCTTAAACATAACCTGGTAAAATTTCATAATTTTCGGAGGTCGTTCGGGTATTTTAATCGAATTATTTCGGAAACTGCACATTCTGTTTTTATCCGAATTTGCATGCTGAAATCGTGTGGATTATAACTTCTTGTGTGGAACTCGATTGGGCATGTGTTTCTCATGGAATTACTATCTTATTGTCTTGTCTATCACGCGCCTTGATTTCATGATTTTTGAGAAGCATGTGGATATTTAATTTGAATATTTTCTAAAAATGGTATGTGCTGGAATTTTGTAAAAGGCATGAAATATGGACCATTTTAAATTGCATGGACTCATGAATTGTATTGCCATGAATGATGGTGTCTTGCTGCATGTATGAGATGACTTGAGGTGCATGTATGAACTCAAGGATGAATATGATATTGGTTGCCATCACATCACATGCCATGTTAAATTGAATTATAATTATGTGAATTGAGATAAATGAGGAAACTGTCGGAGGTGAGCCGACGATGCCCCGGGAGTGTCGGGATGCCTGGCTAGAAGGGTACGGCCGGTTGCCCGGTGGTCATGAATGGCCGGATACCGGAGGGTCCTCGGGAGACCGAGTGGTATCGAGATGCCCGGAAAGTGGGGAAGCCGGAAGCTCGGCATGGTAATTATGCCGAGGGATACCTCGCGATGCCAGTTTGGGTGCGAGATGCCTGGCTTGAAGGGTGCGCCTGATTGCCCGGTGGCCTTAAATGGCTGGATGTCGGAGGGTCCTCGTGATGCCAGTTGGGGTACGAGATGCCCGGAGAGTGGGAGAGCCGGATGGTCTGAATTGTATCTTGGATACATGTGGGATGCAAACATTGGTCCCGGGAATGAGAAATGTGGCGGTCCAAGATGAAAATTGGAATCAAATCATGCATGGTGATATATGCATGACATGATGCATGATGATATATGCATGATATGATGCATGGATGCATGGCAATGATGATGGTATATACGATGATGATGTTACATGCATGGATGCATGGCAATGATGATGGTATATGTGATATGATGATGTTATACGCATGGATGCATGTCACGATGATGGTAAGTATATGATATGATGGTGATGTCTATATGAAAATGATGTACATGAGGTATGATGACATGTGCATAATGCCATGGTATGTTGTGCATGGATGCTTGTGTGACATGTGATGCTATGATTGTGATGATCGCATGGCATGATGTATTGAGTGGCTTATTGATCATTTACCTGCTGAGTGGTTGTACTCACCCCTTCGGAGACCAACATTTCAGATTAGAAAGATGCCGCTTCCTACCGTCACGCGAGGCACCTTCTATGGCCTCCTCTCGGATGTAGAAGTAGAATGTACAGAGATCGACTGCGTCACCATCCCTGGATTGACTTTTGTGCGAGTGCATGTGCTGGTTATGTACGATGTGGGCCTGGTTGGGGGCCCAGTCATCCAGGAGTTTCTGTCAGTTCATGTCCGCCAAGACGGAGTGATTAGGGGGATGTTGCCGCCACCACCGCCCGACGCACTTGGATGGGTGTGATGGTTGCGTGAAGGGTAGAGAGCTGGTGTTTCTTTTTGGGAGTAGCCGCCGCTGTTAGATGGAGGATGTCATGTGATTACTTTAGGGGTCGTAGTATCTTTTTGGGATGTGGCCGAGTGTAGCTGAAAATCTTGGCCTTCTTTTGTTGTATCGACCCGCGAAAAATCCATCACAAAAATATGTAAATAAAAGTGGCATGGCTCTATCTTTTCCTATGGTATTTAGTGGTGTGCAATTGTATCATGGTTGATGGAGGGGGGAGATGGTGATGTTATATTTTGCTTCCGTTAAATGAGTCGCGCTGGGACCGTTTTAAAAAGAAAAAAAAATGTGTCTATGATTTACGACGCTTCTTCTAAGAGATGTAATTAGGTGTAACGCTTGGTGCCTGTGGCGACCTAAGGGGGGTTTGGGGTGCCACAACTGAAGACTTTGGGGTAGTGTGATGAGTGGCTTGGATATTTTCCCTAAGCTCTCATTGGCCCTTCATTTGACTTCATGGTTTCCCTCTCTCTCCCATCTCTTCCCTCTTCCCCTTTCATGCGTGCAACATCCCAGCAAAACAGCCACCCCCATTTTCCTTCTTCTTCCTCACGCATCTTTCCTTCCTCTGGTTCTATTTTGCTTCATTTGGTTGCTGCCTCATGCCTCTACCACCTCACACTCGTCCACCAGCTCCAACTGACTAGCATGCCGCCTCACCTCCACCACAACACCCACTCGCCTCACATTCCGACCAACCACACCGCACCACCTCACACTCACCACCAGCGACCAGCAACTCTACGCACAGTTGCCTCACCGCCAACAGCCACTGCCCCAGCTTCTCCACGTCTAGTCGAGCCTAGCCGACCAGCTGTCGTCCTGGCCATAGCAGCTATGTGTCCTTCGTCCAACCCAACCTGAACCAGCCCTTGGCCAAAAGCCTTGTAGGGCCATTTCAGTCGCCGTTGGGTCTCCGTTCGAGACGTGGTTGCCTTGGGTTTTCGCCACCGTTGTCGTGAGCCTGCTACCATCCTAATCCGGTGAGTTAACTCTCTAATCCTTGACTAGGTTGTTAATTATGCTTAGAGGGTTAGATTAGTGTTAATTATGATTAGTTAGCTAATCCTATGTTAGTATAACTAGCTTAGTTAGGTTAGGTTAGTAACTTGGTTAGGTTAGTTAACCATAGTTATGTTAATTAATCATGGTTAGGTTAATTAAGTTGGTTTGGCTTAATTAATCACGATTTATTTAATTAATCATGATTAGCGTAATTAGTGACGGATTAGCCGTTTTGTAGAATTTTACGCTCGTTCTCGTGAATACAATTATGCGTGAAATTGAGTGTTGCACGTGCAATATTATGTGATTGGTTGTTTTGCGATAATTATCCATTATTATTGCAAAAGATGGTTTTATTGGTGTTTAAATGGAAAGAAAAATTAGGTGTCGGGTTTGGACACCAAATCTCATTTGCTCAATAAAACGACGAGGTTTTAAACTAGATGCGTGCAAAGTTTGACGGATTAATTTTGAGTACGCAAGCACCTACGAATTTATTTTGGAAAGTTTTGAACAAAAGAAAAGGGTTGCAAGGTTTATTGTTTAAAAAGGGATTTTGGCATTTTGGGCTAATTGACGAAAGATAAGAAATGGGTTGATTGATGATGTGCTCATGTGGTCACTAAGTGGAACCCGTCCTGATGTGTATGATTATGCGGGACGATGCTCCTGTGAGAAATGCTGTCTAGACGAAGGATGCTAGATGTTACCGTTCACGGATGGATTTCGAATCGAAGCTCCTTTGTGGAATGCTGTCTAGGCGGAGGATGCTAGACGTTGCCGTGCCCAACTCGGTTACGCCAGATGACCACCAACTGTTGAGTTGGTTGTGGCCGATGAGTCGTAATAACTGAAACACACCTGAATGGTTGTGATATTTGCGCTTGATTATGGGGTAAAATTGTGTGGCACAGTATGAGACATGTCATAACGATTTTACTTTATAATCGAGACCTCTATGAATGTTTGATGGATGAGAATAATGTGTTCCGGTTATTAATTATGCTTGTGACGTTTATAAATGCATGTGATGAGCTAATATGCAAGGACGTACTGAGGCAATGTGAGTTCTATATGGTGCATGTTCGGGACTACCTTCGAGGCGAATTTGCGTCTTAATCGGGATTTAGGGTTTTGACTCACTGAGATTTATCTCACCCGTCGTAGTTAAATATTTTTAGGTCCTTAGCATGGAGATACGTCATGTCCGTTTTGGGATGCCGTGGCACATGGATTCTGAGTCTACTTTCTTCCCTATTCCCGGGACCACCCAGACCTGTGAGTTAGTGGTGACCACGATTTGGGTCGATGAGGACCTTCTTCACTTGGTGCCTCATCGCTTCAAGGCATGGTTCATTAACGAGCGTAACAGGGCTTGGGAGGGTCCCCTACAAGGTTTTGACGAACCTCCCATCAAAACCGAAGATGGGGAGGTAGCTCACCCCATGGACATCGACATCCCGAATGGTGTCATGGAGGATCCAGCGCCCAAGTCGGATGGATCCAGGGTGTAGGTCAACTAGGACTTCTTTTTGAGACCGATCTTTGTATGTGAACTTGTAGAGCTGACTTGGTACATATATAAATAGTAGTTTGTGAAAAAGCGTTAGCATGTTTTTACTATCTCTGTGTTTGATTGTTGGCCGGATGTTTATTTAATTCACTTCCGCATGTGCTTAATTGAAAGATAAAAATAAAGGGTCGGCGATGCGTCCTAGGATGTCGCATTTTTAATCGACCGCCGAGGATGTACGTGTGTTCGGGGTTCGGGGCGTTACATGCTGGGAAGACATGAAATATCTTCATGACATCTCATGTATATGGATTGTTTCATATGGATGATATAATATATTTCTCCTTTTTTTCGGGTGAATGGAAGTGTAAATGTTTAACTTGCATTAGCTTCCGTTCTTCATTGTTAAGGCTGGGAGACTTCAATCTTCTCCTGATGCAAAATAGTGGACACAAGTAAAACTCGCAAAGGTACACCCAGAAGCACAAACACGAAGCGCACCAAAGATAAAATCTCGACAATTTATTAATTCAAAGATATAAGCTGTTTACATTAAAAGAAGGGACCAATGTTGTGACATCCCAGATCTTTAACTGTTTTCTACTAAATAAATCGGGTATTTCATTGACGCGCCTATAGGGCTGTTCTCAGAGCTGATTACTCTCGAGATAACTAGACTATCTAGGGAAATCATTAAAAATTTTAAGGCAAATAGACTTGAGAATTCGACCAGGAATCAGCTTCTCGACCGTGTCCATCTTTAGAGGCCATTACGGCACAGTATAAAATCGATTTGAAATCAGAGATAGGCTGGTTTGACTAAGATGTGTGGCTAATCGTGGGTGACACCACTAAATTAGAAAATTCTCGTCAGCCGACACTAGACTGATTTTCTTATTGTTTTGGTACCCTGTGTTCGTATTTGGATCCTCGAGATTTTCACGACAACCAAGAGTCTCCAATGAGTCGAGTGGGTTCATTGTGGCTCGAAGAAAATCAACCACGGGTCATTTGCTCTAAAAATTTCTAAAAGTTACTCGGTAGTCTAGGTTACGCTAAAAACGCGTCGAATGGAAATTAACTGTGAATTCGAGTCCGATTTCAGAAATTGAATATTCTAGCATGTTACAATAAATACCATGAACGTTGACTCAATCTCAGAAGATTTTTCGGAGATTCCAAGATTTTTACGGAAAGCCATTTCAGACGCCGCGGAAAAATAACAGAAAACTCGAATGGACTCGTTTGAAGGAAATTTGGACTTGCAAGCCGAGCTATTTGATTTGAGGGCACTTGTAGAAATTATGTAGGCTTTTTCTACATCAAATTTGGATATTAAATTGAAGAATTTGGATGGAAATTGAAGAATTCGGAATAAGGCATGGGCAGCAACTTTGGCTTCAAAATTGGATAAATGGGTGGTTTATTTTGTGGATTATAAGGCTGGAAAGTATTATAAGATATTAGGATATTTTTTGTGGGCTTTTGGGGGACATATATTCAATGGAAGAGATAAAATTTGCTGACTTTTTCCCTTTGCTTTTGCCAAGCTTTTCGTGCACGACTCCTCCTCTCTCCGTCTCCTTCGTCTTTTGATTCCCTTCGGTTCTGCTTTCATTTCCTCTGTATCTTCGTTTATTTTTCATCTCCACCGAAACAATCCCCTCTGCTGCCATTTTTCCCTTTTATTTCCCCTCTCTTCGTGTGACAATCCCATTCAGTCAACACCCCCCAAGCAACTTCACGAGGTTGACCACACCTTCTCCACTTTCATGTTTCATTTCCCTGCAGCCCCTCTCGATTCAAACCGCCGAAGCTTTGCCCACGTGCCCCCCCCCACAACGCTGCCTTCTCCACCTTCATTTGATTCCAACGTCCACCGAAGCTACACGCCCGTCTCTTGTCCTCCTTCGGTCAACTTCAGCTCAGCAAGAAGCTCCTTTGTTGACCTCCTTGTGTCGGCTTGTTCGGCCCAGCAGCGACGCGCAGCACTTCCACAGAGCTGCCACGTTCGGTCAATCATCTTCAAAGAAGACCGAACAATCGTCCACCGAACCGAGGCCACACGAAGCAGCTGCAGCCTTCGGTCCCACGGGCTAGAACTTCCGTGAGTTTCAATCAAGCAGCCCAACAAAGCAGTTCTTCAGCCCACGAACCCAAGAAGCTAGCGACACCAGCTGCTTCCATTTTCTTGTGCGTAGCCAAAGCCCGATCCAGCAGCCCATTTGAAGTCCCAAGCCCGCGCCATTTAAAGCTCGTTCAGCCCATCAACTCCAGCAGCCCAAGTGAAATTTAGATTATTTCAGCCCAAGAGAGAGCAGCCCATCTTCAAGCAAGATCAGCCCAATTTTGAAGCCCAAGTCCAGTGGATTTCAGCCCATTTTCAGTCTTGAAGTCCAGCCCAATTCCAGCTCACTTGAAGCCCAAGAAGTAGGCCCAAGCCCGAGACCAAGCCCAGCAATCGCTGTGGGCTTGCAAAGCTTGTAGGCCCGGCCTGTGTGTCCGTCGACGCCGTCGAAAGTTCGGTTTTCGGCCACCATTGCGTCGCCGTCACGGTGATCCAGTCTCCGCCTTTAATCAAGTGAGTTTTACTCACTAATGCTTTCTTAGTTTGCTAATTATGCTTAAGGGTTGGTTAGATCTAATTAAGTGTACTTAGGTGGTGATATTAGTTTAGAACAATTAAATTAGTGACTTATTGACACATGTTAGGTGGTTAGATTTAGTCATTAATGAATAGAAAGGTTCTATTATTTATTGAACGAGTCTCGGTAATTTTCCGGGCTCGTCTCGGCCTCCAATCAGGCAATACGGGCCTAAATTGGATTTTTAATATTTATTTATTTATTTTTCGAAATTAATTATTTAATTAATTATTTAATTATTTATTTTTCTGAAAATTCAACCGGGATGGCCAGTGACCGGAATTTCGTGTTTATTGTCGTGGTGTGGTCTGTTTATTTATTTGAGCTCTACGTTATGCTAAATTGAATTGATTGTGCAATTTGAGAAATTATTCATAAATTAACTGAAATTGAGTGAAATTGAATGATTAATTGGTAGATGGCCGAGTGTGGTTGTTTAGCATTGGCAATGCTTTGATGAGTTGTAAAGTAGAGAAAATCGTGAGACTGAACTAAGAATAATCTTGGCTAAGACCGATCAGGTACGAGGTATAGATATACGTGGTTCGGTGATAAGGAAATCACTGGTGAAAACGGCGCCTTAAAGAACGCACGAGTGCTGTCTATTACCTGCAGTAGTATAGACATACATGGTTCGGTGATAAGGAAATCACTGGTGAAAATGGCGCCTTAAAGAACGCACGAGTGCTGTCTACTACTTGCATCATTATGGACATACGTGGTTCGGTGATTGGGGATTATCACTGGTGAAAACGATGCCTTAAAGAACGCACGAATGCTGTCCATTACATACATCCCCTTGGTGAAAACGACACCTAGAATAGACATACGTGGTTCGGTGGTTGAAGATATCACTGGTGAAAACGACGCCTTAAAGAACGCACGAGTGTTGTCTATTGCATATGTCACCTTGGCGGAAACGACGCCCGAGAGCATAAATGTAGCTCTGTGACTAAGTATACTATTTGGAAATTATAGTATGAGTGGAAATGACCAAGAGTTGGTCCGTCTGACATGTAATCGACTAAGTCGATTGATCGAGATATCGATCTGTGAGATTGTTTTGGTGCCTATTGAACTGCGCTAATATGCAGGTGGAATCTGAGGCCAAGGTAAGTCCTCTGACCCGTGTGTGCATAGGCAACTCAAGTGTATTGGTTTACTAATCGGGTCTTAGGGGGTAGAACTCGCTGAGAAGTGGTCTCACTGGTTATTGAATAACCATTTTCAAGTCCTTAGATAGCTGTGGTGAAGGACCGAAGGCCCGAAGTGTAGAAGGTGAAGCTTGAAGAATTAACGATCCGATTGAACTAGTTAGTCATAGGACAATTCTCTTTTAACAGAAGTTGATTCCTTTCTGCAGACGTTGTTTTATGAATCGATGGTTTAAAACCAAATTTAACAATTCGCCTTGTACATATTTGCATTATGATTTGCAATGTGTATAAGTGTGGTTACTTTTAAAGTGTGGAAATTTGGAGTCCTACTTCCCTATCCCATTGTTTTGTTGTCTGGGGATTTTATTATATGCTTCCGCTTGCGTATTAAAAAGGAAGGGTCGTCGATGCGTCCTGGGACATCGCTTTTAATCAACCAAGGTGAGGGATGGGCGCGTGACCGAGGATCGGGACGTGACAAATGTAAATTGCTTAACAATAAAACGTTAAGGATTTGTTTGATATATATTATTGATTGATTTGATTGCGTACAGAAACCACGTTTTCATTGGCCTCATAGGCCTAAAAACACACTTTCCGTTTCAACTTTTAACATGCTTCAATTTTTTATTTTATTTTTTTGTTTCAAGCACTAGATGACAACGAAGATTCTTCTCATAGTTTGTCCTTATAAGCCTCCAAAAACGACTCTGTTTCAACCATTCCTCATCGACCCATTAACATTTGATTGATTTTCCTGTAACTGGCTCCATTATTTCCTCAGGACATGTTGATGTGGCCACCTTCTACAACTTTCAACCCTTTCAGAGTCACATATCAAAGGGATGACCTAGTCATAAAGGTTATATAGAAAAGTTCTACTTAGCTACTCCCGGTCAAACACTGCTATTTCTCTTTCCTCTCTCAACCTGCTCGATTCGAGATGATAGCAGAACTTATTTCGTTTCATCATATGGGTTTCAATTGAACAATTCTACAAATGTCAATAATCTCACTCATTGAAGATCTACTAGTGCTAAGCTGAGGGAGAGACATCTAGACCAACCAAGCTGAACAAACCCTTGCTATGGTGAGCTCAGGTGCAGGAATATCATCCGGAAGCAAGTATGAAGTGTTTCTAAGTTTTAGATAACCTGACACTCGCAATGGATTCACCGACATCCTCTTCCATAGCTTGATCAATGCTGGAATATGCGTCTTCCGAGACGACAAAGAGCTCCTTGTCGAAAAAATGATCGATGGATTGCTTCAGCGAGCAATTGACAACTCTAGGATCTACACACCGATCTTCTCTCGGACCTATGCTTCAAGTCAATGGTGCCTCCACAAACTTGTGCAAATCGTGGCACATACCTTCAAATCAAAAGGTAACAAAGAGATCCTACCTATTTTTTTTCGATGTGGAACCCGATGATGTTAAGTTGAAAACTCCATTGTATCGGGATGTGATACAAAATATGGAGCGAGAAGAAGTTGAGCAACGAGCAAGTAGATGCATGGAGAGAGGCTATCATGGAGGTTGACGCAATAAAGAAGTGGGAAGCGAAGAAATACAAAGGGTAAGCTTGCTGATTTCTAGATGCTTGTTCCCCAATTTTCTTTTAGAAAATTCCAGTATGATTGAGATGGAAGTTTTATTAAAGTAATACTGAATGATGAACCACTGTTACGTTTGTCAAAAAATGTGAACTTCTTAACAAGGTGATCTTATACAATGAACGAGGAATGATATTAATAGCTAGGTAGCTAAATTAATATTTGATTGTTCTCAGTTGGAGGAAAAATAATGGAATAATAAAATGCCATGCACATCCTAATCTACCCGTTAATCTCTCAATACATTAGACATTTCTCCTCGTGAACACACCGTGTTCAATTTCTATAGCCATTGCTCGAAAATGGATCAAAGGATGACAATTTTTGTGACATCCTGAAAATTCGACCCTGTTTCGATTAAATAAAATGGGCTTTTCATCAACGCGCCTATGGTCCTTTTCTCTGAGCTGATCACTCACGAGATAACTAATCTATCAGGTAAAGCCGGTAAGGGATATAAACGCGACAAACTTGAGAATTCGATTAGAAATCGACTACTCGACCGTGCTAATCGGCAATGATCAATATGGCACCATTAAAATCGATTAGAGACTGGAGATAGGTCGATTCAACAGAAGCACATAATTAAATTGTGGGTGATTTCACCTTATTGCAAAATTCGTGTCGAACGGCACTAAACCGATTTTTCTATCGATTCTATACCTGGTACCCATAATTGAAACCTTAAGATTTTTATGACAACCGAGAGTCATCGATGAGTCGAAGATGCACAAACGTGGATCGAGAATTATCGACCACGGGTTAAATGCGATAAAATCCCTAAAAGTTACCCGATAGGTTAGGTCACACTAAAATCGCGTCCGGTTGAATTTAACCACAAAATTAAACTCGATTTCGTGAATCGAAAGTTCAAGCATGTCGTGATTTATTCTTAGGACATCGTCTCATCCTTTGAGGAATTTTCGGCGAGCCCAGAATTTTGGCAAAAAAATCAAAATTGGACAAAAAAGAATTTGGAAATTCGGATAGGCACTTTTGAAGGACTTTTTGGCCTTCAAAATGGACCATGTGGTGAAGGGAATGCATGGAATTTGTATGGGCTGAGTGGGTGTGATTTTTGGCCATCAAATTGGAGCTAATTATGAAGAAATTGAAGAAGGAATTCAGCAAATTCGTAGGGCTGCTGCCAAGGGTTGTTTTGGCCTTCAATTTGAGTTGCTTTGAGGCTTTGAAGGGAATTTGGCTTGTGGAAGAAGCTTAGACAGCAGGGGGCAAAAGACTTTGGTGCCAAAAGCACTCAAGTAGAAGATATTTCAAGTGCAAGGTGATTGACCACAAGGTGGACTTCCAAGGCTTCATGTCAACCCTCCTCCCTCAAGCTGCGACCAACCCCTCTCCCTCTGTCCAGCTTCTGCTTCTTCTTCCTTTCTTCTTCTTCTTCATCCTCTTCTTCTCCATTTCCTTGCTGCAAGTCCCCATAACCAGAACCAACCTGTACTAACCAAGGCCAACACCGAACCAGCCCAAACACAGCCACTAGAGCAGCCACCGAGCCTAGTGCCAGCCCCTACTCCAGCCTGCATCTGCCTCATGCCATCTTGCCGTTCGCATGGGTCCAACGTGGGTTCAGCCCAACCGCCTGTCACCGCCGCTGCCATCCCCAAGCTAGCTCCTCGCGTCTGCCACTCCAGCTGCTCGTTCCTATAGCCGCCAACACTTGTCCGACCATCGCCAACCGCTGTGCAGCCCCTTCATAGAAATGGTTGCCAACAACAACCATGTGACTTGTTGGCTGCTTTTCAGCCCCTTCCGAGCCTCCTTTAGTGTCGCCGTAGGCACGGGTCTTGGTCGCCATCACAACGCCGTCGCCGTGATCCCATTAGCTCGCTTAACCGGTGAGTTAACATCCTAATCTCTAATTATGGGGTTAATTGCACTTAAGGGGGATTAGTTTAGGCTAATGGAAGGTTAGGGGGATTAGTTAGCTTAAATTAAGATTAGAGTAATTTAGTTAGGCCAACTATTTAGTTAGTTTAGTTTAGTTGGGCCAATTAGTTAGTTAGGTGGATTAGTTAGGGTATTTAGTTAGCCTATTAGATTAAATTAGTTAGGTTAGTTAGATTAATTAGTTAATTCAACTAAATTAGTTCGGTTAGGTTATTTAATTTAATTGAATAGTTTAATTTAAATAATTTGTAATTTATTTAATTAAGTGCAATTTATTTAATTAATTATTACTTAGCGTAAATTATACCGGGATAGCTGGTTGTCAGAATTTTGCGACGATCGTCATGGTTGCATTGATTTATGAAATTGAGTGCTAAATTGAGCAATTGAGTGTTGAGTGATGATTTTTAATTATTATTTCAAAAATTTGAATTTTTGGTATTTAATTAGAAAAATACCGGGTGTCAGTTTTTGACGCCAAAAATGTTTTATGTACTATATAAAATCATGGAATTTTAAGAAAGATGGTATATCACGTTTTATGATTAGATTTGACTGTGTAACCACACACAATTATTTTACCGGATGTTGTTAATATGAAGAAAATAGGCCAAGTACATCATTTGAAATTGAGGCATTTGAGTGCAAAGCACGATGTCTTTGGCCGAGATTGGATATGCGTGTGCTCGCTATGAGAAACCATCACCCAATGAAAGTCAGGGGGGCAATGCTCCTATATGGAATGCCCCACGTCAACGGATGCAGGTCGCAGTGGAGGCTAGGCCGATGCTCCTTCGGGAATGCCATCTAGAAGTAGACGTTACCGTGCCCGACGAAGTGGGACGACGCCCGGTTATGCCGGATGACCATCGACTGTTGAGTTGGCCGTGGCCGTTAGATCGTAATTAATTGGGACACGCTTAGATGAGTGAAATAGCCGCGCTTGATTATGGGACAAAATTGTGTGGTACGGAATGAGACGTGTCATAGCGATTTGACCTTACAATCGGAACCCATGTGATTCATTGATATATAAATTGAAGTGTTCAAATTATTGAATGTATTTACTATATGCATATGTTATATGAGGTGTACTAATGTGCAGGGAGGTGCTGAGGTGAGGTAAGTCCTATATGTTGCATATTTAGGCTGCCTCTAGGTGAATTCTTGTCCTAATCGGGGTTTAGGGTGTAGACTCGCCGAGACATCGTCTCACTCCGTCGTGGTTTAAAATTTTCAGGTCCTTAGATGGAGGTAAGTCATGTACGTTATAAGGTCCCACAGAAGATGGACTTTCAGCACTCCTATTTCCCTATTCTCGGGACCAACCTGACCCGTGAGTTAGTTGAGTCCACGATCTCAGTCGAGGAGGGCCTACCTCACTGGATACTTCATCATTTCAGAGCGTGGTTCATTAACTTTCCTAACGGGACTCGAGAAGGTCCCATACAGGGTTTTGACAGGCCTCCCACCGGGACCGAGGAGTGGGAAACAGGGCATCCTATGGATATTGACACCCCTGATGGTGTTGTGGAGGACCCGAAGCCCATGACTGGAGAGTCCGGAGCTTAGGTGGCTCAATAGCTCTTTTTGAGATAGGCCTTTTGTATATAAACCATAGGTTTTTCATGGCTGTATATGAAGTGTGTTTTATGAAAAAGGTGCTAGCATGTTTTACTATCACATGTGTTTGATTGTTATCTGGAAATTGTTTAATTCACTTCCGCATGTGCATAAATCGATTGGGTCGACAATGCATCCTGAGAACGTCGCATTTTAGTCTACCACCGAGGGCTGTGTGCGTGCCCGAGGTTTGGGGCGTGACAATTTCAAAGGCATAATATTTATACAATCTATTTCGCATGAACATTTATCAACGCAATCCCAAAATTGCTAACCTCATGTTGGAATCTAAGTCAATTTTCGGGTCATGACATTGCGCACATGTTGCCAAGGGCAAAAAAGTAATTTTGGAGTGGTGTTAATGTCCAATGTGAACTCTCATACGGTCACTTTTAGATAGTTAAGGTCCCAATATATCTCAGATTGTCGTGTAGTTATACGATTCTTGAATAACACCACTTCTAGCTAGGTAATCGTGATTTCGCTTTTTCCCCCCATTGAAATGGTTTTTTATTGTGGCAGCCACAACGAATTGATCCAATGGTAGTTGAGGAGGTTGTGGAAAAGTTGAAAAAAAAACGTAAATTAGTGACTGAACATTTGGTTGGAATTGATGATTGAGTTGAAGCAATAAGCAAATTGTTAGACATCAAATCTAGTAGCATGCGACTCATTTAAATTCATGGCATGCAGGGTATCGGTAAAACGACTCTTGCAAAGGTCATCTTCAACAAACTCTCTTCCTAGTTTCAAAGGTGTTGTTGTTTCCTTGAAGATGTTCGAGCAAAGTCATCCAGAATTGATGGCTTAGTTCAGTTGCAAAAGAAGTTATTATTTGAAATCGGCGTCCATGCAGGGACAAGGAGCATTAACGAATTTGATTATGGAATGAAGAGGACTAGAGAAGCACTTTGTAATAAGAAAGTCTTCATTGTACTTGATGATGTTGATAACAACGAACAAGTGGAGAAATTAGTTGGAAAGAGTACTTTGAATTCAAGATCTAGAATATTGATTACAACTAGAAAAAAAGATGTTCTATGAATCAATAGTCTAAAGTGTCATATTTTGAATTATGAAATGATGAGTATTAATTGTGCCCTTGAGCTTTTCAGTAAGCATGCATTTAACAAAGACTTTCCTTCAAAAGATTACAAGGATCTTTCAAGCAAAATCGCATCTTCTATGGGGAGACTTCCGTTGGCTCTATAAGTAATTGTTTGTTACTCCACCACGAAATGCAAGAATTATGAAAAGAGACATTGGACAAGTTGAGAAAATCACATCATGAGGATGTTTTTGCAAAGTTGAAAATCAGTTATGATGCCTTGAATTTCGAGCAACAGCAAATTTTCCTCAATATCTCATGTTTTTTCATTGCTAGGGATAAGCAAAATGCAATTTACATGTGAAGAGATTGTGAGTTTTTCCCTAATACTGGAATTGATGTCCTCATCACGATCAACTCGTAGGTCTTGGAATAGGAATTGTTAGTCAAGAAAATCCAGTGAATTTTGGAAGGCATGGAAGGTTATGAAATTGCAATAAATCCCTTTGATACAAAAACCACAAAGGAGGGAAAGCACTAGGATGCTCTTTTTTTTTTTTTTTTTTTTTTTTTTTGTTTCCATTTTAATCATTTTCCTCTATAGAATGTCAAATACCATTGATTTCTTGCTCTCATTTGTAGATGAAAATGTTGAAGCATTGGATCTTGATCTATGCAGAAGTTATCTTGAGGCCGTTATAAGAAGTGAAGAGATTGAAAAGTTTGAACATCTAAGATACCTCAAATTAAAAGGGGGAACCTTTGTTGGTAACTTAGAATCTTACCAATTTAAAATGGCTTTGTTGGAGTTATCTTCCTCCAACCTCAAAGCTAACCAACATGCACTTAAAGAATGTGGTCATTCTTTAATTAATCCAAAATGACTTCATAAATGATTCGAAACTACAGAGCATGATCAAGGTTCATAATATGATTATTCCTATTATATTTTCTTTGAAAGTAATATATGATTGTTCATCCATTGAATAATGCATTGATTTTGGCATATTGCTAGGAAATTAAAAGTTCCTTTTCCTAAAAGTTGTCACAAAATAATCAAGACACTATACTTCTCGGGATGCTCAAATTTAGAGAGGCTTACTTTCCATGATTGTTCCAATTTGAGGAAAATTGATGGCTCTATTGGGAAGTTGAGTTGTCTAATTGATTTAACGATTGATTGGTGCTCTTGTCTTGAAGATTTGCCTGAAGAAATCAGGAATCTAGTGAATCTCAAGTGCTTCCTTTTACAAGGAGTTAAAGTGAAGAAAGTCCCAAATCCCTTATGGAAGTTGCGATCATTACATGAGGTGCACTTTTCAAGTGGCTTTGGTGGATTAGATTCAGCAAATTCATGGGAGTTACCTAGTGCTATTGGAATGCTTCAAAATCTAGAAGTCCTTCGAATCAATAGCAATAATTTAAAAGGTCAACTTCCTTTTGGAATTGGAAGTATACTCTTTCTAAGAATCATAGATCTATCATTTACTTCAATTAGTGAAGTTCCAAAGACCCCTAGCATGCTTTCTCAGTTATAAAGATTGAAGTTGTGGGCATGTGGTAAGATTCAAGAGTTGCCAGTGCTCCTAACAAGTTTAACCCATCTATAAGTGTCATCTCCATCGTTACGGATAGTCTAGACCTCTTGTGTCATGCCTCGAACCTCGGGCACGCATACATCCCTCAGCGGTCGATCAAATTATGACGTTCCCAAGACGCGTCGCCGACCCATTCGTTTTATGCACATGTGGAAGCTAACTAATTGAACAAACCTCAGACAACAATCAACAAAGGGATAGTAGAATACATGCCAACACCTTATCACAAAACACACTTTATGAACATGCCAAGTTAACCTAAGGGTTCATATTAACAGGTCTATGTCCAAAAGAAAACCCTAGGTCACCTACGCTCCGAACCCTCCAACCTTGGGCTCCGAGATCTCCATCTAAGGACTTGAAATTATTTAAACCACGACGGGGTAAGAATAAATCTTAGCGAGTCAACGCCCTAAATCTCGATTAGGACGAGAATTCACTTAGAGGCAGCCTAAAGATGCATCATATAAGACTTACCTCACCTCAGCATCTCCCTGCATATTAGTACATCTCATATATCATATGAATACAGCACACGTATTTCATAACTGGAACACATCAATTCATCTTTCACCTAATCAAAGGGGGTCCCAATTATAAGGCCAAACCGTTATGATACGTCACATTCCGTGCGACACAATTTTGTCCCATAATCAGGCACAGCTATCCCAATCTCTCATGCGTGTCCCAGTTATTTACGACCCAACGGCCACGACACCCCACTGAGGAGCTTCGTTCCAGAATCCATCCGCAAACGGCAACATCTAGTGTCCTCCGCCTAGATGGCATTCCACTGAGGAGCTTCATTCCGAAATCTATTCGCGAACGGCAATGTCCAGCATCCTCCGCCTAGATGGCATTCCACTAAGAAGCTTCGTCCCATGTAAACGCATCAGGACGGTTTTCACTTAGTGACCACACGCACATCTATGCTCGGCCAAGAATATCGTACTTTGCACTCAAATACTTCCATTTCAATTAATAGACTTGGCCAATTTCTTCGTATTAAAAATACCCGGTAAAATAATTGTGCGTGATCACACCTTTAAATTGAACCATAAGACATTATACTCTCTCATTTTAAAATCCCACGATTTTATATAATACATAAAATATTTTTGGCATAAAAAAATGACACCCGATATTTTTCTATTTAAATACCAAAAGTCCAACTTTTGCAATAATAGTCAATAACAACAACCAGACACCCAATTGCACAATTAAGCAGTCAATTTCACATATTATCGAGCATAAGCTCTAAGCATGCCACAAGCCAACTACACCACCAAATATGCATTGCCTAGCAAGCACAACATCCAGAACAATCACAAAACCACTACCGGTCCTAACCGGCAAAAACCGGTCCACTCGCCCGTCTCCAACTTTAAATCCAGAAACTTAATCAAACGAGTTCAGAAAATTATCAAATTTGAATATGTTGTAAATGACACATAAAAGAACACTTTTCATGTGAACACCTTACCCTAGATCTCTTTAGATTAAGAGAAGTAAATCGCTCCATCCGACACCAAAATTGCGTCCGTTTCCAGAAATCAAGTTTTCCAAAACTAGCTTGGTTCGAGATCCAAAACTTGTTCGTTTGATTTGAAATTTGACTATGTTAAACTTCAAGATGTGATGAACAACTTTTGTGAGGAACTCTTTCGAAAATCGAACTTTAAGAGTTGATAAAAATCCCTTGAACATTAAAAGATTATAGTTTCCAGCACAAACAGAGGTTCTATTTTGTTTTTAATGAAGTTGAAATCTTATTATTTTAAATCCATAAAATATTGGGTAAAATATATGTCATAGCTCAAGATGTCCAGAATATTTTTCAAGAATGAAGTAACCTGAAAATCGTAGCACATTTCAATCCATAAAAATGGCAAACGACGAGCGTCCAATAAACTGATCCGGGAGAAAATCACTAAATTAGACTAAACCACCCTCATTAGTGCAAATCTAACCAATTAGTGTTGGATGTATGCCCTAAAGCTACTATGTAATAGTTACATATTAGGGATTTCAGTTGTACTATCATTATTATTATTTAATTAATGGCAATGACGTACTCATTCATTTGTCCAATTATTTTATATTTATGAATGATTCAATAAGATCAGTTGCAACTAGACTTATTATTGAGACGTCAAGAATATATGTGACGGGTTCATAGTTAGACTGAATCTTTAAATCGTTCCCGGTTGATGGATTATTGAGTGAATATTAATAATCCTATTGAGACCAGTGTGTTCATAACTTCACCATTAAGTATTGGACACTTAAGGGAATAATGAGTCACAAGTCATCAGGTATTGTGATGCCTGAGTTAAGAACACAAGTGTTTATATTAAACGAATTCACTGAACGTGACGCATATGGAACGATTAGTGACATGGAAGCTTTTAACATGGTCAATATCTAATTGTTCATGCTTTGGTCTTGTGTAAATAATCCTTAGACCTGAGACACAGTGTTAACTTGTGTGTCGAACAACTATGGTTCACAGGTGCACGTAATGCCGAGTCGTTGATCCATCTTTATACCTAATAGTCATAGTTTGTTCATATACGAAGTTGCACGTGTGCGCAATATGGAATATGTCTCCTTATTACATGCAAGGTATAATAATGATGTCCCATGCAATCTAATTATGACGCTATATTGAAATCATCGGCCGGGGTTGTAACCGAGAATAAATTGTTTATGTCTCGAATAAAATGCATGTCAATTAGATATGTACATATGATCGAATTGGTGACTTGACAAATATTCCATGGTCTTTATTTAATCGGGACATAATAAGACAGAGGGATTGAATTACACTGTAACCAAAACTGACAAGTTCATTATGTTTTTAAAGCATTCACACTATCTGGGTAGCCATGACATATTGCTAGATGTCAATCATGGCTTGTAGGACCCAACGATTAATTAGGACAATTAATTCATTTGGGAGTACTAATGTGTTAGTACAAATCTTACTACCAGCTTAGTGATGAACCTAGGGATGTCACACACCATAAACAAATAAGATAACGTGGAACAAGAGAGAAATAATGTTGCTAATGTGTTTGCAATTACTGTAATCGAATTGTGTCAACTTGAAATTAAATTAAATGAGATTTAATTTAATTTGTATTATAGTCACGAGTCTATTTGCATATGATGCACATACATACCCAAAGTGAATATATGTTAATGTATTCCCAAATGTACATATAAAGATTATATTCTTTTTATTTTTAAGGGGATTGATTAATTATTTATTCATTCATTTAATTAATTAATTAAAGTGGAAATGGTCAGCAAGAATTGCTAATCATTTCACACGATTCGTGTACATGCACGCCATCATGCATGCACAAATTTGTGCATGGATGGTCAGCAACCGCTAACCGTTCCGTTCATGCACGATCGTGCTCGATCGTGCATGAAAATGAGGATCAACAATGGTTGTTGATCCCATGATCGGCAACCGTTGTTGATTTGTGAATAAATTTAAAAAAAAAAATAGAGAGAAAGTTGGCGTTTTGTTTTGTGTCTGAGAGACGCGAAAACGAAAAGGAATTCTCTCTAGTTTGAGCCGTGACTAAAACATCAAGGATACGATGAATTGTCTCCATGAGATTGCTAGCACGATCATAGTGGTGATTATCTGAAAATTCTCTCTTCCGTTCGACGTTTATTATTGGTGTTTCGAACTAGAGGTTCGACGTTTGTGGGCTCGAACGTAGAACATCCGAACCAATTCGTATAAAGAGCGCTTCAAGAGGTAATTCGTTTAACTCCCTTTTTATATTCAGATTTTTTATTAAAATGCACGAACAACGCCTTCGAAGAATCATGTATAAAATATATCATCTTTGTTTCCGCTTTTTTTTTTTTTTTTTTTTTTTTTTTTTACCTATATTCATGAAACCCCAACAATTAGATTAACACTAATCCATCTTAAAAGGCTAATCTAACCAACTTAGATTAACACGAATCCATCTTAAGACTAATCTCACTTAATGCTAATTTAACTAAGCTAATTAGCACTAATCTAACCCCTAAGTGTAATTGACAATCGAATCAAGAATTAGGGAGTTAACTCACCAGAATTCAACGGCAACGGGTTCATGGCAACGGCGGCGCGACGGTGACCAAGACCCGAGCCTACGGTGTCTCCAACGGAGGCTCGACCGTGGCTGAAAAGCCCAATAAGGCTCGCGCCAAAGAGCTAGGCGGTTCCGAGTTGAGCTGGATCGAGGGGCTAAGGGGCTGGTCGGGCTCAGCTAGTCAGGGCTATAGCTCACGATGGTGGTTCCACTTGCTATGGCTGCTAGCCGGGTTGAGGTGCTGTGCGTGTGGAGCTGCGGTCAGTGGAGTTGGCGTGGAGATGCGGCTTGGTGGACTGTTGTGTTGGTGGGGTGGCGTTGACGTTGGCGGCTGGTGGAATGATGGAGTGACGTGAAGGAAGATGAAGGTGACGTTGTGGAGTGGGGGCGGTGGATGTGGAAATGGAAATGGCGTGAGATGGGGGTGCTTCAGTTGCAAAAGAAAATGGAAGGGGAGGGGAATTCGCTGGTAAGGGGGATGAAAAAGCTGTCTGCAGAGGGGGAAATGGGCGTGCATGGAGAGGAGGGAAATTGAGAGAGAGGAGAGGGGGGGGGGGAAGAAAGTCTAAGCTTTGGCCAATGAAAATACTTGCAAAATATCAAGATGATGATGAAAATGCCCCAAAGTCTTTGGCCACCAAAGTCCATGCTTCCTCTAATGAGAATTTAGCCTCAATTCTCACAAAATGAAAAAAAAAATTGGCAGCCATTTATTCCCTTTTCTTTAGCCATCCAAATTTCCTTTGCTTTTCCGATTTGTCCGAAATTGATTTTCCGCAAAATTCGGACTCGACGAAAATTTCCCGAAAGATGAGACAAGATCCTAAAAATAAATCGTGACTTATATTTTGGTTGCCGTGTCATAGCTGGCGTTGCTTTCTTTTGGGCTTCTAGATAGAATTTGCCTTGGCACAACAGGACTTGGAGGGAGAACCTCCACTGGGCCGCTACTTTTTTGATGGGTAAAGATTTCCATAAGTGCATTGCCCGATTTTCCTTTGGCGCTCTTTATCATATTGTTACATCCCGATCTTCAGGCACGCGCACATCCCTTACCTTTGGTCGATTTTAAAATGCGATATCCCAGGACTAAGTATCGCCGACCCTTTCATTTATATATGCACATGCGGAAGCAGTTATAAATCCCCAAACAATAAAATAATGGGATAGAAAAACATGCCATATTTTTTATACTGAAATTCTCAACTATTCTTTTTTATACACATCTCATAGTATTCCACAATACTATATATACATAAGTCTGATCTAACATTTATTCACATGCAGACAAGGTCTGACAAGACAGGATGGGATCTCAGTCCTCATCCGAGTCGTACTTGGGGTCCTCCTCCACGTACTCCTCTTCGGGTTCCTCAACAGGGATCTCCTCGTCAGATTCCTCCTCCTTAGGCTCCTCATCCGAGTCCTGAAATGGTTATTCAATAACCGGTGAGGCCCACGTCTCAGCAAGTTACTACCCCCAAGACCACGATTAGTAAACTAATACACCTTAGGGCTGCCTATGCACAACATGAGTCAGAGGACTTACCTTGGCCCCAGATTCCACCTGCATATTAGCACAGATCAAGTAGGCATCCAAGCAATCACATCACTGATTGAAGTATCGATCAAATCAACCTAGTCAATTACATGCCAACAAGACCACTCACGGTCATTTCCATTATTCCAACCAATTTACAACATCAATTCAAGGCAATGATCAATCGACCTAGTCAATTACGTCTCAATCAACCATTCACCGATCATTCCATCCACAACATCAAATCAAGGCAACAATCAATCGACCTAGTCGATTACATATCAACAGGACCACTTTCGGTCATTTCAACTATTCCAATTCAATTCTCAATTATGAATCACGGTCCTTAGGACACAACTTAATTATAGGTGGTAATCACGGCTTCTTAGATTTAGTGGCATCACGGCCCCACTCAGCAATTTTCAATATGTAGTGGCATCACGGCCCCACTCGGCAACTTTCAATATGTAGTGGCATCACGGCCCCTCTCAGCAATTTTCTATATGTAGTGGCATCACAGCCCTACTCGGCAACTTTGGATTTAGTGGCATTATCAACCGATGCCCGGTTATTCTTCAATTAATAACCAAAGATTATTCAATTTAGGAATAAATCCTAAAATCACTAATAAATCAATTTCTCACAAATTAAGGCTCGAATAAATAAACAAACTACACCACGACAATCAACATGAAATTCCGGTCACCGACCATCCCAATTGAATTTCCGAAAAATAAATAATTAAATAATTAATTTCAAAAATTAAATAAATAAATACAATAAATTCAATTTAGCACAATTTAAGGCTCGATTAAATAAATGGAACCGCACCACGATCATCGCATAAAATTCCGGCCACCGGCCATCCAGTTGAATTTCCGAAAAATAAATAATTAAATAATTAATTTCGAAAATTAATATTTAATTCCTAAAAATACCAATTAGGCCCGAATTGCCTAATTAACACCCAATAATGGTCGAGAAAAATCCCACGAAACATCCAATAAATACTATAGGCAATTCTCTATCTAAGTACACTAACCAAACAACTAATATGCAATGCAATTAACTAATAATCGCTAATCAATTCTAATCTAACCACCTAATTACACTTAACTAACACTAATCAATATTTAAGTATAATTAGCAAATTAAGAAGGCATTAGTGAGCAAAACTCACTCAAAACGACGGGCTCGACGCGAGGATAGACTTTCCTCAAAGCGGGCCGAGCATCCGAGCTTGGGAAGACGGCCAAAACGGGCCAAAACCCCTCTGTCATACCCATTTTCTTACTCTCGGTTCACTGCTGGTTGGGGCCGAATTAAGGACTGAGATGGCGAGGCAAGGCTAGCAGAGGGCGAGGGGGCTCCGACGGATCGAGGTGGCGGTGCACAGTGGCCGGAGGTGGCCGAACCGTGGCCTGTGATGGCCAAAACGGAGCTGAACAGAGGCGGCAACTCGACTGGACGAGGCGGATGGCATTCGAGCAGGCGAGAGGGAGACGGACGGCAGCACGGCGGCGAGGCGATGCAGGGCGAAGATGGCGCGCGGCGTGCAACTAGCGGTTGCTGCTTCGGCTCCAGGTGACGATGGATGCTGCTTCTGCTTCCGTTTCTGTTCGAACCAGAGGAAGGAGAGGGGGTAGAGATGCGCGGACGGCAGCACGGCGGCAGGCTCGGGTGTGCGAGCAGCTCCGGTACTTACGGGCGTGCGACGACGACGGCGAGAGGCGACGACTGCAGCTCAGTCTTCGCTGGTCTTCGGCTCCCATGGAGTTTTGAAGAAAAAGAAGAAGATGGGGAAGATACGTCGACGGAGGAGAGAGGGGAGGAAGAAGAAACCAATTTCCCCTTCTTTTCTCTCACTCTCTCTCTCTCTTAGGTCAGCTACACGTGGGCCACCACCAGCTGTCTTCCACCCTTCAATTTTTGACAAATATGCCCCCTTCTAGAAGCATTTAGGTAAGCCAAAGTATGAGGTAGAGGTGGCATACGAATTTTGCTAAGTTTTCTACCCAAATGGACCTTAATCCCTCTTGATTCAATTTAAATTGACTCATAATTTCATTCAACACCTCATCATTCCAATTAGTATTTTTTCTTACCAATGTAGCCCACTTGCATCCCAATTTCACAATCCCTAACTTCAATTGAACGAAAACGGCCATATTTATCCAGTCGAAATTAAAACCCAAAAATCTGGACGTCACACATATCATTTGGGAAAATAGGAATAGCATCATCTTCAGAGACCAGCCTCTTACGGTCCCGGCCATGAAGAACCATCTCTTCAAAGTGGTCCGAGACAAAGCTATCACATTCAGGAACGTTGATGATAATTTTAGAAATAAAAGGTTGCAGAGAAGTTGGGGCCTAGACCCGATTATTTTCTTAGGGGACCCGTAGGTTGGCTGGCGTTTGATGCTTGGAACCGGGGTTGTCCTCCCTCCTCATCTGAGGCATGTTTGGTAGCCGGTTGTCCGTGACTAGCTTCTCTTTTGGTGTTTGTGTTGTAGTGTGTGTAACGCGGTTTTTTGGCTTTTACATCTCGGCACCCTTCCACTTCTTATGATCCTTCATTTAGAGTGTAAGTTTCTGGTGACGAGATCTTTTTGCACATTTGGCATTTCCTCAATATATTTATTACCTTTTACCAAAAGAAAAAAATCGTGACACGCTCGAACATTCAATTCCCGAAACCGAATTCAATTTCGTGGTTAAAATCGACCGGACGCGACTTTAGTACAATCCAACTTATCATGTAGCTTTTAGGGATTTTATCGCGATTATATCCCTTAAAGGCTTCAACTAATAAGTTAGTTAACCCGTGAGTGATCAGCTCAAAAAAAAAAGTACTATAGGCGCATCGGTGAAAAGCCCATTTCATTTTATTGAGACAGGTTCGAAAATTCAAGATGTCACACCTTGAACTTGAGTAATTTGGTTGAGTTGGAGCTAAATAATTGGAGAAGATGAGTAGGAGGAGATAATCTTTATACCGGTGATTTACAGTGGATTGGGAGGTTATTCAAATTGACTAGTTTAAGCTAAGGACTTCACAATGTCCCTGCCCCTGCTGAGCTGGCTTCCCTTCCTCTGCTAAAGAAAATTGATTTGATTGGATTGGACCTGCAAGCCTTTCTGCAACTTCTCTCGTCTCTACAAACGCTATACCTTTATGGTTTTAATTTGATCGGGTCACTCTCTCTGAACCTGAGAAATTTGTCATGTTTAGGGCTCCATGGGTCTCCAATGCAAGAATTTCAACTCCATGGGCTTCAACTTCCAAAAATAGAAATTGTGAACCCCTTGAGAGATTCAAACTATCAAGCATAAGGAAGCTAAATAAATTCGAGGTAATTTACTGTTCGAAACTACTTGAGACCAATTTTCTGGGTTCGAATCACTAGATGACTTGTCTTTTCAACACTGCAAGTCTTTCCAAAGGCTAGTTTATGTGGGGGAAGCAGGGCACGATAATTGGGAGTCTACTCATGAGTTGATTAGTTTTGAAGGGAGACTAATCCTTCCATCCAGACATTTAAATAAGTTGAGTAGTTTCTTGCTGGCTGGTTGCACTAAGATACTTGAGATACAATTTGTTGGGACGTGGGAATCATGGGAATCCGTCATCGTTTATGATTGTCCTTATTTACAAAGTATTGGTGGTTTGTCAAACTTAACGAACCTCGAGTATATAATCATCAAGGACAACAAACGGCTACGAGTTATCAGGGGCCTGGACGAGATGGTGTTTATGTATGAATTAACAGTTAGTGGATGCCGATCGTTGGAAAGGTTGATTGATGTATCAGGCACCAAATTGCCAAATCATTGCCGCATAGATATCTCCAGTTACAGGAAAGATTTTCAGGGCACCCTTGAATCTTACTAGCACCATAAGGTGAGTCTCATTCAACCTTCTCTCTATCGCACAATTAACGTTTGATTAACTGAAAAGAAGAGATTTAGTATTTCAGTTTACTTATCGTTATCGGAATCTAATTGATCTCACTTTCTTAGACACTAATTTAAATAAGTTTTATTTTCCGGATTGTGTTTTGTGAATTTGATTTTCTTTTTTGTATTCCTTTTTTCCCTTTTTATTTTCCTTTTCGTCCATGAAAAGGTTCCAAATTTTGTCAATCGGTATTAATATAAGTGAAAGAACTTTAATCCAGAAGAAATGTCATCATTCAATTTCTTATTATTTGAAAAGTTCTTTTATGTTTCATGCGTCCTTTCAAATAAGGAGTGAATCGTTTGGATAAGTTTGCTTTTTACTCAAAAATAATATCAATTTCTACTTATACTATTTGTTGTGAAGATAAAATTGATACTTTGCGATTTTCCTAGTTTAGATAGGAAGCTAAAGGAACCACATACTCATTTCATGTGTCGTAAATAATTTGCTCATTGCGTGTAAAGAAGGCACTCTTAAAGCATGAATCACGTGAAAAATTTGACTCGATAAGTGCCAAAAGAGCAGATTTCATGGTTGTGATACGTAGAACTTGACCAGATAAAACGTATGTATGCGTGTACATTTTCAAATAGACAAGAAACTACAGGTCAATAAGCAACAAAGAAAGAGGGAAAGAGGAGGAAAGGCTTTAGTCTACTCGATTTTACCAAAAGAATTTTCAATTGGATGGTTTGAAGCTAATATGATGACAAGAAAGTTATTGTAGAAAAAAAATTTGAAAGGCGTGTTCATGAGTAATTCATGATTGGTCCAGCCATTTGATTGCTTTACTTTTCGATTCTATCCAGCCTAGTGTTTGATTGGTGGTGTAATATTTAGTTTAGCATTGTCTAGATTGTTTTTTTTTTTTTTCACTTTCTTTTTTTAGTGTTGCGAGGAAGTTTATATCTTATTTGGATGTCGGACCTTTCGTGAAACTTGTGAAATTGAGCCAAAACTCGGTTCGTTGGATCAAACACAAATTGCTTGTCCTGGTTAGTGTAAGAAACCTACTCATGCCGTGCGTATAAGCTTCGCAATTTGTGCATTCCTCAATCATTATCTAAGATTTTTCATTTGTAAAAACAATGATAATCTAATTGGTGGATGATGAACTGCTGCATCCTCCCCTGCTTTTACAGTTTGATTGAAAGCTACTTCAAAAGGAGTTAAAGTAGTCGTTCTTTTCGGCATTTGTATTTTTCATCGTGGAGATTTGATTTCAGGTAGAGCCAATTTCTGATTCTCTTTTAACTTTTGATGAGTAGGTTGAGTCTTGGTTTCAACTTACACAACAATTTAGTCAATTGTGTACCTGAAAATTTTAATTTAGCTGGTTTGATCAAAGATGTGATATACCTGACAAGAAATATTGTTTCATCAACCTGCTTTCATGACTACGCTAGATAGAAAGGGGAAAAAGGAGGAGGGAAGGCTTTATCTATATTATTTATGGCTAGTCCTGGTCTTTTTTCTTTTCTTTTTTTGGTAATAACATGTTATTTCTCCATCTTAGAAGCTTATACATGAGGTAGATTAGGCATCAGGCCCATCGAATATCTTATTGATCTTAGGGACCAAATAGGGGTATGAGTCAATGTCAAATTGTTTGCATTCGGTTGCATGAAAAGTGAATTGATGCCGATGTGCATAATCCGCACACACAATTCCGTTCCTTAAGCATTATGAGAATCTCACATGATTTACAATTTTTTCAATACGATATTTCTATCTCAACAAGTACAATTAAAACCTATACTTTTTATTTTCATTAGTATCTTCAGAGGAATTTAGAACAACTTCTATCTATTTCCTTCTCTCTATATCACGATAGACATTAGTTTTATGTATTACTGGGTAAATGGCTGCATAACTTCGATCATGTTTTTCCTTTTTTGAAACTTTCTCTCAATATTAATTGTGATTTTATTTTTCAGGAATCATGCTTTGATTGGATATGGTACATGTTTCGGAGGCCTATGAAGTTTTGAAGACAACTCGCTTCATACTTGTTAGTAAGCAAGGTTGGAACTAGCATATTATTTTAGTGAGGTCAGTGGGCACAAAAGTCTAAGAGGTATTTTATTAAAAGAACTATAAAGATGTAATCAAGCTATCAATTTATTTGAAGTAGTTTATTAATGCAAAGTTTGACTTGAAATTGATGGTTTGATATTGAATTGTAAATATGACAAAATGCGGATTCAAATCCCTATGCTCAAGCTCATCTCAATCTAGTATATATGCTCTAGATTAAACTCGACTTGACTCAATTATCAAAAACTAAATCGCAATGTAAAGCTTGGACTCCATCTCAAGTTCTCATAAAAAAAGTGTACCATATTTTGTTCATTTACCTAAGCAGGGGATATATGCATAATATAAATGCATCTATGCGGAAAAATGAAAAAAGAAATTGAAGAGAAAGAAATAAAAGGGAGCTGGCGATGCCGAACGTTTGTCATATCGTCTCTCACGCTCATTTTGATCATTGCCAGATTGCCAAATAATAACTATACTGGAGATCATATTAAACCATGCATCTATTATCTAATGGTAGAGGTTTCATAAATGTTTTATATTTACATACTTTGAAGTTGGAAATTCAAAGTGTGGCACTTCAAGTCAAATTTAAATAAGAAAATAAAGATGCTAGCTTGCTAGACTTTGACTAATTTTTTTATAAGAACTGTACAGTTTATGCAAAAGTTCATCCTGCACTGAAAATGCATTACTTGACAAGTAGTCGGATTTGGGCCTCAATTGGAACTTTGTACATATAGCCCAGCCCAAATTCATGGTTAGCACCCTGATCTAATCTGATCTGGAACCAATAAGAAAATGTTCTGTTGAAAAGTCAAGAATGAGCCGAACCTTAGTTTGATTGCATCATGAAATCATTCTAACAACCAGATAAACTCAATGACATTAGTTTAGCAATTAATAAATGAATTGTGTGAACAGATTAGGAGCATGACATGATACAATACTTGAAGCAGTTTCTTGATGCAAATTTTTTACTTAAAATTTATTGTTTGATTGAATATGACAATTTAGTTTCAAATCCTATGCCTGAACTGAACTCATTATAGTATGCATGCTTAAGATTAAAAACGATTCAGCTCAATTAATGTAAAGTCTGGACTCCATCTCAAATCTTGCCAAATACTTGTCATGTCATCTCTGGCTCCAATCGATAATAAGATTTGATCATTGCTAATCATTAGATCGCTAAACAATAACACTCAAATGGGAGATCATATATACTTTATCTAGTGGTAGAGATTTAATATATATTTAGTTATACACTTTAAAAGTTGGAAATTCGAGGGGGCGCTTCAAGTCAATTTTAAAAAAGAAATAAAGACGCTAGCTAGCTAGACGTTCACTGATTTTTTATTACAGGAACTATCCAATGTATGGAAAATTACATCCTGCACTGAAGATGCAATACTGGACAAGTTGTTGGGCTTGGGCCTCAATTGGAACTTGTAGATATAGTCCAGCCCAAATTCATGGTTAGCCCTTTGATCTGATCTGATCTAGCACCAGTAAGAAAATGCCGTGTTTTCCATGATAGATCGTGTTGGAGCATTTGCCCATCATTATATAAGGCAAACCAGATAAACTCATGACATTAGTTTAGCAGTTAATAAATGAGTTATGTGATTTGATTAGGAGCACGACAATGTACAAGTTTCTTTTTCAACATTACCAAGGGTAAATGATATTATATTTAGGTCATCCTTTAAGATTTTGATTCCTGTCTTACTTGATTTATGAGTTTACCAACTTATATTATAATCTACTGTAAATAGTGTAGACCCCCTGCTCTGGGGTTATTTCTACGGTAACCTGCTCGAACAAAATTATGATGGGTAGCATGTTAAATTCAACACATTTCGACAATAAACTTTTGAAAAGCTCCATCAACTGTAGACAAAGAAATAATAAAGGTGAGCATATTCACATAATTTTATTCTGTTTAATGAACAAATAATATAATAATAAACATAAAAAAAACGCTTATAATTCAAACAATGTGACATTTGTAAAATTATAATCAGAAATGTAACAAATATATGACCAAAGAAACTATTTGAAGGAAAACAGGGAAAACTTAATGTCTTGTCCAAAAAGATAAAAATTTGAATGAAAAATCTCCCATCGTAAAAAAAAAAAAAAAAAAAAAAAAAAAAAAAAAAAAAAAAATCTCATAACTTTCTGCACAATGTGAAATTCAAAATCTATAAGAAAACTGAATTTGAGTTCCTTAAAAATTTGTTATGGCAAATACTTTGTCAACCAATGGAGTTCCTCAAGATATCAAATTTAATAATCTTCATATTCAATCTATTTGCTATTTTAATTTGGTAAAACAACACAAATAGTCCCTAAATTTTAGCTTAGTATGCAATGTGGTCTTTAAGGTTTAGCCAATATGCAATATCATTCATAAAATTTTAATATATTCAATGTGAACCTTACTTTTAATACATGTTCAATTTAGTTCCATGAACTATATGAAAATATTTAATATTATCCCCAAAACTTGAATCAATGGAAGAACTATATTGAACCATATAGTCCAAGAACTAAACTGAACACTTATCAAATGTCAAGAGATCACAATAAATAAATTAAAAATTTAGAAACAACATTACATATTGGATTAAAGTTCCAAATTTAAAGTTTAAGAACCAAATGGCAAATTGAGCCCAAATTTAAAGATCATTTCTAACATTATCCCTTTGAATTTCACTGGGAAAATAAAAAGAAGAAGAAATATCGGCATAACTATAAAATCAAGGTGTTGGCATAGATGATGGAGTTTGCTCCTCCCCTTGTAGTTTTGGATTCAAACTTTGTCGAGGCACTCTAGGAGTAAAATCCTAAATACACGATGCCAACATAGGGAGCGCACCTTTAAGATGCTATCTTCAAAAAAGAAATCAACAGAACTATAAAAAGATGGCATCAAATATCTTCTTCAATAAAGAGGAGAGTAAAAGCCATGCATTTAACGATCAGATAATATTACTTGAGCCATTTTCTCATCTTTCTGTGCATGTTTCATTTAAACAACAGATCCCATCTGTCCCTTAAAATCCATATACATGGCCTATAAACATAAAAAGGCCAAACCCCACTTACTACATACCCCATTATAATGAGTTACAGCTCTATCCAACATCAAACTTTCAGACTTTAAAAGTAGACCGCACCCATTCTGTACATTAGTTTTATGATACCAGTTTCATTCCACTGATGCTGGTGCCCCAACCCAACCCCACCTTTCTTAGAAGGACAAACATCCTCCCATTTTGACTTTTGCCTTTCCGCGGCGAACAGATCTAAAGGCACTTACGAGCTTATCGATCACTTTGTTAGGTACCATTAAGAAAGCACGCCAATAATTGATTATACTAATGAGTACAAAGCCAATTAACAGCAATCTACTGACGAAAGTAGGTTTTATAGAAAGCCTAATTATCTGTATTAATAGACTATGAATATTTGATAAGATTACAGACTACTCTGAGTTGGCCAATACCTACTTAATCAGTGAGTTGCTTGCCTGATTGGGGGTCGCTTGGTCCGATCGCATTTCATAAGTTTCACTGATATCACCAATTTGGTAAGAGTTTATTTTATAGCATACATCTGTCGATTGTCTGATTGTGAGTTCACGAGCTCAAGTCACTTGCTAGCTCCACCGTTCCAAGGTGTCTTGGCAAAGTCCACAGAATCGTTGTAATTGAAGAAGTCAATAAGATCGGAGAGACGGACCGACGTTCACATGATGCTGACGAGTGGCGGCACCACCACTGCTCCAGCAAGCGAGGGCTAGCAGCCCTTGCAATGCTCGAATGAAGATCATCGGACCTCACCAAGTCCTCGGCGAGGGTCGACAGCTCTTCCTACCGAAATTGGGGTAGCAGTGCCGCCAAACCTTGCTTTTTTTTCTCAGATTTTGTTTTTTTTTCTAAATATTTGGATTTCCCTTTTAATTTTTCAGCCTCTTTTTTCTTTTCTTAAAGATTTTAGCTTCTTTCTTTTTCATTTTCAGCCTATTTTGTAAATACTTTTTCAAGTTTTTTTTTTCCTAAGGCAGCAAATATGTCTTTAAAGAACATAAGGAAATATCGCCTTCAACTCGATAGCATTAATTGAACAAATTTTAAAATTTTATTAACTATTTATAAATATTAAAATTCAATTACATTTTTGTAATAAGTTTTAAGAGTTTAGGTGCATTTATTACTTCTTCATTTTTTTATACTTTTTTTTTATTCTGATGCTTTGGCTTGTAATGAACATGTGATTTGGCACTTACATGTAAAACAAAAAAAAACCATCTTTCTACATCAGATTCCATAAACTTCTTAAAAGAATGAGAAAATGCAAAGAAGAATAGTAAAACCACTCATAAAAGCAAAGGTTGTTCAACAGTAGATGGACAATAATTGTATGCATTATTACGCACAATCAAACAAAATAATCCAAGGGAGAGATGGGGTCATAAATTTTAGAAAAAAGAAAATCTCAATAGGAGAGGCTCAATATGTCTTGTCTATGTTTTATGCATGGCCTTCTACTGCTATCAAATCACTCCACCAAATTCCAAACATCACGCATAATTTGTCAAATACCAAATGATATGTGGATTTGGTACATACCCAACTCCACGGCCTAACTTTTGATTCACGTTAAAAAGTATATTTTTTTTACGTGCATTTATTCTCATCTTTGTCCTTCATCTTTCATGAACTTATTGTCACCATCTTCCTTATCACATAATAATATTTTTTTTTTAAAGAAGAAAGAGAAGTACTTATGTGGATTGTTGTACTAGACACCAACATTATATTACTATGAATTTATTGAATGCCAGCAGGGGATCTGTTTCTTCCTTTTCTTGTCCTTCCACCAATTTCAACCACACACCTTTGATAAAATTTCCACGCTTGGATAGGTGTAAATTGCAGGCTTTACGTCATATGACCATCAGCCGTGGGCCTTTTACTAATAGTTGTAAAACTCTTACAAAATTGGTCGCGCAAGAATCAACCATCTCCATTTACTGTCGACCTTTTTTGTTGTTTGTGACCAAGTTCTGACGAAAGCACAGTTTCAATCAAATTATTTATTAGAAAAAAAACAAACAAATTCTTCAATTCGATTTTCTCCCGAACCATCTCGGGTTTTCTGGAAGTCGAAAGTCGAGCGAGATGACATCAATCTTCCCAACCACGGTATGAAATCTCCCATCTTTGTCCAACTTTCTCAACTCCAATTTGTTAATTCGTGGGCTAATGATGACTTAAGATTCCATATTGCTCGTTTGGTCAAAAAGGAGAGGAGAATTCTTTTAAGACACGGAGCCAGCTAAGCCGCCACGATACAAAAGCAGATCAGCATTATTCATGCACACGTTGTCCCTTTGTCAGCACCCCCAATAAAGAAAAACGCCTCGCCCGTTGTATCTGTGCTTTGCATATCTTAATTAAAACAATGGGAGTCAAACCTTTCGCAGTATGACCGGTCATTGGATCGGAGCCATCGCCAAATCACATTGGGGCCCGGCAGGTCGTCGCCCTCGCCGCCGGCTAGTAACTGGCTCGAGACCGGCGATTTCCAGTAAGATCTTCTAGATCAGTTCAGAACCATCTGATTGCATTCTGGTCAGCAATTGGGTCCGCCTTCCTAATAAAGTTTTGGACCACTACCAACTAGGCCCCAATTGGGTACGGCAGGCTCTCCTCACCACACACGCAAATAGTAAATTAGGGGAAACTCGTGCCGATCCGAGCGTTTGGTGGTTTGAACCCAACCCTTTTATTGGGGTAGAAATGCTTTTACCACTTGAATTTTCTGTCAGGACTACCAATTTGGTCTCCAAAACCTAATTTTAGTGTCCTCATCACTCGGAAGTCATTGCGGAACAAAAGTCTTGATGCGGAACTTTGAAGCACAATTACCACTGCACAAAAACAGTAAGACTCACCTATCTTAACTTTTGAGTTTTACAAGGTGAATCTCATCAGATCCGTGAAGCTACAAAGTCATTGCGGAACAAAAGTCTTGACGCGGAACTTTGAAGCACAATTACCACTGCACAAAAACAGTAAGACTCACCTATCTTAACTTTTGAGTTTTACAAGGTGCATCTCATCAGATCCGTGAAGCTACAAAAACCAATTTTGAGTTCGACGCAACAAGACAAACCTAAGTTAGCCATACATATTGAAACACCTAACAAACCGAAAGTCTTAATAACAATTTGCGCATGCCCTTTTGCATACCTATCATCTCTAAAGCTATATCATCTCCAATCGGAGAAAACTTCATTCAACTATCGTTCTGACCAAGTGGATCACAAATACGAAGGATGCCCACATTTTGTTTTTAGTTTAGTTTGCAGGTGAAGGACATGGCATCTGTAATTGATAATTCGACACGGAAAATAGGACACTTACCTATAGCAAGATTCGTTTCCATGTTCCTGTGAAACGATGGGCATGTGAAGCCGAAGGGAAAGAGGACTCCCCCAGTCAATTATTGCAACTTAAAGCAGACTACGTGCCGTAGAATCGACATCACTATTTTTTTTTCCCTATTTTTTTTTTTTCTGGGTATGTGAGAAATCACCGGGGAGAGAATTGGAATTGGAAGGTGGGAAGTTTCCATCAAGGACCAGAACATGCATATCAAGAAAGATATCAAAATGGGGCCGGCAACATCAGACCCCACAACCACCGGACAAAATAATTATACGTGACGATCTCATCCGTTGAATTTGATGCAGGAAGGATCCAGATTTTCAATGGCCCGAATGAGTGCATTCGGTGAAGGTGCTGTGGCAACCAACTTCTTCGCAGTCATCAAACGCCAACGTGAAATTCCCCACCGCGAACCGGCACGTGCCGTCCTCCCACTCGAAGCTGCCCGGAGGCTTACATGTTCACACGATGCGAGAACTTCCTGTCCTCGTTTATATGGACGTGACCCTCTTGGATCTTGCCCTCTCACTTCACTATCATCTCTCTCTCTCCATCTCCCTTGAGCTTTCATTTCTCTCAGAGAGAGAGAGAGAGGGAATCATTCCACAATCTGTCATATTCCTCCTAAAGCTTGAGAGATCAGATCTCGCAAAGCCCACCGACGACGAGAGCAATGGCTGAAAAGGTGCATATTACCTTCCTCATCCTTTCAATTTATGAAGACTCTTTCTTTCTGACTGACAGAAAGATTATTGTAACCCACAAATGATCAGCTCTTTTGCATTCTTGCATAAAAAGATATTTTTCTCATTCTTTGGTGGCAAAAAGAGCCATGCTTTGCTCTTCTTTCAGCTTCGTTTTGTTTGCAGAGCACAAAAGATCTTTGCTTGTGCTGTTCACTCACTTTCCCTCTGTGTTTGTGCTTGTGTGTGACTCTGGAGTGTAGAAGGTAAAATGGTCATCAAGGTTGATCTGGGGTGCGATCGCTGCTACAAGAAGATCAAGAAAGTGATCTGCAAATTTCCTGGTGAGTCTCACCTTGCCTGTGTCAATGGTTGTACTTTTTTTTTTTTTTTTTTTTCCTTTTTCTTTTTACCACACAGACTTCATATGACTTCACTGAGGTAATCACAATCGACGATAAATAGAGCTTTCATGCTAAATGTTTTGCAAATTCATAATGAACTAACGACTGTATGTTTGGATTTCTAATCCCGGGCCGTTGTATTTCCTAAACGGTAATTCTGTTTCTTTCAAAATTGAAAGTCTCCCACACATTGTTCACATACTAATTATGCATTTAGGATGAGGACCTTGGTGAATTAGAATCTGTAAGTAGTATTGCTGTAGAAAGGAAAGTTAATGTATCGGTGTTATCGTTTTGAGAACAATAGAAATCCGAGACCAAACGTACGAAGAGAAGCAGAACAAGGTGGAAATCATTGTGGTAAGCTGTTGTCCTGAGAGAATCCTCGAGAAAATAAAAAGCAAAGGTGGAAAAACAGTGGAGAGCATCGAGATGGTCTCCGAGAAGAAGCCTGACAAGAAAGACGGCGACAAGAAAGACGGTGACAAGAAAGACGGCGGCAAGCCAAAGGAGGCAGACAAGAAGAAGGATGGGGATAAACCAAAAGAGGGCGATAAGAAGAAGGACGCACCAGCTGCAGAAAAAACGAAAGAAGGTGAGAAAAAGAAAGACGGAGGAGGAGACAAGCCTAAAGGAGAAGCGCAAGTTCAGAAGTATACGGTCGAGCCTGCTTCGGGATATCCCACGATTTATCCAGGCGGAATGTACTACCAGCCGCCTCAGCCGTATTACCAAGGATATGGTGCCATGCCATACGGTGCCATGCCATACTCTCACGGGGTGCCGGCTTATTACGGTGAGAGCAGTTATGGTGTGAATAGGGGCTATAACACGAACCACCCGGACTACTTCAGTGAAGAGCACCCTGAGTCGTGCACAGTCATGTGATTGGATCACGAATGGGTTAGCGTTGCATATACATGTTAACTTGCTAAAGGTTTTATATTTTCAGTTGTGCTTGGTTGGCGGATCTGTCAAATTTGGTGGATATTTGTATTTGATCATTTGAGACAGTAAAGGAACAGTAAGGTTTGTTGAGAAGGTCGATGATTTTACGATTCTGTTTGCAGAAATAGGATGAGTAGGTGGTTTGGTATTTTAAACAGATTAAACTACCAGTTACCAGTTGTTGAAGTTTTAACCAATGAGGACAGCTGATTCAAATCAAGTCCGTTTGCATAATGGCTATGATAGTGCTGTTCAGATAGATCTAGGAACTTAAAAAATATACCAATTGACTTTAAAAAAAAAAGTATCAATGGACAAAACATTTCAGTTTGCAAACTGCAGAATTTGTTACACGCATCGTGTTAGTGACTTCTGTCATGTAAAAGTGAGGCTGCAACAGATCGACAATGAAACTCAACAACTTTGTGAAGCTGATGTCGCAGACCATCCGACTCCTTGTATCTAGCATTTGCTGCTAGATGCAGTGATTCAGGCAGGGAGACATGAGTTCCACATTTTGGTTTACTTTTTGCCAATGATTTTCTAGATAGGGGTGAAGCCAACAGAAAAAACTCAGCATTATCAGCAAGTAATGGCAGGGCGTATTAGTGATGCAAGACAAAGTATGTAAGTACAATCCTCCAAGCAGCCAAACCCCCTAATTTCGGGACTGAATTAAATCAGAGGTTTGGACCTGAGCAGGTCCTTAAACTGCTCCACCCTGAATCGGGCATCCCAGGGTGATGACATCGAGATTCTGGAACCTTTCTAAGATTGTGGTAACATCTTCCCAGCTGATCTTTCCCATTTCCTCTAGCTTGTATGCAACAAACTCCGCAGCGCTGCAAAAAGAAAGCGCCAGCAAGAAACTCAGACACTTGCTCAAATTAGTTTATTTGCATAATTGAATTTGTAGCAGATGATTAAAATTCACCTGACAACTTTGTCATCATCAAGATCAGCAGCCTCTAAATCAAAGAATGTAAGATTTCGTGTGAGAACCCATTTTGTGAATGATCTTTGCCTACTTTCTGTGCACAGTTCAGCAAGGTAGAAGAAAAACCGACCCACACAAATGGTACTAGCCAGTATCCAAAACACGGCAAAGATTCTGCCACTGGTGGTCGAGAAACTTTGATCTCCATAGCCCAGAGTAGTAATAGTAGCACAAACACAATAGAAAGCATCAACAAATTTAAATTTCTCGGTGACCAACATATACACAGTTCAAAGTACAGTGAGGACCACGACATGAACGAGGGAAATGAGTAAATTGTATCTGATTTTGTGGGTTTCAACCTCCTTCAGGATTTCAGCCAGACCAACCATGTCATTGATGTGCGTAGCTCTTACTAAAAGAACTTGCTGCTTTTCAAGAATGTAATCGGCTGCTTTGCCCAGCATCAGCTCACCAAGAGCCATTCCTGCGAAAACATATGTCGAGGCTAGAAGTTTCGCCAATGTGCTACTTGGGACGAGATCTCCATATCCCACAGTAGTCATGGTAACAACGCAAAAGTAAAGGGCATCAAGTAGACCATTCGTCTTCTTGCCCAAGATTTGGTTCCTCAGGAGAAAGAAACAAAAACTTCCTATACCAAGGTATGCAGCCAAGACTATTAGGATTTTTCTAAGTGTGGGTTCTTTTGTAGACTTGAGAAGACGAGGTTCAGAGCCATTCTGCTCGGGGAAATTCTCCTTCAGCGGATAATTTCGGCAGTGTCTTCTTCTTTGGACTGCATTGTTCTTGTCCTCAGGATGATTCGAAGTGTCAACTGAATTCCCAATCAAGGATTCTCTGGTATCATCATAGGCCATATCAAATGCTGCAGATTCGTCCTCATTAAGCAGCCTGCATTTTTGGAGCATTCAGCAATCAGTCAAGGGACATTCCATGAATTTTCTGTCGTCTTGTTTATCATCCAGTAGTGTGTGTTCAAACTTCGCCACAAGCTCAAGTTCCCCATACCATAATCTAATGTCCGGTCACTCTATGTGATGCAGAGTGGAAGGTGAAAATTTCGCAGCATTCACTCCCTAATAACCTTAAACTGGCCTGAAACAAGTCTCAGGCTTGTACACTCTGATGATAGAGAGATTTTGTTTCCCTTTAGACATTGCTTTATATATATATAAGACCAAGGACAATTTCAATCAATGTTGACCAATACGTACTAGCGGACACGATATTGCAGATGAAACACAGCCGGGCATGTAAATGAATGGATTAAACAATGCCAAGAGGGCCTGGACTAAACAAAACTTCATCCTCTAACTCGAATGGCAAGATTAGGAGGACACGAATGGATCTACTCTTTGAGGGGAGACACCAAATATGCAATCACACATGAAAAGAGATTCATGATCTTTTAAGAAACTGATTAATCTGCAACTCATCCCAGAAAGGTCAGATGATCATGAGGAGACTCCAAAAAACAAGAAACGTGACATGCATGTCTACTTCTTGGAGCCGAAAATGAGACAGTGAGCTTTGTCTAATTTACCTGACAAAGCGAGTCTATGGAAGAGAGAATGGCTTCACAAAAAGATTCGCATTGCCCCCCATCAGAAACAGGACCGCTAGGTCAAACTATC
Organism: Eucalyptus virginea; assembly: GCA_014182375.1. Lineage (NCBI taxonomy): Eukaryota > Viridiplantae > Streptophyta > Magnoliopsida > Myrtales > Myrtaceae > Eucalyptus > Eucalyptus virginea. Next base: position 14,759,574 of record CM024517.1, on the reverse strand, counting down.
CCAAAGAGGAAGCTGAGGACTTACACCCGCTGTTTCCACGCACCCCATTATTGAACTGCGTTCCCGCATTAGTGCACACGTGAAAAGCATCCTCTGAGGCGCATCTTGGAGGAGATGAATTCCTTGATGTGGAACTGAAAATTCCATTACCAAGTGAAGAAAAGAACCTGCCTTTGAATTGTGAATCCGAAAATGGTAATTTTGGGCCCAAGTGCAAGTCCCGAACATGGTCTCATTCGGCCTCTGTTGGCTGAAGAGGGCCCAACTGAATTTCACGGGATTGCGTTTTCTTTCTTCTTTTTCTTTCTCCGGAAACGAAAGCAAATTCTCTAACCCTATCTATTTTCTTCGATGCGGAACCTGATGATATTAAACTGAAAACTCCACTGTATCGCAATTTGAAACTCTTGATTTGGAGGGTGAGAAGAAGTTGAGTGATGAGCAAGTGGATGCGTAGAGGGAGAGGCTCTCATGGTGGTCAAAGTGATAAAAGGGTGGGAAGTGAAGAAGTACAAAGGGTAAGCTAGCTACTTTCAAAGGTGCTTGTTTTCCCGATTTACCTTAACATTCAACCAAAGATGTAAAAATTTCTAATTTGATTTAGGTGAGACTTTTATTATCATACTGCTATCGAGTCAATTTTCAGGACATGACCATTGGCAAGTGCATAAAAGTATGTTTTGGAGTGATGTGATTGTCCAATATGGACTCTTAGATGATCACGTGAAAATTGTTAAGGTCTTATTGTTTATCAGATTCCTATGTAGTTTACAGGGTGCTTGAATAACATCACTTCTAGCTAGGTAACCATGATATCCCAATTCCCCCACACTAAAATGGTTTTCCATTGTGTCAACCATGGCAAATTGATCAAATTGGTAGTCGGGAAGGTCATGGAAAGGTTGAAATCAAAGAATAGATTGGTGACTAAACATATAGCTGGAATTTGGGAGAAGTTGTCCAAAAAGTCTTAAATCTATTGTACTTTTGTCAATTCAATTTTCAATATTTTAATCTTGCAATTGAGTCACAAATATTTTCACTTCTTATTAATTCAATCCTAAACCTTCTCACTTTTTACAAATTGAGTTCATTTGATTAATTTTGGCTAGAAATTGTTAATGTGGACTATTGGTGCTAACATGGCACTTTTTAATAGATTTTTTTTTTTTTTTGCCCTGTTTTTAAAGGTTTGGATCTAGGGCTAGCCAGGGTTGCCAGCCAACACTTGCTAGCCACAAATGAGGGCTAGCGACCTACGCCAGCCACATGCGAGGGCCGGTTGACCCTTGCCAACTCTGAGTAAAGGCCATAACACCCTAACAAACAAAAGCAAAGGGCGAAAGCAAGGGCGCATGAGCCCTCACCTAGAAAAGACGAGGGCCACAACGCCCTCGCCAGCTATGGCCAAGTGAGGGCTTGGCGCCAACCCCACACGAGGGCCGCAACCTCGCTTGGGGCCCTCGCCTAGCTAGATCTAGTGAGGTTGTCGTGGCCCTAGCCGTTTTTCTAGGCAAGGGCTCGCGTGCCCTCACTTTCAGCGAAGAGGGTCACTAACCCTAGATCCAAAAACCCAAAAACAAAAACAAAAACAAAAAAAGTATAAAATAATAAAATATTCAAAATATCATTAAAAAAGTGTCACGTCAGCGCCAATCATCCACATTAGCAATTTCTAGCTAAAATTGGCCAATGGACTCAATTGGCAATAAGTTAAAAAATTAATGATTAAGTTGACAAAATTAATATATTTAGGACTGATAGGTTTAGGACTTTTTGGATAATTTTCCCTAAAATTTGTGATTGAGTTGTAGCAATAAGCGAATTGTTAGATGTCAACTTTGGCGGCATGCAATGTGTGGCTCATTCAAATTCATGGCATGGGGTGTATCAACAAGATGACTTTTGCCAAGGTCGTCTTTAATCAACTCTCCTCATTATGGAAAAGTGTTGTTGTTTCCTTGAACATGTTCAAGTGAAATTGTCAAGAGCTGATGGCTTAGTTGAGTTGCAAAAAAAGATATTATCCAAAATCGGCATTCATGCAAGAACAAGGAGCATTGAGAAAATTGATTATTGAATGAAGAGAATTGGAGAAGCATTTTGTAATAAGACAGTCCTCATTGTACTTGATGATATTTTCCTATTGATTGCAGCTTTCTCCAGACCTCCGGGAAAAGCATGAAAAAAAAAAGGCTCGAATGGTACGATCCCTCCGTCACCCTAGAATGAAAGGGGCGATCTCGTAGTTCTTGGTCTGTGAAGATACGTTGTTAGGTGCTCCATTTTATTTTCCCATTGAGGCCGAACCTAAACCTGTGCTCGAGAGATAGCTATCCATACACTGATAAGGGATGTATGGATTCTCGAGAAGAGAGGAGCCATGGGTTCCCTCCCGGACCGCCCGGATCCCACGAGTGAATAGAAAATTGGATCTACATTGGATCTCACCTGAATCGCCCCATCTATCCTCCTGAGGAGAGGTTTGGTTTCAAACCCGGTTTGAACAGGAGAAGTACGCCATGCTAATGTGCCTTGGATGATCCACATCTCAGGGTCAAGCGCTGATGAGCACATTGATAACGGCGAGCAAGTAGAGAAATTAAATGGAAAGAGCACTTTGTATTCAAGATCTAGAATATTGATTACAACTGAAAAAAAAAAAATAGATGTTTTGCGCATCAATAGTATAAAGTATCAACTTTTAAATCATGCAATGGAGGTGAGGAGTACTTGTCATGCACTTGAGCTTTTCAAGAGGCACATGTTTAACAGGGACTCTCCTACAAATGATTACAATGATCTTTCTAGAAAAATGATATTTGCTACTGGGAGACTTTTATTGGCTCTTGAAATAACTCGCTCATTCCTCTACCACAAGACACAAACTATGGAAAGAGACATTGGCCAAGTTAAGAAAAGCACCAAACGAAATGTTTTTCAAAAGTTGAAGATTAGCTATGGTGCCTTAACTTTCAGGCAACAACAAATTTTGCTTGATAATGCTTGCTTTTCTATTGGTGAGGATAAGACCAAAGCAATTTTTATGTGGGAAGAATGTAAGTTTTCCTCTAATACTAGAATCGATGTCCTCATTAGTATGTCTTTGTGAAAGATTGAGGAGAATAATTGATTTTGGATGCATGATAAATCAGAGATCTTGAAAGGAATATTGCTGGGCAGGAAAATTTAATGAATCTGGAAGAGCGAAGTAGGATACGGTAATACAACGGAGCAAGCACTTCTATTTATGGGCTGTTATTAACCGACTTTCCCATCTCTCCAGACAATTCCAATACAAATATCTCTGACATTAATTATTACACCAAAACTTGCTCGATGAAGAAAGGACTAAATTATTCCGGAATTTTCTAGGCCAAGAGAGAAAGATCTGGAGAATGAAGAGAAAGCGGCGGTGCTCTCTTCAACATTGAATTCTACACAATTCTTGCTCTCATTTGCAGATGAAGAGAAATGTTCAAGAATTAAAGTTTAATCTATGCAAAAGTTATCCAAAGGACGCTATTGAAAGTACAGAACATAATCAAGACGGATTTGTTGGAGTGATCCTCCTCCAACGTCTAAGCCAATGGATTTGTTGAATTTATATACAATGACTTCACGGATGATTTGAAACTACATAACATAATCAAGTCCAGTTGCATGATGGCTATGATCGTGCTGTTCAGATAGATTTAGGAACTAGAAATCATCAATGGACAAAACATTTCAGTTGGCAAACCACAAACTTTGTTACACGCGCCTTAATAGCGAATTCTTACACGTAAAAGTGAGGCTACAACAAATTGACGATGAAATTTAACAATTTTGTGAAGCTGACGTTGCAGACCATCTGACTAATAGTACTTGGCAATAAAGCATGACAATCTAGCATCTGTTGCTAGATGCAACTATAAGAGTTTTTCTAATGTAGATTACATTAATTAATATTGTAATTTACTGTTTACAAGGTTGGTCTAAGGTGAGATAGAATATTTCTTAATTAGTTTAATATGAGGTTAGCTAGTATGAGCCAAGTTAAACCCGGCCCATAATGAGAGGGCCTGGTTGGAAATTCTATAAATAATACTCAAGTATCTCTTTTAACCTTAATTCTCACAATTATTCTCGCAAAATGAGTGTTTACCTAACGCATAAGGATGAGAGGTCGTCTCATTGAGCCAGTGATATAGAGGGCAATAAAGGATAAGTTCTTGAGTTTGGATCGTTGTTATTCCACATTGAGAACGATGGTCCAAATCAAGTGTGTAAATCTATTTACATAATTATAGGCAGAAGTACACCCGAAGTGCCAAAACTTGACACGAAGGAACACTTAAGTGCCAAAAGTTTGGAAAGTGGCACTTAAGTGTCAAAATCGGAACAAAAAAATCACTTAAGTGCCACTCCGACCAAAATCCAACCAAAATGCTGACATAGCAATTTTCCGGCGAAAAAGAAGTGCAAAACAACGCCATTTTGCACGCTAACGTGGCTAGACAATACAAAAATGACGTTATTTTAGTGCGACGTGGTAAAAAAAATATATAATTAATTAAATTAATTAAAACTAAATTTATTTAAAACAAAAAATATTAAAATAACAATATTAAAAAACTATTTTTTTTTTTTTAAAAGGGGTAGGCGAATGAGGGCTGAGCCCTCACCGCTATAACCAAAAGGGCCTGCCCCCCCTTTTATTTTTTTTATTTTTAGTTTTTAAATTTTTTATTTTATTTTTAAATGTTTTAAATAAGTTTAGTTTTTTTAAAATTTCAAATTTTTATTTTTTGAATATTTTTTTAAATAGTTTTTTAAATTTTTTAAATTTTTTTTATTTTTTAGTTATTTTAATATTTTTATTTTATTTTAAAATGTTTTAAATAAGTTTAGTTTTAAATTTAATTTAATTATTTTTTATATTAATTTTTTATGACGTCAGCACCAATACAATGTCATTTTTGTATTGTTTAGCTACATTAGCGTGCAAAATAGCATCGTTTTACACTTCCTTTGCTAGAAAATCACTACATCGACATTTTGGCTGAATTTTGGTCGAAGTGGCACTTAAATGATCAATTTTGCTCCGATTTTGGCACTTAAGTGTTACTTTCCAAACTTTTAACACTTACGTGTCCTTCCGTGCCAAGTTTTGGCACTCTGTATCTGTACCTCCATAATTATATATGTTCTTGTTTCTAGTTATAGAGATCTCGGTTGCGCTTTCGCATCTCACAGCAACAATTCAGGCATTGATACATGAGTTCCACATTTTGGGGAGACATTCACTAATGATTGAAGATAACAGGAAACTTCCAGCATTATTAGCAAGTAACGGCGGCGCATATGAGTGATGCGAGACTAATGTAAGTATAACCCTTGGAAACAAGCAACAAAATCCCCCTAATTTCCGGCCTGAACTAAGGCTCCGTTTGGGAACAGCTTTCCCAAGGGCCTTTGAGGGGCTAAAGGCCTTTGGGCCAAATGTTGAGTGTTTGGCAATTTTTTTTTTCACTTGCCTTTGCCAAAGGCAAAGCCTTCCCAAGGCTAAAAGCCCAAGGTAGGTCGGGGGCTGCCTTGGGCATTCTCGGAATGCTGGCTTTGAAGATAATGAATTTTTTTCTTCCGAAATTGTCTTTGTTAATTTTTCATTTTTCCGGCTTTATCCCGACTATTGTTCATCGTCTTCATCCTTCCCTTCTCTCTACTGAGAACACGGCCAACATCTATGCGCAGTCGCCGGCGAAGGGCAAGTGGTTTGACGAAGGGTAGGTGGTCCGGCTAGGGTCCTACGACCCTCCGACGAGGGTCGCCGCATGGAGGACGCCGGCAACCCAGATCGTGCGGAGATCTGGTCGCGCAGATCTGGGTCGCGGCGACCAAATCGCGAGCGCCGGCGACCTCCGCGACGCGGTGGGTCGCACGACGGCTCGGCGAGGGTCGCGACGACCCTCCCCGAGCCGTGTCCTCCGCACGGGAACCCTAGCCAAACGCTGCCCTTCGCCGGATAGCCTAACCTTCACCGCGCCGCCTCCCCCTCGCCGGACCGCCTACCCTTCGCCCACGGTAACCGGCGAAGCCTTGGCCGGCCAACTCTCCTTTTTTCCCTTTTTTTTAATAACAAAAGCATTTTGTAAATTTAATTTATCCAAACACTATTTTACTCAAAAATACTTCACAATGGACTTTCACAAGTACCATTTACCAAACACAATTTGCATTTTGAAAAACTCCTTTGACTCAAGTATCTTTACATTTTCTCAAGGACTTTCCCAAAAATCTTCCCAAACGCACCCTAAATCAGATGCTTCAAAGCTCAAGAGTGATCGACGTCAAGATTTTGGAACCTTTCTAAGATAGCCGTAACATCTTCCTGGCTGATCTTTCCCATTTCCTGTATCTTGTATACGACAAACTCTGCAGTGCTGCAAAAAGAAAGAGCCAGCAAGAGACTCAGACATTTGCTCAAATTAGTTTATTTGTATAATTGAATTTCTAGATGATTAAAATTTGCCTGACAACTTTCTCATGATCAAGATCTGCTGCCTCTAAATCCGACCTCGTAATATTTCGTGTCAGAACCCACTTTACGAATGATCGTTGCCTGCTTTCTGTGTATAGTTCGGCAAGGTAGAAAAAAAACCGAGCCACACAAATGGTACTAGCCAGTATCCAAAACACGGCAAAGAGTCTGCCACCGGTGGTTAAGAAACTTTTATCTCCATAGCCCAGAGTACTAATAGTCACGCAAACACAATAGAAAGCATCGACAAATTTAAATTTCTCAATGACCGACAAAAACACGGTTCCAAGTACAGTAAGGACCACGACAAGAACGAGGGAAGTGAGAAAATTATATCTGATTTTGTGGGATTCGACCTCCTTCAGGATTTCGGCCTGACCAACCCTTTCATTGATGTGCATAGCTCTTACTAAAAGAACTTCCTGCTTTTCAAGAATGTAATCGGCCGCTTTGCCTAGGATCAGCCCATTAAGAGCTATTCCTGCGAAAACATATGTCGAGGCTAGAAGTTTCGCCAATGTGCTACTTGGGACGAGATCTCCATATCCCACAGTAGTCATGGTAACAACACAAAAGTAAAGGGCATCGAGTAGACCACTCGTCTTCTTGCCTGAGATTTGGTTCCTCAGGAGAAAGAAACAAAAGCTTCCTACACCAAGGATTGCAGCCAAAATTATGAAGATTTTAAAAAATGTGGGTTCTTTAGTAGCCTCAGGAAGATGAGGTTCGGTGCCATTCAGCTCAGGGAAACTATCCATTGAAGGCAAATTGCGGCAGTGTCTTCTTCTTTGAACTGCATTGCTATTGTCCCGCGTCAACTGAATTCCCAATCCAGGATTCTCTGGTATCATCATTGGCCATATCCAATGCCGCAGATTCGTCCTCTTTTAAGCAGCCTGCATTTTTCGAGCATTCAACAATCAGTCAAGGACATTCCATGAATTTTCTGTTGTCTTGTTTACCGTCCGGTTGTGTTCAAACTTTGCCATGAGCTCAAGTTCCCAGTACCGTTCACTCCCAAATAACCTTAAACTGGCGATTCTCTTTGATTATGAAACAAATCTCAGGCTTGTACACTGTGATAATAGAGAGACTTTGTTTCCCTCTAGACGTTGCTTTTCTTTTTTTATCAAGACCAAGGACAATTTCAATCAATGTTGACCAATACCTACTAGCGTAGCCAATATTGCAGATGAAACACAGCCAAGCATGTAAATGCACGGATTAAACAATGCCAATAAGGCCTGGACTAAACGAAAATTCATCCATTCATGAATGGCTCTCTACTTTGAAGCGAGCCACCAACCAGGCAGTTACACAGAAGAAGAGATTGATGATCTTTCTAAACACTGATTGATCTTGCAACACATTTCTGAAAGGTCAGATGATCGCGAGGAAAACAAGAAAACATGACATGCATGTCCACGTCTTGGAGCTGAAAATGAAACAGTTGGCCTTGTCTAATTTACCTGACAAAGCGAGCTCATGGAAGAGAAAATGGCTTCACAAAAGACTTGCTTTGCACCTATCAGAGAAGGACCGCAAGCTCCAAACTTTCCCAAAGAAAAAGCTGAGGAGCTACGCCCGTTGTCTCCACGCACCCCATTATTGAACTGTGTTCCCGCATTAGTGCACTTGTGAAAAGCATCCTCCTAGGAGCAACTTGGAGGAGAATGAATTTCTTGATGTGGGACTTAAAATTCCATTACCACATGATGTAAAGAACAGCGAATCTGAAAATGGCAATTTGGGCCCACGTGCGAGTCCCGAACATTGTCTCATTCGGCCTTTCTTGGCTGGAAAGGGCCCAACTGAATTTCGCGGGTTTGCATTTTCTTTCTTTTTTCTTTCCCAGAAAACGAACTCCTCGTGCATAGGTTTTTTTGTCAAATACTAATGTGGAAATATTTAATTGATAAGGCAAACGAGGCCTAAAAAAATTCAAACTCAAGATTCCTAGCTCTGATTGACAGAAAATGTAATGGAGACTTGGAAAAAGGCTTTTTCTCTGTATATTCATTGTATACATTTACATTACATTGGTAAATTTATAGTGTAAGAGACAAAAGAATAAAACAGGAAAAAATAATAAATGAATCTCTATTTTCCTATTTACCAAAACTAATCCATGATTGATTGAATCATAATCAACGGAATTGGAATCTTCAAGATATATTTCCAACACTACCCCTCAAGCTGGTGGCCTGTAGATGTCAAGGATACCTAGCTTGCTCAATAGGTACCTATGCTGTTTCTGACATAACGCTTTAGTGAAGACGTCTGCAGGTTGCTCCGTTGCTCCAATTCCTTTTGTCACAAGAACTCCATCTTTGATCCTATCCCGAGTGAAATGGCAATCCACTTCTATGTGTTTTGTTCTTTCATGAAAAACTGGATTTGCCGCTAATTTGAGTGCAGTATCATTATCACAAAACAAATTAGTTGGTCCACTGACCTGTATTCCAAGATCCAAGAGTAGTCCTCGTATCCAGACTATTTCACAGGTAGCCTTTGCCATGGCCCGATACTCGATTCTGCAGATGATAGTGAGACAGCTTGATCGTTTTTTTTGTCTTCCAAGAAATCAATGACTTTCCCAGCTTTTTATGCAAAAACCAGTAATAGATCTTCTGGTTATTGGACAGGTGGCATAATCTGTGTCGTAAAAAGCTGTCATCTTCATATTGCAGTCACAAGATAGAAGTATACCAAGGCTTGGACATCCTTTCAGATACTTCACAACCTTCAATGCCGCATCCATATGTGATTGTTTTGGCATATGCATAAACTGACTGAGTATTTGTATGGCATACGATATGTCAAGTCTTGTCATTGTAAGATATATCAATTTTTTGACAAGTCGTTGATATTCAGAAGGATCTTTGAGCACTGAGTCCTTAATGGTTGAAGGAGAACTAATGTCATATTCATGCGTCGTCAACTTGACATTCTGCTCAACTGGGATGACTGCTAGTTTACATCCCGATAGACCTGCTTCGGAAACAATCTCCAAGATGAACTTCCTTTGACTGAGGCAAATTCCTTCATTGGATTGAGCAATCTCAATGCCAAGAAAATATTTTGGTGGTCCCAAATCTTTGATGTGAAAAGTGGAGTGCAAATACCTTTTGAACTTGGCAACATCAGAATCATTATTTCCCATGACAAGTATGTCATCGACATATATCAACAAATAAATTGATGACTCTTTTGTAGTACGTGTAAACAAGGCATAATCATACTTAGAATGCTCAAAACCTGCATTGGTTAGTGCAGTAGTGAACTTAGCATACCATTGTCTAGATGCCTGTTTTAATCCATATAAGGATTTGTGAAGACAACATACCCGAGACTCCCCCTGTCTACGTAATCCTTGAGGAATATCCATGTAGATTTCTTCATCTAGATCACCGTGGAGAAAGGCATTATGCACATCCATCTGATGGAGAGACCAATTCCGTATGGCTGCAACGGACAAGAAGGAACGTACAGTGACTTCTTTAGCTACTGGAGAAAAAGTCTCATGGTAATCAAAACCTTCCTTTTGAGTAAATCCCTTGGCAACTAATCGAGCCTTATAGCGCTCAATAGAACCATCTGCCTTGAATTTGATCTTATAAACCCACTTGCAGCCAATCGGTTTGCGTCTTGGCGGCAAAGGGACAATATCCCAGGTGTGATTCTCCATTAGAGTAGTAAGTTCGGATTCCATCGCATGTCACCATCTAGGATCTCGTGCTGCCTCAACGAATGAGGATGGTTCTCGTTCTTCAGATATGCGACTAATACAACACATATGTCCTGGCGATAACAGATTAAATGACACATATGAGGCAATGGGATATTGTATACCTGAAGAACTTCTTGCAGAACATATGTAATCCTTGGTCCATGTAGGTGAACGAGTCTGTCGTCCAGATCGTCGAGGCTGCTCAATGATATGTGCTAGAGGATCCGATGATTCAGGAAGAACTGGTGAGGCAGCTATTGTTAAAGGAGATTGGGAAATGTCCTCAGATAAACCTGGCGATGTTGCTTCTGGAGGTGTAGATTCCATTGATGCAGACGGAGATGGTCCTGATGATATGGGCGGTCCTAGTGCAATAAGACACCCTGGTGCTGAGAATAAAGATTCATCGAACAAAAAATGTCTATCATACCCTGATGGTAAACTGGACTGTGATGAAGAAACCATTTCCTCAAATGGAAATACATCTTCATGGAATACAACATCCCCGCTAATGAAGAAAGTCCCTGTAGAGATCTCCATAACTCGATATCCTTTCTGAAGAGAGGAATATCCCATAAAGACGCACTGAGTGGCTCGAGGGCCCATTTTATCTCGAGGACCCACATTTCTTGTATAGTATAAACAACCAAATACTTTAAGGTGATTATTATCAGGCTGTTTGTTGTAAAGCATCTCAAAAGGGGTCCTACCATTAAGAATTCGAGTTGGCATGCGATTAATCAAGTAAGCTGCTGTGACCACACAATCTCCCCAAAAATCTTCTGGAATGGAAGCTTGGTCTTTTAGAGCACAGGCAACCTCTAACAAATGCCTATGTTTGCGCTCAACAACTCCATTTTGTTGTGGAGTGTAAGTGCAGGAACTTTCATGAAGTATACCATGGGAAGATAGTAATGTGTTGCAATCGAAAGTGAAAAATTCACGCCCATTATCTGTACGGATTTTTTGTACAGATTTACCAAACTGATTTTTAATTATGGAAAGGAAATTTGATAAATGACCAAAAGTTTGGCTTTTCGATTGCATAAGATAAACCCATGTGGCTCGAGTGTAATCATCAACAATTGTAAGGAAGAATCGAGATCCATCACGGTGAGGAGTATGATAAGGTCCCCAAATGTCCATATGAAGTAAAGAAAATGAATCTGTTGCACGAGATGTACTTTTCGGAAAAGGTGCTCGAGATTGTTTAGCTAAAGGACATATGGGACATTTTGGATGAGGAAAAGAAGCACTGTGACCCAATCGTTGATGAGAAAAGAGATTTTTATTTGAATTGATGGCATTACAAGAAACATGCTTATTTAATAATTCTAAATCTCCTGGGGAATTGTTCCAGAAATAGAGTCCTTCTACCATACTACCCAAGGCCATCACTCTGCCAGTCGAATGGTCCTGAAAAAGACAATTGTCTGAATTGAATGTGGCATGGCAAGAGTTATCCTCACATACTCTTGAGACAGACAAAAGATTGAATTCAAATTCTGGAATATATAGGACATTTTTCAAGATTAAATTTTGACCAAGATGTACGGTGCCGATTTTGGTAACATTTGTGATGTTCCCATTTGGAAGACGCACCGTGATAGGGGATTTTGGCATTTTATATGTGTGAGAAAATAGATTTTTGTTGCATACTATGTGGTCACTAACACCTGAATCGATAATCCATACATCAACTGAAAATGAATTCTTGTTGTATAGGAAAGTACCTAAGAATCCTGCACCTTTATCGCTAGTCTTGAGTTGATCCAGCATTTGTACAATATTATGATATTGTTCTTGGGTGATCATCTGGTGAGGTGATCCATCTGCCTTTTGTGCAAAAACTTGAGAAACAATGGATTCTCTCTTTTTGTCCTTGTCATTAGGTTTTCCATGCAGCTTCCAACAGGTTTCAATTGTATGATGCTGACGTTTCATCGTAGCTGCAATATTTATTTTTAAATCTGGAATTTTGCCCACTGACCTTTCTTGCTAACGTGGCACGATCCCAGCCGTCCGATTCTGTTGAAGCCGCAGATAAATGATGGCCGTCCGATCCAGCACGTCGATCTCGTCCGTCCGTTCCAACGCTGAGATCCCAGTCGTCGGATCTAGCATTTCTATCTGAGCCATCCATTCTGGATCGGCGATCCCAGCCATCCATTCCGGATCTTGGATCTGAGCCGTTGGATCGCAAGGATTTAGGGTTTCCTCCGGTTCTCCTCGCCGCAGCCGCAGCCACGATTTTTCTCTCCAGATCTGTGGGGGTTCCGCTGGGGGTTGTCTCGCTGGAGGGAAGGACGGCAAGGTTCATGCCTTCTCCTACCCGAGATTGTTTAGCGGCGGCCATCCGATGATGCTCCTCTTGGACGGCTAACTGGTAAATACGGCCGAGCAGTGGTGGAGGGTCCATCGCAAGGATCTGCGACCGGAAAGCCGAGAAAGACTCATTAAGAATCAGTAAGAATCTCGTCGTCTTCTCTCTCTCTCTTTGATTTTGCGGTACTGTTGGAGGGTTTCTTCAGGCCCCTCGAGTCGTTCTTCAGCGGCCTCAAGCTCATTCCATAGAGCAGAGAGGCGGTTGAAGCAGGAGGTAACCGAGAGGTTCCCCTGCTTCAACTCCGACAGAGCTTGAGTGACGGTGAATAGCTTCGCTCGGTCAAGGCGTCCATACATCTCGTTGATGCTGTCCCAGAGGGTTCTGGAGTCTTCGGTAGGTGGAAGTCCGGCTGCGATTTCTGGTGCAAGGCAGTTGCCGAGCCATGTGCGAACCAGTTGGTTGCACTTGCACCACTGCCGTTGAAGTCGCTCGTCGGCCGAAAAAGGAACGGCTCCGTCGAGGAAGCCGTCCTTGTCTTTGGTGACAAGGGCGCGCCGGAGATCCCTAGCCCAAGCCGTGTAATTCTCCGTTCCGGTAAGCTGCATCCCGATGAGCTTCAATTCGAGTCCGTCGGCCGGCGACGTGTAGAGAGGGTCACCGGGTTCAAGCCGGCCGCCACCACCAACCCAAAAAAACAGCGGCGCATATCCGGGTTGAAATCCCGAGTAGGGATTCGTCCCTTGACCCGGGTTAGATCCGGATCCCTGACCCGGCGACGCGTATCTAGGTTGAAATCCCGGGTAGGGATTCGTCCCTTGACCCAGGATAGATCCGGTTCCTTGACCCCGAACGGATCCGGATCCCTAAGCAGGATTCGTTTGGCCCGATGCCTCTATTGGGCCCATTACAGACGGCGACGGCCCAAAATGATATTGGGTCCATACCTGTCCTGGCGACGGGCCAAAAGGATACTAGGTCCATACCTGTCCATACGCTGGAGGAAAGGTTGGAGGCCACTGGACTGGGCAAGAAGTTTGGCCCATCGTCGGAATCAATCTTGCAGAAAGAGTTTCCTCTGATGGTTGAACAAAAGCTCGGTCTTCGCCAGGGGAAATAGCCGGATCTAAGGTAGGTGTCTCCTCTGTTGAGGAGTTCTCAACATTATTTGTCATGGCACCAAAAAAAAAGTTGAACTCCTAACCGTTTTGCTGGTCTGTTTCGCTGGTAAAGATCATGCAACAACAGGCCAGAAAAAGAACGGTGGCAATTCAAGAATATGCAGAAGCTAGGCCAGGAGTATCTACTCCAATACCATGACAAAAAATGTAATGGAGACTTGGAAAAAGGCTTTTTCTCTGTATATTCATTGTATACATTTACATTACATTGGTAAATTTATAGTGTAAGAGACAAAAGAATAAAACAGGAAAAAATAATAAATGAATCTCTATTTTCCTATTTACCAAAACTAATCCATGATTGACTGAATCATAATCAACGGAATTGGAATCTTCAAGATATATTTCCAACACTGATATCATGTATAATTTTGTGAGATCACTTCTAATTATGTTAAAAGCTTAAACTATTTAATGAATACATGATATATTATTAAAATATATTTTAACAGAAGTGAAGAAGTATAAAGGATAAGCTAGCTACTTTCAAAGATGCTTGTTTCTCCAATTTTCCTTAACACTTAATCATAGATGTAAAAATTTCCAGTCTGATTGAGATGGAACTTTTATTATAGTAAACTAAATGATGAATGGACGCTATGTTTATCAAAAACTGTAATGGGGGAATAATGATATTGATAGCTATGGACCTACACTGATATTGATTGTGGGCAGTGGGAGAAAAAGGAACGGATTAATGAAGTGTGATGCAAATTCTAATCTGATCATTTAATCTTTCAATACTCTAGACATTTCTCCACTTGAATACTCTATGTTAACTTTTATAGCCGTAACTCAAACATATGTACATCTACATTATAAATATAATCCCAAGATCACTAATCTCACATTGGAATCTAAGTAAAATTCCGGGACATGACCATTGCTGAGCACAAAACTAATGTTTTGTAGTGACATGATTGTCCAATATGGACTCTTAGACGATCACATGTAAATTGTTAAGGTCTTATTGTTTATCCGATTGCAATGTAGTTCATGTGGTGCTTGAATAACATCACTTCTAGCTAGGCAATCATGATTCCCTTCTCCCCTCCCTCCCAAAAAAAAAAACTAAAATGGTTTTTCATTGTGTCAACCATGGAGAACTGATCAAATTGGTTGTCAAAAAGGTCATGGAAAGGTTGAAATCAAAGAATAAATTGGTGGATGAACATATAGTTGGAATTTATCATCAAGCTGTAGCAATAAACGAATTATTAGATGTCGACTCTTGTGGTGTTTGGCTCATTCAAATTCATGACATGGGGGTATCGGTGAGACAACTCTTGCCGAGATCATCTTTAATCAACTCTCTTCTCATTGAAGCATAATTGTGAAGGACTGATGGCTTAGTTGAGTTGCAAAAAAAGTTATTATCTGAAATTGGCGTTCATGTAGGAAAAAGAAGATTGGTGAAATTGGTTATGGAATAAAATGGATTGGAGAAGTCCTGTGTAATAAGAAAATCCTCATTGTATTTGATGACTTTGATAGCAACAACCAAGAGAAATTAGGTGGAAAGAGTACTTTGTATTCAGGATCTAGAATATTGATTATAATTAGAAATAAAGATGTTTTGTGCATCAATAACCTAAAGTATCAAATTTTAAATTATGCAATGGAGGTGATAAGTACTAATTATGCGCTTGAGCTTTTCAAGAGGGCATTTAACATAGACTCTTCTACAAAAGATTATAAAGATCTTTCAAGAAAAGTCATATTTAATACAGGAGAATTCCATTGGCCCACGAAGTAACTAGTTTGTTCCTCTCCCACAAAACACAAACTATGAAAAGAGAAATTGGACAAGTTAAGAAAAGCACCACATGAAATGTTTTTCAAAAGTTGAAGATTAGCCATGATGCCTTAATTTTCGGGTAACAACAAATTTTGCTCAATATTGCATGCTTTTTCATTGGTGAGGATAACATAAAAGCAATTTACATTTGTGAAGATTGTAATCTATCCCCCAATATTGAAATTGATGTCCTCATTAGCATATCTTTAATAAAGATTGGGGGAGAACAATCGGTTTTGATGTATAATCAAATTAGAGATCTTGCAAGGAAATTGCTCATTAGGAAAATTCAATGAATCTCAAGGGAGGAGTAAGATATGGAAATGCAGGAGAGCAAGCACTCCCATTTATAGGGTGTAATTAACCGACTTTCCCATCTCCAATACAAATATATCTAACAGTAATTATTACGCTACAACTTGCTTGGATGAAGAAAGGACTAAATTATTCCAGATTTATCTAGGCCAAAAGAGACAGATCTGGAGAATGGAGAGAGAGCGAGCATCAACATTTCATTCTACTCATTTCTTGCTCTCATTTGCAGATGAAGATAAATGTTCAAGCAATCCTAAGGACGCTATTGAAACCGCAAGAGATTGGAACGTTGGAATATCTTAGGCACCTCAAATTAAATGAAGGAACCTTCATCGATAACTTAGCGAATCATCTTACTGAATTAAGATGGATTTTTGGAGTCGTCCTTCTCCAACGTCTAAGCCAACCGATATGCACTTAAAGAATGTGGTCATTCAGGAATTTATATACAATGACTTCAAAGATGATTCGAAACTACAGAAAATAATCAAGTCCGTTTGAATGATGGCTATGATCGTGCTGTTCAGATAGATTTAGGAACTTAAAATCATCGATGGACAAAACATTTCAGTTGGCAAACTGCAAACTTAGTTACGCACCTTGGTAGCGAATGCTGTCATATAAAAGTGAGACTCCAACAGATCGACGATGAAATTCAACAATTTTGTGAAGCTGATGTCGCAGACCATCTGACTAATGGTACTTGGCAAATTGCAGCATGACGATCTAGCATCTAGCATCTGCTGCTAGATGCAACGATTCGGGCAGGAATACATGACTTTCACATTTTGGAATTACTATTTGCAAGTTATTTTATAGATAGGAGAGACATTCACTCATGGTTGAAGCCAACAGAAAAAACTTCAGCAACATCAGCAAGTAACAACGGTGCGCATGAGTAATACAAGACTAAAGTACGTAAGTATAATCCTCGGAAACAAGCAGCAAAACCCCCTAACTTCGGGCCTGAACTAAATCAGACGTTGTCAAAGTTCCAGAATGATCGACGTCAAGATTCCGGAACCTTTCCAAAATAGCCGTAACATCTTCCCGGCTGATCTTTCCCATTTCCTGTATCTTGTATACGACGAACTCCGCAGCACTGCAAAAAGAAAGCGCCAGCAAGGAACTCAGACATTTGCTCAAATTAGTTATTTGCATAATTGAATTTGTAGTAGATGATTAAAATTTACCTGACAACACTGTCACGATCAAGATCTGCTGCCTCCAAATCCGAGCACGTAATATTTCGTGTGAGAACCCATTTTACGAATGATCTTTGCCTGCTTTCTGTGTACATTTCAGCAAGGTAGAAAAAAAACTGAGCCACACAAATGGTACTGGCCAGTATCCAAAACACGGCGAAGATTCTGCCACCGGTGGTCGAGAAACTTTCATCTCCATAGCCTAGAGTAGTAATAGTGGCGCAAACACAATAGAAAGCATCAACGAATTTAAAGTTCTCAACGACCGACAAAAACACGGTTCCAAGTACAGTAAGGACCACGAGAAGAACCAGGGAAGTGAGAAATCTATATTTGATTTTGTGGGCTTCCATCTCCTTCAGGATTTCGGCTGGACCAACCTTTTCATTCATGTGCATAGCTCTTACTAAAATAACTTCCTGCTTTTCAAGAATGTAATCAGCCGCTTTGCTTAGGATCAGCCCGCCAAGAGCCATTCCTGCGAAAACATATGTTGAGGCGAGAAGTTTTGCCAATGTGCTACTTGGGACGAGATCTCCATATCCCACAGTAGTCATGGTGACAACGCAAAAGTAAAGGGCATCAAGTAGACCATTCGTCTTCTTGCCCGTGATTTGGTTCCCCAGAAGAAAGAAGCAAAAGCTTCCCAGGCCGAGGTATGCAGCCAAAACTATTAGGATTTTTCTAAATGTGGGTTCTTTTGTAGACTCGTGAAGATGAGGTTCCGTGCCATTCTGCTCGGGGAAATTATCCGCTGAAGGAGAATTTCGGTGGTGTCTTCTTCTCTGGACTGCATTGCTCTTGTCCTTGGGATGATTCGAAGCATCAACTGAATTCCCAATCAGGGATTCTCTGGTATCATCATAGGCCATATCAAATGCTGTAGATTCGTCCTCTTTAAGCAGCCTGCATTCTTGGAGCATTCAGCAATCGGTCCGGTAGTGCGTGTGTTCAAACTTCACCCATTCCATGATCTAATGTCTGGACATTCTCTGTGATGCAGAGTGAAAGGCGAATATTTCCCAGCTTTCACTCCCAAAAATCCTTATACTGGTGATCCTCTTTGACCTCATGAAACAGATCTCGGGCTTATAAACTGTGATAACAGAGAGACGTTGTTTCCCTTTAGACATTGCCTTTTTTATCAAGACCAAGGACAATTTCAATCAACGTGGACCAATACGTACTAGCATAGACAATATTGCAGATGAAACACGGCTAAGCATGTAAATGAATGGATTTAAGCAATGCCAATAAGGCCTGACCTAAACACAAATCATCTATTCATAAATGGATCTCTACTTTGACAGGAGACACCAAATATGCAATCACATATAAGAAGAGATTCGCGATCTTTTTAAACACCATTTAATCTGCAACACATCCAGAAAAGGTCAATGAGGGAGACTCAAAAAAGATGCACATAAAACAAGAAAACATGGGAGATTCATGGCAAAGCCTTATATGCATGCCCTCGTCTTGGAGCTGACAAACGGTTTTGTCCAATTCACCTGAGAGAAAGCGAGCTCATAAAAGAGAGAATGGCTTCCCAAAAGATTGCATGGCCCCCTTCAAGCAATGCAAAAGGACCGCAAGATCCGAACTTTCCGAAAGAGGAAGATAAAGGGTTACGCCCGTTGTTGTGTCCACGCACCCGTTATTGAACTGCGGTCCGGCATTAATGCACACGTGAAATTCGGTGAAGGGAAGCGTCCTTTCAGGCACGTCTTGGGAGGAGACGAAGAATCCCTTGATGTGGAATTGAAAAATTCAACTACAGAATGACGAAAACATCCTGCCTTTCGACCTGCGAAATCTGAAAGATGGCAATTTGGGCCCAAGGGCGAGTTTCAAACATTGTCTTCATCGGCCTTTCTTGGCTGCAAAGGGCCCAACTGCATTTCACGGGTTGGTCTTTCCTTTCTCCTTTTTTTCCCGGAAAACGAAAGAAAATCCGCTTCAAGTTGGGAACCTTGGAGAGAGAAGAAGAGAGGAGAAAATGAGGCTGGTGAAGAAGCAAGCAGCAGACAGAGCAGCTAAGTTTCACTTCTACATCTAATTCTCTAGTTTTATTATCTCTTAGCATATCCCGTTTGTGCAAATATCAATTTCACTGCTCAAAAGAGAGCAGCCATTTTCAGGTTAGCTTGAAGTCCTTTTTCCCTTACAGGTTGTGCTACAGCTTAGTTTGTTGTTCTAAGGAAAAGGATTGAAAAAAAGGAACTGATCTTGACAACGTTATACCATCACACCGTTGCTTGTAGCTTTCGACAACTTCAACATCTGCTTCTTGGATCACTTGGGTATTGATATTTCTGTATTGAGAACTGTTTAGTGCTAGTATTTGATAGTTTTGTATCATGACATCATTGTCATCGAAGAACATATGGATACAGCGGCAGCAATGCCCTTGTGGGGATTGGAAATACTTCGTTGCGTATGAAGGCAATAATGAAGAGGCCACGGTTGCTTCCCAGTTGGCAAAAGCAAAAGCGGGGTCGGCTGAGGCTATAGTAGTCCTGTATGTGGGAATGGTGTTCAAGAGCGATGACGATGCGTTCGAGTACTACGGCAACTTCGCGAGGAAGAGTGGTTTCTCCATTAGGAAAGAGCACTAGAGATTGAGCCCTCAGTTGTGTATTTACAAGCACGACTTTGTTTGTTATCGGTCCGGGTTCGCGCCTGTGAGGAAGAAGCCTAGTGGGGAGCACCATAGGGATCGGAAATCCATCCGGTGCAGCTGTGATGCGAAGATGTACTTGTCGAAGGAGGTTGTGGAAGGTGTTTCACAGTGGTGTGTTGTGCAATTCAGTAATGTTCACAATCATGAGCTGCTGGAAGACAACCAGGTCTGACTCTTGCCCACTTACAGAAAGATTCATGCAGCTGATCAAGAGCGGATTCTTTTGCTATCTAAAGCTGGTTTTCCAATTCATCGCGTAGTGAAGGTCTTGGAATTAGAAAAGGGGATTCAAGGTGGACAATTGCCATTCTTGGAGAGGGATGTTAGGAACTTTATTCAGAACAGGAAGAAAGTTGTTCAAGAAAATGATGCTTTGCTCAATGAGAAGAGAGAAAACGATATAATGGAACTTCTTGAGGCCTGCAAGGCCTCGAAGCAGGCAGATGAAGGCTTTAGCTATGTTTATAGCGTGGATGGCAATGACAAACTTGAGCACATCACTTGGTCATACAGCAATTCAGTTAATGCATATCCCACGTTCAGTGATGTGGTGCATTTGGACACGTCATACCGATCAATCACTTATGGTATGTTGTTTGGGGCATGGTTTGGCATTGACAGCAATGGCAGAATGATTATTTTTGGATGTGTTCTGTTGCAGGATGAGGCGCCACAGTCATTTGCTTGGGCTTTACAGGTTTATCTCTGTCCCTCTAGATAGATCCATATCTTGTACCCTACATTTCCTCATGATGATGTTTCTCTCCCTGGATACAGATGTTTGTCTGGTTTATGAGAGGAAGAAGTCCTCAAACAATCTTAACTGATCTAGACCCAGGCCTCAGAGATGCAGTTAGGGGCAAACTAGCAAACACCAAACACATCACTTGTACATGGAATATTTCGCCCAAGTTATCAAGTTGGTTCTCTGTTCCACTTGGATCTCAATATGCAGAATTCAGATCTGAGTTTGATGCGTTGCATTATGTAGAGAATACAGAAGATTTTGAATTAAGATGGAATGAAATGGTTTCTCGGTTTGGACTGGGTTCAGATAAATGCATTGCTTTACTTTATTCAATTCGGAATTCTTGGGCATTGTGCTATACGAGGGGTCACTTTCTTGCTCGAAGGACAACTGTTGCAGTTTTTAGATCTGTAGATTCATTCCTGAAAGGAATCTTCAGCCCAAATGCATGCTTGCGTAGTTTTTTTGACCAGGTATAGCAGTTGAAGATTTTGTCCACTCTGTGACCTCATATTCCATTTGATTTCCTTTTCTTCCCCCATCTTAACGTAGAGTTTTTGTTTTTTTTTTTTTCAGGTAGGAATATCGGCTACTTTCCAAACCAGTCACACCATGAAATGCAGTATATGCCTTCCAAAGCGTGCATTCCAATGGAAGAGCATGCACGAAGCCTTCTAACACCTTTTGGATTCAATGCTTTGCAAAATGAACTTGTGCTGGCCATGCAATATGCCATGTCTGAATTGGCTGATGGTTCCTACCTTTTACGACATTATAAGAAGATGAATGGCGACTGTCTTGTCATGTGGATACCAGAAGAAGAGCAAATTCACTGCTCATGTAAGGAATTTGAATCTTCAGGGATTTTATGCAGACATGCCCTTTCTGTTTTTATTAGAAAGAATTACTTTCAACTTCCCGGTAAATACTTCATTACTAGATGGCGCCGAGAAAGCTCTATAACATGTTATGATGAAACTGCTCCTCAAGATAGCGACAATGAATGGTTTCGAGAATATCAGTCCCTCAGTGCGTCACTGTTCACAGAATCGTCGCTTACAAGGGGGTGTACCAATTATGTCCGCAGGGAATTAATGAAAGAAGTCAAAAGGATCCTTGAAGAAGTTAGGAGCATGCCAGAGACCGATGGTGTCACAGTGGATATGACTCTTTCTCCAACTGGATGATATCTCTGATGGTGCTTGTGTCACTTGCAAGTGCCTGAGCTTCTTGCATCTTTCACATTAAGGATTGAGCAGATGATTGAAAATAGTCTGAAATTTGGAGTGAAGAGAACATATTTTACTCTGTTTCTGTGGTCAACAGCACGAGTGGGAGTGGACTGTGCATGCAGGGACTTGATATAGAATTCATCATTTTGCAATCGCCCATTGGTGGCTCCAAGTGAATCACCCTTGAAGCTGAAGATAAAGAACCGAGGATGTGGACATAGGCACAAGGTACTCTTGTACAATTTGTATACAAAAATTACTGAAATAGATTAGCTGCATTTCACCAATACAGATGAATTTCTTAATGAAAAAGCTTAATTCTTCTTTGTCTTTCCATTTTTATGGCAGCAAATTTTGATTGCGTATCTTTTGGCTTAGCAGTCAATGTTATGACATTCTGGGAAGACATGAAATATCTTCATGACATCTCATGTATATGGATTTCAAATGGATGGTATAATATCTTTCTCCTTTTTTCGGGTGAATGGAAGTGTGAATGTTTAACTTGCATTAGCTTCTGTTCTTCATTGTTAAGGCTGGGAGACTTCAATCTTCTCCTGATTCCAAACAGTGGACACAAGTAAAACTCGCAAAGGTACACCCAGAAGTACACACACGAAGCGCACCAGAAATAAAATCTCGATAATTTATTAATTCAAAGATATAACCTGTTTACAATAAAAGCAGGGACCAATGTAAATTGCTTAACAATCAAACGTTAAGCACTTGTTTGATATATATTATTGGTTGATTTGACTGCATAATTTTAATCATGTTGTTCCTTTTCCGAGACTGACTTTGATTTTTTCTTCAGGAACCGCGTTTTCATTGGCCTTATAGGCCTAAAAACACACTTTCTGTTTCAACTCTCAACATGCTTCAATTTTATTTATTTTTGTTTCAAGCAGTCGATGACAATCAAGATTCTTCTCATAGTTTGTCCTTATAAACCTCCAAAAACGACTCTGTTTCAACCGTTCCTCATCGACCCATTAACATTTGATTAATTTTCCTGTCACTTGCTCCATTATTTCCTGAGGACGTGTTGACGCCGCCACCTTCTGCGACTTTCAACCCTTTCAGATTCACGTATCAAAGGGATGACCTAGTCATTATCTATTACAAAAGACAGACACTCTCCGAGAGCTTTCATATCGTCTTAGACACTTCAATACAGTCGGACAAACTCCGACACGCAGTCAACACGTGACATGCGGTCGATTCTTCCTGACACGTGTGTCCGGAATTTGCGAGTCATGTTCTGGGGTATGTCTGCAAATGCGAAGGGAGAGAGAATTGTTGAAGAACACAATGGAGGGTGGAGGCGAGGGCAAGGGAGCAGAGGCAAGGCCGCGACGGCGAGGGAGGGCCAGAGGAAGAGCAGAGACCGAGATGACCGCAACTGTGATGTCGTGATGGAAGACTACAATGTCATGATAGAGGCCAGAGGTGAGGCGGCGAGTGACTCCGATGAGGCGATCGAGAGGGAGCAAAGATCAAGAGCAAAGAGGATCATGCAAGGAAGAGGAGGATCATGCTAGGGTTTTTGGGTTTCCATGCTACTTTAATTTCCTCTTTTACTTTTAGGGAGGAGCAGAAAAAGAAAATGGGAATGCTAGGGAAGAAATGAGAGGTGAAATAAATGGGTGATTTTTTTCTTTTACTTTTCCTTTGGGGAGGAAGGGGAGGGCGGACGGTGATTTCATTTTGAAGAAAGGAAATGACGGGGTGAGTGGGTGGGACGAGAGAAGAAACGAGAGGATGAAATAAATGGGTGGGGCCAATTTATCCCAAAAAAAAAAACGCTGAATGTTGAATAGAATCATTAATAAATGGATAGGGTTAAAAAATAAATAAAATGATGGGTTAAAAAGTGATTTTGAAAAATAAAAATATTGAATGTTGAATAATGATAAATTTTGGTCATTATAGAAGATTTTAGATTTATTTAAATAAGTTGACTATAATCTCTCGTTAGTCATTAATTTCATTAATAACTTTTGTTAAAGTCAAAAAATATCTTTTCAATTTTTTTATGAATAAATTTATTAATGTTATTAATATATATTCATTCTAGGCTCTTTTTTATAATTTATTTATTTGTAAATATGAATTAAATTAATTTAATTGAAATAATCATAAAATAATAATTTATTATGTATATATAAAAATATTTATTTAATATACAATGCGCTTAACGTATCAGAATTTTTAATTTTTTTTATAAAGGACATATCGACGTGTCATATCATATCGCGTGTCGTGTGTCAATGTTTGTCTTATTGAGCTCGGGACTATGAATTTGATTTCTGAAACCTAATTTAAGTGAAGTTGTCAAGAAATTAAAGTCTCATCACTTGGAAGTTGTAAAGAAATAAAAGTCTTGACGCGGAACTTTGAAGGGCAATTATCATTGCACGAAAGTGGCGAGATTGACGTCTTTTAACTTTTGACTTTACAGGCTGTATCTTATCATATTCATGAAGTTGCAAAGACCTATTTTGAGTTCAATGCAACAAGACAAACATAAGTTAGCCGTACATATTGAAGCGCCTAACAAGCCAAAAGTCGTAATAACAATTTGCGCATGCCCTTTTGCATACCTATTATCTCTAGAGCTGAATCATCTCTAATCGGGGAAAACTTCATTCAACTATCATTCCAACCCAGTGGATCGCAAATACAAGGGCCGCCCGCATTTGTGTTTAGTTTAGTTTGCTGGTGAAGGACATCGACATCTGTAATTGATAATTCGGCACGGAAAATAGGACACTTACCTATGGCAAGATTCGTTTCCATGTTCCTGTGAACCGAAGGTGACTGGGCATGTGAAGCCGAAGGGAAAGAGGACCCCCAGTGAATCATTGCAACTTAAACCAGACTACATGCCACATGCCGTAGAAACGACGTCACTATTTTTTTTTTCCCTATATTGTTTTTCTGTGTATGTGAGAAATCACCACGGAGAGAATTCGAAGGTGGGAAGTTTGCATGAAGGACCCGGCAACATAAGGCCCCACACCCACCGGACAAAAGATTTTCCATGGCCTGAGTTAGTGCATTCGGGGAAGGTGTTGATGAAGACCGGCAACAGTGTCTTCAAAGTCATCAAACGACAACGCAAAATTTCCCACCCCGAACGGGCACGTGCCATCCTCCCATTCAAAGCTGCTCGGAGGCTCACATGTTCACATGATGCAAGAACCTCTTTGTCCTAGGGGTGAGCATCAGGTCAACCCTAAACCGATTCTAAACTAGCCCAATCCTGCCCCTCCTAGTCTGGTTCCTAAGGAAATCGGGATAGTCCTTGATCCTAGAATTTCCAGACTAGTACTATGCGAGTTAGGCGGTGGCCCCAAGTCGGGATCGGTCCAACCCTAACCAACCCTGACTATAGTCGCGAATTGGTATGGAAAGGGAAGGAGTTAAGTCAGCTAACAATCCATTAGCCAAACCATAGGTGGTCCACACCCGAAAAATCTGTCGGACCGTCGTGGGTCGGTGCGGGCTGCAGGCGAATCACCGGCTAAGGCAGGGCGGCGTTGCTGCTCGGAGGGCAAAGCAGAGCCGGCGAGCGTGAGGGAGACGATGAACAGTAAACGTCCCCTCACCTGTGCCTTTTTACTTTTTACCTTTTCCCCTCCCTCTCTCTCTCTCTCTCTCTCTCTCTCTGTGTTGTCACTGTTCCTACTGTACTTTTTCACTTCTTTTTTAAGCCTTCGACGAAGAGAATCCCAAAAGAAGCCCCCCTCTACCGAAGGAAAAGAAGAGTTTTCTTTTGTGCTTCTATTTTTTCCCCAGGAACAAAACGGAAGAAGCCCCCCCTAGCTTGATGTCCGTACGCATCCTTTTATAGGCGAAACAAAGCATGATCTTTTTTGTTAATATTTTCATCTCACGAATATTGCTTATAACCTCTTGATCACAAAAATCCTTATCTAAAAAATATTATCCCCCGATTTCCTCATCTATTGATAAAGATAAGATTACAACGCGATTTTTAATTTTCAAAAAATCATCATAATATCGCATCAAATCTTAATTTTTCACAAGATAATTAATTAAACATCAACGGGCTTGAGTTAATTTTCTCCATTCGTGGGCCTAGCCCAATTAATTTAAAACCATCCGCACCGGTCCAAAACGCCAATTAAAATAAAATACACCTAAACTATATGCTATATAATTAGTTTTTTTAATGATTTTTTTTATAAAATTAAACCCTAATTTTTAATGACTAAATGGGCCGTTAAAATTTAGGTGATCCAAACCCCGAAAATCAATTCAAAGTGCACACCACCAAAATCAAGTTAATGAATTGTCTGCTACTATAGCCTTCCTCACTAAGCAAAAGGGCCGTGATGACATAGGTACTCTATCTCCAGTGAGAATCTGCGACTCGAAGAAGAGAGCCAAGAGAATTTTTGAATCGTCTCATTTTCCCGAGGTAGCTGAATTTGATGCCACCATGAAGAGACTAGTGACATATCTAGAAGGAAGAATCTCTGACCTGAAGGGTTCGCATGACATGATCAAGGAGGGTGAAGAACTCAAGCATACATGATTCATGGTCCTAAGTAGTTCACTTTCCTTGTTTAATTAGGGGCATGCTCGGTTGCACCTTCCCCTGCGTGGGAATTCTTATTGCTTTTTAGGAATCGTTCTTGCTTTCTAGGAATTGTTTTTGATGTTTTCTCTTTTTAGGGGTTAGGAATCACAATTTCCATTCCAATAATGTAATTCATTTGATTCTATTCAATGAAATTACAATTTTATTTCAAATTTTGAGGACATGACGGGGTACTCCAAACCAGTCCAATGACGATATCCAACCATGAAAAAGAAAAATATCATCCACGGAGAAATCCTGAGGGCTGGACTCTTTCATGTTTCTTCCCAAAAACTTTTTCAAAAACAAAAGCATTTCACTGCTAAAAAAAAAAAAAAAATTCCCAAAACTTGTAGCAGATTAAACCTGTTTGTTTATCTGACTCATTTGCTTCTCGTCTCAGAACATAATTCTATAACTTATTATGACAAGGGACATCTGAGAATAGCGTATCAAGTTTCAATGATCATATACTTGACTTGTGATCAACAGGTTTAGAGCGCACTTGCAATGAAAAGAGATTTGGGGCAAGTAAAAGAGAACCATCATTCTTCGGTGCAAGATCCTGGGGGCAAGTTTGCTCCAAATTACAGCCTATATGTGATAAGGAAGGTACTTTCAGGAGGTGCCATCCCAACAAAAATGGATGGTCGTGAGTTTTCAAACTCCAGTAAATTCTAATGCTTTCAAGAAGTATTATCCATGATAGAATTTGCCATGTCATGTTTTGAATTGCAAACATTTTGTGATGAATAAATTGCCTCCTTGAATTGCAAATTCAAACTTGTTGCAAATATTGCATGTTTTCCTTGATGAATTGTGTGAGATGGATTGAATGTGAAAATGGGATACTTTGGAATGATGAAAGGCAAGCCTTATTCCATATACTGTTTCATACACTAATCCCTAGCGAGTTGTGTGGAAAAATTCCATGCCTACGAGAAAAATGGTGATCTCGCAAAGGGTATGTCAACCAAAGTGATGAGAGGCAGTTTCTTCTGCTACCCGAAACACTCCAGGTATATCCTTTGTTCAGCCCTTTGAGCCCACACACATGAAGAGCTTTTTAAAAATTATCCCTGTCAAGAATCGTCCCATACTGGGACAAGATTTGAAATGAATGATAGGAATTTTCTTACTCACACTTGTATCAATCTTCGAGTATTGCTTTTACAGTGTGACTTGTACGATAATTTAAAATGCCTTAGGATGACGAAGAGCAATTCTTTATCTATCCTATACACTTTATCCATTGCATAGCCCCATTGAGCCTATGAATTCATTTCACATTAAACCCAGTTGGTGATCATCCCCACACTGGGGCAAGGCAAGAAAAATCAAACCACTCAAATAGCATGATTTACAATGCTGATAAAAATGGAGACTTTGTCAAAAAAAAAAAAAAAAAAAAAAAAGTGCAAAAAGGGGCATAAAAAGCAGTGTGCCTAGTAAAAGCAAGGCCAATGCCCAAAGGAAAAAATCAAACACTTGATGAAGTGAGTTGTATCCCCAACAAGGTGGTACCCAAAAAAGAAAGAAAAAAAAAAACTCAAATGTTGAGATGATGCAATCAGTGGAGTTGTGAAGTGAAGAAAATCTTCGACGATGGAGAGGGAAATTACTGGAAATGTTAAGATGATCACCAACTTTGACCCCCTAAACACTTTTTGAGCCAAATGATCCTTTCGTTTCTCAACCCATGAACCCAACCTACGTTACGTCCCTTACAAAGTCTCTTCAGATTAGGGCATTTGAATTAACGTAGAAGTTCATATGTTTGAAAGCATCGCTTGAAGAAGTGCGAGTAAGATAATTTCTGCTTCATTTCATATGTCTCTTGACTTGTAAAACCAAGACAATTGCGAAATGTTGTTTTTCAATAGCCTCGGCTCAAAGAGTCTCCTTTGTTAAGCCGTTGACCAAGCCTATATTACGGTCCCTATTAAAGACCTCTCATATTGGTAAGGTCGTACCACTTGCGAGATTATTCGAACCCTTGTTTGGCATGATGATGGAAAGATATAGTGATTGTCAAAAAAAAAAATCCTGCATCAAAGGTCAGGATAAAACAACCCATTTTAATGAGGATGAGTGAAAAGTCCTTTCAGACCAAGAGGTCCCCCATTTGGCACATCCATGACACTCATGTGTTCAGATTGGAACATTCTTTGCGAAATCATTCCAAATGGAAATTAGGTGATGCAGGCTTGACATAAATCATAGTGCATGAACCTCCCTTAAATTAATACGTGTTTGTGATCACAAATGCATATTGCTTCTCCAATGACCGTGTTTTGCAGGAGACATTCCCCCAAGAACAGAGATGTTACCAGGTAAGTATATCTCTATCCATACCTTAAATACTTGTCATGACACAGGTATACCGACACTCGACTGAGTTGTCCCCCAAAGATTTTCCTCCAGATTCAATCTGATTAAGGCGACCGAAGAACAGTTCGGGTCCTGGTCAGTTGATCTCTATTGCAAGGCTGGGCGACCGAAGAATGGTTCAGGTCCTAGCCAAGTAAATCCCCGTTTAGGTGACCGTAGAATAGAACGGTCCTAGAAAAAACCTATTTCCCTATTCAGGCGACCGTAAAATGATACGGGTCCTGGAAGGTAAATCCCCGTTTAGGTGACCGTAGAATAGAACGGGTCCTAGACAAAACCTATTTCCCTATTCAGGCGACCGTAAAATGATACGGGTCCTGGAAGGTAAATCCCCGTTTAGGTGACCGTAGAATAGAACGGGTCCTAGACAAAACCTATTTTCCTATTCAGGTGACCGTAGAATGATACGGGTCCTGGAAGGTAAATCCCCGTTTAGGCGACCGTAGAATGGTACGGGTCCTAGACACAATCAAACACTGCCATACTGGGCGACCGTAGAATGGTACGAGTCCTAGGAAAGCAGTCTCTTTACAAAGCCATGTTACTATTCTGGGCGACCGTAGAATGGTACGGGTCCTAGATATGTAACACCAATTACCTTGAATCACTCTACCCTCCTTGAAGGTAAGATATTCCAGGTAGGTTCCTTTACCATTTGCATACAAATTGCATTCCAAAATTTTGACATCTCGTTTGGATCTGGATGTCTCATTCTCTTTGTTGAACATTTCACTGATGTGAATGTTCTTCGATCTTCCTCGTTATACCTTAGTTTGGATCTAGGTATTTCGAGTTCAAAATCTTGACATCTCTGTCTGGACCCGGATGTCTTGATTATTTTCGTTAGAGCATTTCACTCTGGATGTGAATGTTCTTCGATCTTCCTCGTTATACCTTAGTCTGGATCTAGGTATTTTGAGTCCCAAACTCTTGACATCTCAGTCTAGGCCCGGATGTCTTGATTATTTTCATTCAAACATTTCACTCTGGATGTGAATGTTTTTCAATTATTCTCGTATACCTAGTATGGATCTAGGTATTTCGATTTCCAAAATTTCGACATCTCAGTCTGGATCTGGATGTCTAAATTCTTTTCGTTGAACATTTCACTCTGGATGTGAATGTTTTTCGATCCTTCTCATTATACCTTAGTCTCTGGATCTAGGTATTTTGAGTTCTTCTCATTATAAATCTAGGCATCTCTTGGCATCTCTGGATCCGGATGTCTCAATTCTTTGAACATTTCACTTTGGACGTGAATGTTCTTCTCAATCTGGATGTCTCAATCTATTACCTGTTACGCTTTTCAAGGAGCCTGAGTGAGAGTTGGGTACTTGTGGAGTAAATAGAGATTTATCATGTACCTCAAGATGCTTTACCGCACTGACTGGTAAGTAACTGTAGGTACGTTCTTTCCTTAGACATCATGCATTTGCATTAGCATTTTCATGCATCATATTAATTGCATTTTAAAATGGAATTCATTTTCCGAAAAAAAAATAAAAAATAAAAAATCAAGTCATTCAAGTATATGTGCATGATCAAAATTTAGGTCTCAATTTGTCTTTGAAGGCAACCTCTACGAGCTCACCTTCAAAGAGGGCAGCTGTTGACACCTAAATTTTGGTGATCTAGTCATTTATTTAATTGCATAGAAAATTAGGGGGTAATTTTATCCCTGAAAAAATTTAATGGCATAACATATAGATTTAGGTGCATTTATTTTTAATTTGCATCTTATGTTTTCATTTTATTGGACCGGTGGCGGATGGTTTCAAATTAGTTGAACTAAGCCTTTAAAAAGCAATGGCCCAAGCTCATATTTTTAATAATTATCTCATGGGAATATAATATTTTAAAATTTTTCCGAGATATGAATCTTTTTAAGATAGGGCATATGGGTAAAAAATTGCAATTTGGCTTTTAAAGATTTGGATTTTAAAAAAAAATCTCATCTTAATCTTGAATCCTTATCAGTATGGGATGAATTTTGTGAAAAAATATTGCGATATTGCGATTTATCTTTGCGAGATTTGGATTTCGAGAAAATATTTATCGTAATCTTGAATTTTTATCAATAGTGATCGATTGGTGAAAATGTATCGCGGATGTAGATTTGAAGGGGAAATCGAAAGCTTATCTCTTACCCCCTATAAAAGCAACCGTGTACGAGGAGCTTCTGGGGAGAAAAAAAATTCAGAAAAAGAAAAGAAAGAGAGAGAGTACGAAGGAGAGGGAGAGTGACGTGAGAGAGTTGGAAAAGTGTGCGGCTGCAGAGGAGAGAAGAAAAGGGAAAAGTAAAAAAGGGAAAAAATTTCCCTGTTCATCTTCTTCAGCGACACTTCCCTGGAGTCCAGTCCTTTCACCGGCGAGCCTCCTTGCCCGTGTCTGGTCGATCGCCTGCGCATACCGCGCCTGAGCACCGCTTGCCGCTCCACCCGATGACCTGCGAAGCTCCGCCGCGCATCCGTCTCTCCCTGCTCCCCCCGCCGGACGCCGAACCTCTTCACCTGCCGCGCCTCAGCCTCTGCAACATCCATCCGCGAAGACCCCCGCACCCACCGCCGCTCCGCCAGCATCCCGATCGGCGACCGACGTTGCCCGCCAGACGCTGCAGTCTTGCCACACCGACGCCGCCTGGAGGCCGAGGCCAGCCGCGGCCACCTCGCTCGAAGCCCCGCCGTTGTCCGTCCGAGCTCTCCCGTTCGTGCCGCGCCGACCCACGATTTCGGTGACCCGTTGCCGCCCAACGCCTCCCCGTGCCGCACCGACCCAAGATCCTGCTGTTCGTTGCCGCCGGAGACCGTCTTCGCCGCCGCTGCGACCCAAAGCCCGCTGCAGCCAAGCCCGACGCCCCTGCACGCACTCGAGCTCCCTTTCGACCCAGCAATCAAACGGCGCCACTGGAGCTCGCACCGCCGCTTTGCCGCCCTTTGCCAGAAGCCCCGACTGACAGCCCCCTGTTTCGACGCCCAGCGAGCACCGCGCCACCACATCGATCTGTGAAGCACCCCGCCATCCTCTGCCCGAGCTTTTCGTCGGCGCCGTGCCTGCAACTCTCCAACCCGCCGCCAGTTTGCCCTCGCCGGAGCTCCGACCGGCAGTGATCGGCTGCCCTTGGAAACCTACGAGCAAGCTGTGCTCGAGAAGGCAGAAAAAGAAAACAGAAAAACAAAAGAAAAAAGGAAAATCAATTAGGTAGTTTTTTTTACTTTATTTTCTTATGTTATTTTCATTTATTTACTTTGTTTTTTAGTAGGATTATTCCTGAATGAATGGTTGAGATTCCGACATGAAAAGTCCCTCAAGCTAGGGATTGACAGTCCGATTTTCGCGCCCGAAATCCGACTCGCAATCCCTTACAAAATCGACAATCTAATCTCAAGCCCAAAGATTCGATTCGCGATTTAATTTAAAATGGCCAACCCGATCTCATGCGAGAGATATGGTTCGTCAATTTTGGATATCAATCTTATTTGTTTGATTTGCATCGTCAAGTTAGTTGAGTCAAATCTTATTTTCGTAAAATAAAAATCCAAAAATACTTGAGTTAGGAATAGATTTGCTTTAGAATATTCCTAGTCTTAGGTTTAAAATCGTAATCTTATTTCGAATTTCTTAAAGAAAAACACAAAAAAATCATTGTGCATATTAGATTGGAATTGCACGTTTCATGTTAAATTTAGATCATCTTTTTAGATAAATGGCATTTTAGATTTAGATAATGTCTTAGTTTAAATTAGGATTTAATATGACTTAATCCTTAGTTTAAATTAGATAGAATCTTAATCTAGCTAGATCATCTCAAATTTCGTAAAATTTGTCTTAGGATAAATTAGTTGCAATTTCTAGGATAGATTGCATTTTTTAAATAAAAAAATGTCATTTGCATGTCGTATAGAATCGGGTTCATGAAATGCATGTCATTTTAGTGATTATTTGTTAGGTTCATTTCTAATTAGAAATTGTCCGTCATTAGATTAGGTCATTTAATAAATGTCGCGTGACATATAGCTCGCATATTAAATTATATGTCGCATGTCATTTTAGTTGAAATAATTTTGTACGTCATTGCATTGCATTGCACGTCATTAGAATTAAGTCATTTTGATTAATTTAAATTGCATATTTAACAATTGCATGTTCATTAAGAGATCATAAAAATTTTATTCATATGTTTAGGACATGTTGCTATGCCAAATCATTTCATATTAGATTAAAAGCATTGCATTGCATATGGATTATATTCTCGTTTAATAAGTGAAAACAAAAAGAAAGAAATTGCGTGTTAATTAGAAACCATATCTAGGATTGTTGATGTGGATTTTAATTTAACATTGCAGATCTTTTCGTTGCTTTGAGGTAAGTCCTGCATCATTTATTTTTGCTTTACTTGGGTGTTAAATTGGTGGTTTGCACTGCATGAACACCTCACATGTTAGGAAATAGTTTAAAATCAATCCAAATTGCTTGCCAAACATTTTTCAAAATAAAAAGAAAGGTACTCAAAGGGTGTTAGAGAATTCTAACGTAACCAAGTCCCGTCTTACCCTTAGTCTCTGGTTCGTAGGAGTAAAGTAAATCTCCCGTTATTTTATTTGGGTTTCTAATCGACCCACCAAAAATAGATTAGTGGCGACTCTAGTTAAAATTTAATTGCATGTTAACAATTCAAACCTAAGTCGCGAATTGGTATGGGTTTGGGAGAGCCCGAGTTAAGTCTAGGCTTAACAATCCATTAGCCAAACCCTAGGTGATCCAAACCCCGAAAATTAACCAGAGATTCTGGGTTCGATCCCCAGCGGAGTCGCCAAGCTGTCGCGACCAATTTTTCGGGGTTTGGACCACCTAGGGTTTGGCTAATGGATTGTTAAGCCTAGACTTAACTCGGGCTCTCCCAAGCCCATACCACCGCGACTTAGGTTTAAATTATTAACATGCAATTAAATTTTAACTAGAGTCGCCACTAATCTATTTTTGGTGGGTCGATTAGAAATCCTAGTAAAGTAACGGAGATTTACTTTACTCCTACGAACCTGCAGACTAAGACGGGGACTTGGCACGTTAGATTTCTCTAATGCCCTTTCGGTACCTTTCTTTTTATTTTGAAAATGTTTGGCAAGCAATTTGGATTGATTTTAAATTTATTTCCCTAACATGTGAGGTGTTCATGCAGGTGCACAAACCACCAATTTAACACCCAAGAAAGCAATTAAATGATGTAGAACTTACCTCAAAGAAGCAAAAGATCTCAGTGTTAAATTAAAATCCACATCAACAATCCTAGATATGGTTTCTAATTAACACGCAATTTCTTTCTTTTTGTTTTCACTTTATTTAATGAAAATGATGACTTATGCAATGCATGTCACTATTCTAACATGAAATAATATGATAACATGACCAAAATTGTATGTCATAAATAAGCATGCAATCTATCCTAAAGCATGAGATGAATTCATTCTAATTCTTTTATATTTTCCATGAAATTTGAAATTAAAGAAATGCAACAATTAAATATGCAATCTAAATTAATCAAATGACCTAATTCTAATGACAAGTAATGCGATGCAATGACATACTATATGTCACGCGACATTTATGACTTAGTTTAATGACGAGGAAGTTCTAATTAAATGAACCTAATAAGAACTAAATGATGTGCATTTGATATTTCTATTTAAAAATGCAAAAATGTCGGAGAATTTGTATGTCAAACCCTTAGCCAAACTAATAAGAACTAAATGACGGTCGCCAAGCTGTCGCGACCAATTTTTGCATGTCAAACCCCAGTGGAGTCGCCAAGCTGTCGCGACCAATTTTTCGGGTGTGGACCACCTATGGTTTGGCTAATGGATTGTTAAGCCTAGACTTAACTCGGGCTCTCCCAAGCCCATACCATTCGCGACTTAGGTTTGAATTGTTAACATGCAATTAAATTTTAACTAGGAGTCGCCACTAATCTATTTTTGGTGGGTCGATTAGAAACCCTAGTAAAGTAACGGGAGATTTACTTTACTCCTACGAACTGAGACTAAGGGTACGGGGACTTGGTTACGTTAGATTTCTCTAACGCCATTTCGGTACCTTTCTTTTTATTTTTGAAAAATGCTTGGCAGGCAATTTAGATTGATTTTAAATCTATTTTCCTAACATGTGAGGTGTTCATGCAGGTGCGCAAACCACCAATTTAACACCCAATAAAGCAATTAAATGATGCAGAACTTACCTCAAAGCAACGAAAGCATCTGCAGTGTTAAATTAAAATTCACATCAGCAATTCTAGATATGATTTCTAATTAACAAGCAATTTCAATTTTCGTTTTCGCTTTTCTTAATGAAAACCATGCAATGCATGATAATAATCTAATATGACATGGTAGCATGACCTAAACTATATGACATGAAGAAATGCAATAATTAAATGCAATCTAAATGATCTAATTCTAATGACATGCAATGCGATGCCATGACATATACAATTATTTTAACTAAATGACACGCAACAATGCGAGTTAATATGTCATGCGACATTTATTAAATGACTTAGTCTAATAACGGTCAATTTCTAATTAGAAATGAACCTATGCATTTCATGGACTTAATTCTATATGACATGGGCTTTTTATTTTCCTAACAAAACATGCAATTTATCTAGGAGAGATTATCTACCTATAATTGATAAACATGCAACCCTAACATGCAATGACGTGCAAAGAATGTCCTAATTCAATATGATATATGCATGATGATTTTTGTGTTTTTATATTAATTTTGAAATTAAAATTTCCGCATGCAATTCAAATAAAACTAACATCCTAAATGAATGTGCTTTTTCTTTTGGTTTTCTTTTATTTAAAAATAAGATTCTTATTTCAAGTATAAAAGATAATAGCCAAACCTAATCTTAATTCAACATTTTTTGGATTTTCTTTTACGAAAATAAGATTGACTCAACCAACAGCAAATCAAACAAGATAAGATCGATATCTAAAAATTGACGAACCATATCTCGCGTATGAGATCGGGTTGGCCAATTTTAAATTAAATCGCGAATCGAATCTCGGGCTTGAGATTGGATTGTTGATTTTTGTAAGGGATTGCGAGTCGGATTTCGGGCGCGAAAATCGGACTGTCAATCCCTAACTTGAGGGACTTTTCATGTCGGCATCTCAACCATTCATTCAGAATAATCCTACTAAAAAAACAAAGTAAATAAATGAAAATAACATAAAGTTAAAAAAACTACCTAATTGATTTTCCTTTTTCTTTTGTTTTTCTGTTTTCTTTTTCCCTTCCCAAGCAAGGATTGCTCGTGGCGGGTCACCTACGGCACCGGCGTCGGTCCGGCAAAGTGCAGCTCCGGCGAAGGTCCGGCGACGGGCAGCGGCGTTGCGGGGGTCTGTGGGTGTTGATCGCGGTGGTCGGAGCTCCGGCGTGGGTCCCGGCGAGGGCGAGGCGTCGTGATGGCGGATCGTCGGGCGAGTGGGGACTCGGATGGCGGGGCCGCGAGCAAGGTGGGTTGCGGGTCGGCGCGGAAGAGGCGGGTCGTGGCGATGACCGGGCTGGATCGCGAACCGGTGGGTTGCGGACGAGTCGGGCGAGACCCGGCGTTCGGTGCGGCGGATCGGGCTCTGAACAGGGGCATAGGCGCGGCAGAGGCTCGGTGAGCGTGGCGGACGGGCCTTGGCGCTGAACTCGGGCGTCGTGGGCGGAGGTCTCGAGGCCGGCAGACGCAGCAAGTCGCGGCCGATCGCGAATCAGGCAGGAGCAACGACGTCTGGTTGCAGCGGTGGAGCTTCGGGTGGATCGGCGGCGGTCGGAGCGAGGGGCGAACGGAGCAAGAGCAATGGGCGTCGGTGGTGCTCGGTGATGGTGGTGCTCGGTGATGGCGAGCGAGAGATCTCGCAGGTCGCGGGCCGGAAGTGCGGCGACCGGCTCGAGCTCGGTTCTGGTCGCGAGTCTGCGAAGAAGACGATGCGTGCCCCTTTCTCTCTCTCTCACGTCACTTGCTGCAGCTTTCCTCTGTACTTTCTGCTGGTTTTTTCTTTTGTTTCTTTTTCTGACTTTTCGAACGGAGAGAAGCCCTAGACCGAAGCTCTCTTTCCTCTCTTTTGAAGATGGACGAGGAAGAAAGTCTCTCCCTTTTTTTTACTTCTTCGTTTTTTTTCGAAAACTGAGAGAGCCCCCTTCTCTCTCTCGAGACCTCCACGGACGGCTTCACTCTCTCCTTTCACTTTTGACTGAATTTTTTTGTCTCCAAAGAAGCTCCCCTCCGGTCCTCGTACACGGTTGCTTTTATAGGGGTAAAAGATAAGCTTTCGATTTCCCCTTCAAATCTACATCCGCGATACATTTTCACCAACCGATCACTATTGATAAAGATTTAAGATTACGATAAATATTTTCTCGAAATCCAAATCTCGCAAAGATAAATCACAATATTGCAATATTTTTCACAAAATTCATCCCATACTAATAAGGATTCAAGGTTAAAATGAGATTTTTTTAAATCCAAATCTTTCAAAGCCAAATCGCAATATTTTTTACCCATCCGCCCTATTTAAAAAAGATTCATATCTCGGAAAAATTTTAAAATATTATATTCCCATGAGATAATTTTTAATTATTAAAAAACGCGGGTTTGGGCCAACCCGTTCGCTTCATGGGCCCGATCCATCTAATTCGAACTCATCCGCCACCGGTCCAAAACGCCAATTAAAATAAAATGCACCTAAACTATATGCTATATAATTAATTTTTTTAATGAATTTTTTTGATAAAATTAAACCCTAATTTTTAATGACTAAATGGGCCGTTAAAATTTAGGTGTCAACAACTATATATATTATATATCTAATATATTATTTGTAATTTTTTTATATAAAGAAAATCTTAAAATAAATTACATCAACAACATTAAACAGTTATTTAGTGATGAATTCAAATAATTTTACATTATTCTTTAATAACTTAGATTTTTAATGTCATTTACGGCGTTAATAGTCATAATTTTATAAATGACAAAAATGTTTTTGTGAAAAGTCCTCACGGCATTCAAAATAGCATAAACAGCTCCTTATGACATCTTCCTCTAGTTTTCGTTCTCTTCTGTCTTATTTGTCCTTTTAATTTTAAATTTGCCAAAATCAAAAGAAACAAATTCTCTACTCATCACTCAACACTTGTCTTGCTCGTTTTGGGTCACTTGTGCCACTCGCCATTCGATACTCGCTTGGCTTGTTGCTCCCCACTCAACACTCGATGTTCACCCTGTTCCACACTCACTCCACTCGACCATCACCGCTTACCTTTCTTAGCTGACCTCATTCGTCATCGAACCCATTGGGTCATCCGGTCCTCGGTTGCCCTTTCAATAAGTACAAAAAATAAAATAAAAAATTATTAATTAGTTCCAGATTGACCCGAGAACCGGACTGAATCCATTGGTCAGTCCGGTCCTCAATCACTTTTTTTAAGGAGTACAAGAGAGAGAGAGAGGGGGAGGGAATCATTCCACAATCAGTCATAATCCTCCTAAAGCTCGAGAGATCAGATTTCGCAAAGCCCACGGGAGCCGAGAGCAATGGCTGAAGAGGTGCATATTAAGTTCCTCATCTTTTCAATTTATCAAGACTCTTCTCTTGCTAACTGATAGAAAGATTACTGTAACCCATGTATGATCAGCTCTTTTACATTCTTGCATAAAAAGATAGATTTTTCTCATTCTTCTGGTGGCAGAAAGAGCCATGCTTTCCTCTTCTTTTGGCTTCGTTTTGTTTGCAGAGTTCAAAAGATCTTTGCTTGTGTTGTTCACTCGCTTTCTCTGTGTTTGTGCATATGTGTGTGTGACTCCGGACCGTAGAAGGTGATCGAGGAGGTTGTGCGCTATCGATGGTCCAAGGAGAAGGTGATCAAGAAAGTGAACCGCAAATCCCCTGGTGAGTCTCACTCTGCCTGTGTTAATGGTTTTGCTTTCTTTTTTTTCTTTTTTTATTGCCACCGTAGACTTCATATGAGTCGTGAATTCGGTGAGGCAATCACAATCGGCAATAGATAGAGCTTTCATGCTAAATGTTTTGTGAGGTCATAGTGAACTAACGACAGTATGTCTGGATTTCTAATCCCCGGCTGTCGTATTTCATAAACAGTGGAGAGGATCAAGAAAGACCCCAAGAAGAAAGAAGGCGAGAAGCGGAAGGAGGCAGAGAAGAAGAAGGATGGGGATAAACGAAAACAGAAAGACGGAGGAAGAGACAAGCGTAAAGGAGACGGCGAGAAGAGAGAAGGCAAGAAGCGGACGGAGGCAGAGAAGAAGAAGGATGAGGATAAACGAAAAAAGAAAGACGGAGGAAGAGACAAGCGTAAAGGAGACGGCGAGAAGAAGAAGGATGGGGATAAACGAAAAAGGAAAGACGGCGGGAGGACATGGCTTAGCGTTGCATGTACGTGTTTTACTTGCTAAAGGATTTATATTTTATCAGCTGTGCTTAGTTGGAGGATCTGTCAAATTTGGTGGATATTTGTATTTGATCATATGAGACAGTAAAGGAACAGTAAGGTTTGGTGGAAAGGTCGATGATTTTATGATTCTGTTTTCTGAAATAGGATGAGTAGGTGGTTTGGTATTTTAAACAGATTAAATTACCAGTTACCAGTTGTTGAATTTTTAATCAATGAGGACAGCTGATTCAAATCAAGTCCGTTTGCGTAATGGCTATGATAGTGCTGTTCAGATAGATCTAGGAACTTCAAAAAAAGAAAAATACAATGGACAAATCAGTTGGCAAACTGTTGAATTTGTTGCACGCTCCGTATTAGTGACTTCTGTCATGTAAAAGTGAGGCTGCAACAGATCGACGATGAAACTCAACAACTTTGTGAAGCTGATGTCGCAGACCATCCGATTCCTTGTATCTAGCATTTGCTGCTAGATGCAGTGATTCAGGCAGGGAGACATGAGTTCCACATTTTGGATTTACCTTTTGCCAATGATTTTCTAGATAGGGGTGAATGTCTCCTCATGGTTGAAGCTAACAGAAAAAACTTCAGCATTATTAGCAAGTAATGGCAGGGCGTATTAGTGATGCAAGACAAAGTATGCAGGTACAATCCTCCAAGCAGCCAAACCCCCTATAATTTCGAGACAGAATTAAATCAGATGTTGTCAAAGTTCCAGAGTGATCGACGCCAAGATTCTGGAACCTTTCTAAGATTGTGGTAACATCTTCCCAGCTGATCTTTCCCATTTCCTGTAGCTTGTACACAACAAACTCCACAGCACTGCAAAAAGAAAGCGCCAGCAAGAAACTCAGACCCTGAAATTAGTTTATTTGCATAATTGAATTTGTAGTAGATGATGAAAATTCACCTGACAACTTTGTCATCATCAAGATCAACAGCCTCTAAAACTTGTCGCGAAAATGCAATTGAGTCCTAAAACTTGTAAAAAGTACAATCAAGTCTTAAAACTTATTAAATTGTTTCAATTAAGTCCTAAAATTAACACCGTCAGCCTTTTTAACGGAAAATACTAATGTTGTGCGAACATGACATTTTAAATAATTTTTCATTTTCCACATGGCTTTTTTTAATTATTTTTTATTCATTTTTTAAAATAGATTTAAAAACTAAAAAGAAAAGTTAAAATTTATTTATAAAAATCGTTATTAAAAAAAAAAAAAGATAAAATTAGTAGCTCCTCCTCGCCAGCAAAGAAAGCCGACCCCTCCGGCGATGGGCGGCAGCGAAGGAAGTCAACCATTTCTTTTTCTTTTTCTTTTAAATTGTTTTTTAAATTGTTTTTTAAATATATTTTAGCTTTTCTTTTTAATTTTTAAATCTTATTTAAATAAAAAATAATTTTAAAAAAAAAAAAGCCACATGAAAATAAAAATTATTTTAAACGTCACGTTCGCGCCACGTTAGCATTTTCCGTTGAAAAGGCTGACGTTGTTAACTTTAAGACTTGATTGAAACAATTTGACAAGTTTTAGGACTTATTTGTACTTTTTACAAGTTTTAAGACTCAATTGTATTTTCGTAAGAAATTTTAGGATTTCTTTTGCACTTATCCCTTTACTTTTAGGGAGGAGAAGAAAAAGGAAAAGGGAATGCTA
Source organism: Eucalyptus virginea (assembly GCA_014182375.1). NCBI lineage: Eukaryota > Viridiplantae > Streptophyta > Magnoliopsida > Myrtales > Myrtaceae > Eucalyptus > Eucalyptus virginea. The sequence goes on along the minus strand of CM024517.1, from coordinate 14,718,717 downwards.
GGGAAGAAATGAGAGATGAAATAAATGGATGACTTTTTTCTTTTATTTTTCCTTTTGGGAGGAAGGGGAGGGTGGACGGTGATTTCAATTTTTAAGAAAGAAAATGACAGGCGGTGGGTGGATGCGAGGGAAGAAATGAGAGGTGAAATAAATAGGTGATTTTTTTCTATTTTCTTTTCCTTTTGGGAGGGAGGAGAGGGTGGACAGGGATTTCAATTTTGAAGAAAGGAAATGACGGGGTGAGTGCGTGGGACGGGAGAAGAAACGAGAGGATGAACTAAATGGGCGGGCCCCATTTATCCCCAAAAAAAACGCTGAATGTTGAATAGACTTATTAATAAATGGATAAGGCTAAAAAATAAATACAAGGGTGGGTTAAAAAGTGATTTCAAAAATAAATAAATAAATAATATTGAATGTTGAATTATTATAAATTTGGATCACTGTAGAAGATTATAGATTTATTTAAATAAGTTGACTCTAATCTTTATTAGTCATTAACTTCATTGATAACTTTTCTTAAAGTCAAAAAATATCTTTCAATTTTTTATGAATTAATTTATTAATGTTATTAGTATAGATTCATGGGAAAATTTCAAATAAGTACTCGAAGTGAATCTATTTTTTCAAATAGGGAACCAAAGTGAACTTTGTGTCAAATAAGGACCAAGTGGGATCCATTGTTTCAAATAAAGACTCAAAGTGAATTTTGTGTCAAATAAGAACCTGAAGTAATTAAATTAATTTCTATTGAGGACCTTAGCTCGCCGGCGGACATTTTTTCGGTGATTAAAATTGGGGCAATTTTGTCGAAATTTGTGATTGGAAAAAAAAAAAAGGGAAAATTCTAAAGTAACTAAGTTCGGGTTATTCATTTCGATGTTTACGTTTTCTTCTTTCTTCTCCTCTCGCTGCTCCTCAACCAAATCGCTGCCCGGTCATCGTCGTGACTCGATACTCGTCACTCCTCGCCTTACTTGACTGGTGGAGAATTTGGGTCTCCACAAACAAACAAAGAAGCATATGGTTTTCTTCTTGTTTTTGAATTCGTGCCTCAATCGGCAGAGAATTTGGGTCTTCGACTTTGCGGAGGATGGGTACAAGGAATGGGGAGACCGTAGAAAGCCTAAGGTTTTTTGTTTCTATTTTAAGATTTTTTTAATTTTCCCTAGATTTTTTTTTTTGGACAAAATTGCCCAAACTCCAGTCGTCAGAAATGTTGCATGCTTGATAGCTGGTGAATATTTGGCCGACCAAAGCAAAGTCGTCCTTATTTGGAATTGATTCAACCATTTCGGGTCCTTATTTGAGACAATGGGCCCACTTTAGGTGCCTTTATCTGACACAAAATTCATTTCGGATCCTTATTTGAGAAAATTGATCTACTTCAGATCCTTATTTGGAATTTTCTCTAGATTCATTCTAGGCTCTTTTTTATAATTTCTTTATTTGTGAATCTGAATTAAATTAATTTAATTGAAATCATCATAAAAATAATAATTCATTATGTATATATAAAAAAATATTCATTCAAACCACCCGTCGGGGTGGCGTCGTTGGTGGGCGCACTCCCCCCCTAACCGCAAGGGGAGGGGTTCGATTCCCGGGCGTCGCATTTGGCGCCTTACCCGGTGGCGTGGAGTGGTGGTTTCCCCATGTTGCCCCCAAATTCTACCCGCCGATTGCCCCCTTTCAAGGTTTCCTGGGTCACCAAATATATATATATATTCATTCAATATACAACGTGTCTTAATATGTCGGAATTTTTTATCATTTTATAAATAACATGTCGACGTGTCGTATCATGTTGCGTATCGTGTGTCAGTGTCTGTCCTATTGAGCTCAGGATTATGAATTTGATCTCTAAAACCTAATTTAAGTGTCCTCATCACTCGGAAGTTTTCTAGAAATAAAAGTCTCATCACTTGGAAGTTGTCAAGAAATCGGAAGTTATCAAGAAATAAAAGTCTCATCACTCGGAAGCTATCAAGAAATAAAAGTCTTGACGTGGAACTTTGAAGGGGAATTAGCATTGCACGAAAGTGGGGGAGATGTCAGATGTCTTTAACTTTTGACTTTACAGGCTGTATCTTATCATATTCATGAAGCTACAAAGACCAATTTTGAGTTCAATGCAACAAGACAAACCTAAGTTAGTTGTACATATTGAAACACCTAACAAGCCGAAAGTCCTAATAACAATTTGCGCATGCCCTTTTGCATACCTATCATCTCTAATCGGAGAAAACTTCATTCAACTATCGTCCGACCCAGTGGATGGCAAATACAAGGGCTGCCCGCATGTGTGTTTAGTTTAGTTTGCAGGACATCTGTAGTTGATAATTCGGCACGGAAAATAGGACAGTTACCTATGGCACGATTCGTCTCCATGTTCCTGTGAAGCCGAAGGGAATTTTCCATGGCCTGAATTAGTGCATTCGGGGAAGGTGCTGATGAAGACCGGCAACGGTGTCTTCACAGTCATCAAACGACAATGCGTAATTTCCCACCCCGAACCGGCACGCGGCGTCCTCCCATTCGAAGCTGCCCGGAGGCTTACATGTTCACATGAACTTCTTTGTCCTCGTCTATATAAACGTGACCCTCTTGGACGTTGCTACTTCACTTCACCATCATCTCTCTCTCCATCTCCCTTGAGCTTCATTCCTCTCAGATAGAGAGAGAGAGAGAGAGAGAGAGAGAGAGGAAATCATTCCACAATCAGTCATATTCCTCCTAAATCTTGAGAGAGCGGTTCTCGCAAAGCCCAGCGGAGACAAGAGCAATGGCTGAAAAGGTGCATGTTACATTCCTCATCCTTCCAATTTATCAAGACTCTTTCCTTCTAACTGATAGAATGATTATTGTAACCCACACGTGATCAGCTCTTTTACATTCTTGCATAAAAAAGATAGATTTTTCTCATTCTTCTGGTGGCCGAAAGAGCCATGCTTTCCTCTTCTTTTAGCTTCGTTTTGTTTGCAGAGTACGAAAGATCTTTGCTAGTGCTGTTCACTCACTTTCTCTGTGTTTGTGCGTTTGCGTCTGTGACTCTGGAATGTAGAAGGTAAAAATGGTCATCAAGGTTGACCTGGGGTGCTCTCGCTGCTACGAGAAGATCAGGGAAGTGATCCGCAAATTCCCTGGTGAGTCTCACCTTGCCTGTGTCAATGGTTGCACTTTTTTTCCCTTTTTGTTTTTTACGACCAGACTCCATATGACTTCAGTGAGGCAATCACAATCCGCGATAAATAGAGCTTTCATGCTAGATGTTTTGCATAGTCATAACGAGCTAACGACTGTATGTCTGGATTTCTAATCCTGGGCTGTCGTATTTTGTAAACGATAATTCTGTTTCTCCCAAAATTGAAAGTCTCCCACACATTGTTCCTATTCTAATTATGTATTTAGGATGAGGACCTTGGTGAATTAGAATCTGTAAATAGTATTATGTGATGTAAACTTTAGTGCAAAAATTTAGCTGTAGAAAGGAAACTAAGTTGATTTATCGGTGTTATCGTTTTGGGAACGACAGAAATCCGAGACCAAAGGTACGATGAGAAGCAGAACAGGGTGCTAATCAGTGTGGTAAGCTGTTGTCCTGAGAGAATCCTTGAGAAAATAGCCAGCAAAGGAGGAAAAACAGTGGAGAGCATCGAGATGGTCCCCGAGGAGAAGCCCGAGAAGAAAGACGGCGAGAAGAAAGAAAACAAGAAGCCGAAGGATTCAGAGAAGAAGAAGGATGGGGATAAACCAAAAGACGGCAAAAAGAAGGACGCACCAGCTGCAGAAAAACCAGAAAAAGGTGAGAAAAAGAAAGATGGAGGAAGAGACAAGCCTAAAGGAGACGGCGAAAAGAAGAAAGCGCAAGATCAGACGTTTATCGTCAAGATCATCAAGCCTGTTTCAGGAAATAACAAAATTCAGATCGAATTCTAATACTAATAATAAATCAAATAAGAAAAACATAAGAAGATTCCAGTAATCATATATAGATCTATTGGATATTGATAAATGCATTGAATTAGTATTCCGCCCACTTGGCTTCTTGTGTTTAAAGCAATTCGTGTATCTACTCCAATCAAATTATTGTTCCATACCATTATCGATTCAGGGAAAATATACGCTTCTTTGGGAATGAAAAAAAATCAATCTAGTTTCATTTTCCCCAATAAATGAATACTTTTGTCTGTAAATACTGCATATTTAATTCCATCCATAAATTGATTTTCTTCTTTATGAGTTCGAGTCTCAATAAGAATTGGAGTTCTTACTGTTTGTTCATATGTTATGATATGAATATACCACATCAATTCGTTATGTATGGATGATCAAATTCTCTTGATACAAAAACAATTCCAATAGATTTATTATAGGGTCCCATTGGCCTGCATCCAGTAGGAATTAAACCTACGAATTCACCAATTATGAGTTGGGCGCTTTAACCATTCAGCCATGGAAGCTTAGCGGGAATCCTCGTACATGGTGAATAACCATATTCCAATTGAAATGAAATCTTTAGGAAAAATCAATGCAATTTAGGAGAAATCAATGAAATGACATCAATTCAAATCCCAGATTTTCATTGAGAGAGATCAAGAATTCTCACTAATTCTTAGATTCATGGACCCAATTCAATTCCATGGAATCTTTCATCCACATTTTTTTCTACCAAGAACGTTTTATAAAACTCTTGGTGTGACATCCTGATTTTTGAGTCTGATTTCGATGAGATGAAATGGGCTTTTCATCGATGTGCCTATAGCATTTTTATCTGAGTTGGCCACTCACAAGTTAACTAGCTTATAAGGTGAAGCCGTTAATGAATCCAAATGCAATAACCTTGAGAATTCAATCGAGAATCGACTGGTCAACCGTGCTAATCTGCAAGGGTCATTACGGCACTGTCAAAATCGATCAAAGACCGGGGATAGGTCAATTCGATAGAGATATGTGATTAGTGCGTGGATGATTCCACCTAATTCCACGTCAACTCTTAACCGGACTTTGGCCGGATTGGTACTCAAGTGATCCATTTTACTCCGATTTTAGCACTTAAGCGTACATTTCGTAAGTTATAGCACTTAAATGTCCCTTTCTGCCAAGTTATGACACTCCAGGGGTCCGCGTGTCGAAAGAAATTATACTTGGGAGCTATCCGATCTTCCGGATGGACAAAAAAACTATTGGTGTAAAGTGGGTCTTTAAAACAAAACTGAAAGAAAATGGTAAAGTTGACAAATATAAAGCACGTTTGGTAGCCAAGGGATACAAGCAGCAATATGGGATCAACTATACAAAAGTTTTTTCTCCGATTGCGAGACATGACACAATCAGATTGGCGGTTGCATTGGCAGCACAGAATTCTTGGCCTATTTTTCAACTAGATGTCAAATCGGCATTCTTGCATGGGTACTTGGAGGAACAAGTATTTGTCGAGCAACCCCCTGGTTATGTCAAACTTGGAAATGAGCATAAAGTTTATAGATTGAAGAAAGCTCTTTATGGGCTAAAACAAGCCCCTTGGGCTTGGTATAGTCGTATAGAAACTTATTTTCTTAAAGTTGGTTTTTTAAAATGTCCTTATGAGCATACGCTTTTTGTCAAGATTGGAGATAAATGGAAAATGCTTATATGTTGACAATCTTATATTTACTGGAAGTTGTGATGGCATGTTTGAAGAATTCAAGAAATCTATGATGGATGAGTTTGAAATGTCTGATCTTGGTATGATGCATTACTTCCTTGGCATAGAAGTGGTACAATTGGATGATGAGATCTTTATTTCTCGAAAGAAATATGTGGGAGAAATTTTGGACAGGTTTCATATGAAGGATTGTAGTCCTGTAAACACTCTAGTTAAGTTTGGCTTAAAGTTATACAAAGATCGTGAAGGGAGGAAGGTTGATAGCACACTTTATAAACAAATTGTGGGCAATTTGATGTATTTAACTACAACAAGACTATACATAATGTATTATGTGAGTTTAATCAATAGATATATGAAGAATCCTACACAAATGCATTTGTTAGCTACCAAGAGAATCATTCGTTACTTGCAAGGAACTAGAGACTTTGGGTTATTTTACAAGAAGGGTGAAAAGTCTAATTTGTTGGGATTTACTGATAGTAACTATGCAAGAGATCAAGATGATAGGAGGAGCACTTCGGGTTATGCTTTTATGTTTGGGATAGGTGCTATTTCTTGATCATCCAAGAAGCAACCTGTGACATCCCGATTTTCCAATTCTATTTTCAATAAATTGAGACGAGTATTTCGTTGGCACGCATATAGTTCTTTTCCTTGAGTCGGCCACTCATGTGAAAACTAATCTATCAAGTGAAGCCGTTAAGAGATTCTAATGCATCATACTCAAGAATGTGATCATGAAGCGACCTTTCGATCGAGCTAATCTGCAAGGGTCATTACGGCACAATTAAAAATCGATTAGAGACCGGAGATAGGTCGACTCGACAGAGGCATGTGATCAGGTGTGGGTAATTCCACCAGATCGCACAATTCTTGTCGATCGGCACTGGACCGACCTTTCTGTTGATTGGGTACCATGTGTCCGTATTTGAAACCTTGAGATTATCTCGACAACCGAGAGTTGCCAATGTTTCAAAGATGTACATTGTGGCTTGAATTGATCAACCACAAGTCAAATGCATGAAAATTTCTAAAAGCTGCCCGGTAGATCAAGACGCGCTAGTATCGTGCTAAAGTGAAATTAACCGTGAAATTGAGATCGAATTCAGAAATTGGAAGTCCTGATGTGTCACAAATCATTTTAGGATCGTTGACTCATCTTCAGAAGATTTTTCATATAATTAGAATTTTTCAGCAATTAAATAAGAGAATGGCTAATTTGGCTCGAGAAATTAGTAGGCCCGCTTTTGGTCGTGCTTTTGGGACTTAAGTTGGTTCTATGGACAAGTGAAGATGTGAATTGAAGTGTGGTGACATTGGATTAATTTTATGGACTTCAATTTGATTCAATCGGAAGAGAATTGAGTGGAATTGAAGAAGTTATTGTACAAGATTTCATGCCCCGGCGGAAAAAGAAATTGCACCCATTGGAAGATGTTGTGGAGGATTTGAGTTAGTGGAGTATGACATGATGTGACGTCATGGTGGTTGGGCCAAAGAGAATGAGATTTGGACAAGTGGAGGGTGGATATTGGCTCTTGGAAAGGTGGGCTATCAACATCATCTTCTTCCTTGATTTGTGGCTTGGTCTTGGAACTTGGGGAAGGAGGAGAGAGAGTGTACCGGTCTGAACCAGCAGCCCCGACCGCCCCCTTCGTTGCTCGACGTCGCCAGCTTTGCCGGAGACGCTCGCCACCGTCGCCATCTGCGCGCGTCGCCTCGCACCCGCACATCTGCTCGCCGGCTCGCACCCTGCTCCGCTCGTCAGCTAGCTTCTCTGCTGTCATCCGTTCGCCCAAGCAGCATCTCAGCCCTCCGACGTCGCCTGTGTTGTCGAGCTGCTCAGTTGAAGTCGCCAGTACCCGCCTAACACAGTCGCTCGCCGCCGGTGCCGTCTCTTCTCGCCAGCGCTTGGCCGACACCCAGCCATCTCCGTCTACCTCTGTCCGCGCGTTCTAGGAGCTGCCGGAGATCGCCCTCGCCACCGTGAGCCGCCGTCGACCTCTCCACTGGCCCGTCCAAGCCACCGCCGGTCTTCCCTTGCTAGTTTTCGATCCCAAGCTAGCCCGGTTCCCCCTCCGTCTGACCCCAACTAGCAGTTGGAAAAAAGGGTATGGCAGCAGACGTTTGGCCCATTTTGACCGACTTCCCGACCCTAGATGCTTGGCCCGCTTTGAAGGAAGTTGTTCCCCATGGCATCCCCGTCATTTTGGTCCGCTCGATTCGTTAATCGAGTGAGTTTAGCTCACTAAACCTCGCTTAGAGGATTAATTATGCTTAGGGAGGTTTAGTTTATGTTAAGTATTATTAGGTTGTTAGTTTAGGTTATTTAAGAGTAGATTAGATTAAGGTGGTGTTTTGATTTAAAGTGTGCTTAATTGAGGGTAAGTAAGTTTATTTAGAATAAGCCTTGATTTGACATAAATGAATTTACTTTTGATTTATTTAAATATCTCAAAATTATTAAATAATTTAATAATATATTATTATTCGAAATTATTAAAATATTATTATTTAATTATTTTCGGAATAAATTTAATTATTTATTAAATTCCAAAAATTTTGTCAGGACCCTAAATTCTCAGAATTTCGTGCCGGTCATTTGCTATGTAATCAGATTTTGAAATTGATGATTCGATATTATAAATTGAGTGTGGATCGTAAAAAAATATGGATATTATTATTTAATTAATTTTTGGAATAAATTTAATTATTTAATAAATTTCGAAAATTATTTTTGGACCTTATTTTCTTAGAATTTCGTGCTGATCGCCGCTGTGTATTTAGAATTTGAATTTGATGATTGATTGTGGCAAATGGAGTGTGATTGCGATAAATAGGGATTCTTTTTATAAAATCCCAAATGTCAAAATTTGATGGAAGAACGATCGTATTTGACCACCTATTAAAGGTTGTGCCCAGTGGAGCCGTGATTGACCACCTATTAGAGGTCGTGCCCAATAGGGCCGTGATTGACCACCTATTAGAGGTCGTGCCCAGTGGGGCCGTGATTGGCCACCTATTAAAGGTTGTGCCCAGTGGGGCCGTGATTAACCACCTATTAGAGGTCGTGCCCAATAGAGCCATGATTGACCACCTATTAGAGGTCGTGCCCATCGAGCCGAGATCTACCACCTAATTAAAGGTCGTGCCGAGTGGGGCCGTGATTGCCACTGGTTGTTAAACCTTCCTATAGGGTCGTGATTGGAAGCACCGATTGATTTGCTAGAATGACATGTAATCAGTCGAGTCGATTGATCGCTGAGACAATCCAAGTGGTTGAATTGTTCTGATAATGCGATTGTGCCACAGTTGTTTGGTTATCATTATTGCACGTGGTTGAATTATATAAACTGTGCTAACCTACAGATGAAGACTAATGAGACAATGTCTCATCGCAGATAACTTTGGTTGGCCTTAAAGAGTTGCAGAGGTGAAGTCATGAGGATTGGAGAAAGTGTCCGACTTGTAGGTCATAGGACAATTCCTTTTTAAGAGCCGGTCTTTTGTAGACTTTTGGCCGTAGACCTCTGTTTGTAATTCTGTTGAATTATGAAAGTGTTATGTTGTGGTTTTACTTCTTACTTTTCTACCCCGTATTTCATTGTCAGGGGTTTTATAATACGTTCCGCTTGCACAATAATAAATGAATGGGGTCGGCGACACTACCTGGGAATGTCGCATTTGCATGACCATGGTGGGATGTTAGCGCACTCAAGGTTCGAGGCGTGACACAACCAATTGTCACATTGTCAAATACAGAAGCTGAATTTATTGCTGCAACAACTAGTTCTTGTCAAGCTATTTGGCTAAGGAAAATTCTTGAGGAGCTGCAATTCAAGCAACCGGGACCTACTAAAATTTTTTGTGACAACAACTCAACAATCAAACTCTCCAAGAATCCAGTGTTACATGAAAGAAGCAAGCACATTGATGTGAAATTTTATTTTTTGAGAGATCTTAGCAATGATGGAACAATTGATCTAATCTACTGCAGGAGTGAAGATCAAGTTGCTGATATATTCACCAAGGCCCTCAAGATGGAGTCATTTGTGAAGCTCAGAAGGTTACTAGGTGTTTGTTGGTTGAAAACAGTCAAGGCTTTAAACTGAATGTTAGCAAACATCAGTTTAAGGGAGGGATTGTTGATATAATAGTTATTTCCTTTTGCACGTGTTGCTGATTTGGTTTTTCAGTTATTAGAGTTGGTGGAGTCATGTGTGTTAATTGTCCTAGTTTTTAGGTGTTAGTGGGGTAAGTGCTTTATGCAGAACATGGTAGTTATGATGTTTTTTACGTTATGTATTTTGTTTTTTGTAAAAGACTTGGTTGTTCTGTACGTAAGATGAAGTTTCAGCCTCATATCTCCTCCTTTTAGCAATTTAACAATTTTGACTTCTAAGCCGAGCTACTTGGTGATGGGAATTTATGGACATGTGTGGGATTTTTCTTCGACGAAATTGGACTTCGAATTTGAGAAATCGAGGATGAAATTGAAGCCAAAGATGAGTGCCAAAGTGTGAAATTCGGATTTAAGCTTGGACAGCAAATTTTGGCACCAAAAATTGTTTAAATAGGAAATTGGTTTCAAGAAAGTATTATGGGGGACATTAGAGATTAGTATGAAGGCTTTAGGGGACAAATCATTCTATGTAATAGATTAAGCTTTGATGACCTTTCCTCCTTTTCTTGGCTCGCTGAGCATGTCCAAGCTGCTGGCCTCCATCTTCTCGCGCGGACGACCCCTACCTCAGCCGAAGACTAATCTTGCTTTTGCTTTCCATTTTCGCTTTCCTTCTATCCTTATCCCTTAGTTGGCCAATTATTGACTTTGAATTTTTCCCTTGTCCCCTTCTCTTTTGCGCCACCGCCTTAACCGAACATCTCCGCAGCTTCCCTCCTTCGGCTTCTCTCTCAATCTTTTCTCTTCTGTTTTTATTTCCTTTTTGTTCCTCTTCCCTTCGAGTGAACCGAAGCAAAATTTCATGGTTTCCCCTCCACCTTCTCTCTCTCGTGGAACCCTCTCCCCTCACGCCAGCTGCACCGAAGACCAGCATCCCCTTCTCATGTCTTCTGTTCCGTAAAAGTCAACCAACAAGGCTTACTTGACCCCCAAAGCCCCACCATTTGGATGCCACCTCACCTGCGAAGCCGAATCCAGCGCTTGCAAGCCCACGCTCTTCTCGTCCGTGAGCTTCAAGCAGCCCACCGAAGACCGAAGCAGCCGTGTCTTCTCTTTCCTTCATCCGAGCCCAACCCATCCGAAGTAGCACGTCCTCGAGGCCGCAGATTTTCAGCTTGAACAGCAAGCTTCTTGGCCAATTCCAATCAATCCGAGCTTCCCTCGGCCTCACCGTGAGTTCAAGTCTCGGCCGCCGTTGTGCCACCGTCGCCGTGAGCCGATTTTTGTGCTTAACCGGTGAGTTATGTTCTAATCCTTAATTAGTGGGCTAATGACACTTAGAGGTGTGTTAGTTAGCTAATTGGTGGATTAATTATGTTAATTAGGCTTAGGATGGCTTAGTTAGATTAAATATATAGTGTGTAGTTAGTTTTTTTTAGTTTAGTTAGATGGATTAGTTAGGAATTAGTTAGTTTATTTAGTTAGTGTACTTAGATTAAATTATATAGGATGGTTAGATTTAATTGTTAGTCAGATTATTTAGTTTAGTTAGTTTAGGTTAATTTAATTAAATGCTTTAAATTTATTTATTTTGTAATTTATTTAATTTTCAATAATTTATTTAATTATTAATTATTTTCCGGAAATTAGACCGGGATAGTCGGTGACCGGAATTTTGTGCTGATTGCAATGGTGTGTTCAGTTTCTGCAATTGGATGTTAATTTGTGCAAATCAAGTGCTGATTAGAATTTTGAGTATTTAATTCCAAAATTTGTGAAATTCATTATTTATTCAGAAAATCCCGGGTGTCTGGCTTTAAAACCAAAACAAGTTTTATATACTATATAAACTGGTGGGATTTTGAATTAGAGGATATCAATTTTTCTAGTGTGAATTGACTATGTATCCACACATGACTATTTTACCGCGTATTTCTAATACAAAGAAAATAAGTCAGGTTCACCGTTTTAATTGAGGTATTTGAGTGTAATACACAGTGTCCTGGGCCGAGATTGATTGGTCGTGTGTTGGTTAAGAGAAACTGTCCCCAGCAGTTAAGCTGAACGTTAACTATTCATTGGAACTCGGGTCGCAATAGATTCTAGACCTATGCCCCTTCGGGGAAGCCGTCTAATTAAGATACGTCACCGTGCTCAAAGGAGGTGAGACGACGCCTGGCAATGCCAGAAGACCGCCAAATTTAAAGTTGGCCATACCCTTAAGGGGTGTAATTAACAATTCGAACGCATGATTGTTGAGTTGATGAGGTGTTACGGTTGTTATGTGCACTGATTATATGTATTGCAATATGAACTGTACTGATGTGCAGGAAGGAAACTGATGCGAGATAAGTCCTCTGTGCCAAGTGAGTGGTTGTGTGGTTAGGACACTTCCAAGTGTATTTCCCTCCTAATCGGGGCTTAGACTATGAACTCACTAAGATTTATATCTCACCCCATCGTGGGCTTAAAATTTTCAGGGCCATAGAGGGAGAACCTGAAGCTGAGCTGAGATGACCTGAAGAGTAGGTCAGATAGGACAACCTCTTTTTGAGAACTAGTCTTTTGGTTATAAACTTATGTAAATGACTCAGTATGTTTATAAAAGTGTGGTTTGTTTGTGAATGTGATGTCCTGCTTTTCTATCCCGAGATAATTACTGTCAATGGATTTGTTATTTGCTTCCACATGTGCAATAAAATAAAAGGGTCGGCAACTCGTCCTGGGAAGTCGCAAAAATTTTATCAACCAGAAAGAGATGGGCATGCGCTCAAGGATCGGGGCGTGACACTTGGACCCCCGAATTTGGAGTATCCTACTTTCACGCAATTCATAGGGTTCAACAAACAATCGATATTTCACGATCAATGGTGTAGTACTATTTGTAGTAGCGGTCATTATATGTCGTATTAACAATCAAAATATGGTCGAAAGACAAAATCTCGACAAAAGAACGCTTCAAGTGCCATAACTTACGAAAGGTATACTTAAGTGCCACATTCAAAGAAAAACGGATCACTTAAGTGCCACTCCAACCAAAGTCCAGCCAAAAGGCTAACGTGGCATTTTTCGGCAAAGCGAGCCCAAAACGACGCCATTTTATATGCTAACGTGGCCAAATAATGCAAAAACGGCGTCGTTTTGGGCTAACGTGGTAAAAAAATAATATAAAAATTAATTAAAATTAATTTAAAATTAAATTTAGTTAAAATATAAAAAAAAAAAAAAAAAAAAAAAAAAGGGGGCGCAGTGGCCGAGGGCCATTGTCGGGAAGGGCCAGCAACGAAGGGGGAGGGTCGGCCGGTTAGATCTAGGCGAGGGCTGCTAACCCTAGCCGGATCCGGGCGAGGGCCGCAACCCTTGCCCCGTCTCCGGGGGCGAGGGCTCGCGAGCCCTTGCCACGGGCGGCTGGGGTCGCCAGCCCCTCCATCGCCGGCCCTTCCGGCGACGGCGGGAGGCGGCAGCCACCGCCCCACCTTTTCTTTTTTTTTTTTAAATTTTTTAATTCTGAAATTATTATTTTTTAATATTTTAACTAAATTTAATTTTAAATTTAATTTAATTAATTTTTTATATTATTATTACCACGTCGGCGTGCAAAACGGTGTCATTTTGGGCTCGCTTTCTGCGGAAAAATGCCACGTCAGCCTCTTGGCCGGACTTTGACCGGATTGGCACTCAAATGATCCATTTTGCTCCGATTTTGGTACTTAAGTGTACCTTTCGTGAAGTTATGACACTTAAGTGTCCATTTCTGCCAAGTTATGGCACTCCAAGGATCCACATGTCTATTTGACAAGGCTTCTTCCTATACCTATGAATTCCATTGTACCCAAAAAATGATACGTTGGAAGAATCTTTTGGGTCTTCCAATATCAATAGGTTGATTGTTTCGCTCCTCCATCTTCCAAAAGGAAAAACAGATCTCTGAGATCCGAAAGAGAGTATTTGGGTTCTCCCAATAACGAAAAAGTGCATCACGCCTGAATCTAAATTGCTTAACAATCAAACGTTAAGGACTTGTTTGATATATATTATTGGTTGATTTGACTGCATAATTTTAATCATGTTGTTCCTTTTTCGAGATTGATTTTGATTTTTTTTTTTTTTTGGAACCATGTTTTCATTGGCCTTATAGGCCTAAAAACACACTTTCTGTTTCAACTCTCAACATGATTGTGAGGGAGGGCCAGAGGAAGAGCAAAGACCGAGATGATCAAGAGGGCCGCAACTGTGATGCTGTGATGGAGGACTACAATGCTACAATGGAGGGCCAAAGGCGAGATAGCAAGCGACTCTAATGAGGCGATCGAGAGGGAGCAAAGATCAAGAACAAGAGGTTCGTGCAAGGAAGAGGAGGAGGCGGAGGCGGTGGCGGCGGCTAGGGCTTTTGCGTTTCCATGCTACTTTAATGAGGTTCCTCTTTTACTTTTAGGGTGGAGCAAAAAAAGAAAATGGGAATGCTAAGGAAGAAATGAGAGGTGAAATAAGGGTGCGCATAATAAAAATTATGGAATAGAAGTCAATTTCTAGCTAGAAATTGATTTCTTGATTTCTATTCCATGGACGAGTTTCTGAGCAAAAACTGCGTTTGATAACGATTCAAAATTTCTATTTAAAATAAAAATTTGTTTGATAATAGAATAAAATTTCTATTTCTTGGAGCCATAACGAATGGCATTCGGTGGTCGGAGTCTGACGTCTGGCGTTCGGCGTTCGGCTTCCAATGACCAGCGGCGAGCGGTCGAAGTTTGAAGTCCAGCATCCAGCGCCAAAGTCCAGCAACCGGCGGCAGGCGGCCGAAGTCCGAAGTCCGATGCCGAGTCCAACAACCAGCAAATGGCGTCCAACGCCGAAGTTCGACGTCCGGAGTCCGGCGACCGGAAGCCGACAACGGGTGGCGAGCGGCCGACATCCGACGGCCGATGTCAAGCAACAAACAATTGACGGCGGACATCCGGTGGTTGGTGGTAAGCCTCTAGCATCCAACGATTGGCGATAAGCAACCAACGACCGATGACGTTTGGCATCCGATAACTAGCAGTTGGCGACAAGCGGCCGGAGTTTGGTGGCTAGCGGTCGGCGGCTGGTGGTTAGGGCCAGTGGCGAGCGGCTGACAACCGGCGGCAGGTGTTCGATATCTCATGGGCGGGAAGTGGGTAACAGGCGGTAACGAATGTGAACGATGAGAAAAATTTTGATTTCTCATTTTTGTTCCAAAAATAGAAAAATTAAAAATCTTAACTTCTGATTTCTGCTCCAAATCTATTTCTAAAATAGAAATCTGTTCCAGAAATAGAAAAATGAAATTGCCTTACCAAACGGATTTATATTCCAAATGCATTTAAAAGGCAATAAAAAACAAAGAAATAAAAAAATAGAAATGTTGTCATGCGCGCTTTTAGGTGATTTTTTTTCTTTTTCTTTTTGTTTTGGGAGGAAGGGGAGGGTGGACGGTGATTTCAATTTTTAAGAAAGAAAATGACAAGTCGTGGGTGGGGGCGGAGGAAGAAATGAGAGGTGAAATAAATGGGTGATTTTTTTCTTTTTCTTTTCCCTTTGGGAGGGAGGAGAGGGTGGACAATGATTTCAATTTTGAAGAAAGGAATTGACAGGGGTTGAGTGGGTGGGACTAGGGGTGTGCAAAATACCCGGGAACCGCCCGGACCGCCCAGAACCGGATCGGAACCGCCGGAACCAGCGGTTCTTGAGGGAACCCGTTCGGTTCCCGGTTCCAATTTTGGAACCGGTGGGTACCGGTCTGATTCCCGGTTCCATGGGCGGATCCGCCCACGCGGACCGGACCTGAACCTTTTAATATTAAAAAAAAAATTACTAAAAGAAACCCTAGATTATATTTCATCTCCTCACTCCCTTCGTCTTCGGTTCTCTCTCTCTCTTTGTCTCTTCCTCGGTTCCTTCTAATCCTATCGCCATTTCGATTCCTCCCCGAGCACCGACGCCACCGCCGCTACTCCTCCGCCGTTGCTATTCGCCCCCTCGCGTCGGCCGCCACCCACCACAACCGCGGAAAATTGTTTCGTGACCGTTCTATGTTGAAAACCCAACCATAGACCTCCTACCCTCCTTCCCAACTCATAAACCCGGCCATTCTATGTTGAAAACCAAAATTGTTTCGCGTCAAGATCGGTTCCATGGATCCACCCGGGAACCGAACCCAACCAGTGGTCCGGTTCCCAGGTGGATCCATGCAACAAATGGGTGGATCCCGGTTCCAATTTTTCGTAACCGGTCCTTAGCGGGCGGTTCCCAGTTCTAGGTCGGGAACCGCCCGCCCGAACCATGCACACCCCTAGGTGGGATGAGAGAAGAAACGAGAGGAAGAAATAAATGGGTGGGGCCCATTTATCCCAAAAAAAAAAAAACGCTGAATGTTGAATAGATTTATTAATAAATGGATAGGGTTGAAAAATAAATAAAGTGGTGGGTTGAAAAGTGATTTCGAAAAATAAAAATATTGAATGTTGAATAATGATAAATTTTGGTCACTATAGAAGATTATAGATTTATTTAAATAAGTTGACTATAATCTCCCGTTAGTCATTAGCTTCATCGATAACTTTTGTTAAAGTCAAAAGATGTCTTTTCATTTTTTTTTATGAATAAATTTACTAATGTTATTAATATAGATTCATTCTAGGCTCTTTTTTATGATTTATTTATTTGTAAATGTGAATTAAATTAATTTAATTGAAATAATCATAAAAATAATAATTTATCATGTATATATAAAAAAAATATTTATTCAATATACAATGTCTTTAGCGTGTCAGAATTTTTTATTCTTTTATAAATAACATGTCGACGTGTCATATCATATCGCATGTCGTGTGTCATTATCTGTCCTATTGAACTCGGGACTAAGAATTTGATCTCTAGAACCTAATTTAAGTGTCCTCATCACTCAGAAGTTGTCAAAAAATAAAAATCTTGACGCGGAACTTTGAAGGGCAATTAGCATTGCACGAAAGTGGCAAGATTCACATGTATTTAACTTTTGACTTTACAATTTGTATCTTATCATATTCATGAAGCTACAAAGACCTATTTTGAGTTCGATGCAACAAGACAAGCATAAGTTAGCCGTACATATTGAAACGCCTAATAAGCCAAAATTCCTAATAATAATTTGTGCATGCCCTTTTGCATACCTATTATCTCTAGAACTGTGTCATCTCTAATCGGGGAAAACTTCGTTCAATTATCATTCTGACCTAGTGGATTGCAAATACAAGAGCCGCCCACATTTGTATTTAGTTTAGTTTGCAGGTGAAGGACATCGACATCTGTAATTGATCATTCGGCACGGAAAATAGGACACTTACCTATGGCAAGATTCGTTTCCATGTTCCTGTGAACCGAAGGTCACTGGGCATGTGAAGCCGAAGGGAAAGAGGACCCCCAGTGAATTATTGCAACTTAAACCAGACGACGTGCCGTAGAAAGACGTCACTATTTTCTTTTTTTTCCTATATTGTTTTTCTGTGTAAGTGAGAAATCACCACGGAGAGAATTCGAAGGTGGGAAGTTTCCGTGAAGGACCCTGCAACATAAGGCCCCACACCCACCGGACAAGATAATTACATTTGTTGAATTTGATGCAGCAAGGATCCAGAATTTCCATTGCCGTAATTAGTGCATTCGGGGAAGGTGCCGACAGTCATCGAACGACAAAGCGGAATTTCCCACCCCGAACCGGCACGTGCCGTCCTCCCATTCGAAGCTGCCCAGAGGCTCACATGAACTTCTTTTCTATGAACGTGACCCTCTTGGACCTTGCTACTTCACTTAACCATCATCTCTCTCTCCATCTCCCTTGAGCTTTCATTCCTCTCAGAGAGAGAGAGAGAGAGAGAGTCAGAGAGAGGGAATCATTCCACAATCAGTCATATTCCTCCTAAAGCTCGAGAGATCAGTTCTCGCAAAGCCCACCGGAGACGAGAGCAATGGCTGAAAAGGCGCATGTTAAGTTCCTCATCCTTTCAATTTATCAAGACTCTTTTCTTGCTAACTGATAGAAAGATTACTTTGACCCATGTATGATCAGCTCTTTCACATTCTTGCATAAAAAGATAGATTTTTCTCATTCTTCTAGTGGCAGAAAGAGCCATGCTTTCCTCTTCTTTTAGCTTCGTTTTGTTTGCAGAGTTCAAAAGATCTTTGCTTGTGTTGTTCACTTACTTTCTCTGTGTTTGTGCGTTTGTGTGTGTGACTCTGGATTGTAGAAGGTAGAAATGGTCGTCAAGGTTGACCTGAATTGCCGTCGCTGCTACGAGGAGATCAAGAAACTGGACCCGAAGTGCGGTCGCTGCTACAAGAAGATCGAGAAACTGATGCGCAAATCACCCTGTGAGTCTCACTCTACCTGTGTTAATGGTTTTGCTTTCTTTTTTTAATTTTTCTTTTTTTTTTCTTTTTTTATTACCACCGTAGACTTCATATGAGTCGTGAATTCAGTGAGGCAATCACAATCGGCAATAGATAGAGCTTTCATGCTAAATGTTTTGTGAAGTCATAGTTAACTGACGACAGTATGTCGGGATTTCTAATCACCGGCTGTCGTATTTCATAAACAGTGAAGAGCATCCAGATAGTCCCCGAGAAGAAGCCCGAGAAGAAAGAAGGCGAGAAGCCGAAGGAGACAGAGAAGAAGAAGAAGGATGGGGATAAACTAAAAGAGGTCAAAACGAAGAAGCACGCACGAGCTGCAGAAAAACCAGAAGGTAAGAAAAAGAACGGAGGAGGAGACAAGCGTAAAGGAGACGGCGAGAAGAGAGAAGACAAGAAGCCGAAGGAGACAGAGAAGAAGAAGAAGGATGAGGATAAACAAAAAGAGGTCAAAACGAAGAAGGACACACGAGCTGCAGAAAAACAAGAAGAAAGTAAGAACAAGAAAGACGGAGGAGACAAGCGTAAAGGAGAAGGCGAAAAGAAGCAAGCGCAAGGTCAGAAGTTTAATAACGTCAACATATTTGGAAATGCCAAGATTTATCTGCGCTGAATGTACTAACAGCCTCCTTAGCCGTATTACCAAGAATACCGGGTGCCGGCTTATTACGGTGAGAGCAATTATGGTGTGAATAGGGGCTGTAACACGAACCGCACCGACTACTTCAGTGAAGAGAACGCTGAGTCATGCACAGTCATGTGATTGGATCGCAAATGGGTTAGCGTTGCATGTACGTCTTAACTTGCTAAAGGTTTTATATT
Source organism: Eucalyptus virginea (assembly GCA_014182375.1). Lineage (NCBI taxonomy): Eukaryota > Viridiplantae > Streptophyta > Magnoliopsida > Myrtales > Myrtaceae > Eucalyptus > Eucalyptus virginea. The sequence goes on along the minus strand of CM024517.1, from coordinate 14,699,713 downwards.
TTCAGTTGTGCTTAGTTGGAGGATCTGTCAAATTTGGTGGATATTTGTATTTGATTGTATGAGACAGTAAAGGAAGAGTAAGGTTTGGTGGGAAGGTCGATGATTTTATGATTCTGTTTGCTGAAATAGGATGAGTAGGTGGTTTGGTATTTTAAACAAATTAATTACCAGTTACCAGTTGTTGAAGTTTTAATCAATGAGGACAGCTGATTCAAATCAAGTTCGTTTGCGTAATGGCCATGATAGTGCTGTTCATATAGATCTAGGACTAAACATTTCAGTTGGCAAACTGTAGAATTTTTTGCACGCACCATATTAGTGACTTCTGCCATGTATAAGTGAGGCTGCAACAGATCAACGATGAAACTCAACAACTTTGTGAAGCTGATGTCGCAGACCATCCGACTCCTTGTATCTAGCATTTGCTGCTAGATGCAGTGATTCCAGCAGGGAGACATGAGTTCCACATTTTGGATTTACTCTTTGCCAATGATTTTCTAGATTGGGGTGAATGTCTCCTCATGGTTGAAGCTAACAGAAAAAACTTCAGCATTATCAGCAAGTAATGGCAGGGCGTATTAGTGATGCAAGACAAAGTATGTAGGTACAATCCTCCAAGCAGCCAAACCCCCTAATTTCGGGACTCAATTAAATCAGATGTTATTAAAGTTCCAGAGTGATCGACGTCGAGATTCTGGAACCTTTCTAAGATTGTGGTAACATCTTCCCAGCTGATCTTTCCCATTTCCTGTAGCTTGTATACAACAAACTCCGCAGCAGTGCAAAAAGAAAGCGCCAGCAAGAAACTCAGACCCTGAAATTAGTTTATTTGCATAATTGAATTTGTAGTAGATGATGAAAATTCCCGACAACTTTGTCATCATCAAGATCAGCAGCCTCTAAATCGAAGAACGTAAGATTTCGTGTGAGAACCCATTTTGTGAACGATCTTTGCCTGCTTTCTGTGCACAGTTCAGTGAAGTAGAAGAAAAACCAACCCACACAAATGGTACTAGCCAGTATTCAAAACACGGCAAAGATTCTGCCACTGGTGTCGAGAAACTTTGATCTCCATAGCCCAGAGTATCTATTAGTAGCACAAACACAATAGAAAGCATCGACAAATTTAAATTTCTCAGCGACCGACATATACACGGTTCCAAGTACAGTGAGGACCACGACATGAACGAGGGAAATGAGAAAATTATATCTGATTTTGTGGGCTTCGACCTCCTTCAGGATTTCAGCCAGACCAACCATTCCATTGATGTGCGTAGCTCTTACTAGAAGAACTTGCTGCTTTTCAAGAACGTAATCGGCTGCTTTGCCCAGTATCAGCCCACCAAGAGCCATTCCTGCGAAAACCAAGTTTTGCCAATGTGCTACTTGGGACGAGATCTCCATATCCTACGGTAGTCAAGGTAACAACGCAAAAGTAAAGGGCATCAAGTAGACCATTCGTCTTCTTGCCCGAGATTTGGTTCCTCAGGAGGAAGAAACAAAAACTTCCTACACCAAGGTATGCAGCCAAAACTACTAGGATTTTTCTAAGTGTGGGTACTTTTGTAGACTTGAGAAGACGAGGTTCAGGGCCGCTCTGCTCAGGGAAATTATCCACTGAAGGAGAATTTCGGCAGTGTCTTCTTCTTTGGACTGCATTGATCTTGTCCTCGGGATGATTCGAAGTGTCAACTGAATTCCCAATCAAGGATTCTCTGGTATCATCATAGGCCATTTCAAATGCTGCAGATTCGTCCTCATTAAGCAGCCTTCATTTTAGCAGCATTCAGCGATCAGTCAAGGGACATTCCATGAATTTTCTGTCGTCTTGTTTATCATCCAGTAGTGTGTGTTCAAACTTCGCCATGAGCTCAAGTTCCCCGTACCATAATCTAATGTCTGGTCACTCTCTGTGATGCAGACTGGAAGGTGAAAATTTCGCAGCATTCACTCCCTGATAACCTTAAACTGGCCAGAAACAAGTCTCAGGCTTGTACATTGTGATGATAGAGAGATTTTGTTTCCCTTTAGACATTGCTTTTTAAAAAAAAAATAAATAAAGACCAAGGACAATTTCAATCAATGTTGACCAATCCGTACTAGCATACACGATATTGCAAATGAAACACAGCCGGGCATGTAAATGAATGGATTAAACAATGCCAAGAGGGCCTGGACTAAACAAAACTTCATCCTCTAACGGACTAAACAATACTCCATCCTCTAACTCGAATGGCAAGATGAGGAGGACACGAATGGATCTCCTCGTTGAAGGGAGACACCAAATATGCAATCACACATGAAAAGAGATTCGTGATCTTTTAAGACACTGATTAATCTGCAACACATCCCATAAAGGTCAGATGATCATGAGGAGACTCCAAAAAACAAGAAACATGACATGCATGTCTACTTCTTGGAGCTGAAAATGAGACAGTGGGCATTGTCTAATTTACCTGACAAAGCGAGTCCATGGAAGAGAGAATGGCTTCACAAAAAGATTTGCATTGCCCCCCATCAGAGGCAGGACCGCAAGTCCGAACTTTCCCAAAGAGGAAGCTGAGGGCTTACGCCCGTTGTTTCCACGCACCCCATTATTGAACTGCCTTTCCGCATTAGTGCACGCGTGAAAAGCATCCTCTGAGGCGCATCTTGGAGAAGAATGAATTCCTTGTGGGACTGCGAATCCGAAAATGCCATTACCAAGATGAAAAGAACCCGCCCTTGAACTGCGAATCCGAAAATGGCAATTTTGGGCCCAAGTGTAAGTCCCGAACATTGTCTCATTCGGCCTTTCTTGGCTGAAAAGGGCCCAACTGAATTTCACGGGTTTACGTTTTCTTTTTTTTCCCAAGAAAACGAAAGGAAATTCTACATCCCTATCTGTTTTCTTCGACGTGGAACCTATTAAACTGAAACTCCACTGTATCACAATGCGATACTCTTGATTTGGAGGGTGTGAAGAAGTTTAGTGATAAGCAAGTGGACGCGTGGAGAGGGAGACTCTCACGGTGTCGATGTGATAACAGGATTGGAAGTGAAGAGGTACAAAGGGTAGACTAGCTACTTTCAAAGATGCCTGTCTTCCCAATTTTCCTTAACTCAACCAAAGATGTAAAATTTGTAGTTTGATTTAGATGAGACTTTTATTATAGTAAACCTAACTGATAAATCGACATTATGTTTATCATATTGCTATCAAGTCAATTTTCGGGACATGACCACCATTGGCAAGTGCACAAAACGTATGTTTTGGAGTGATGTGATTGTCTAATATAGACTCTTAGACGATCACATAAAAATTGTTAAGGTCCTATTGTTTATCCAATTGCTATGTAACTTATAGGGTGCTTGAATAACATCACTTCTAGCTAGTTAACCATGATTTTCCAGTTTCCCACCACTAAAATGGTTTTCCATTGTTTCAAGCACAGCGAATTGATCAAATTAGTAGTCATCAAGATCGTGGAAAGGTTAAAATCAAAGAATAACTTAGTGATGATTGAACATTTAGTTGAAATTTATGATCGAGTTGTAGCAATAAGAGAATTGTTAGATGTCGACTTTGGCAATGTGCAATTCATTCAAATTTATGGCATGTGGGGTATTGGCAAGACGACTCTTGCCAAAGTCGTCTTTAATCAACTCTCTTCTCATTTGGAAAGTGTTGTTGTTTTCTTGTAGATGTTCAAGTGAAATTGTCAAGAATTGATGGTTTAGTTGAGTTGGAAAAAAAGTTATCATCCGATATCAACATTCATGAAAGAATAAGTAGCATTGACAAAATTGATTATGGAACGAAGAGGATTGGAGAAGCACTTTGTAATAAGAAAGTCTTCATTGTAGCTGATGATGTTGTCATGTTGATAACAACAAGTAAGCGGAGAAATTAGGTGAAAAGAGTATTTTGTATTCAGGATTTAGAATATTAATTACAACTAGAAATAAAGATGTTTTGTGCATCAATAATCTAAAGTATCAAATTTTAATTTATGTAATGGAGGTGATGAGTACCAATCATGCAATTGGACTTTTCAAGAGGCACACATTTAATAGACTCTCCTATAGATAATTACAATGATCTTTCAAGAAAAATCGCATTTGCTACTAAGAGATTTTCATTGTCTCTTGAAGTAACCGATTTGTTCCTCTACCATGAAACACGCAAACTATGAAAAGAAATATTGGACAAGTTAAGAAAAGCACCACACGAAATGCTTTTCCAAAGTTGAAGATTAGTTATGATGCCTTAACTTTCGGACAACAACAAATCTTGCTTGATATCATGTGCATTTTTGCTGGTGAGGATAAGATAAAAGCAATTTACATGTGGGAATATTGTAAGTTTTCCCCCAATATTGGAATTGATGTCCTCGTTAGCATGTCTTTGGTAAAGATTGAGGGGTACAGACGGTCTTGAATGCGCAATCAAATCAAAGACCTTGGAAGAGAAATTATTTCATCAGGAAAATTCAATGAATCTACGTAGCAAAGTAAGATATGGAAATACAAAGGGAGGAGGCACTCCTATTTATGGGGTGTAAATGATCTGCTCTCCCATCTCTCCAGACAGTTCCAATACAAATATCTCTCACAGTAATTATTATGCTACAACTTGCTTGGATGAAGAAAGGACTATATTATTCCAGAATTATCTAGGCCAAGAGAGAAATATCTGCAGAATGGAGAGAGGGTGGCGGTGCTCTCATCAACACTGAATTCTACTCATTTCTCTCTCATTTGCAGATGAAGAGAAATGTTCAAGCATTGAGGCTTGATCCACTCAAAAGTTATCCTAAGGACACTATTGAAACCGAAGAGATTGAAAAGTTTGAACATCTAAGGTACCTTAAATTAAAAGAAGGATCCTTTGTTGATAACTTAGCGAATCATCTTACTGAGTTAAGATGGATTTGTTGGAGTCATCCTCCTCCAACATCTAAGCCAATGGATATGCTGTTAAAAAATATGGTCATTCTTGAATTTATACACAACAGCTTCACAGATGATTCAAAACTGCGGAATATAATCAAGTCTGTTTGCATGATAGCTATGACGTGCTATTCAGATAGATTTAGGAACCTAAAATCCTCAACAGACAAAACATTTCGGTTGGCAAACTGCAAAATTTGTTACACGCACCTTGGTAGCGAATTCTGTCATATAAAAGTGAGACTGCAACAGATGATGAAATTCAACAATTTTGTGAAGTTGATGTTGCAATCCATCTGACTAATAGTACTTGGCAAATTACAGCATGACGATCTAGTATCTGAAGCTAGATGCAACGATTCAGGCACTGATACAAGAGTTATTTTGGGGAGACATTCACTAATGATTGGAGCTAGCAGAAAAAACTTCAGCATTATCAGCAAGTAATGCCGGTGCATATGAGTGATACAAGACTAATGTAAGTATAACCCTTCGAAACAAGCAGCAAAACCCCCTAATTTCCGGCCTGAACTAAATCAGATGCTGTCAAAGCTCCAGAGTGATCGACATCAAGATTCCGGAAACTTTCCAAGATAGCCGTAACATCTTCCTGGCTGATCTTTCCCATTTCCTGTATCTTGTATACGACAAACTCTGCAGTGCTGCAAAAAGAAAGCGCCAGCAGGAAGCTCAGACATTTGCTCAAATTAGTTTATTTGCATAATTGAATTTGTAGAATATGATTAAAATTTACCTGACAACTTTGTCACGATCAAGATCTGCTGCCTCTAAATCCGACCTCGTAATATTTCGCGTCAGAACCCATTTTATGAATGATCGTTGCCTGCTTTCTGTGTACAGTTCAGCAAGGTAGAAAAAAAACCGAACCACACAGATGGTACTAGCCAGTATCCAAAACACGGCAAAGATTCTGCCACCGGTGGTCAAGAAACTTTTATCTCCATAGCCGAGAGTACTAATAGTCACGCAAACACAATAGAAAGCATCGACAAATTTTAATTTCTCGATGACCGACAAAAACACGGTTCCAAGTATAGTAAGGAACACGACAAGAACGAGGGAAATGAGAAAATTATATCTGATTTTGTGGGATTCGACCTCCTTCAGGATTTCGGCCTGACCAACCCTTTCATTGATGTGCATAGCTCTTACTAAAAGAACTTGCTGCTTTTCAAGAATGTAATCGGCCGCTTTGCCTAGGATCATCCCATTAAGAGCTATTCCTGCGAAAACATATGTCGAGGCTAGAAGTTTCGCCAATGTGCTACTTGGGACAAGATCTCCATATCCCACAGTAGTCATGGTAACAACACAAAAGTAAAGGGCATCGAGTAGACCATTCGTCTTCTTGCCCAAGATTTGGTTCCTCAGGAGAAAGAAACAAAAGCTTCCTACACCAAGGTATGCAGCCAAAATTATGAGGATTTTCATAAATGTGGGTTCTTTAGTAGACTTGGGAAGATGAGATTCGGTGCCATTCAGCTCAGGGAAACTATCCACTGAAGGCAAATTGCGGCGGTGTCTTCTTCTTTGAACTGCATTGCCATTGTCGTTGGGATGATTCAAAGCTTCAACTGAATTCCCAATCGAGGATTCTCTGGTATCATCATTGGCCATATCCAATGCTGCAGATTCGTCCTCTTTAAGCAGCCTGCATTTTTCGAGCATTCAGCAATCAGTTAAGGGACATTCCATGAATTTTCTGTTGTCTTATTTATCGTCTGGTTTTGTTCAAACTTCACCATGAACTCAAGTTCCCTGTACCGTTCACTCCCAAATAACCTTAAACTGCGATTCTCTTTGATTTTGAAACAAATCTCAGGCTTGTTCATTGTGATAATAGAGACTTTGTTTCCCTCTAGACATTGCTTTTCTTTTTTTATCAAGACCAAGGACAATTTCAATCAATGTTGACCAATACGTACTAGCGTAGAAAATATTGCAGATGAAACACAGCCAAGCATGTAAATGAATGGATTAAACAATGCCAATAAGGCCTGGACTAAACAAAAATTCATCCATACATGAACGGATCTCTACTTTGAAGCGAGACACCAAATATGCAGTCACACAAAAGAAGAGATTCATGATCTTTTTAAACACTGATTAATCTGCAACACATCCCTGAAAGGTCAGATGATCATGAGGAAAACAAGAAAACACAACATGCATGTCTACGTCTTGGAGCTGAAAATGAAGCACTTTGGCTTTGTCTAATTTACCTGACAAAGCGAGCTCATGGAAGAGAAAATGGCTTCACAAAAGATTTGCATTGCCCCCATCATAAAAGGACCGCAAGGTCCAAACTTTCCCACGGAGGAAGCTGAGGAGCTACGCCCGTTGTTCCCACGCACCCCATTATTGAACTGTGCTCCCGGATTCGTGTAAAAGAATAAATTCCTTGATGGGGGACTGACAATTCCATTACCAATTGACGAAAAGAACCTGCCTCTGGACTGTGAATCTGAAAATGGCAATTTGGGCCCAAGTGCGAGTCCCGAACATTATCTCATTGGCCTTTCTTGACTGAAAGGGCCCGACTAAATTTCGTGGGTTTGCGTTTTCTTGCTTTTTCCTTCGGGAAAAAATGAACCCCTCTAAACGTGGAAACATTTAATTGATGAGGCAAACGAGACATGAAAAAATTTGAACTCAAGATTCTTAGTTCTGACACCATGTAAGATTTTGTAAAATCATTACTAATTATGTTAAAAACTTTAGCTGTTTAATGAATGTATGATTTATTATTTAAATATTCTAACTAAAGTGAACAAGTAGAATAGGTGAGGTAGATGCTTTCAAAGATCTTTGTTTCCTCAATTTTCCTTTAACACTTAATCATAGATGTTAAAATTTCCTGTCTGATTGAGATGGAACTTTATTATATAAACTAATTGATGAATTGATGCTATGTTTATCAAAAACTGTAATGGGGGGAATAATGATATTGATAGCGATGGAGCTATACTGATATTTATTGTGGGCAGTGGGAGGAAAAGGAATGAGTCAATGAAGTGTGATGCAAATTCTCATCTGATCATTTAATCTTTCAATACTCTAGACATTTCTCCACTTGAATACTCCATGTTAACTTTTATAGTCGTAACTCGAAGATATGCACATCTACATTATAAATATAATCCCAAGATTGCTAATCTCATATTGGAATCAAATCAAATTCCAGGACATGACCATTGCCAAGTGTACAAAACTTATATTTTGGAGTGACGTAAATGTCCAAGATGCGCATGACAAAATTTCTATTTTTTTATTTCTTTGTTTTTCTATTCCCTAAAATAGGTTTGGAATAGAGATCTATTTAGTAATGCAATTTCATTTTTTTATTTCTAGAATAGATTTTTATTCCAAAAACATATTTGAAGTAGAAATCATAAGCTAAAATTACTAACTTTTATATTTCTGGAACAAAAGTGAGAAACAAAAACTTTTCTCATTGTTCACTCTCGTCACCACCTACCGCCTTAGGACTCCGAACACCCACTACCGGCAGCTCATTGCCCACCGCCGGACGTCAAACGCTACCTCCCCTAAAAATAGAAATCTTATTTTGTTATTAAACGAATTTATGTTCTATAAATAAATATTTTAAGTCGTTATCAAACGTATTTTTTTATTCAAAAACTCGTCAAGAGAATATAAATTGAGAAATCAATTTCGACTAGAAAGTGATTTTTCTAGAAATTTTGTTGAATTTCTATTCCATGAACAATTTTTCTATTCTAGACTTATTTTTGGAAGAGAAATCCATTTGGTAATACAATTTCATTTTTTAAATTCTAGAACAAATTTTTATTCGAGAAATAGGTTTATAACAGAAATGAGAAGAAAAAAAAATTTCCTTCTCTATTTCTAGAACAAAAATGAAAAATATAAACTCTTATCATTACTTGCCCTCTCTACTAGTCGACTACCCACTCACCATCCGCCACCGCCATCCGCTACCGTTGGTCACCATCGGTTGCCGCCATCCGCTACCGTTGGTCACCATCGGTTGCCGCCATCCACCGCCGTCGTCCACCGATCGCCCCTTGAAAATGAGAAATTTTGTATCATCATCAAATGAAATTCTATTTCAATAACAGAAATTTTGCATAAACACAAATTTTATTCAAAAACTCATCCAAAAATAGAAATAGAAAAATACATTTCTCTTCTAGAAATCAATTTCTAGTCAAAATTGTTATGATTCACGCCATTGGACGATCATATAAATTGCTAAGGTCCTATAGTTTATCCTGTTGCTATGTAGTTTACAGGGTGCTTGAGTAACATCACTTATGTTCCATAAATAAAAATTTTAAGTCGTTATCAAACGCGTTTATTTACTTAGAAACTCATCCAAATAATAAAAATTGAAAAATCAATTTCTGGCTAAAAAGTGATTTCTATTATAGAAATTTTGTCACGCACGTGGCAATACCCAATTTCTATTTTAAGAACATTTTTTCTATTCTAAACTTTTTTCTAGAAGCGAAATTTGTTTGGTAATACAATTTCATTTTTTAATTTTTGGAACAAATTTTTATTCCAGAAATAGATTTAAAACAGAAATGATAAGTAAAATTTTTTTGTTTCTCTATTTCTAAGAATAGAAATAAGAAATAAAAACTATCATCATTGCTTGTCATCTCTACTAGTCGGCCACCCACTCACCGTCTGTCGCCATCGTCCGTCGTCATTGGTCACCATCGGTCACCACCGGCCGCCACCGTCATCCACCGGTCGACCCCTAAGAATGAGATTTTTATGTTATTATCAAACGAAATTCTATTCCGTAAAACAAAAATTTTGCGTCGTTTTTAAATACAAATTTTTACTCAAAAACTCATCTAAAAATAGAAATAAAAAAAAATCTATTTCTCTTTTATAAATTAATTTCTGGTCATAATAGTTATAATTCGCTCCTTTAGACAATCATATAAATTGCTAAGGTCCTATAGTTTATCCTCTTTCTATGTAGTTTACAAGGTGCTTGAGTAAGATCACTCCAAGATGATTTCCCTTCCCCCCCCCCCTCCCTCCCTCCTAGCTAAAATGGCTTTTCCATTTTGTCAACCACAAAGAACCAATCAAACTGGGAGTCGAGAAGGTCGTGGAAAGGTCAAAACCAAAGAATAGATAGGTGATGGAATATTTAGTTGGAATTTATGATCGAGTTCTAGGAATAAGCGAATTGTTAGATGTCCACTTTGATGGCATGCGACTCATTCAAATTCATGGAGAAAATTGTCCAAAAATGCCTAAATCTATTGTATTTTTGCTAATTTAGTCATTTTTTTTTTATTTTGCCAATTGAGTCATAAACATTTTCACTTTCTTGCTAATTTAGTCCATTTTGCCAATTTTTATCAGAATTTGCTAACATGAGGGCCGACAATGCTATATGGTATGATTGACGCTGATGTGGATAATTTAAAAAATATATATTTTTGAAGATTTTTATACAATTTTTTTTTTTTTTTTGTTTCTTTTTCTTTTTCCTCTTTCTTTCTTTTCTATTTTCTTCTTCCTTTCACTAGTGACCAGCCACAAGTGTTGACCAACCATCGTCCATGGATACCAGGCTGGCCTCACCCACCACAAGCGAGGCTTGGTCGAGCAAGGGCAAGACTCGGCTGGGCGAGGGTGAGCCTCGACGAAGGGAGCCCTCACCCAAGCGAGGCCTATTGAAGGTCGGCCTTGCCCAGGCCAAGCGAGCCCAACCATCGCCTAGACCAAGCAAAGATGACCCTTGCCTAGGCCAAGGCAGCCTCACCGAGCATCGCCTCCACCCAAGCGGTAGTCAAGGGTGACTCTGGGCAAGCCCGACCATCATCCAAACTAGGGGAGAATGACCCTAGCCTAGGCCAAGGCAAGCTTGCTCGGCGTTGCCTTCACCCGATGAGGCTGCCCTAACTTGGTCGAGGGTCGACCTCGCCAAATCTAGCATGGGTGAGGCCAACCTTTGCCAAGTGTTGCCTTGATGAGGCTTGCCCTTGCCCGCCCACACGTTGCTTGAGGCAAGCAAGGCTAGCCAGCCCAGCCATGGTTGGTGACCAGCCATCACCTTTGGCCAATGGTCAGCCACAAGCAAAGGAAGAAGAAAGTGGAAATGAAAGAAAGAAAAAAAATCATAAAAAAAAAAATCATAAAAATGTGCTACGTCAATGTTGATTGTGCTACTTGACGCAATTGACGTCCACATCAGCAAATTCTAGTCAAAATTGGTTGAATGGACTCAAATGACAAGAAATAAAAATGTTTAAAACTAAATTGACAAAATTGAAAAATTTATGACTAAATTGGCAAAAGTGCAATAAGTTTAGGATTTTTTGAATAATTTTTCCCAACTTCATAGCATGGGGATATTGATAAGATGACTCTTGCCGAGGTCGTCTTTAATCAACTATCTTCTCATTTTGGAAAGTGTTATTATTTCCTTGAAGATGTTTAAGAGGAATCATCAAGAACTGATGGCTTAATTGAGTTGCAAAAATAGTAATTTTTTGAATTCAGCATACATGCAGGAATAAGGAACATTGACAAAATAACTTCATCTAAGAAGAGTGACCATTAGGGCAGACCTTAGTGGTTATCTTTGAGATGCTATTAAAACTGAAGATTAGAAGGTTTGAACATCTAAAGTATCTCAAATTAAATGAAGGAACCTTCATTGATAACTTAGCGAATCATCTTACTGAATTGAGATGAATTTGTTGGAGTAATCCTCCTTCAATGTCTAAGCCAATCGACATGAACTTAAAGAATATGGTCATTCTTGAATTTATATACAATGACTTCACAGATGATTCAAAACTACAAAACATAATCAAGTCCATTTGCATGATGGCTATGATTGTGCTGTTCAGGTAGATTTAGGAATTTAAATTCATCAATGGACAAAGGTAGCGAATTTTGTCTTGTAAAAGTGAGACTGCAACAGATCAACGATGAAATTCAACAATTTTGTGAAGCTGATGTCACATACCATCTGACTAATGGTACTTGGCAAATTACAGCATGACGGTCTAGCGTCTGCTGCTAGATGCAACGATTCAGGCAGGGATACATGAGTTCCACATTTTGGAATAACTCTTTTCATGTGATTCATTCATGGTTGGAGCTAACAGAAAAAACTTCAGCATTATCAGCAAGTAACAGCGGCACGTGTGAGTGATACAAGACTAAAGTATGTCTGTATAATCCTCCGAAACAAGCAGCAAAACCCCTAATTTCAGGCCTGAGCTAAATCAGATGTTGTCAAAGTTCCAGAGTGATCGACATCAAGGTTCCGGAACCTTTCTAAGATAGCCGTTACATCTTCCCGGCTGATCTTTCCCATTTCCTGTATCTTGTATACAACAAACTCCGCAGCGCTGCAAAAGGAAAGCGCCAGCCAGAAACTCAGACATTTGCTCAAATTAGTTATTTGCATAATTGAATTTGTAGTAGATGATTAAAATTTACCTGACAACATTGTCATGATCAAGATCCGCTGCCTCTAAATCCAACCTCGTAATATTTCGTGTCAGAACCCATCTTACGAATGATCGTTGCCTGCTTTCTGTGTACATTTCAGTAAGGTAGAAAAAAAAACTGAGCCACACAAATGGTACTAGCCAGTATCCAAAACACGGCGAAGATTCTGCCACCGGTGGTCAAGAAACTTTCATCTCATAGCCCAGAGTAGTAATAGTGGCGTAAACACAATAGAAAGCATCAACAAATTTAAAGTTCTCAACGACTGACAAAAACATGGTTCCAAGTACAGTAAGGATCACAAGAAGAACAAGGGAAGTGAGAAATCTATATCTGATGTTGTGAGCTTCCATCTCCTTCAGGATTTTGGCCGGACCAACCTTTTCATTGATGTGCATAGCTCTTACTAAAATAACTTCATGCTTTTCGAGAATGTAGTCAGCTGCTTTGCTTAGGATCAGCCCACCAAGAGCCATTCCTGCGAAAACATATGTCGAGGCAAGAAGTTTCGCCGATGTGCTACTTGGGACGAGATCTCCATATCCCACAGTAGTCATGGTGACGAGGCAAAAGTAAAGGGCATCAAGTAGACCATTCGTCTTCTTGCCCAAGATTTGGTTCCCCAGAAGAAAGAAGCAAAAGCTTCCCACACCGAGGTATGTAGCCAAAACTATTAGGATTTTTCTAAATGTGGGTCCTTTTGTAGACTAAAGAAGATGAGGTTCAATGCCATTCTGCTCGGGGAAATTATCAGCTGAAGGAGAATTTCGGCGGTGCCTTCTTCTTTGGACTGCATTGCTCGTCCTTGGGATGATTCGGTGCATCATCTGAATTCCCAATCAAAGATTCTCTGGTATCATCATAGGCCATATCAAATGCTGTAAATTCGTCCTCTTTTAGCAACCTGCATTTTGGAGCATTCAGCAATCGGTCAAGGGACATTCCATGAAGTTTCTGCCTGTCTTGTTTACAGTCTGGGAGTGCATGTGTTCAAACTTTGCCATGAGCTCAAGTTCCCCACACCGTGTTCTAATGTCTAGTCACTCTCTGTGATGCAGAGTGAAAGGTGAAAATTTCGCAGCTTTCACTCCCTTAAAACTGGTGATTCTCTTTGACTTCATGAAACTGATGTCAGGCTTATAAATTGTGACAACAGAGAGACTTTGTTTCCCTTTAGACATTGCCTTTCTATCAAGACCCAGGACAATTTCAATCAACGTCGGCCAATCCGTACTAGCAAAGACAATAATGCAGATGAAACACAACCACGCATTTAAATGAATGGATTTAAGCAATACCGATAAGGCCTGGCCTAAACAAAAATCATCCATTCATAAATGAATCTCTTCTTTGAGGGACCCACCAAATATGCAATCACAAGTAAGAAGAGATTCACGATCTTTTTAAGCACTAATTAATCGGCAACGCATCCCCGAAAAGGTCAGATGATCATAAGGGAGGCTCAAACAAGATGCACATAAAACAACAAAACATGGGAGATTCATGGCAAAGCCTCGTATGCAATGCCCACGTCTTGGAGCTGACAAATGGTTTTGTCCAATTCACCTGAGAGAAAGCGAGCTCATAAAAGAGAAAATGGCTTCCCAAAAGATTGCATGGTCCCCATCAAGCAATACTAAAGGACCGCAAGATCCGAACTTTCCGAAAGAGGAAGCTTGGAGAGGTACGCCCGTTGTTGTTTCCACGCACCCATTATCGAACTGCGTTCCGGCATTAATGCACACGTGAACTTCGGTGAAGGGAAGCGTCCTTTCAGGCACGTCTTGGGAGGAGACGATGAATTCCTTGATGTGGAATTGAAAAATTCAACTCCAGAATGATGAAAAGATCCTGCCTTTCGACCTGCGAAATCTGAAAAATGGCAATTTGGGCCCAAGGGCGAGTCCCAAACATGGTCTTATTCGGCCTTTCTTGGCTGCAAAGGGCCCAACTGAATTTCACGGGTTTGGTCTTTCCTTCCTTCTTCTTCTTTTTTTTTTCCCGGAAAACGAAAGAAAATCCTCTGATCAAGGTGGGAATCTTGGAGAGAGAAGAAGAGAGAAGAGAAAATGAGGCTGGTGAAGAAGCAAGCAGCAGACAGAGCAGCTAGGGTTTTACTTCTACATCTAATTCTCTAGTTTTTATAATCTCTTAGCATATCCCGTTTGTGCAAATATCAATTTCACTGCTCGAAAGAGGGCAGCCATTTTCAGCTTAGCTCGAAGTCCTTTTTCCCTTACAGGTTTTGCTACAGGTTAGTTTGTTGTTCTGAGGAAAAGGGTTGAAAAAAAGAACTGATCTTGACAGGTTTATACCATCATACCGCCGCTTGTAGCTTTTGACGACTTCGACATTTAGGATTGATATTCGCTGCTTCTTGGATCACTTGGGTATTGATTTTCTGTGTTGAGAGATGGGTAGAGCTAGTGTTCGATAGTTTTGTATTATGACATCATTGTCATCAAAGAACATATGGATACAGCGGCAGCAATGCCCGTGTGGGGATTGGAAATGCTTTGTTGCGTATGAAGGCAATAATGAAGAGACCGCAGTTGCTTCCCAGTTAGCGAAGGCAAAAGCGGCATCGGCCGAGGCTATGGTAGTCCCGTATGTGGGGATGGTGTTCAAGAGCGATGACGATGCATTTGAGTACTATGGCAACTTTGCGAGGAAGAATGGTTTCTCCATTAGGAAAGAGCGCTCGAGATTGAGCCCTCAGTTGGGTATATACAAGCGCGACTTTGTCTGTTATCGGTCTGGGTTTGCACCTGTGAGGAAGAAGCCTAGTGGGGAGCACCATAGGGATCGGAAATCTGTCCGGTGTGGCTGTGATGCAAAGATGTACTTGTCGAAGGAGGTTGTGGAAGGCATTTCGCAGTGGTGTGTTGTGCAATTCAGTAATGTTCACAATC
This sequence comes from Eucalyptus virginea, assembly GCA_014182375.1. Classification (NCBI taxonomy): domain Eukaryota; kingdom Viridiplantae; phylum Streptophyta; class Magnoliopsida; order Myrtales; family Myrtaceae; genus Eucalyptus; species Eucalyptus virginea. The sequence continues at coordinate 14,684,369 of CM024517.1, read as the reverse complement.
ATGAGCTGCTGGAAGATGACCAGGTTCGTCTCTTGCCTGCTTACAGAAAGATTCATGAAGCTGATCAAGAGCGGATACTTTTGCTATCTAAAGCTGGGTTTCCGATTCATCGCATAGTAAAGGTCTTGGAATTAGAAAAGGGGATTCAAGGTGGACAATTGCCATTCTTGGAGAGGGATGTTAGGAATTTTATTCAGAACAGGAAGAAAGTTGTTCAAGAAAATGATGCTTTGCTCAATGAGAAGAGAGAAAACGATATAATGGAACTTCTTGAGGCCTGCAAGGCCTCGAAGGAGGCAGATGAAGGCTTTTGTTTTGATTGTAGCGTAGATGACAATGACAAACTTGAGCACATTGCTTGGTCATATGGTGATTCAGTTAATGCATATACCATGTTCGGTGATGTGGTGCATTTTGACACGTCATACCGATCAATCACTTATGGTATGTTGTTTGGGGCGTGGTTTGGCATTGACAGCAATGGCAGAATGATCATTTTCGGATGTGTTCTGTTGCAGGACGAGGCACCACGATCATTTGCCTGGGCTTTACAGGTTTATCTCTTTGTCCCTCTAGATAGATCCATATCTTGTACTCTACATTTCCTCATAGATGATGTTTGTCTCCCTGGATACAGAGTTTTGTCCAGTTTATGAGAGGAAGAAGTCCCCAGACAATCTTAACTGATCTAGACCCAGGGCTCAGAGATGCAGTTAGGGGCAAACTACCAAACACAAAACACATTACCTGCATATGGAATATTTCGCCCAAGGTATCAAGTTGGTTCACTGTTCCACTTGGATGTCAATATGCAGAATTCAGATCTGAGTTTGATGCATTGCATTGTGTAGAGAATACAGAAGACTTTGAGTTACGATGGAATGAAATGGTTTCTCAGTTTGGACTGGGTTCAGATAAACACATTGCTTTACTTTATTCAATTCGGACTTCTTGGGCTTTGTGCTATACGAGGGGTCACTTTCTTGCTCGAATGACAACTGTTGCATTTTTTAGATCTGTAGAGTCATTCCTGAAAGGAATCTTCAGCCCAAATGCATGCTTGCGAAGTTTTTTTGACCAGGTATAGCAGTTGAAGGTTTTTTCCACTTTGTGACCTTATATACCATTTGATTTCCTTTTCTTCCCCTGTCTTGATGTAGTTTTTGGGCTTTTTTCAGGTAGGAATAACAGCTAATTTCCAAAACCAGTCACACCTTGAAATGCAATGTATGCCTTCCAAAGCATGCATTCCAATGGAAGAGCATGCATCGAGCATTCTAACACCTTTTGCATTCAATGCTTTGCAAAATGAACTTGTGCTGGCCATGCAATATGCCATGTCTGAATTGGCCGATGGTTCCTACCTTTTACACCATTATAAGAAGATGGATGGCGACTGTCTTGTCATGTGGATGCCAGAAGAAGAGCAAATTCACTGCTCATGTAAGGAATTTGAATCTTCAGGGATTTTATGCAGACATGCCCTTTCTGTTTTTATTAGAAAGAATTACTTTCAACTTCCTGGTAAATACTTCATTACTAGATGGCGCCGAGAAAGCTCTATAACATGTTATGATGAACCTGCACCTCAAGATAGCGACAATGAATGGTTTCGAGAATATCAGTCCCTCAGTGAGTCACTGTTCACAGAATCATCGCTTACAAGGGGGCGTACCAATTATGTCCGCAGGGAATTAATGAAAGAAGTCAAAAGGATCCTTGAAGAAGTTAGGAGCATGCCAGAGATCGATGGTGTTGCAGTGGATTTGACACTTTCTCCAACTGGATGATCTTTCTGATGGTGCTTGTTGCGCTTGCAAGTGCCTGAGCTTCTTGCATTTTTCACATTAAGGATTGAGCAGATGATTGAAAATGGTCTGAAATGTGGAGAAGTGAACATCTTTTACTCTGTTTCCATGGTCAAGAGCACGAGAGGGAGTGGACTGTACATGCAGGGACTTGATATAGAATTCATCACTCTGCAATCGCCCATTGGTGGCTCCAAGTGAATCACTCTTGAAGCTGAAGATAAAGAACTGAGGATGTGGACATAGGCACAAGGTACTCTTTGTACAATTTGTATGCAAAAAATAACTGAAGTAGATTAGCTGCATTCAAGTAATGCAGATGAATTTCTTAATGAAAAGGCTTCATTCTTCTTTGTCTATGTGGCGGCAAATTTTGATTGCATTTCTTTTGGCTTGGTAGTCAATGTTATGAGATGCTGGGAAGACATGAAATATCTTCATAACATCTCATGTATATGGATTGTTTCAAATGGATGGCGTAATATCTTTCTCCTTTTTTTGGGTGAATGGAAGTGTAAATGTTTAACTTGCATTAGCTTCCGTTCTTCATTGTTGAGGCTGGGAGACTTCAATCTTCTCCTGATGCAAAACAGTGAAGTACACACACAAAGCGCACCAGAGATAAAATCTCGATAATTTATTAATTCAAAGGTGTAAGCTGTTTACAATAAAAGAAGGGACCAATGTAAATTGCTTAACAATCAAACGTTAAGGACTTGTTGTTTGGATTAAGTAAGATCAATTTTTGTCAAAATTAAATCAAATTTAACCGGAAACTATTTAATAAAAGTTAAGAAAATCTTGTAAATGTTTCGTTGAAATGTTACGTTGAATCTAATCAATTTTAAGGAATAAAAATAAAATTGAAATTACCTGTATCTCTAAGATAATAATCTAAAAGTTAAAATCCTTAATACAAGGAAAATAAGGACTTGTTTGTTTAGGATTAAGTAAAATCATTTTTTGTTAAAATTACAAAATATTATCCAAATTTTCAATATTTATGAGAAAATTATATGTGAATTCACATGTCAACATTTATACATTGCCAAAATTTCAAATGCTTTTGTTTTAAAAAATGTGCATCTGTTGTGAAAATTTGAATAAGCAAAAAAAAGCAAAAAAAAGTTTGATTAAGCAAAAAGCAAAAGATGAAAATATATATCTAGACAATCCCCACATCAAATCGGGATGTTGAATCTTATCATGTCCACCGTCATTTCTCCAGCTGAGTAAAATTATTGGCCCGTGGCTAGAATTTTCTACACATACTATTGTTGATTCAGGTTCAAGTCTCCTGCAGATAGAGAGAGAGAGAGAGACCCAATGCTGATGCCTCCCATTTGTAAAAGTTCCCTGGTTCTGTTCTATGTAATTGTTAGACCATTCCTACTTGTAAAAGCCCTAAACTGTCAAAGTTATTAAACCACAGTGCATGCTATGTTAACACTTTCCCAATGCAAGCTTTACCTTATGCACGCACGGAACACGGGCATTATGCCGTTTGGCTGAGAATATGAACAGAAGAATGTGCGGGAAGACAAACTTGTCACCCATGGTATGATGCTTCGGCCGAAGGAAAAAGAAAAATCTTATGCTCCTGTACCGTATCAGGAGATCATTTTACTTAATAGTTTGCGATTAGAAGATGGTTTTGGAGTGTATACAGGTTAACTCTAGACAAAAATACTGCTGTGGTGATTGAATTTCAAGGACCCCACGTTCACTTTGCACATACGGATAGGCACAGGTGGTTCTTTCATGTGTAGGAGAGATTGAGTATTTTGGAACAAATGACTGGGACTACCGAATCATCTACACTCCAAGACAGAGCCAAAACACTTCGCGTCTCATCAGTTCTCCGTCCCTTGTTGGATGTCTCTAGACCACTCTGTTTTTTATTGTATGTCACGTGCTCCTGTTTTTGACGTATTTCCAGTTCAATATGAACCTCCTTTTTCTTCTTCTTCTTCTTCTCTCTCTCTCTCTCTCTCTCTCTCAAGATGGCCCCATGTCTAAAGCTTAGCACGCTCTCATTTTAACAGATATTTTGTGGATATAGTGAAGTGGTACAGATGTTGAAAATGATGAGCAGAGTTCTTGAGACCACATAAGTGTACGGAGCTCAAGGAATGGTCGGTTTTCACAACACTAGGAGAGAGAGGAACGTCTCCTTCACCAGGAGTTCTCAGCTTACATGTCCTTGCCTTGCCACATTAAAATCTTGGCACTTCGGGGGGCTTGCCTTTTGTTTCGTTGCGATGTAAAATGGCCCTAAACTTTTTTCCTTGTTCCAATTTGCTGTTGATGCACATGAAATAGTCGTTCTTTGAAGGAAAGTATTGCCATGTGTATTTGTGTTTTAGGAAAAACAAAAAAGTACTGAGCTTGTCAGTTCAATTGAGTACTGATACGAGAATTTACGGCTTCGTTTTTTCACCAATTCGAGATGATACTAAATATCAATCCCGTTTAATATCCCATAACATAAATCAAGAAGAATCGTCTTTAGATTATATTGATTTATCAAGGCAATCGCATATAGATTTCAGGACACAATTCTATTTAGTATCCATCGATTTTGCTTCGTGATTTTTAAGATTTTTTTTTTGTGATGTGCCCTAATCTTCAGAGGATTTTCTATGTGCTTACGTTCTTAGACATGATTGCTTTCAAGTTTCAACAACCCCAAAAAGAACCCCTCCCCCCCAAAAAAAAACACATTATTGGGTTCTTGAGTGTGCCCATTATGTAGCTTGACATTCTATGAAAAGATCATGTAGACCACAAGAAATTGATGACGAAACCAAGAGGGTCTCAAGTCATGGTATGCTACTTTCTCCCCTTGCATCTACTTGAATTGAATGATGCACCCACTAATTGGCACCCATCGTTTCAAAGAGCCGACACTTGGAGCTCCTCCACTGGAGAGCACGTGAGGTAGGTGGCAGAAGCAAAAGGGGATTTCTACCACTTGGGAAGATTGTCCAAGAGTCGGTTTTGGTGCTTCTGCTCAGTCTAACTGAGGCCATCTTGTCTGTCTAAAAAGCATGTTATCATTGAGGTCGAAGCTCAGATTTCAGAGTCACTTTGGCTTCTCCGAACTTAATGAATCTGATCATGAACTTCGTCTCGTTTCTCTGTGTACGATCAGTACATATCTTTGGTGGGTCTTGCGCAGTTATAAAGTGTGTTGTTAATAAAAAGGGTTTGAGATATTGTATCTCAATCGCCTTTCCTTCACCACCCACATCTTCTGGTCTGCCTATAAGAACATTTTTATGTGCATGTGATGGAAAGAAAACTAAATAATTGAAGAGTTGGTCATCTTTGGATTATTATAGTGCAAAATACATATAGGCTCAAAGATAGTAGTGGCCTTCGTGATGCAGTCCCTTGTCAAAAAAATATGCAACTTTTGTTTAATTTTTTCAATGATGTGCAATCATATAACTAATCATGGCACAAAAATCTTGTAGTATGTTCTTAGCTATTACGCTTTCTAGCTACTGTTAGTACCTATTGGAAATGTGCAGATCCTCCTGTCCTCACACACAAAATGAGAATGAGAAGTGACGCCTAGAGATTCAAGTCCTTGTGTAAAAGATGACTTGATATTGCCAATTAAGTCACCAAAGTTTAATTTAGTTCATGATCTTAGAGTCAAATCTAAAACTTTTTGAGACATGAGATATCTTCTTCTTCTTCTTCTTCTTCTTCTTCTTCTTCTTTTTTTCTAATCTTATTTTATATCTCTTTTACGGGATAAGTACATTAGAAGTTCTAAAACTTGTCATGAAAATATAATTGGATCTTCAAACTTTCAAAAAGAGCAATCAAATCCTAAAAGTTATCACAAAGTTTAATTGAATCCTAAAACTTTCAAAAGGTCTGATCAAATCGTAAAACTTGTCACAACAGTACAATTAAGTCATAAAACTTTTAAAAAGTGTAATCAATGGAATGACTTAGATTAAAGCAATATGACAAGTTTTAAAACTTGATTGTACTTTTTAAAAATTTTAGGATTCAATTGCACTTTATAATAAATTTTATAATTTAATTGTACTTTTTGAAAGTTTTATGATTCAATTGTACTTTCATTATAAGTTTTATGACTTCCAATGCATTTATCCCTCTCTTTTACAAACCATTATACTAGGTATTGTGTGCAAGTTGCAAAACTCTATCCCCTCACCCGCACATCCAAACCCCAGCTCTCAAATAATGTGAAGAATCAAACTCCCCATCTTCCCTTCACAAATGAGAAAAGTGGCCACCAAGGCAACCTTTTAGTAATTTTGGGGTATCTGTTTTAAAACTATGAAATCATATGCATTCTATTTCTATTTCTAGAAATTCGAAGAATTCTAGAGTGAGAAATACTGGTTCACTTAGACCCAAGATGGCCTGTTTGATATATCCAACACAACGAGACTATGCCGCCCAAACTGTGAACAACTTCTAAAAAGTTGTGGTTTTTCATTACTCCTTCCGTCATCAAACAGCCATGATCATCTTGTTCCTTAATGTCATCATCTCTTTCTTACTGATAATTCAGTACTTCCATTGTTTCCGATGCAAAGGAACCCGGAAGCTTCATTTGCTGCAGTAGAGTAGAGGCATTACATCACATGATCACATCACTCGTGAGCGTGTCGAAAGAGCATGGTCCTTTAGTTCTGTCATAGTAATAATTACTCGTCCAACGACAAGGGGAGTCTCCCTCTTTCTAGCATTTTCTACGTTACTCCAGCCCCAAGTCAACTGAAGAGCGCGCCGTCTCCGCGTTCGTCCCTTTCACACCGTGAATCCCTAAGTCTCACGCGAAGAGAGAACGAGAGTACGGAACGACGAATGATTAGAGGACTACCTCCAAGATTACGGGCTTGATCCTCTTTTTTGGGGGGCTTATTAGACCGCGATTTTTGAAAGTTACGTATACAAATGATGTCAAAAATACAAAACTTTCATTTTATAGATTACGACGTGATCGGTCTTTCCTTTTCCTTGGATTCTGCTCTTGCTGAAAAGCTGTAAAGAGAAGATGAAGATGCATAGAAATTTGTTCTTCGCTGTTGAACGTCAAGAGCTAGGCAGATAGATATAATTTGAGGGAGGTAGAAGAAGAAAGGCTAGAGATTTTGTTTATTAAACTTAGCTGCTATTTGATCTAGGACAGGACTAACGGTGCGAGAAAAAGACAACATGATGACCTCGAAAGAAAACAGAAGTCTATGAACATGAGAGCTTCGTCGCCATCCACCCTAAAAGGGACAAACCCTTGATGGGATTCGCTTAGTTGGCTCATTATGTACATGATTGTCTTGCAATCACACTGCAATCAGCTGACTTTTAGCTTCGATCCTGATCTCCTCTTTCATCTTCCTAATGAATTCCTCGAACTTTTTATTTAACTCCTCCGTACTCATCATCTCTTCACTCCCTGTAGCAACTGCTGGTGCTTCTGGTTCTTTCCCCATGTAGCCACGTTCTTCTAGTTCTTCTTCTTGTTGTTGTTTGCTGAGTCTGTCATCATCTTCCACGACCCAAGTTTCATTTTCATCCTCTGCTCCTGTATCTTGTAATATTTGCTCTTCCTGTTGCTCAGCTTCATCTTCTTCCTCTGTATCTTTTCCCTGAACTTGAAGTTTCTCGTCCTCCTCCTCCCCATCTTCTTCTCCTTCTTCTTCAGCTGCAAGAACCAGATTATTTTCCCGGTACTCGTTATACCCAGTAGTAGCGGCATCTTCAGCAGTCACAGCTTCAACTTCTGATGATCCAGAAGCTGAAACTTTGATCTCATCCTCAGGTAAGTCATCCAAAGCCGACCTGTCCTTTTTCCTGAACAATTCATCATCACCATCAAGATCAGACCCAGATGGCGAAGAGCTGCTAGAACTGCAGGAGCTCTTGGCAAGAAAAGCTAAGATCCCGTTGCAAACGAGGAACATGAACTTCCTCTCAAGGGAGCGAGTGAAAATCCGAAAGAGCATCGTGGAGAAGCAGAGGTTGAAGGAGTGAGGGAAGAGAGAGTATCCTGAGGAATAACACACAGCGAAGGACAGCAGAGAGATTGAGATGACAAATTTCAAAGCCCTTATGAGGAAGTGGCTGTTCTTGCTGTTGATTTTGTGAACATTCTGGACTTTCATCAGGTTGTCATTTTGATCCATCTTTTGCTCGATTGTTTCGTTTTTGGGCGCAAAGCTAAAGGCAAGATAAAGGCAAGCTGTGCTTGGGGCGGGGAATGATGCAATCCTGTTTGCTTTGTGGGTTTTGGGTCGACATGGAATCATGGTGCCTCTTCCTTTTCTCCTCTTATAGAAGTCCTGTAAGTGCTGTAGCTAATGGGGAGCACCGTGTGAATTGACGAGCATACCCTTTGGTGATTGCACTTTCGCACTTTCTTTTTTGAAAAATGGAAAGATCAATGATCCCCATTGCCGACCTCTTTGAATATTATTAGAAGAGTTCCACACCAATATACACAATCTTTGATTTGAGGTTTAATTAACTATTGTCATATGATGAACATGCCACTACAGCCTCATCCCGGTGCCAGTGCGTAGCGTATCTTCTTGAATTTTCGGATGTCAACATGCAATCCATCCACCTTCATGAAAAATAGATGGGCGTGGACTTAAAAGCTAATCAACTTTTCTTTGTGAGTGGGGAGGACCTCTTTGGAGGCGCGCTATCCCATGAAGAGTATAGATCCTCTGATCCCAATTTTGACGAGAACAAAAAGAAAAACAAAAGGTAGCTGCCTTGAAGTTTCTAGCTAGACCTACAACAAGATTTGCTTGCCCCAAAATGGGAAAGATGAAGGGAGGCTCCATCTATTACCTAATCATCCAGGTCAAGCATTATTCACGTATACGTGTCTGTGCTTGATGTATGTGGGATATAATTTATTATGTGCAAGAATCTATACAACAGCATAGCTACGTAAAGAAAGTTAAAGCAATCATGTGTACTTTTGGAGTAATTATCTGCCGCCTATACATGTCACGTAGTCCACATCATCGACATCCTTAACCTAAAATCTAAGAAAGCATCCAAAAGCAGATCTCGTAATGATCCTTTCTGCTAAACTAAACATGTGGGATTTGCTTCTGTCCTTGGCAGATGGTAAGAATACAGACAGACGTATCGTGCCAAAATTAAAAGCATTAATATTTTCCTTCTGCCTCTTTCTTCGTCGTCTTGCTACATTGAACAGAGGCATGGCATGACCTGCAGATGATATTTCGCCTGGAATTATGGTCCTTGTCCGTTCAAGACTCTTCTATTCCTATCAGCGACAACGAAAAAGTGCAATGTCTCAGGTATTCAACTGTTGTTAAATTTTCAGAAGCCTCGGGAAACTGTAAAACTCTGCATCTGTACATTAGCAGTTTTCTCTTGCAAGTACGATTCTTGAACAGCTCTCATTAATCATTTTGCGGCAGTGCTAAAAACCCTCCAACTCAAAATTTAAATTTTAAAGTCACATGAAAACAAAGAACATATAAAATCCATTGTTAAATGATGTCACATTTTACATGCAAGCCAAATTATGAGCAACACCTGAAATTTTGACTAATGGAGGTGGATGCATATACAAGAAAAGAATAGCACTAGCTCGGATACCATATTAGAATCACTAATCCAAAAACTGAAGATTTTAGGTGAAGATAAACCTATAAATGTATATATATTTCAACAGGCTATAAATTTGAAATCGATTTTTTGCTTGCCAAACTAAATCGACTTTCTTGATCTAGTCAAATCAAATGTAGGTCATCCATGGTGAGGGTTGGCCTCGCCAAGCCATGCTTGGGCGAGGGCAAGGCCGCCCCTCACCACCACTCACCCTTGCCTAGGCATGGCCCTGCGAGGCCAACCCTCATCAGCCATGGCTCAAAAGAAAAAGAGAAAGGAAAGGGAAAGGAAAAAAATTAAAATAAAAATTATCTAAAAATTATTGACAATCACGTCATATAGAATAGCTAGCGTTCACATTTGTGATTTCCAACTTAAATTAATCAAATGGATTGAAGTCGCAACCAATATGAAAAAGTTTAAAATTAAATTGATCCAATTAAAATGTTTATAATTAAATTAATATCAATATAATAGATTTATGACTTTTTGGATATTTTTCTCTTTTTTTAGGGGCAAAGTCTAAGCGGTTCTCCCACTTAATCATGAACCTTAAAAACATGATAGGGATCAGGAACTATGCTTGGGAAGTTGAACTTAAAAAGGTGCAATTAAGGTACCATTAGATTGGTTTCACCTTCATAAAGATCACATTTTTAATAGCTCTCAGATATATGATTAAGATTAATTGTTTAGCAAAGCTATGTTACAGTTGGGGCAGCCTAATATATTAGGAAAAAAAAACTGAAGTTTGAAGAAAACATTATCTTAAACAGTGGGAAAGAGAGCATAAAACAGGCAAGATTCCTAACTTCACAGAATCAGACCATTCTACTTTCTTTTTTTTCTTTTTTTTTTATAGCAATTTCAGAATCCTTCTAATTAATTTACTAAAGTTTTAATTACAAAGTAGATTCCACTTCTGGTGTATTCTTGATTATATCACGGTATCACAAATTGGCAATCTACAGCTGCTTCTGAAGCCCAACTAGAAGAAAATTGGGAGTCAAAAGCTTCTTGAAACATCAGATCAGCAAGGGTTAGGTGAATGAGAATCAGATACTTTCCTTAAGCAGCTTTCAGATTCATTGCAAATCATTCAGTATATTACTTCTTTTAGCAGGCTCTTTTTTTTATAAGGGAAGTAATTCGTTGAAAAATAATCCCTTAACTTATTTTCTTGCTTGAACAGTTAATAAATAAACATCGAGAGGACTTCAAGGTATCTTCTTGAAATGAAAGAGCTTGTGTTATATCCAAGACATTGCTGGTGTTGTCTGCAGTTAATTCTACCACTTGATAATAAAATGACAATATGTACATATGTTGCCAAAATACAATAGAACAAGTACTAATATTATCGCTAGAGGCTTTGCCTAGACTATGCTTTGAGCACTTGGGCATGACCTTGTGGTTGGACCTGGCAGCCATAATACATAGAAGAAGTCATTTAACTACAGCAGTTGAGTTAAATTTCAGGCCCCTCAATTGCCATCATGACTGATCTATATGGTATCTAAATATACTTCCTTGGTCAATATTTACATTTCTAGGCAGATAGAGTATATATAATCGATTTCATCTTTATTCTGAACTTTAGATTAATTAAGATTGGCAAGACCATGGATTTGGAATGTTCCTCTTTGCTTTTTACGTACTCTTTGTTCTCATCAAGTGTGCCAATGAAACTCTGCCTGAGTGATTTTCCCTCAGAAGCATCTCAGAGTATACTTTCTACTCCTCAGCCTCCCTCTTCTCTTGTGTGATGGTAAAGCATTTTGAGTTCAGAAGGTCTTGTTTACAGAGGCAAATCCATGTCAGATAGCATCTGATCTCCAGAGCTATAAGACGGGGCATCTAAGAGGATACTCCAGAAAACGAGCAGCAATGCTAGGAACACAGAAGTCTACTTAAATAGATTCATTAACTAGTTTTGCAAAATCCAACTGAGTAAATAATCAAGTCGGATCTTGTACAAAATGCTTTGTTTATTTAAGCATTCCAATAAGGGTATGGGATGTATAAGCAGGATTGGCATTTTACTCAGCGAATGAGTATTGATTAGAGTGAGATGCCAAGAGCCTACTCACATTGGACCTCGTAGATAACTTTTAAGGAACTTTGAGGTCTGTCTGGCATTATTGAACATTGAGACGGTTATGCATCTTGGTGTTCTATGGTTCTGTTGACTGAAGCTCCCATAACTTGTAATTTTCCTGATTTTGGCGATTCTTCCTAAAGTATAGTTGGTGATTTCCGATGTTTCTCAGGATACGTTTAAACACCACAAATGCAAAAACAATTACAATCACAAACGTGAAGAATTCAGCCAGGGTTTGTACGAGACAATAGAGAAGCTATAAGGAGGCAGAGGAGGATTGGAATATTGGATATTTAGCCATGATATGGACAAGGGCTTAATCCTGCTATGGTTAACTTCATGTACTTGTTTTGATCACTAAGATTAAGATTTGGTTCATCCATGTACTCTCACATGAACGTGTGCGACAGAACTAACGGTGACAATCCATCTCCAATGATTTATAAAATGGAAAGATGATAAGCAGTTTCTATGGGCATAGCAACATGCACATTGACACATCTCAAGCCTGCAAAAAATCAAACAAACCACAATTCTTTTGTTTGTGATGGTGTCCAACAAGAGACATCTTTGAAGGAGAGGCCTACTGTCTATTGGTTTGCAGAAATAACTTTTCAATATCACAATGCAGATCTTTAAGAAGATGGTAGAGTTTATAAGTTAACAATCACTGATGAGCATAAAAGTGGCTTGCCTGTGAAAATGTTCATTGAACTGCAAAAATCAATGAAACTTATTGAGAACCTTAGAGAGTAAGCTAAGCCTCTAGAGCAAGCATGGATTTTTCTGGGGATTTCAAGAAATGGGACATCATAATCTTTGATTCGGGAAGCCTGGATGTTAGAAAGAACAAATCCCTTTGGTGTTTCGACAAGTAAGAACAACAGATAAAGAACAGTTCAACGATTTCTCAAGTTTAGACAGAACTACCATAAGAGGTTTAGCCATACTTCATGAATTACATTCTACAAAAGCATTGTAAACTGCACACTTCCGAGGAAATGATAAAAGGGCAAATTCTCAGGATATAGAAGGTTTAGCCATACTTCATGAATTACGTTCTACAAAAGCATTGTAAACTGCACACTTCTGAGGAAACAATAAAAGGGCAAATTCTAAGGATATAAGAGGTTTAGCCATACTTCATGAATTACATTCCACAAAAGCATTGTAAACTGCACACTTCCAAGGAAACGATAAAGGGGCAAATTCTAAGGATAGAGATGACTCAGGGAAAATGTCCACCAACTGATGGTAGAACTTGCAGCAACATGGAAGATCTTTGGACCAACCTATTGAAGGACATTCGTTCAATGCACCTTTTTTCTTCTGTTGGGATCACAATATGAAGTGTTCATTAATCCATTCTGGCATTATTCAAAGTCTTTTTCCCTCTTCGCAGATGCCCAGACAACTAATGTGTTACTGTGTGAGTTTTATTGGAGGCTTCAGACAGTTTTGTGCATCACCTTAACATGGATGTGTACTACGAAGGACTCAATCAAACTATATACAAATTGAGCTAACCTACATAGTATTTAAACTCTCAAAATCCAAAACCAAACTATCTGTAGTTGGATGCATTCTAATATGCCTAGCATACAAAACGCAGTTACAAAATTCAGTCCATCAGATGACATTATAGGAAATCATCCATAAGATAAGCAAAACCAACCAGTAATGAAGATCATTATATATTGTGAGCAAGACTTGCTAATATTCTACTATTCCAAAAACTATGCTTCATGTGTTAAAAACATAAAAGCAGAGAGAAACATGAAAAGACATATGGGAATCTATCTTCAGGAAAAATTGAGACTTTGGATTAATTAATACGCATAATCATAAGCGAATTCATTGACCCCAACCATGGTAGCCACCACCTGGTACACGATGAAGGTGCTACCTCCTAAGATCAACAGGATCAGAACAGCGGAAATCGGGTTCTTGAGCAGCTCGAAGATGGGCTGCAATATAGTGTAAATAGCGCCTGTACTCACTGTGAGGGCATACAGTGCATATCTCCTGACATTTTCCCAGAACTCCTCTGCCAGTGGCCCTTCAGGGCCAAAGGCCAAAGCCTTGTTGTGGTGGTCTTCAAATCCCATAAGGAGCAGCGCAATCCCAAGTGAAACAGCACCTAAAACCACCTTTCTTGAACCCCCATCTGTTGAAACATGATGAGAGTGCTGATTATGGGACTTCTGGATGACTCTCGTGGGTCTTGCAATGGAATTGCATCTGGAAGATGCTGATGCTGATGAAGAAGGAGGAGGTGGTGGAGGGTGGTGCTTACTGCATGATGTCACGATTCTTGAGGGGATGACAGTGGTGGCATTGGATCTTGGGTTGGAGAGGTTGGTGTTCCTCGAAAGAAGGAACTGAGATTGCAGAACTAGTGTCTTCATTTCTTTGGAGTCAGTGATTCTTTTAGCTCATATGTATTGAGTGGTAGCAAAGCATTTTCTGGTGCGCCTTATCAAGGGAAAGAGAGGATAATGATGACAGACTGATATAAATTGCACGGGGTGGATCGAGATTCGAGATGGAGATGATGGGCTTGCACTGAGAATTGAGGCCTTATAACTAGGCCGGCTGGAAAGACTTTCCTCATCTTAGAGTTTTCTTATGCTGCTGTTGTTTGTTGCTGCATTTGATTTGTTTTTTCTTTTTTCTTTTTTAAATTGGAAAACTCGAGTACCATTCTTATCTTCCTCTAATTTATTTCTTGAAAACATCTCCAGAGCGATAGAAAAAGAAGGTCCGCCAAATGCATTTTCGATATGCAAACATAAAGAGCGAATATTTCTAAGTACGTACTTCTAAATTAAACCTAGATTGGCAAAGTGCCACGTGTTAGTTTCATATTCTATGCACTTTTGGGGGAAAATTGAATTTTGTCCTGAAATTATCACCGGAGATAATTTGGAGAACTACATAATCATAGAATAGTATAGGAACCAATTAGATTTGAGATGCTGCTGAATGGAAGGACCTTATTGATGTACATGAATGAGAAATCATTGGTCAAAACACCCTTGATTCAGTCATAGAGTTTTGTATAAGACAAGTTCGCCTGTTAGAGATTAGTGGCCTCTGAGATCCACCATAGGATGGACCACTATCTCTCTAGCTTCGTGGCTAAGACCAACAATAGACAATAACTCCCCCAAATAAACCTTACAACTTTCATTGTACCATGTTTTTGTAATTTTCCCCAAAAATAATGATGTTCTAATGATTGTCAAGTTGAATATAGTCACGAGTCACAAAACTTCTTGCCCTTGATTTGGTCGTAGTAACCGTTGTGCCATTTTGCCTCGGCATGAACACTTTTCCGGATAGCTTTGTCGGATTGTATGGCATAGCTACATGATAATTGGTGATTTTTTTTTTTCTTGGGTGCAAACTTATAATTGTTAATCTTAAGCACGAGGCTATTTATAACAAAACAATCATAACGAAAGATTGCATCATTTACTTATTAAAGGATGTTAACATAAATTACATCATTTCTATAAAAGCAATGTATAATGGTCACAGTTTCATTCTCAACATTATCCGTCACAAAACTACCATAATTAATAGCATTGGGCATCATTCGTTGCCATTGCCCAACCACCATTGATGCCTCCTTTTAGCAATACTCATCATAAAGACATCATGATCACTGCTATCCCCTAACAAGTCGATGCCTCAGCAAGCCTCAAAAAGTCGTCTCCGACCATCCATCACCGCCTACCAACCACCCCCCGGGCTACCACACTACACACCGGTAGGACCGGTGCTCGCCCATAACTACCATCAGCCACCATCGCAATGCGTCTTCACCGTGCATGGAGCTCTAGCTCCGGAAAAACCGCTAGCACAAGTACAAAAATCACAACGCCATTTGTGCAAAGAAACATCATAAACAAACCTTTCCTAGGAAAATTATCATCGAGAAAAATATTCTCTGAGGACGAAAATTGCTTTTCAAATCAAAAGTAGATGTCTCCGTCACGTAGAATATTTTTTCCGAAGGCAAATTCCGGGCCAAGTTTTCCCCCTCAACCTGTACACAAACCAGGGTGCATGGGGAAAGGCTTTTGTCCTCTCCTAGCCGCTTCGTCCTGCTCCGTAAACCGCACAAAAGAAGAAGAAAAAAAAGGCTTTCTTTTTTTCTCGCTCGTTAATCGTTAATGCTTAGCTGATGGTACAACGATACTCAAGAATTCTTTCACTTCTTCGCGTCGCTGCGGTCTCTCTGCTTCACTAAAATCTCTCTCTCTCTCTGCCCTCCAGCCGAATTTAGCGGCTTGTGGCTCGTCTCCTTAGCCCAAAATCCCTCTATCTCTTCTGGGCGTGCGGCGGTCAAACCATACAACACATTACAGTGCCCCGTCGTCGTACTCGTCGTTCTCTGGGTGCTGCTGGTTCTGGGTTGGTCTCAAAATGTCTCCTTTTCGCCTGTCGTCCCTCTGATGCCGGTGAGGACCCTTCAGTTCTTGACTGGAACGACGACCCTTTTCCCCCTCTTCGATCACCCTGATTATCTTGTGTGTGGAGCCGTCTGAGAGGTCTCTAATTTGGGCGGCGCTGGCTTTTGTTAACTCGGGTTCTTTGTGTCTCTGAAAATCTTTGCGTTCCTCGGTCCTTGCTAACCCATGATTGTTTTTCGGCTGCTTTGTATGTGTTGACGCCGGAGGGAGGTTTTGTCATCAGGGGCTTGAACCGGGCTTCGGTTTTTTTGCTCTTTTTACTTAGTTTGTTCGTGGGTTTAAGGTTTTAGGACGGTTGGAATGATGTTAGGGTTTTTGGGTTGTCTTTCCCAAGCGTGTCTTAGTGGTCCAACTGAAGGGTTTTGATTATGTAGACTTAAATTGAGGAATTTTTTCCCATTTTTGTTTTTTGTCTTGAGGTTGAAGTGGAACCCTTGTGAATGGTCTAGGGGTTCAGAATGTCTGATGATAAGGACGGTTTCGTGGCGTGGGAGGAGCGGATCGTGTGTGCCGAGCGGGGCAATAGGGTGGTGCATTTTTACTTGAAGGATGCGTCAGGGAATTCGGTGCTGGCAGTTGTCGGGACTGAGAGGAGCATTAGGCACATGATGTATATTGCGACGGATGATTTCGTGCAGTTGTACGGGTCCAATGGGTTGATCAAAGGGTTCAGAAAGTGGCGAGCTAGAAGAGAAGTTGTGGAGTTGCTCGCCTCATTGGTTTCAAGTATGTGCTATGAGTGCTCAGTATTTTTTAAATGCCATTTGTTTCCCTTGCATTGTTATATCAATTGTTTGTAAATGTTGGTTTCTGACAAACGAGTTCATGGCTTAGGCTTCTTTGGCTAGTATGTGAATTGTGATATGTGATGTCCTGATGGCTTTGCGACCTCTTTTGGAAATATAGATATGAAACATGATTGTGTTGAGAGGCAGGTTGAGAACATGTATGTTTCTGCATTCCTAGTGTAAATTACTCACCACTAGATACTGTGGTCGATTTAATCAAGAACCCATATAAGTCTTCTTACTTTATGTTGAGCACACGTGCTGGATGAAATGCTAAAGATTAGGAAAAATGAAAGAGGTCTAACAAATCTCACCTTCCTTGGAGAGTCGTTAGTTTCCTTGGAATGAGCACATAGTGGTGGAGTTAGCCTTCAAAAAGCATCACAGCTGTACAACATGGTTTTCATATATCTAGAATTTTGACAATCACTTGCCATTGGCTAATTATGGTTCTTCTGTCATTATCATTTGAAAACTTTAATGTGCACAATTGTGTTCAAGACAGAGGTAAATATGTTCGCATGTCTCTGAATAATGGGGTGGCAATGTCTGGTTAAGGACATCAAAAATAACATTTTTGGCATTTGTTTCATAATAAATATTTGAACAGTACCAATTTGAGATATTAGCAATAAGTCATTTTTTAGCTATATAACCTTTGGTAGACTTTCCAGAGTAGCACATGTCAGCATCAGATTTGAGCATTACCAATTTTAGATATTTGCAATAAGTGACCATTTTTTAGCTATATAATCTTCAGGATATTTTCCTTATTAGCACAAGTCGGCATCAGATTTTGAAGATGTTAAAGAACTATTGCTTAAAGTGATACACATTTGCTGAAGATCAAAATATTGGAGTTGATAGTTAAGGAGGGTGATGATTACTCTCTTAATGTAAGGGGAGCTAATGCCGTTCAAACCCAAATTACGAAAATGAAAGTGATTGAGAGAGAGAAAGAGAGACACTATAATCACAGTGTTGATAATAGCACTTCTTTTATGACGCTGGATCTGAGGAAGGATCCTAAACATCCCTAGGTAATATTTATTTACTTAAATTGGACCGATTAGTGGATGATCTGGAGTAATGGAAGCATTCTAAGGGAGTGACATATGAATACAACTTCTGGATCTTGTGAAAGTTTGTAGGAGTTGTTTCTTGTCACTTTCTTGAAAATAAGAAAGCTGATGAAGATAATTATCATATAGTCGCATTAGCGTTTTGGCAGTTGGTTATCTATCATTAAAATGTGGGCAGCTAGCTATGACATAGTCTTACCACATTGGGTTGATGTATCTCCATGGAAGTTGTCCTACACCTAATATCCGTTGTTCATCTGGTGATATTGCAATAAAACACTGTTACTGGAGTAAATGTTAAATTTTCCCTTATATTTTAAGCTGTGTTAAGCAAAAGGTTCTCACCGTGTTTACTCTTGAATGCTCCATTGCCCTTGTGTTACTGGTAATCACACTATCCATCTAAAGAATCGTGTTTTTGTGGGCTTGAAATGATGTGAATTACTCAGTATTTCGCTTTGGTATATTCTTAGTGTCATTGCTATGTCTTTAGGAATTTAATTGCCTAAAAATGTAGATTTGCCTAAAAATGTTGAAAACCCATCCTCCTTGATGCTACATTCTTCAAGAACAACAGTAGCAGCAGCAATAGGAAGCCTTGTCGCCTGGCTGTTCCTGCCTCAAAATCATTTTAGTATTCAAACAGGAGATTTGCATTGCATTTTTCACTGTGAAATGGAGATACATATCTACTTGATACTACCAAATTTGTTATGTTACTGAAGAGACTATTTGTTTAAAGCCTCCATGGAAGTGTGGTCCTACATATGATAATGATGTGGACCCTCGATTTTTATGATGGTTATTAATTATAGGCTGATTGGTCTTCCTTCCTATCTTCAAGGCTCATGACCTTGAACTGAGATTTTAAATCCCTGCATGTGCATATGTGCAAAGTTTAGTGGGCTACCATTACGTACACACTCAACTACTAAAGAGCAGACTGTTGATTTACTTGCTTATTATGCGTAGATGAAGAAGATTATGTTAATGCTGTACAATTATGGTAGATGAGTCTTTTCCGTGTCCCCTTTGTATTAATTTCATCTTTGTCTCTCGGGGTGCTAAGTTTTCTCTGCCTTATACTTCCTTTTGGGATTTTCTAGTATGTAGCACGTGCACATGTGCCCCCAAGAGAGAGAGAGATATTGTTGGATATGGGCCGTTCATTGACTGATAAGATTACCACGAAATCTTGTCAAGACTCTTAATTCATTGCATTCGGGACTGCATTTATGGAGTTGCTGTTTTGAAGAGATTTTTTGCCAATATTACAGTATGGATTATATCAAACTCTCTTTGAAAGGAGCTGCACTCATGTGCCTTTTGCACGCTTTTAAGTTTTTCTTACAACAGTTCTCTAATCAGAGTCAAAGTTTTCTTTTATCTGGAGAGGGGGGAGAGAGAGAGAGAGGTCTTCTGCAATGAGTTCTTCAATGAAGTATGCTGACTACTGTAACGAAATGGGTATCATCGATTCTTCTATAACCAGTTATATGGTTGCTCTTGCTTCACACCATCGTTTGGTGATTTTACAGATCCTTTCTTTGCTATGCATACTGATGTTGTGTGTCGTCTTGCCCCTTTTTGGCTTTTGGTACTGGAATTTATACCCTTTTATGATGAGCTTTTGAAAATAATCCAATGATTTTTTCGTTCTATTTGATAGATTTTAATTGAAATGGTGGTGGTCTTCCGAAAAGTGTTCTATGATATCCATCAAGTAGTCTAGTTCATCATGTGCTTGTAATGATCTATCTGGGTAACAAATCCCAAGAAGATATTATGACTTTGTTGTACATATTTAAGGGCCGTAGCTCACTATTCTTGTTAGATAGATTTTTTTCGGTTGGTAGTTCCACAGTTCATCAATCCTTATCTTCGCTGTACAATTATCTTTCTTTGGAGCAGTTCGCCCATGATTATGCTGAACTTTTCCTTGTAGAAAGGATACTATTAATGATATTACAAAGCTGATTGTTTTTTATTTTTATCATTCCTTCAGAGAAGTAAATCTTTGTTATGATGATGCTATTACTCCCATAATTTGTATTAAAGTGCCAATCTCTATTCGCATGTGCGGCGCACGCGCGCAGAGAGAGAGGTTTGGGGGGTCTGTTGCGTAGAGGATATTGCGAATGCATGTGTTTAGCACACATGTGAGATCGGACACAAAGCATCATAAGTACTGCCACTCGCTTCATTTTGGTACCCATGTTGATCAACTAGCACTCTTTGGAAGAACTACTCATGCTGAATGTTGAACAAAGCCTGGGAACTTTTTATCTCAGACTCAACAAGGGCCAGTTTTGCCTTACAATTCTCTCTGCAGCACTCTTGAATGACCTTCCATGGGGACATTGTTTGGCGCATCTGTGTCTGGTGGTGTGGTGCCTGCTTATGGTTGCCTGCCCATGACATTGGTCTTCTGTATTGTTTTGCATGTTTGTGTGTTTCCCTGACCTTTTTTGTGTTTTGTGTCTACACCTGTGTATGTTCATGTACTGACCTAGCCAAACTGTAAGCAGTCTCCTTGTTAATTGATACTTTCCCTTTATTTCTCCATTATAAACGTTGGTCTGCACATTAGTGCTCAGACAGAACAATCATTTGACCCTTTCAGATAACTTAAGTAAGCAAACACTTCTATCTTCTCCTTGTGTGTGCATGTCTTAACATTTACGATTCCCGCTCCGCAATGAAAGTTAAATTCTGCTCAAAATGCTTTATTTTACCGGGGCATGCTTCGACATTCTTTTTACCTAAAGAAGCTAGTTGCTGTAAGGATGGTGCTTGTCATGTTCTGTGTCTTGATTTTTGTCTCATCAAGCTATTTGTTAAATCTATGGGTGATTGCCAGATGGGTAGCTCACACCTTTTAATTGTATGATGACAAGACTGTCAGTGTTGGTATAATGCTCAGTGTCTTAGTATAATGCTCAGTGTGTACCTTTCTTGCTATGGTGTTTTGTGTTTTCGGTCAATCAAGTCATTATGAGATGGAGATTTCATGCTTTTTAGCCCTTTATTGCATAGGGTATCTAGTGTTGGTGGCCGTATTTCTTCTGCCTGGTTGATATATTTCTATTAAGTAGGAGTTATCTTTATGATATGCTCTGGAATTCTCTGAATGATTGTGGTGCTTTTATCTGGGGTCTGAATTTTTCTGACAAGATTGGATTGTTCATGCAGATTCAGAGAATGACGACACAGTTGAAGCTCTGGTTTCCTATGAAGCTGTGGTATGTTTTTTTTTGGTAAAAGAAAAAAAAAAACTTAGTGTATTAGATTACTGTGATTGTTGCCCTTGAGATTTCCTATGTTAAAGAATTTTGTATCATTGATTCAGCCTCTGAGGAAATTGAAAGCTATAGACCAAGAGATTGATTGGGCTGGTGTTGCTTGGGTTTGTGCTAAACAGCTCACACATTATCCAGCTTTTCACAGAAATGAAATCACCATTGCTGTAAGTCTATGCTCTCGTTCCAAATGCTAAATTTTTCCCATGAAACTTGGTTAATTTGTCCTAGTCTCATGGACTTTCTTCTCCTCAAGATTCTGACCCCTTAATTTTCAGGTCCACTCTTTTGCACTGATCATGGCCGAAGAAGGTTGTCCATACCTTGGCTACGTGGAAGATATGTACGAGGATAAGAAAGGACTGAAAAAGGTGAAAGTGCGGTGGTTTTACCAGAATGAGGAAGTTCAGCATATAATTCCTCAGTTGAATTTGCATCCAAGGGAAGTTCTCATCACACCTTATGTTCAGATGATCAGTGCCGAATGTGTTGAGGGTCCAGCAACGGTTTTGACTGCCCAGCATTACGAAAGATGCATGGCTTCTGTTTCACCGGCCTCAGCAGCTGGAATATACATGTGCTCGAGGCAGTTTAAGAACAATAAGGTCAAGCCCTTTTCACTTGCTAAATTGCGTGGCTACCCGAGTCAAGCAATTTTGTCTCGTCTTGATAGTTCTTTTGTCTGTAAGACCAAAAATATGATCCCCGATAAGAATGGGGAGGATAAGGAAGAGTGCAAGGGCAATGATGGAAGTGGTGGTTCAGGCATTAGAATTTCAGAATCCCAGAGCCAGACTCCATCGACATCAACATATCCTAAGCTGAAATTGAAGTTGTTGAAAAAAAATCCAGGCATCAAACTTGTGACCCCGGAACCCCAAGTTCCCTTCTCGTTGAAGGTTAATGACAAAATAGAGCTGCTTTGCCAAGATAGTGGCATTCGAGGCTGCTGGTTTAGATGCCAAATTGTGCAAAGGTCAGAGAAGTGTCTGAAAGTGAGGTACGATGATCTACTGGATGCAGATGATATTGCCAAACTTGAGGTATGGAATTGTCTTAATATCTTAACTTTTTCCTTCTGGACGCTTCTTTTGAACTGGAAGTAGATGTTGGTGTTGATGAGTCAGTGTGCTCGTGCTGGCGGCACTTTGACAGGGGGCTTGTATCCAGCACTAGAAAATAGGCTAATCGTGCATTGCATAGAATTCAGTTGATAATCTAACTCTTTAATATAATTGAAAGTCCAAGACAGCAGTTGCATTTGCTGGAGATATATAGCTGTATTACCAGAACGTGAACATTTTCTGGACATTTTCAAGTCATATCAAGTGTTGAACAAATGTTTAGAAAAAAGCAAATGAATTCCGTGTTTCTTGATCACAGGAATGGGTTCCTGCAGTCAAGGTAGCTTCTCCTGATAAATTGGGCATGCGGTGCCCAGGCCGACAGACAATTCGGCCACGCCCTCCCAAGACTTCTGGTGGCTGTAATTTCAAGATTGGGATGGCTGTAGATGTGTGGTGGTGTGATGGTTGGTGGGAAGGTGTTGTGACACGACTTAAAGTCCCTGGAAAGAATAGTCTGGAGGTTTATTTCCCAGGTATGCTCAAATCTAGCAAATTCTTGATGGGTTGCCCCTACTTTGTTTCCAGATCTGGAATTCATGTGAAGATTGCCATTTTTCTGAGTTGAAGACCTAATTTGTGACTGTAAACCCACTAAGCTTTTTGGCTAAATTATGTTTATTTTCTCCCATTATTTCAGGTGAAGGCAGGCTAGCTACATTCCACAGGAAGAATGTCCGTGCATCAAGAGACTGGGTTGATCAAAGATGGGTAGACATTAAGTCAAAACCTGACATCAGTGCATTTCTATCAGCAAATTCTTCTGCTGGCATTGAGTCCTCATCATGTACTCCTGTTCAAGAGGCATCTAACTGCAACAAATCTCCACCCGGGTCTCAGAAAATCGACTCAACCTCTAACAAGGGAAAAGTGATCGTAGAAGAGAAAGAGTTGCCTGATTTATCTGCATCTCATGATCTCCGAGGAAGTGCAGGAGCGAGCAAGCAGAGCTGTTTCAGTCAAGATGATGTCCAAACATCAATTGGCGTTACAAACCACAATGGTATTAGCAACGCTGCTGCAGCTGCCATTGGCAATGACAAAGGAATCGCATCAACTGAGAACCCTCAATCCACCAACCGGTTATTTGAAATAGCAGATGCTGTAGAATTAATGACTCAAGCTGCCGAAGAAGGGATGTCTATTCTCAATTAATCCCAAAGCGGGGTTGGAGGCAATTTTGTTGGGTATATGGAGACTAGGTGTTGGTGACTGATGACTCTTATAATCTGTTTCTTTTCTTATATGATAGTTCGGTGTACAGTAACATAGCGCAGCAGTTTCAGCCGTCTACAGGATCAAGATTTCCCCTAAAAGTTTTAGTCCTGGTCCATCCAAAATGGAAGTTGTAGACCAGTTTCGAAGGTACAGTTTTCTTTAGCCCGTGGGTTTTGCTCGGCTGCAGAAGCAGGCATGTAGCTTTTGACTGAATTGGCTTTTGCACCTTTGATGTTCATACCTTTCTGACAGTAACCCCTCATAGAATGATGATGAAGTATAGTGCAAGTCTGTTCAACTCTTACTGTTAATAGACTCAGACAGTCTTTCCCTTTCTCTGGGAGGAGATGAAATTTTCTTTTTTCCTAGGAAACGAACTGGATATTGAGCCTCATGCTACTCATTGGAATGGAATGGTTCATTCATTGCTGAACTGTTTGGACTCTGTATACTCTTTCTCTCTCTGTTTTCATAGACAGAAAATGCTGTCATTGAATTACTCCTTTCACGTTCCCAAGTGTTCACTAGAGGAGCCAATCGCCTGTGGACTTGACCAAAGTTCTGCCGTCGAGCCAACCCGGATTCTCGGTCGAAGTGAATTACAACAGGCTGCATCAAGTAAAAGATATACAACATCTAGCAAGCTACACCCTCGTTGATTTTGCCCAACTTAGAATGTGCATTTTGATAAATCCTCCTGTTTCATTGAGCTTCTCATACCACCTAGCACCAGCATGATTGCCATTGACCAGTGAATAGGGAGGGATTGCTATCAACATGATGCAAAGAGATTATTACCACAGAGTTCATAACTAATACGTTGATTCTACAGGAAGCAACTTCGATTTCAAATAAACGACACGGGTATCTTTTTTGTTTTCTTCTCAGGATATGGAAGTAATCTTGTTATCTCAAACCAAGCGAACCGACCTCTCCCAACACAAGTCACAAAGGCTTAATCACCTATACCATAAAACAAAACGACCATACCATGTCAATCTGCAAAGCTAAACCAGCAATACAACAGTACAGCTAATGCAGAGGAGAAGGAGAACGATGAAAAACCCTCAAACGTTGGAACAAAGCTTTGACAAAACTGACCGGCACAATGTTGAAATTGAAATGAGCATGACTTATCCGAATTTGAACCAGCTTAGTTTTGGCTCAAGATAGTAGGCTAGCACAATCCACCCCTTTCATGTAAAAGAATAGGAAAAACGACACAAACAATCATGAACTTTATCTAATGTGCAATTTAGTCCATAAACTTTTACTCTATTTAATGTAGCTCTTGAACTTTAACTTAATGTACAATATGGTTTCTAAATTTTTAATTTATTTGATGCGGTTCCTGAACTTTTAGTGCAAACTCAATAAATTACTTAAACGTATGAAAATATTCAATATAATATTTTTATTAATTTAAGATTATATTGAACATTTACATGCAATTCAAGGACTATAGTGAACTTGTATAAAAATTTAAGGATCATATCACACATTGAGTTAAAATTCAAAAAGCATATTAAATAAATTAAAAATTCATAAAGCAAATTGCACATTAGCTAAAGTCTATGGACCGTTTGTGTCATTATCCCCGAAAATAAGGGGTCAGTCATAAATTTAGGGAAGATCGGAGGCGAATTCCCAATTTAAAACAAAACGAGAACCGAAAATCGTCAAGACCGCGCGCCTTTCACGCCTCATCGAAAATCTCTTTTTGAATTCCGACAGCGCCCCCCAACCCCACGAAACTCCCCCACCGGCCGCCACGTGTCCCCATCTTCATCTTTCAAATTCAGCTCCCTCGCTCCCGCTCGAAGCTCGCCCTCCTCTCTCTCTCTCTCTCTCTCTCTCTCTCTCTACTGTGCAGATCTTCGTCGTCTTCTTCTTCTTCTTCTTCTTCCCGCAGAAACCCTAGAAAATGCTCATCTGAAATCGCCGACCGAAGTCCACCGGGGACCGAAGTTCTCCGGCGAGAATGGCGGCGACGTTCAAGGCGGCCTCCCGCTACAGCTCCTACGACTCCCGCTCCTCCACCTCGTCCTCCACGGAGCTCAAGCAGAAGCCCGGCAAATCCCCCGCCCTCGCGCCTGCCTCCTCCTCGTCCCGCGCGCTCGTCAGGGCCAAATCGTCCGACCTCCCCTCCGGCGCGAAGAACCAGAACTTCGCGGACATGGTGAAGAGATTCATGGGGAAGAAGTCGTCCTCGGCGGCGGCGGCCGCGGCGAGGGGGAAGCTGGGGAGCGCCAAACTGGTGATCCCCGTGGACGTGATCGCGGAGGACCTGAAGAAGGGGGCGAAGGGCAGGAACCAGCTCGCGGTGCTGCCGAAGAAGCTGTTCGGAGGAGGGGGATCGGAGAAGAAGGCGAAGAAAGAGGGCGTGAAGGCGCTGACGGAGGTCAAGGGCGGGGGGAGCAACGCGCGGACGCTGGCGATGGTGTTGAGGAGCGAGAGGGAGCTCCTGAGCGCGAACAAGGACTTGGAGATGGAGGTCGCCGAGCTCAAGTTGACGCTCGAGCAGAAGAACAGAGAAGTGAGTTGGTCTTTGTTTGCTTGTTTTCTTCGTTTCTTCTACGATTGTTCGCTTCTTGATTTTCCATGTGGGATTTTTCTGGATGCTGTTGATGCTAGATTGAAGGTCTGAGATTTTTTTCAATATACATTCTAATAATCTCTGATCTAATTCGGTGGAAAGATATCATTTTTCTTTTGTTTGTGATTTGAAATTACTTAATTGACTGAAGGACCACCAGTAATTATGTTTAGACTTTGGACGAATTGAATCTGATGTTTCAGATCCTTAGTGTTTCCCCAGATTTGATCATCGTTTTCGAATGTTTACATGTAAATTCACATCATCTTCAATGTGTTTTGGAAGATTTAAAAATGGTGTCATGGTTCTTTGATCCTTAATGCCAATTTCTGGTTTTATATCCAGTACTGAATTCGAGCATGTGGATCCTCTGTGCTCTCAAATTTGCAGGTTGAGAAGTTGAAAGATCTGTGCTTGAGCCAGAGGGAAGAAATCAAGGCATTAAAGAGCGCGGTACTTTTCCCTGACGTGACCAACAATGAGCTTCAAGGACAATTGGAAAAGCAAGGAACAGAATTGAGGCAAGCCAAAATGATAATCCCTGCTCTCCAGAAACAGGTCTCTTCTCTCACCGGCCAGCTCCAGTGCCTTGCCGATGATCTTGCTGAGGTACCCTTGCTTTGACTTCTGCTGTTTTAATATGGTGGGATCAGCTTGAATTCGGATTAATTAATGGGTATGATTAGAAACTTATAAGACTTCTGTTCAGTGTGTATGAAGCTTATGTGAGTTCTGTTGTGGTCGTTGAAGTCATAGTCTGTAGTTGTTCTTGGAACAATTTCTTCCGCAGTTAATCATTTGCATGAAGATAATTCTTGTTCATGAAGTAAAAGGTTATCTTCAATTTCTAATGTGGCGTATAATCTGACCACCCTTTTAAGGGAAGAATATGTCGTGTATATCTGTATTCTCATTCCATTTTGCCATGAACACGAGTTTCCATCATCTATAGTCTAGAATATGTTTCTGCCGGACACTTCACATGGAAATTCATGTGCTTTCTTGTACATTAAAGTGCTGTACGCGGTCAAGCATACATTGACATTGATGGAGAATTGCTTTTTGCTTGAGCAGGTGAAGGCGGATAAATTTTCTGCTAAGGCACGTTTTCAACACCAGATAGGCGGCTCTCCAAGGACACCTATATATAACCATGAAGAAGCAGCTAATTCTTTGGTAAATTTCATAGGATGCGGGTTTTTTTAATCTTAGCTTTGGCCTGTTTCTGCATTTATTTCTTCTAGCTTCTGCATTTGCTATATTTTCGTCAATAATAGTAATTAAAAATTTGTTCATTCAGGAGTTTAGCTCGAGTGAAGGAACAGCCCCTGGTAGTCCAGATGACCTGTTCCTCAAGGACATGAATCCTTGTTTAACTCCCAATGATGGCAAGACAAGATCGAAGGTGAAAATTCTAAGCTCGTAATATAATGTCAAACCACATTGTTAAGCATCTTTTGACTGGGAATGCCGAGAAATATCTCCTGATTTCATTCAGGAATCACCATAATTTTACAGGAATTTGAAGAGGAACCAGATTATAATTCTTCAAGATACCTTGGCTTCTCTGATGGTAATATGGAGACTTTCTATGGAGCTGGTTTCAACCTTTGTCCCAAGAGGTTGTCCAGAAGTTCTGATGGCTGCCAGAAACCTTGTACCAGCAACAGGATGGCCCACACAGGTCGCAGATAAGATGGAAGTAAATGCACATACAGAAAACCCATGCACCAGCAGTACTTCGGAGATGTACTTAGATTTCGGCCATAGGTTTCTGCTCAATGATTTTCCCAATGTTGCTTTTCAATCCCTTCTTACAAGACGGACATAATTGTGCCAATCTCTTGTACCATACCCTGTTCTTCCCTTTCTAGCAAAGGGACGAAGCATATTGGCAGCATCAGCTCAGCATGTATTATCATCTTGTCAATTTAGTGGCCCCTTCCACAAAAGGATCGATCATTTTTTACTAGGAGGTACATTAAAATACATCGGGATACGATATTTTTAGGGCAATGAAATTGAAGCGCGAAGTGCGGGCAAACGACGGTGCACATGATGCGGAGACATTAGTCAGTCATCTTGAAGCAATCATGCTCCCTATAGTGGGCTCCTCTGCATTTGAGGGCACCTAGCCAGTTTTTTGCATTCACTCCTTCAATCATTGACCGTGGGACGTGACAAGACCATTTTTCCATGGATGCTGTCAGATCAACACAAGTAGCCAAATTTTCACAACGAAGGCACGAGATCCATTTTATATAGCTAGACATTACACATTGTCATGAAATGGCTTCAGCCTAGAAACCATTATCTTTTCCTCGTAATATATTAAGAAAATACAATAACTCAATCACAAACTGTTGTCTCCAGTTTTCTGCTACTAATGCTAGCCCTTAAGCCATTCCCTTACTTGTAGCTGTCCTGATTATCTGAAACAGAGCTGCAAACCAGTAGATAGAAAGGCATGTCAAACACTCTTCTGAAAATGGGAATCAAGTCCCCTTGGTAAGAGAAAGACGAAGTGATTAGCATCAACTATAGAATTCAAAAGTACCCAAAACTTCTAAGTTTCGCTTACTTATGGCTCTATAGACTTCAGGCCTCTAAATCTGAGTATAACAATAAGCATTCTACATCAGCTACATATAGATGATCACTACAAACAGCTGGAAACTAAGCACTTTCATATATGTTGATCAGCTCTTATAATTGAAAGAGAATTGCAAACAGCAATGAATGTTAGAAGGAAACGTCCAGAATACGCGTATTCAGCATCTTATATTACAAGACTATACCATGGATGTGCCAGCAGGACATTCTGCACATGCTGCTAATATGGCAAAGAAAGAAGAAAGGCAAGATTTTTTACAATAAAACAGTCTCAAGGACATAGTATGCAACCAGAAAAGTCTACGTATACAGAAGAAACTGGGATAAACAGATGTGTACTTGTATGACTCAGTAGTGGTTCAAGATCCCATCGACCCATAAGTCCATATAAAATGCTCAATTGCCCAGGAACATTCTAAGACACCGCCACATTTGACACCCACAATACAAATTGAGATATTTCCTCATACTTTAGCTTGTGTCATTAGATATGCAAAATAAGATTTGAGATTACATTACCTCTGCTACATCTCTTGAAAAATGCAAAAAGGGGAGACATTTTACCCTCACCTGCTGAGATGAATAGTAGCTTCTCTATTTCAAAGCCTCTCTATATCAAATACCAATAACGGAGCTACACCAACCTTTCCTAAAACAGCTATACTAGTCTCACCAAACCATTCGAGCAAACAAAACACGATGTAAAGCTCCTCATGCAAAGAATGAATGTGTGAACTAGACAAGAAGAAACATATCATACATGATCCAACAACCACGAAGACAAAGAAGCCGAGGACAATTCGCCCGACTGGGAGATCATTTCCTTCTTGGATGAGGTTTCGGGGACCGATCCCCTCCTTGTGATGTTCTTCTGAAACTTGGCAACCTTCCTTTCGGCAAAGCGCTTTGATGTCGTCTGTCAAAACCCAAAACAACACGGATCGAAAAAAAAAAAGTCACGGCACTTCACTGTAAATTGCTGAGATTATCCAGACAAAGACCTCATGCAAATTCCAAGAAAAAAAAAAAACACAAATTTATGGCCTCACTAATCTGCCAAAAAAGATAAAAACTTGCTGCCTTTTCTCTCTTGAGACGAGAAAAAGAAGAAAAGGGAAAGGCCCAGATCGTCAGATTCTATGATCATCGTCGGAAAGGAACAAACTTTAAAAGCGGAACGAAACCACAGCCCTAAAAACTTCAACAGAGCTTTCGGACAACCCCCGAACAAGCCGCACGAATTGCCTCCGGCCGTCAAGGAACAGACGACAAGCCGAAATCCTCTGCCCATGAACATGCAAAAGCTTTCAAACGCGACGCCAGAGAAGCAGCGGAAGAGCACGACAATTCTTCATCAATACAACCCCCCCAAAAAAACCGAAACTTTACAAGAACAAGAACGCGGAATCCGGGCCGTTTCTCCTCTCCCGGAGCCGCAAGAAAGAGCGGGCACGAAGAATTACCAAAAGAGAAACGAACCCAACTCGCGAAATCCCACGAGGAAGAGGAAGGAGGGAAGAAGACGCACCATTTTCGAGGCTCGGAGCAGATCAAGATGATCAAGAAACGGGTCGCAGCGCAAAGAGAGAGGGGGATGTGGGAGGAGAGCTTTTCCGTTGAATAATGGTTTACACTTGGGCAAGTGGAATTTTAATGGGGGGAGAGAAGACTGTATTTTTGGCAGCTTGTCTTAAGCCAGAGATTTTTGTGGATTCCCAAAATATGTTTTTTGTTTTCCTCGCAATGAATCCAATGTAGATGCTCTTTTCCATTTTTGAGGAGCTCCTTTAATTCACTGAAGTTATTTTCCAAAATCTGTATCTGTATCGGTATCGCTTACATGGCAAGAGCATTATAGGACGGTGGAAATTGTACAATATCCAATTAAATTCGTTCGGTGAACAGACCCTTTTTATCATTGTAGTTAACAGGAGTTGACCAAAATTGGTATGAAATCGATTAAATAAGGCATTGTTCATTGTTAATTTCCTTAATCACAACTTCCCAAATATGATATTGAGTTTCCATATTTTCAAAGAAAAAGAAAAAAGCGATTTTGGTTTCAACCACCGAGGTGGCCTTTTTTTTTTTTTTTTTTGAAGTGGCCATTTTAAGATAGTATCTTTATGGCAAGAAATCCGTACATGTTGAATGTACTTCTTAAAGGGATTGTGCAAGGACAGTGCTGGACAGAAGTATTTCTCTCGGAATGATAATTATTTCTACTTTAGGAGCAAAGTGAGAATCTCAAGAAGTTCACAATATTTTCATAAAATTTTATTGTGTATCCATATGTTTGTAACGTTTAATTGAATATACATTTATATTTGCACGGTCAAAATAAAAATAGTTTGTGAAGTAACTAGTAAGAAATTACTACACTCAATTGTCCCATGACCAAGAGCAAATTTTACCTCATCAAATGATCTTCAAGCATCTATAGAATGATCAAGACAAAGGATGCTTGACGTTCACAAACTATAGAATGGATTCTCTAAAAGGATATGAAATCGGCTAGTTAAGCTCCTAAGAATTTTGTAGAAACATCCGCATTTCGAACTCACATTCTTTGTGCCCCAAATTAAAGTCTCAAGAATGTTTTAAATAAAGGTATGAAATGTGATCATTTTCTTAAAAAATGGTCTAGAGTGGACCTTCTCTTCTATAAAGGTCTGAAATGACAAGTTGATTTCAAATAAGGGCTAAAAAAGGGACTATTTTTTCAAAAATATCTAGAATTGACATTGTTTTGAATAAGAGTTTGAAGTAACTAATATAATTTCAAATGAGAGCAAAGGTGGGGACATGTTTCTTGAAATGATACCTAGAATTGACCTTGTCTTGAAAAAGTGCATGAGCTTAATGGCTAACCAAATCTTCGATGTTCAGCTTGCATGTGCAACTCACGTCCTTGTTCCGGCAGCAATATCCAAGCAATTTTGTCCAAAATTTTTAGCTTTGACCCAATTTGAAGAAGCCCCAAATTCAAGCTAGAGTTCTTCGAGAATTCTTTTAAGAGCAACCTTTCCCTCAATATCACTAACACATATTTCTTCATTTTGATCATATCCAACGTTCTTGGCTCCCAAGTAAGCACATTTGTCACATGCGCATGCCAGCCGCGAATATTAGACCACCAAATGAGCGTATGCCCTTATCTAAAACTAAATTAAATTAGCTACTCGTGTCTTTATTTAAAAAATATCTGTTTTAATTTCTCTTTCAAAAATGCATTTTTTACCTGAAGCCCTAGGCATTTATTTGAAACTAAAATGATCACTTTGAATCCTTATTTAAAATAAAAATAACTTTAAACCCTACTTCAAAATAACAGCTCTACTTTAAGCCCTTATTTTGAAATTTCCCTAAAATCCTCAAATCAGTGCTTAAACAAGGATAATCTTGGGTATCCCACATCTACTCAAGACAATCATCAGACATTACATTCCCATTGGGTATCCCAGATCTCCTTAAGACAGTAATGAGACATTACATTCCCAACTTCGATACAGCTCGTACAGCAGGTCGATCAAGTGAAACAGTGATAGATATTATCACAGGAAAGTAAATCAACTAATCTGCATCTTTACTTTATTTATCGCCATAATGTACACATAAAATGACAACTTTGTTCCTTCAAAAGGAAACAAACATGACGACAGCCTTGTACAGAGACAAGAGGAAAATTTTGAGGAAAAGAGGGAAACGAAGAAAAAAAGAAGAAAATAATGGACTACTGACTCCCGCCTTTCCTCTCTATGATAGTCGACAATCTTGAAGTAAATAAAATTCTTCTGAACCAAAAGCGTATATACACAATATACAAACCCTAATTCTTTCCTCAAAACCAGATATCCGTGGAGGTATATTCCAACGAATGGTTGCTGATCTCATGGCTTAAGTTATCGTGTCACGAGCTGTAAGGTACAAGAAGAGTATATCGGAGGGATACGGGCCATAGACCGAGGAGAGCTGCCAGCCCTTGTCTCTAAGTTATATGTCTCACCAGTTATGTAACTCTGAAGAAATGCTTTTTACCACTGGATGGTACTCTGTATGCATATACTTCTTTGCTTTCTTTGAACCAGGCTGCTCAAGCCATTCATCATACAGCATTCTGACCAGGGGTTCCTGAAAGGATCGGCAACAGAAACCTGTGCAAAATTGACAAACAGGTACAAGATAGGAACAGGTCATACTCAGATCCAAGAGTGAAAAGGAAAAGATGCTACTTTGATAAATCCATACACATACACTTGCAAACCACCGTTAGAGACTATATTTTCTAAAGGATTAATATCACAAAAAACCCCAAACTGAAAAATATATGCAAATTTACCCCCAAACTGGTAAATTAGTAACAAATTTACCCTCATTAATTTCCATTAAATTTGACTATCAAATTGTTGAGTTGGATGACATATGACAATTAACAAGTGTACCGGTTTTTTCCCCCTTTGTCTATCACAAATATACCAATTTGTGAACAAAGGGTAAATTTGTCGCATGTATACTGGTTTAGGGTTTTTGCAAGCCAAAAAACTAGTTTATGGCAAAATTTGTCACATGGGTACTAATGTGGGGTTTTTAGAGGTCAAAAAATTAACTTGGGATAAGTTTGTCATAGTTATACTAGTCTTGAGTTTTTTGTGGTATCAACTCTTTTCTTAAACAGCGTTCCCAGAAGAGAGACTAGCATTTCTAGATGCTGTTAAGAGCAAATGGGAATACACATCACAAAATAAAAACAAGCCGAATCTCTACTTTCTATACAAGCATTAATTAATACTAGAGCTCCAAATAGGATTTCACCAAGAAAACCCAATGGGGATGCAAAGTCTTCCAGAAAGCTACAAGTATCAACCCAAAATTACAAGATAAGAGACCAACATTTCTATAGCCTCATGCTCAAAACCTATAGGAATATTCTGAAGAGTAGGAAAGAGCCTTACTCTTCTAGAGAGGGGGAGAAAATGAGAGAGGGTACAAAAATTTTGAGAAACTTTTGGATTTTATTTTTTTCTTTTTCGAAGGATTGGAGGGAAAATGTAAATTTTTCTCTGCCCACCCCAGGATTTCTTCTCTCTCTATCCCCCAAGCAAAGCGTTAGTAATGTGGGATGGGCTCTCCATACTTGGAAGAAATGTTCAAATGTAAAAAAGTGGTGCCGAAGGGTTACTGGTTCTTATTTGTCATCTTGCCATCCGCCATAGACCAATTTAATCATAACACATATTGAGAAAAATCAATCCTTGTTGAGGAAAAAAAAGATTATGTGACCAACAACGTACCTGATCCATGTAAACAGTTTCCAATCTCTGAATCAAGTCCTTCGCAGATTGTCCTGGTTCTGGCTTAACTTGACCTCCACCATTTAAGCAACCTATCAATAAAAATATTCCTTACACGCTCAGAACAAGCATCCACCTTAGTATACAACAAAAAATGAGCTTCTACACATATCAACAGAAAGCAGCTTGTCCAACAACAATAGAACACCCGCTTCATAATTTTAGTAAAAAATTACTAAAAATCCAAGAACTTCTTAAAATTAAAAAAAAAAAAAAAATCGGCTAGATATAATACTTAATTATAGTTTAAAAAAAATTATGCCTTAACCCAATCCCAAAATCATTGTTCCACTATTGTCCAACCAGACAGTGCATCATAAATGAATGAATGGCATAACCTACGTAAAATGTCGTACCTGAAGGGCATGCCATCACCTCCACAAAATCATAATCGCACTTGTTAATTTTAACTTTCCTCACGATATTCTGCAGGTTCCGGAAACCATAACATAATGCAAATTTCAACACTGTTTTGCCATCCACCTGCTTGCGCCAAATGCAATGACATAAGAAAGATTCAGAAAGTGCAATTACTACAGCATCTTTACAGGTGGAACTACACACCAGTAATTTGGAAGTCCTACTTGGGGAGGCAGTGCAAATCCAGAAACAATCATTACCAGAAAACACAAAACATGACTCAAATACTCGCAACATATTCTACCTTTATATTTTGTAAGAAGATATCAAAGATACATTGAAAAGCATCAGCTGCAATACCAAGACGGACCATTGAAAAGCCAGAAGAAGCTTAGCAAATGCACTGAACATTATCAGTGCTTGACCAGTGGGCATCAAACCTTACCAACAGATCTTATTCCAGTATTTACAGAAGTCTCATATTGGAGTCAGAACAAAACTTCTACAAATCCATTAATTTCCTCATGATACTAGAGGAGATAAAATGCACTTACTTCCAAACTCACTTCCTGAAAATCTGAATTCCTTATGATCTTAAAATCCAGGGGACCCTCAATGTCTCTTCCAAATAGTTCTTTAGCTGCATATCGGAAGATGGTTTCTGCGTATCCTCCAGAGCTTCCCAGGACACCATAAAGATGTCCATCTTCATCGACATTTGTCATCCTGCACAAAAAGATTGGATGTAATAATGGCTTTGTTAATGGAGACTGAAATGGATAGACAGTTCAGTGTGTCCTTACATTTTGTCTAGAGGCGACTCCTCTAAAGATTTGAAATCCACGGCTTTCAGCTTTATTAAATCTAAAACTTCTCCAGATGTCAAAACCGAATCAACTTCAGCTAGCTGAACTACATCCGGTTGTGCTTCATTAGGAGAGTCCAACTGGAAAACAAAGTCATCCCGAACGGCCTCCAGCTTCTTATCATAACAGGGCATGATGCTTACATGATAGATTTCATCCACCCTGTAACAGAACACACAGGAAAAGCACAATCACAGGAGTTAGTTTGAAAAATTTAGAGGACATAAGAATAGCTTTAGCTTTGATGAGAATGTCATGTGGAATCCTCATATTCTCTTCTCGCCATGAAGATGGGTTGTACATGCTAACAAACTAGCCAACTAAGTCCATAATTGGCCGTGTAAAGGACCAACCAGTCTACATGACTTTACCATCATCCTATCTACTCAAATTAGGACCAGCACCATGAAAGATAAACAGGTCCACCTCCCTATCAACAAAAATGATTCTTGCAACATCCTTGCAATGTATGTTTCGTACAAAAGCAAACTATGTTTTTGCTTCGTTAGGGTTGGGGGGACTGGGGGGACGGGTGGCAGGGCGCAACTAAAGCTTGACCAGGCTAACATGTATTCCCTATAGAACCAAACTAAAGATGCTTGCCTTGATAAACTGTTCGAACTAACTTTTAAAATATTGAAAAGAAGGACAAAGAAGGGAAAAAGAAAAACTCTTGCTGGATTGTCTACCTGAGGCCCATTATTTGGCATACATGATGCTTAAGAGCAGATCCCATAGTTTGCTGAGGGCTTTTCACAGATGAGATGTAAGGCAAAATATAGGACCCTAGCGTTTTTTCAGCATAGCAGATCCAACCTGCGCAGATAGAAAGACATTACATCGATGGAAAGAGGCCAACAGTCTTGTTTAGAGCATTTTTCCATTTCTTTAGAATTCCCCGAACCATCACTCCTCTCCATTCACTCTCAGTTTTTAAGGGCATGCAGATAGACTGATGTCCTGCACTAATGTTCATATACATGTATTTTCACAGAATCAATTGGAGCACATACCTGGGCATGCTGAAGCAAGCATGGGCAGAGGATTATCTCCCTTCGATTTTTTTTGTTTGTACCGCATCATGAACTCATTACAAGACTCAATGAGGGATATATCTCTACTGCAACTTGTATCAAACACAGCCTTTACTCCCATAGACTTAAAAAACGTCACGAGCTTCCTTAAAACCTGAAAAGCAGGGGGAAGAAACTCAGCATATGAATGGTAGAATGTTACAGACCAGTATAACTAGCCATAGATTTATGAACAATGATGATTCATGACAACCTTTTCGAAGAAAAAACTGGGAATTATCTTGAAACTGGAACTGAAAGATACACAGATAAGCAGACAATGGAAAGAGCAAACCATTTCCCTGCTTCATGGTCAAAGTGGAGACCCTGTTCATCGAAAACCCAGTAAAAGCACTTCTATTGGATCATGAAACAGGGATGTACTTATGCATATCTCAGAATCACCTGAAGAGGAGATAAGCCGAAATGAGCGGCAAGAGAAGCTCTCGATTGGGGAGAGATGGAGATCACGACAGCCTTCCCCTTATCGATGTTAGAGAGGAACTCGTCCAAGCTCTGCTTCTCGAGCATAACCGTCTCTGCTGATGTAATGCACCCACTGCACAATTTGGTGAGTTCGAAGAATCAATACGAGAATAACAAGAGCTCTACCCGTTCTCTCTTTCTGATAACAACACCAACCAAATTCTTCACAAAAGGCGGCACCTAACAATAAAAAAGATGAAAAAATCAACCTGCATGCCAAGCAGTCCTTGAGCGAGATTTTGACCGGCTCCGTCTTCACAGCTCGGCTGGCGATCGCCACCTTCACCGAAACAAGTAGGAACAAATTCAATCAATCACATTAGCTCAAATCAGCTCGCAAACACAATCGAAAAACCAAAAGCACCCGATCCAATCGCCGGTTCCGAACCGTTTCCCCGACGAGCGCAGCCGCCGAAACGGATTCCGAATCGAGCCCCGACCCGCTCGAATTCAACCCACGCAGTCGAACAAACACCGAACCAAAACCAAACCAAACCGCGGGGCCACAGAATTCTCACCTCCGGCTTATCGCTCTTCGCCGAGGACGCCGGCTTGAGGCCCTTGACGGAGACGATGCAGGCCTGCGACGGCGCAATGAAGTCGTTGAGGTCCCCAATCCGGAGCGTCGCCGAGAACCTCTCCGACATCCTCTCCGCCTCCTCCTCCTCCTCCTCCCTCGACCGGCTCGCGACGGCCGGCGACCTCCGCGGGGATACCGAGGAATCGAATGCGGCGCTCTTCTCCCTCCGGCGAGGAACTAGGGTTTCGCTGCGGGCGGCGGCGGCGGCGGGCGGCCGGAGCGGCGAGTATGGCGGTGGCGTTTCGATGAGAAAGGAAGCGAAGGAGATCGACCGCGCGCAGGTGGCGAAATCGTGGGAATTTTTCCGTTCTATTTTTTTTAATTTCGGTATTTATTTTTTGGGTGTAGATTTATTCGCGGCAGATATTTTTATTGATTTTTGAGGCGGTCTGACTTATATTTAATTTAATTTAATAAGAATAAAGTAGTGGTCGGAAAAGGTGAACGAAATTAGGAGGTATTTTCTTATACGTGATTAACGTTTTGATTTAGACGAGTCAAATGTATGTTCACGTGAGGGGGAGGGATGGGCGACACGTGTTGGCCACGCGCCACCCGTCGCTCCGCGGATCTCGCGCCCTTTACCTCCCCCCCTTGT
Organism: Eucalyptus virginea; assembly: GCA_014182375.1. NCBI lineage: Eukaryota > Viridiplantae > Streptophyta > Magnoliopsida > Myrtales > Myrtaceae > Eucalyptus > Eucalyptus virginea. Next base: position 14,646,298 of record CM024517.1, on the reverse strand, counting down.
CTGTAGCGGGACGTGGGCCTCCGACGGATTGGGCCCGGATGGGCCCGTTCGTGCATATAGGTCCGATTGGGCCCTCCCCGGTCCGATCATGAGATTTTTTCTTTTTCGATAAGGATACCAGAAATTCTAAAATTTTAAAAAAGTATAATTATGTCCTAAAACTTATCAAATTGATGTAATCAAGTCTTTACTCTAATTCCATCCAACTTGACAAATGGAAAATGCTGACATAGCGTTCTTTTATTACTTTATGGCCTACATAAGAATTTTTTTTATTTTTTAAAAAGGATAATATTTTTGAAAAACAAGTATTAAAAAAGAAGGAACAAGCACTCGCCACTACCTATCATTGGAAAGGGTTGGTGAAGGTCACCTGCACATTGCCAAAGTGTGGCGACACTCACCAACCCCTAGTAAAGGCCTACTGGCCCAAATCTAAGTGAGAGTTGTGCCCTCACCCAAAGGTTGGTGGATTCCAACCTTTGACAATGTAAAAAGGAAGTTGCCTCTCCACAACAGATTGTGATCGCCCTAGAAGTACCCATTCTTCACTCTATGCCCAAAATACTCTTTTTCCATGATCACATCAACACTATCTCAAAGAATACAATCACAAAGAATACAATCAAAGTTCATGTCTTTTCTCAAAAGAATAAGCACAAAAAGTATGAACAAGTTTGAGAGTGCTTTCTAAATTGGGTTTTATCCCCTCCCCAAACTTTGTTCAACCTTTTATGTAATGATGCCCATTTACTGGGCCTCTCATCTTTTGCATACTTAATGAAATATTCATATTTCTGACCAAAAAAAAAAAAAAAAGTTTGAGAGTGCTTTGATCCCATCGGGCCACCTTCACCTCTCACTTTGACACATATATGTAATGGTCAAAGCTTCCTCATAATGTTGGGACTTCATGTCAGTCGAAGTAGCCATTGTCAGAGTTGTTCTTAGCTTAGAATGTTCATCTAAAGCTAATTAATGAACCTCACATGAAATAGACTAAACTACCTTTGCCAACTTGCCTAGCACTTCATTTACTTAGCCAAAAATGACATTACCCCTTTTGGCTTCTCCAAAGCATTTCTCTGCAAAAATCAAAGGCAAGAAATTGGCTTTAAAACACCAATTTGCCGTCGAATCTAATCAATTTAGAGCTGGGTCTTCGGTTCCAGGTACGTGGAGTATATTGCCCACTCTATATGCAGAGTGAACCTCCTCTGTAATGCAGTCCATCCAAACCCAATGATTTGACCATATCTCAATATGTTCACTTTGATACTTAAGTCCTTCCAAGCATATGTTACATTAATTCTGTCCGACTTGTTCTCCTTCTACTTTGTCTGTCCGAGCATTTCAGAGAACCCACGTCCCTTGCTTGTTCACCAAAATTCAAAGGTCATCCCACCCTCATCACTTTCCACTTAGTATCTTGCTCGCCATTTGCAAATTAAGGAAGCTCTCAGCAATCACGGAATTCTTAGTCTTAACATTTTCTACATATGAACTCGTGTGCGTGAGAAATACTGAACTTCAAAATATCCGTTTGGACGTAATATTTTGCCATCTTCAATATAGATAAGGAGCTTTGTCAGCACAGTGAAGCCCACCCAATGGTCTGGCCTCAAGTGCCATTATGTTGGGTTTTTGGGTAGTAGTCCACCAGAGATCCAATACCCATTTTGCTAAACCACTTTTCCTCTGTTGGAAAACATAATTAAGGTGTCACTTCCGGGAACTCAAGCACTAATAGATAGAAATCGCCAATACCTATCTTCACTCTTCAATAGCATCCATATTTTTTCCCCAATTGTCATGATTGTTAGACTTTATATGAGCATTTGAAATTTAAGGTGGTCATATATTCTGGATTTTTCCCAATTGTCATTTGTGTAATCAAGATGATGAATTACCTATTTGGGTTAGGTGATCTCTCTCGTAACGATTTTGTGATATAAAGATAATAGAAAAAGTTATCCCAAAATTCCTAAACTAAAAGCTTAAACAAATGAAAATGCATTAATTGAGGGTCAAAATAGTGTAATTGAAAGATTTATAACTAAATTGATAAGTTATCAAAAAGTTTAATATTAAATTGACACAATTGAACGTTTGACACCTGCTTTTTTCTCTCGCATCTGCGAGCTCTCTCTCTACCCCATGGTAGCGCACTCCCTTTTTCCGCCCAAACCCTAATCCATTGCCCCGAGTTTCGTTTGCGATTTGAGGTCCTTCCCCGCGATCGTTTTCCCTAGAATCCGAGAAAAGAAAAAAAAAAAAAAAAAAAAAAGAAACAAAAAACGAAACTACGTATGAAGAATCCGGAGTCTCGCGATCCCGTCGAAAGGAGGAATGGATTGGCTGCTCATTCGGGTGTAGTGCCGATTCACCGAACTCAAGATCGATCTAAGCGGAATCTCCACAGATCTGTGAGTCTTTCAGTCTTGTCTTGCCTGTGTGTCGAACCTGGAGAGGTAGAAGATAGTAGCCAGGCAAACTCGTAGCCGGGAGGAATCGAGTATGCTGATAGTCTGAGCATCACAGAAGAGATTGCTAGTTAGTGACTATGGAGAGTAAAGAAGAGAATGAAATGAGACTGGCTGCATTATGCAAAAGTCTAGGGCACCTGTGGTCGGAGGAAGACGTAGTCGAAGTATCTGATGAAATACCTCAACAAAAAAGGGAGGAATGCAGGCGCACTCTATTCGGCAAACTATTTTCCAAACCAAATGTAAACTATCCGGCATTTATAACTACAATGACAAAAGCATGGAAGGCAGAAGGAGTCATATGCTCGCAGAAGGAACCAGGGCTATTCACTTTCATATTTCCTACGGAGGAGGAAAAACAGCGAATATTAAGGAACTCACCTTGGTCATACTCAACCAATTTGCTAGTGCTGCAGCAATGTCTTCCCGAAATCCCAGAGCATTGTTATGAATTCTCAAAGGCTGCTTTCTGGATTCGCATTGGAGGAGTTCCCCCTGGTTGGCGAATAGAAAAAGTTTTCAATGACCTGGGGAAAAGGTTGGGAAAGGTCATCGAAGTTCAACTCGACTCAACAAATCATGTTCAGAACAAAGGAGGCAGAGTTAGAGTTGAGATCGACTTGACATTACCGTTGAAAGCGGGAGGAGCTGTTCCGGATATTGGCAACAAATGCCTGGGTGGAGTTTAAATACGAGCGTCTCCCACACTGCTTCTCATGCGGAAGGATCGGACACTATGCCACTGATTGCCTCGAAATTCCATATGCAACATCACCCTGGGCATTGAACAAAAAAGGGTCATATGGACCATGGTTGAAGGCAGAAACCAGCGACCACAGCCCTTATTGGGATGCTTTCTATGGGAAAATAGAGGAGTTCGTAGTGGAAGATACCGTACCACGATCCATCAAGCGAACCGAGGGAGAGGGACTACACCGAGCAAGAACCGCCAACCGATATGCAACTTGTAGTATGCAGCAAAAGAGATCAGAAAGTAGCTCAGAACAGATAATAAATCCAGCAAAAGCTCCTAATGCAGCAGAAGATAGAGACCGTGGAAAACAAGTAATGAGCCTTGAAACTCAAAATCCACTGGTATTAAAGATTGGCAAAAGCAGCAAGAAGACAATGAAAGTTCAAAAGGCAAAAAAACAGAAATGCATGCCAGAGATATCATCCCTCATCCCGAGATGATGTAGACCTTCTGGAGACCCCGGTGAATCTGATACAGGAAGGACAAGATTGGGCTTTGGTGGCTAGCCCTAATAAGCCACCACAAAAGCCATGAAAATTGTGAGTTGGAATTGTCAGGGGCTGGGTACCCCCCTGACAATCCAGGAGTTAAGAGCTATGATTGCTCGTGAAAGGCCCAATTTAGTTTTTCTTATGGAGACGAAAAATAAAACAACCAGGGTGGAAAAGATTTGTAAAAAGCTCCAGTTCCAGCAACTTTACTTAGTGGATCCGACGGGAATAGCGGGGATTGGCAATTATGTGGCATGAGGAACTCGTTTAAAGGTGCAACACGGCTCACAAAGCACTTCATTGATGTACGGTGCACGAGATCCCGAAAGTAAAAAGATAATGCAGATTACCTTTATCCACGCATCTACTGACTTTGGAGAGCGGATGGCGTTATGGCAACAGTTGGGAACCCTTAAACCTTCAGTTTCCACTCCCTGGATCTGCATGGGAGATTTCAATGAGATTCTATACATATGGGAGAAAATTGGGAAAAAGGAGGCAGACAATCGAAGAATTGCAGCTTTCAGAAATATGATTAATGATTTATCCCACGATGGATGTAGAAAGCCAAGGATGCGCTTTTACATGGGCTAATAACAGGGAGGGAGCCGAGCTGGTAAAAAAGAGACTCGATAGAGTACTATGTAATCTGGAATGGAGGGTTACCTTTCATGAAGCAGAAGTCCAGGCCCTTCCAGCTATTGGATCAGACCACAGTCCCCTCATCCTTCGCCTGTATCCTATAGTACATAAAAGGAAAAAAACAGTTTAAATTGGAAACTTTCTGGATGGAACATGCAGAATATCAGGAAGTCATTAAGCAAGTCTGGGAAGATATTACAAATCCACAGCTTCTATTTACAGAAAAATTATGGAGGACATCGAAAGAATTAACGAAGTGGAGCAAAGAGAAGTTTGCAAATGCTTATTCTCAGATCAAAGAGCTTAATCAAGCTTTACAAGCCATCACTAATCAAAAAGTTCAGCACACAAGTAGACAGAAGGTGCAGCATATTATCAGTCAAATAGCCACATTGAGAAGACAGGAAGAACAATTCTGGGGAATGAGGTCACGCATTAAATGGCTACATTGGGGAGACCAAAATACCAGATTTTTTCATGCCACGACAATCCAAAGGAGACACCAAAATCGTATTACAATGTTGCAACTAGAGGATAATTGCTGGTGCAGAGAACCATCAACGATACAACAACATATTAAAGCTTTCTATGAAAACCTGTATAGCTCTGAGGGTCCACGACACTACCAACCGATCTTAGACCAATGCCCATCACCAATTACAGAGAAGATTAATGCAGATCTGGTGGCAATACCTCTATTGGAAGAAATCAAGGAAGCAAGTTTTCCAATTGGGAGCTCTCAAGGCTCCAGGACCGAGATGGCTTCAATGGAGCTTTCTATCAAAAATCATGGGTAACTATAAAAACTGACCCGCCGCAACTTGTACAGGGGAGTTTTTAAAAGCGGTGTGCTTGACCACACAGGCTAAACCAGACACATATTGTGTTGATCCCGAAAGGAAAAAGCCTGAAACAATCGGTCAATACGAGACCCATTAGTACGTGTAACTTCAGCTACAAAGTTATCTCAAAAATATTAGCAAACAGACTCAAAAAGTGGTTGCCACTTATCATTGAACCAGAGCAGGGAGCCTTCATCTCGGGGAGGCAAATCCAGGACAACATATTCATAGTCCAGGAAGTTCTGCACCAGCTGCGCATAACCAAAAAGAAGACAAAACATCAGGCCATAGTAAAGCTTGATATGCAGAAAGCATACGATCGCATAGAATGGGACTTCGTGAGAGATCTAATGCTGAATATGGGGTTCGATGCAAAATGGGTCTCCCTAATTATGCAATGCATAACAACAGTTACTTTCAGCTTAAAGATCAATGGAGAACCTACCTCTTTCTTCCAGCCCTCGAGGGGCCTCAGACAAGGCGATCCCCTCTCACCCTATATCTTCATCCTGATATCCAATGTTTTAACCTGGATGTTGAAGAAAGCATTAGCAGAAGGTACACTCAAAGGAATACAGGTAAATAAACATTGCCCTCAGTTATCACACTTGATGTTTGCCGATGATGTGATATGTTTTCTAGATGGAACCATTACAGAATGCCAGAACCTTGCCCTCATACTGACCCAATACTGCTATGCAACGGGACAAACAGTAAATTTGAATAAATCAGGGGTTTATTTCAGTGGGCATTGCCCGAAGTATTGAAACACAATCCGGCCACACAATTGAGAGTCCCTATTCTACGAAAACAGGAAAATACTTGGGCATACCTGCGAGTGGGGACAATCCAAAAAAGCGATGTTTTCGTGGATCCTGGCTAGAGTAAACTCCAAGTTAGCTGGATGGAAAGAAAAAATGCTTACAAAGGCTGGTAAGGAAGTGCTAATAAAAAGTGTGGTGCAATCCCTACCTACCTATGCCATGTCCATATTCAAGCTGCCTGTTTCGATTTGCCGAGCTATAGAACAACGTATTGCGTCGTTTTGGTGGCAGAATGGTGATGCTAAAAGAGGCCTGCATTGGAAAAGCTGGGAAATGTTAAAAACTCGAAAAGATGCAGGGGGTATGGGCTTTAAGGATCTAATTACCTTCAATCGAGCCATGTTAGGTAAACAGGCCTGGCGTCTAGTCTCCTCTCCTTCAGCTCTATGGAGTAGAGTGCTGAAAGGGATTTATTTTCCTCATGGAGATCTATGGAATGCTTCCAAGGAAATCGACCATCATGGGGTGGCGCAGCTTAATGCTTGCAGAGACACCATAAAAAGCAATATCAAATGGTCAGTAGGGGATGGGACATCTATTCGCATAAGAGAAGACAGGTGGCTATCACAAGGTATAATAGGTGGGACAGCAAACCACACAGAGCCTAAATTTGTGTCTGAACTGATCATTCCAGAATCCAGTGAATGGAAACAACAACTTATCTACCATCATTATGAAGAAAAATTTGCAAACGAAATCGTAGCAATTCCCCTAAATCAGCAACCCAAGCAAGACACGATTATATGGACAGGCAACCGTTCTGGACAATATTCTGTCAAGAGCGGATATAATGAAGCAAGAAAATCCACCAGCAACACCGATCAGAACCGACCTTCATGTTCTTTTCAACCGCCACGTACCTTGTGGACACAAATATGGAGTCTTGATGTGCCTCCAAAGGTTCGCTCCTTCCTCTGGAGTCTCTGCCAAAATGCCCTCCCGACGAAGGAAAACCTATTTAGAAGGAAAATTGTAAGTGACCCACGATGCCCGGTATGCTGTTCGAGTATTAAAACTACAGAACATTTGCTGTTTCTTTGCAAGTGGACAAAGAGAGTATGGCAAGACCCGATTTTTGAGAAGATCGGGCCAAATAACAGCATCAAACGCACGGATCGGTGGATTTTAAACGCTTTCCGAAGAGATCGAACTCACCCGACCGTGAACCGATTAGTCGATCCCGTGGAACATCCGGAAGGCGAGAAACAACCGAATCTTTCGTGCAAAGGAACCCCAACCAGCAGATCCGTTGATAACAAAGCAAAGGAACAAAGAACTCGTTCAAAGCACGGGTAGATCGAAAAAAAACGAGCGATCTCTCAACCAAAACCAACCTGGTCCTTTGGAGGCCTCAGGAAGGGCAAAATCAAGCTGAATGTAGACGCATCGTGGAGACCCGGCGATTTCCTCGCTCTGTCGCCGGTATCGTCCGAGACGCGGTTGGAAGGGTTCTCGACGGTTTCGCGGCCACAGCTAGGGTTTCCTCGGCAGGTGAAGCGGAAACTCAAGCACTTTCACACGGGATTTCGTTTATGCACGAACTCAAGAAGAACCACGTGCGGGACTTTGGAAGCCGAACTGGAAGATGCTTCATAGAAAGTGATTGTTATGCGGCGGTAGAAATGGCCATGGGCCGGGCCGCACCTTCATGGGATCTTAAAGAAATCGTCCACAGGTGTACGCATGGGCTTCAGCAGAACAACGATTTCACGGTGATTTATAGCCCACGCCACACTAACGCAGCGGCGGATTGGATTGCACGTCACCATCGACTAAACACCCTTCCACGTAATTGGGTGTCTTCCCCCCCTTTTCCCCTATGGAATATTTTATGCGCAGATCTTTCCCCATCTGTGGTTTGTAAGACTCCTACTTAATCAAGTAATAGTCACTTCTATTTTGACCAAAAAAAAAAAGGTTCATGAGTAAATTGAGTGTTTTACAACAAATTTAAGACTTTTTCGACAATTATTCCAAAGATAACACGCTAGAAATGATAATATCTCTTTTGAATTCGAGAATATCCGACAACTTAATTGGAAAAAGATTAAGATACCACTTAACAAAAAGCGCGTTTGAAGTTCACGATTTTTGCTGAAATGTCAAATCGCTTCATGGGTCTCTTTAAGCAAATTCTTTAGATGACTCGATTTGATGCGATCCGAAACGGATGTGTAGGCTAATTCGGATCTTTCGGTTTTGATAAATGATCTCGTTCTCTACTATCTGTCTTATTGATCTAACTTGACCGATAAATCTCAAAGAAGAGCAAATAGAAATGCTTGTCATCTCCACATCAAACTAAAGACCCTGCATAGCTTATGCCCTGTCACATACACGACACAGAAAGACAGTCTAAAATTATCATCGCCATCATCAGCATTGCCCGCCAAGTTACATATCATCAAATGGACCGACTGAGTACGTGAGGCATCACTAGGAAAAGAAGAAGAAGAACAAGCAACAACAATTATTTCACCACCCTGAATTGCTCTTCCCCTTGTTGCTTCCATTGTACAAGCGGAACAGGCCGAAAGCCGAGATCACGGACAGCGCCACCATGCCGATGCTCACGAGCAGCGCGCTCACGATGCCCTCCCCGACCTGGTTGCAGAACTTCTCGTACATCCCGCAAATCTTCATCCACTGGAGCTCCGGCTGTCCCAGCTTGGCGATCACCGCTGACTGAGCAGCTGCCGCCACTGCAGCCAAGGTCACATAAGCCATCACCTGCACAGAGCAATGAACTCCTTAAGCTCTTACTAGTACGGACATGCTGATGGATTATTGCATTGACCTCCATCGTTCTAAAATGGGAGATTCGCCTAAAAATTATAGCACATCCATGTGGCGGTTTCTGAGATTGTTTCTGGGGCATCTTGAACCACACGGCAAACATGCAAACGAAGCCCTCTTGAATGAATCATTAACTCGCTCACTTGATGATGCAAGGCCTCACCAAACCAGCCCCATCCACATTTAATGACACGCACAGACAAAATAGCAATACCAAGATTAAGGACAAAGTACTAGAATTCTCAACACCATTGAAAGAAATTCCACTTTTAAATGAAGTTTTAACTAGTTTTTATCCCCCATCCGTACCTGGTCACCAGAGAAGATGGCCCAAGCTAAGGGCTTGCTGAAGAGCACGCTCCCTCTGACCATGCTCACCACACACCTCAGGGCTTGGATCATCGAGTACGAAGCGGCAATCCCATTTGCTATCACCAAGAAACTGTTCAAAAAAAAAGAAGAAAAAACCCAGAAAATGGGCAAGAACAAGATCACATCTTTCTTCACCAAAATTGAAGATCAAGAATTCTGTTCATCAAAAGGAGCAAGAGCAAGAATGAGCCCAAGAAAGAAACAGATGATGAAGATGATGATGATGATGATGGGTCTTGGAGTCTGGTCTTACACAAGAGCCTTCATGTCAGTGAACTTGGCCTTTTTCTGGATGGTAAAGATCTCCCTGACCTGAGTGTCGGTGCCGACGAGAACAGCCGTGAGCACGCCTAGGCCACAGATCACAAACCTCAGAACCAGCTCAGCAAGCCTCACCCTCCGATCGACCACCTTTAGGCTCGTCTCGTGGTACACCGGGACATTCCCAGGACTCACCCCAACGCCCAAATAGCTCATTTCTTGCGTGCTTTCGGCCTCCGAAAAGTGAAGAACAAGAAGAACAAGAAGAGGCCAAGCTCTCCTGAAAACCACTCAGTCACTCACCGTGAAACGTACGGACAGCGACCAACCACCGTGAAAGAGTGGGAGCTACTTATAGACACTAGACAGCAGCACGTAAAAGCGCAAGCTCACTACGAAGATGTTTGGCATTAAATATCCTTCCGCGAAGCTCTTCCGCTTTTTGGGATTCCCAAAGTGCTCGGTGGAAGAAGAGACAGGAGACGTCGCCACGTGGTGGAAAAGGGTTTCTGCAGTAGCATGACTTGCACGCTGAGAGCAAGAGGGGCATTAACTGAGGGGAATTCGGAGATGAATCCATCATCAATATGGCATTGTATTTTAAATTCAATCGTAATTTTTATGCCCAAGATAGCTAAAACATCTGGGTTTAAGGAGTTGCATCAATCTCGTGATCCAACGATTCTTGATGAGAAACCTCTTTAGTCCTTTAGCATCTAACTCGGTCTATTCCATTAGCATGTCTTATTCGATCAAGCACATTTATGATTCTGGAACCCACAACGATTCATGTCCTTAATCTACGCATGTGACCCCAATAAGGTCTTCATGTTTTAATGAGAGCGTGGACAGAAAATCCCTGATATTTCTTTCCTTGCCCTCCAAAGAAAGAAATCCAAAACCATTGGATTTGCATTAACGGGAATGACCAATGTAATTTGCAGGCTTGAGATGAAGCTGAGAGGGTGAAGGGGCGACCCCTTTCTCTTTTCCTAGGAAGAGGCAAACAGTAAATGGTTTGGTGTCCCGAGAACAAGAGTGAGAGATAAGAGGTGAGGGATGCCTTAACTCCACATTCAATAAAGCATTGCATGCTGGTACCCCTTTTTCTCTCTTTTGCTAGAAATTATTTATTTCATGTTCATATTATCCATATAAAACAACTACCGTTTGATAAACAACTTTTTTTTTACATTAAAATATCAATAAATATTATATTGTGACGCGTGATATGAACGTTATACAAGATAGTTTCTTCTAGCTTAAAGAAAATCCAAAATGAGCGCACTATTTTAAAATCCATCCTGGGAGAAAACTCTGACATGATAAAATCTTTTTCTTTAACTTAATCAAATGCATATATTTTTAATAACTTGCAATCATGAGTAGGGATGAGCGGTTTCAAATTCTATATAGGTTCTACCTAAAACCCGTTGAAATAAGTTCCTTATTTTTTGAAACTCGAAACCCACCCTATATACTCTAAAATTTGGAGTCTATCTTGTCATAGATTCCAAAATTAGTTACAAGTGTCTATCCAAATTCCACCTAAATTACTAATTGAACGATTGTGATGATTTAAAATATTTAATGACCACACACTTACTTATTGTTACAATTCTTTAATTATAATTTATATTTAGACACATGAAAAATATAAATATTAATAAAGAAATGTCTCGGTCATAAAATGAAAGTTTGGAATAGTGCTTCGAAATTATACACTCATTGTAAAACAGTATGGAATATCATAAGATTACACGAAGATATAACCAAGAAAAATATTAAAACTTATTTCAAGTTCTAGATTATAAGTATCGGATTTCAAGTTCTAGATTTCTCCAATCAAGAAAAACATTAAAATTTATTCTAAGTTTTTAATTGGAGGAATTTAAAATCTAAAATTTACTCATCGAAATAGATTCCTCACTTTTTGAAATCTAAAATTTATCCTATATATTTTGAAATCTGAAACCTATATATTTTCGTCTATTCGATTTAACCAAATAGGAAACTCGCAAGTGCACTTGCCAACGCATCAAGAACACCCTTGAAAGTGGAGATGGTAGCTCGTACCGCACCAACTCGTCATCTCAAAACCCGTGATTAAAGTAACTATCAAATCCGGATTTTGTCCTGCTTTTCTGTTGGGGGGACCAAGAGGAGTAGGTGTGCTTCATGGTCGTGCACCCACGTGAGCCATGATCGATCCTCCGATCCAACCGTGTCTGGATCTGAAGTCATGGTCGCGTTGTGTACGAAGGCATGGAGCTTTCGCACCGTATCCTCCACGTCTGAAGGGTCCATAGCAATTAATCCCAGTCGTGTTTTTCAGTATCAATACGAATTGAATTCGAAGCCAAAAGGGGCAGGGAAATGAATAGGATCCTACGCATGATGGGACAGAACTGGGTCCACCTGTTTAAATCCTAGAATCAGAAACGACTTCGGGAAGCGTGTCACGTGTAGGACTGAGGTTAGAGATGGTGACGGGGGTCAAGTGTGGACATTTTTCTTTGCTTTCGGTCGAAGGGTGATCGATTGACTGCAATGGAGACAGTTCAATGCGAAGAGGCGTAATCAATCATTATGGTCGAGCACTTTCTTTTAGTATGCTTCACGCATTGCATATGTGAGCATTGCGCAAGCATTGCGTCCATCGGCATTTGGGATTTCCCTACGTAAATATGGATCAGACCTAGCCTCCATCTCCAGCTTGATTTGCTGTTAAGTACTAAGATGATTATAAAAAAAGTTCTTAAATATATTATATTTATGTCAATTTAGTTCAAATTTTTTTGCTAATTTAATACCATACTTAGAAGGCGATAATAACATGTGATCATAGTGTGATTTGTAGTTAAAGATGGAACACCATAACTAATCTTATTGAAAACCACAAGCATCACAACCACGACCAAGGCGACCATCATGACCCCCACAACCTCTAGACTGACATGACTAGAGAAAGAGGAATAGGGAGGGGTGGAGGCATTTCGTTGAGTAGAGTTGGTTGTACTAGGGTTAGCCTAAGAGGAAGGCTCAGAAATCTACAATTTTGGGAAAGCCTTATTACTCTCGTGAGTAGGGAAAATGACCTTGAAGATCTATAAACGAGATTGATTTTAGAACGACCAAGTAATGTAGGAACAATGTCTTGACCATGAAAGATGTGGACATTGAAATCCTCTAGTTTAAGAGGCTTGCCTACAATGCCCATTTCATCAGTAATGGATTTAGCATGCTAGTTTGTCATATTTTTGTTGCAAATGTTGAAGACTGAGAGGAAGGGAGAGTAGATGTGTAGTTAGGGGTGTGCAAAATGGACCACTTAAACTAAGAATTGTTCGGGTCAAACCGAAAGCCAGTTGAATCCGATTTCCAATTCCCGAAAATAGAAGTGGTGTATGGGCGGTCAGTTCCCGATTTTAAGGGGGAATTGGACTAGGTTGAAGTCCTTTTTTTTATTTGTTCATTTCTTTTCCGAGGAAGCAGGAGCTTGTAACTAGATAATAAGACATCTTGATGGAAGTATAGGACTTGTCTCGAGCTCTAAATTTATTCCCCATTATGCTTTGGACAATAAAATCTTCGAATGGAAACATGAAAAAAATAATGACTGGTTCTCTTGGATAGGTCCAATCCCCAATTCCTAATTTTGGCTTTACTAGTTGGTAATGAAAAAAAAAATAGGGGAACAATCACCCCCTACATGAAGCGGAAGTTAAGCTAAAAGAGACATTAAGAGCATTCTAAATGGCTTTACTAGTTTGTTTACCAATAATCAAAGGTAAAATCGATTCTAAGAGGGACACAATTAGACGACTCATGATGAAAGCGTCCTGGTCGTTACCAAAGAGTTGCTTGGGTTGCATCAGATGGACACGTTTTGGTTCCATCGACACAACCATAGAAGTTTTGTTCCTTGAGAAACAGGATCACTTGTGCTTGTTATAGCAAGTAATTGGATGATGTGATACGTGGAGAAAGGAAGTGGTAAGCAAATCCGAATGGAGGAAGTGTATAAGAGGGGGTTTGTAAGGGCAATTATGGTGGTGGTGGCAGGATTCTCCAGGGTCATATTAACCACCCTTGTAGGGGGAAAATTGAGAAGAAGAAAGCTAGGGTTGAAAGGGGCATTAGTCTAGATGGCTCTTAATACCATGTTGAAGCAGAATTTGTTGTATGTTTCCATTAAGCTTATGTGGGTATTTATATACCCAAGAGTACATTTTGGAAGATATACTTGTAATACAAAAATGCATAAAATAGAAAATTTTTGAACTTAAGATAAGATTCAAAACTTCCAAATCCGATAGCCCTATATTTGGTTGATAAGTCATAAATTTATTGATGATTTGCCAATTTAGTATAGCATTTTTTTTTATTTGCTAATTCAATATTAAATAATTAGTCGATTTGGCCAATTTTAGTTAGAAATCATTGACATAATGATCCAATCAGGGCCTTCCATACTATGTGGCATAGCCAATGTTAACGTAAATAATTTTAAAATTTTGCAAAATTTTTTATTAATTCTTCTTCTTTTCTTTTCTTTTCTTTTTCCTAACCCTAGTCACCTAGTTGAGGCAAGGGTGTCACAACCCTTACCTATGACTAGTCACTTTCTAGCCAAGGTTAGCAAAAAAATAAAAATAAAGAATAAAAAAAAAAATCAGAATAATTAAACAATTTTAAAAAAAAAAACTAAAATATTATCCACATTATTGCCGGTTGTGTACCACATAGGATGATCAACATTGATGAGACTATCATGTTAATGATTCTTGATCAAAATTGATAGGAATGACTAAATTGGCAAATCATAAAAAGGTTTAAAACTAAATTGACAAATCATCAAAATGTTTAAAGCTAAATTGGTACAATTGAAAGGTTTAGAACAAATTGGTAAACCATCAAAAGATTTAAGACTAAACTAGCTAAATTAAAATATTTATAACCGAATTGGTATAAGTACAATAGATTTAAAACTTTATTATAATTTTTTCACTAAACAATACCCACAACTCATTCCACTTATGAGGGATTGATCCTCCCAATCTTGTAAATTAATTGTTTCTTTGCTTATTGTTTTCTAAAAGTACTTTTATATTTTCTCGCCAAAGTTTAAAACATCATTTATAATTCAAAGTAATTGTCTGTTAGTCGACATACCAATAATTATTTATTATTGGAGTTCGAGGAGTTTCATAATTTAAATAGTCAGTGTGTATAAACCGCAAGATTTCTTCTTTAAAAAAAAAAAACTCAAGCACTCGTGTTATTATCTATGTGGAAGATCGATTACGTACACGCGACACGCGACACGACACGACACGCATACGCCGACACGTCATTTCCTAAAAATAGAGAATTTCGACACGTTCCGATACGTTAAATATTAAATATATTTTTATATATAAATACATAAATAATAATAATAATAATAATAGCCTAGAATTAATTTACACGAAAAATATTAAATAATATCATTCATTATTTTAATTTGTTACAATAATACACAAAACTTAGAGGAAAAAAACATTGTTTAAAGAAAATGCTGAAATGATATTTTTAAATTTATTTATTTATCATATATAGCATTTTTTATTACTTCTTTCATAGTAAAAGACTTTAAAAAAAAAAAAAATAAAACAATTCTAAAAAAACAAAACTGAAAAAAATTTGACCCCGTGCGTGTATATTTATAGGAATTTTATTACTTCTTTTGTGTATATTTATATTTTGACCCCTCAAGTATTAGAAATTTTTAAAATTATCTTTACTTTCTCTTGAGGGTGTGCCATGTCTACAAGCACAACTTAAGGTCGTAAATTATTATCTTTACTTTTTTTTTTTACAAGCACAACTTAAGGTCGTAAATTTTTGTAGATTCGGCGGCATCCATATTTTGATTTTTAGTTATTATAAAAACAGTCGGAACCTATCAAAACATTATTGACACGAAAAACTGAATAATTTGTTATCAAAAACTTTTCTTTGATATTCACATGCTTTAGAAAAAGTCATGTAATAGATATTTAAAAAAAAAAACAATAACAGTTGGTGTCATAAATTTGTTCCCATGACTATTGACGTTGGCACCAAAATGAACCAAAATTATAGGAAATTACATAAAATTTCTCAAATATTTTCATAATTTGAGGTCTTAAAATAAAATAAAAATAAAATAAATCCAATCTTAAACACCAAATGCCCAAAAATAAAACTATAAGTCAAAGCTAAAATCTAAAGTCCCAGAATACACTTTAGTTTTTCTGGGAAATTGGTGTTTACTAATCGTTAGTGAGAAGCTGTCTGCTACAACATGCTTAATTATAAACAAAGCAAATCGTGTATAGAAGAAAACCATCTCATATGAACGTTTCATCATGTTTGGTCTGTCTAGCCAAAATGGTTACAAAGAGCAGAAAAATACAAGCATGTAATCATAAAGAGGTCCAAGTACCCAATCCACTCTGGAATCCTTGCGGCTGAAGTTCTACAACTGGACGCTCATTCACGGGAGATATGGAAATTTGCATGATCCATGACCTGCCACCAGACATCAGAATATAATTATATTATCGGTGGATGATTTATAATATGAGTGCAGAAAATATATAAATAAAATAAAGGCATTATGCTTACTGGGGTCAAGATCAGTGATCATGGCAGCAGAATTGAAGTAGCAAGTGGCCCCTTTGTGCTTGAACTTTTGGTAGTAGCTGTTGAAGGCGAAGGAAGCATGGTCCTTGACCATGTTGGGCAGGAAACATGGCCGATGGGGCTGGATTTCTGCGCAGTCCGCTCCTCCCTTCCCGCATGCCCAGTCCAGCGCCATTTGAAGCTCCTCGCTTGAGGCTTGCTCGTCAGCTATGCACCACTCCACAGAACTCTTCCCATCTGAACAACAGCAACTAAACGGTGATGGTTCGGGTTTTGTAATCGAATTCATCAAAAACGAATTGAAATGCGTCGATTCGGGTGTTGTGAACTGTTAACTTTGTTACCTGTTCGAGTCACGTTCTGAACCGATTTCTTTGGAGCCGAGCCAAGAAGGAGAAGAGCGAGCATGAGTCCAAGCACCGGCATTTCGTGTCCGAGCGTCTCTGGCTGCCTTGGCTACTGAATTGAACATATATTTGCGTCTCAGCAATATAAGACATAGAAAAGGGAAAAGAAGAGATATCCTCAACCTTTAGAAAAAGCTAAAAACTGTTCAAGCAAGTATTCATTCCTTAGTCCTCACGACAAGAATTCGAAGGCATCTTTTGTTATATGTGTCACATTTTTGACCTTACTATTGCTTGAGATAATCTCCAAATTAATCCGCCAATCAATCTATAAGGGACAAAAGAGCTTTACACTAAACTAGAGACTGATGTGGATTCGCTTCCATGAGGGAAGATCAAAATGACATAGGGGACATGCTCGGTTCCCTAATCTCGTTCCGCAAATGTTGATATGGCAAACTTTGCACAAAACCCAATAAAAAGTAAGTGATAAGCCCCATGACGTGACTTATTCAAAGCCGATTGAGAATCCAAGAGGGGGGAAAGGAGGAGTCCGGACCTAATATTCTGGATTCTAACAACGACCTCTTTGAGCATCTTGCAAATCGAGACAAGTATGAATAGAAAGATGACGTCACAATCGTGAAAATTGAGGAGCTGGGCTATCGGAGTAAGTACAAATAGCCCATAATCAACCATACGAGATAAGAGGTATTAAATATACATTAGCCATTGCTCTGTCAATTTTATTTCTCTAAAGCTCAGAATGACTTTAATATCGGATGTCCCGAGAAATTCACCCCCTAGGAACTTTCTTATTTGTGGCGTGTAGAGTCACGAGGTGGTCAAGCAAGGAAAGTTTGAGCTGTGGCCCCATCCAAAGTCGACTGTTATCCAACATATATTTAGAAAGAACAAAGTGATGTTATGTTAATGAGAAGCTGTAGAAATTCAATTAAATTTTAGTCATTGAGTTCAATCAAATTGAGCTCGAACGTAAAGAATAACTTATGGAGTCAGAACTCGACCTTGATTTGAGAAATTAAGTTAATCAGTCGAGTTCATTGTTATCAACCATCACTCTCGTCGATTAAAAAGTGAGTTAATTAAAAACGTCGTATTTAGGAGGTATGAGCTTGCATCTTGAGTTTATAGATGATTTAACGACTTTAGACAGCCCATCTTTAGATGATTTGGACTGGACAAGATAACTGGGTCCGATTTAGTAGGCCTAAGCTTTGATCCACATATAGGCCACAAAGTCTAGCCCAAAATTCTTGAATGCAAGAAGGGTTCATCAAGTCATTAGCCTCGTGTAAAAATTTATTGACTTTGTTTAGTTTGGTGTATGTTTAAAACTACTTTGCTTGTGACATTTTGAATAATGATAATGTTTGACGATATGGAGAGCTGTCATTGATGCCCGAGCACTAGAATAAAGAATGGCTCTCGACAAGCTTCTAAGATGGCAAATGAGACAGGAACTAACTAAATTATGTGCTAAATAAATTGAGAGTGTTCTTGGAACTATATATAGGAAACTGGAACTTATACAAGGTGCATTACATTTCTCATTTAAACTCCAATATCAAGCATGCTTAGACGAGAATACTATTAGGATAGATGACTTTTTAGAAAAATGCTTATCTGTATGTCAAATAATAAAAACATGAAATTCGGTATGAAACATATCAAAGCGAATAATATCTTCTAGTAGTTAATATAGGACTGTCACATTTTCATTTAGCATAAAAAGGTTGCTCTAATAAGATGTTTTAGTCAGCACCTCTTGTTGACCATAAAATGAAAACAAGCCAAAAACAGAAGGGCGTTTTGTACTTTGAGCTTTTTACCTTTCACAGCCGATTGCTGTCAAGTTCCATTTCCTTATTGGAGTTCAAAAACACAAATCAAAATAATTAAATCTTGGACTTGACAAATGATCTTGAAAGGACTGCAAGTACAAGTTATCTAATATGGCACTTAGCACCCCAGACAGGTACCTTAACGTACCGAGGGATTGTGTTGATTGAAACATTGGGAAGGGAACTGATTTGAAACGATATCTTTTGGGGTTTGTTTTGCTAGCCCATCCTTGGACATCGGGAGCGTCAATCCAAAGGGGACATGTCACATCACTTGTAAAGGTAGTGTATTTCAAACACGCCACAGATTTATAGGCGACATGTCATGATAATCTCATGATAATCTCCTAAAAACAAGCAACTTAATGGATACCCCTGCCTACTTATAATTCAGAGGATTCATGTCTCGTCTGTAAGGAAATTGTCCTACTATGAAACAATGCATGCTTCACGGATATGATCTTTCATTTGAAAAACTCACTGTGCTAAGATTCCAAACTTGCCCACTTAACTTTTGGTTGGCAGCCCTTTTATCCCGCTCTAATACATTTTCGGATGAATTGCATTGAATATTTATATCGAAGTTTACAACTTGTTACTGAGAATTTAAAGAGAATAGGATCTAGTTCATAACTTGAAGTTGATTATACAAGTTTGTTGATCATTGTTATGAGGAAAAAATATTGGTTAGAAGTTTCGAGTATGTGAATGGAAAACCACTAAATCGCACAAATGTTCAAACGCCCCTTTTTGTCTTCCTCGCGTACAATATATAGTAATATCACGAGCTTCCTCCAAATGAGTATGACCCTTTCATGCAATATCTAGAATCTTGAAATGACTCGATACAAAGAAGATTCATGTTCATGTGATGATCTAACACAAACGAAGGGTTCATAGTATTGCTACAAAAAGAACATATTTTCCTACTTAAAGTTTGGAATTCTTCCATGTAATGCATCACGCTCTGAGCCAGGCAAAACTCTCAACTCCATTCGTACTGAGTAAGTACATATAATAAGCTCATCCGATAAAGCATCAGCCTAAAAGAAAGTATATAACGTGCTCCTATTTTACAGATGAAGAGACGTGTCGACGTCGTCAAAGTGATCATATTCCTTATACTTTGTAGACGAAACACGCAAGGAGGTGGTCTCCACAGGCCACAGACTCGTGACCAGCGCCGGCGTCTCAACAAACCGAAGATGCGAGTAATTGCTCCGTGAGCTCGGCCAGAGGGAAAGAGAGAGCTGAGGAGGGGATGAACAAGCAGGATATATATTATTCACCGTCACTTCGGGATGGTGGAAGAAAAACCCTAATGGCTCACAAATGGGATGCTGTGGGGCTCAAAACCTTGCCATTAGGTTCTGTGAGCAACTTCAAGGTCTGTCTTTCCTCTCTCATCTCCTTCACCTTCTGCAATTGCCGGAATCTCTCTTGCAAAAGAGCAATGGAGGATTGGATTACAATGGGGTCATTGCTCTCTCCAATACCCATCTTTTGCTTGAAAGCTGGGGTTGATGTATGGTTTGCCTATATGAGGTGGGTTCTTGAGGGTTCTTGGGGGGTTCTTGGATTGAATGGATTCACGTAAGGTGTGTACTTCTAATGCGTCCAATATATATATAGCATGTGGGCAATGGAAATAAATTTATGTTTTTTTGAATTATTACATGAATATTTAGTTCTCCAAGAGAATTCTTTTAGTGATTCTTTTTTAAAAGAAGGGGAATGAGAATCGGCTGCAAGGTTGGAAGGGCCAAATAGAAAAGGTCAAGTGGTCAATCTAATGAGTGGGGCTTGTGTTAGTGTGGAACTGAATGTGGATGGAGAGGCAAAAGTGGGAGGCTAAAGAGGAAGAGGGTGAAGAGAAGAGTCCAAAGGAATTGAAAGGGACTAGCACATGGAAGGGTGTGTTTGGAAGAACAAATGGTTGGGTGATGCTCTTTCCTCTTGTCCCCCATGAATAGCACTTTCTCGTATAAAGCTTTGGAGATGGAGCCTCCCTTTTTCCTTGGTGGGGTTTGGTTTGATATGATCAACTTTCAAAAGTCGTTCAAACGCGGTGTTTTCGATATCGTATCGAAAATCGAATCGGATTGCTAGATCTAGTTTCATTGAGTTAAGGACAAAAAAATATCAGTCAAATGAAGAACATATTAGAAACTCGACATATACTTTAGTTAATCGGTCGGTCCAATATGATTTTCAAAATAAATATTAATTGTTGAGATATCCCTAGAAAAAAAATAATAGGTGTTTTTGAAACTCAATCACCAATGAATATTGTTGTTTTTTTTTTTTTTATATCAAAACGATTATATTTGGAAATACCCTTAAAAAGGCCACTCTCTCCCTCCCCCCCCCAAAAAAAAAAAAAAAAAAAACAAGGTCTTAGATTTTTCTCTCTTGTTGGAGAAAAGAGGAAGTAGGAGAGAAGTGGTGGGGGGAGCGTGAAGGGGTTGAAAAGGACAAGGCTTATTAGGAGGGAGAGAGGGAGAATAATCTTAGGGAGGTGTTGCTTTTTGTTGAGGAGAGTGCCATTGATTGAACAATAATGCAATGACAAAACAAAAGGTACCAACATTCTTTCTCTTCTTCTCTCGCACCAATTTCCTTTTGTCTTGGAGTCCTTGGATTGGAATGGCATGCACAAAGCGAAAGCTGCAAATGCTTAATGGATGCTTCTTTTGTGCAGCACAAGCGCCTCTCTCTCCTCTCTCAAAACTTATTATAATCAAGAAAGCTTTTGAAAAATTCGAGGTTCTTGCTTGAGATAGAGAGAGAGTTGAGAGTTGTGAGGTGTTGGAGACAAGGCGTGCATTTGATTTGTATTATATCCATATCCGCTTGCTACAGTGATAATGGCTCCCGTTCTAAAAGGGATAACCTAGGATATTATAGTTAATCCGAGCCCTAATCCTACCAGGTAAAAACGGATGATAAGAAAGGTTAGAACAAATTATAGTTAAACAAGATTAAGGCTCTCGGATTAAGTAGTTCAAAGATGATTATGGGACTTTGTAATGCTATCTCAAACTGTAAGTTGCTAGCATGTGTGTGTTGTGAAGTGTGCTTTATATGACAAGATATGCTTTTTTAATCAGATTTATTTATTCTAAGGCAATTTTATTTGATGTAGAGACTTGATCACATGGATTAGTGCCATGGTGAATTGAAGCCCCTAAAGATTAATACGAGTCTCTAGCAAAGTATAATCAAATCATAAAATTTATCAAATTAATGCAATAAATTCCTCTATTAACTCCATCCTATTTGGTCAATGAAAAACATTTGTGTGTGTGTGTTTTTTTTTCTCTTCTAAGTGATTGTCAACATTGTTTGAAGTATAAATCAACGCCCAAACAACATAGTTTTCCATGGCATGTTTGTTTCACAAAAAATGAATGATTTGGAAAATATTTTCCTAAAAATGATCGATTGTATCACTTACAAAAATGAATCAATGAAAAATATTTTTATCGCCCCCAAAAATGTTTACACATAAATTATTGTCAATGATGAAAAAATTTCCATTGACTAATTATTTAAAATCGTTATGAGTAATTAATTCAAAAAAAAAAAACTCCAAATCATTTATTTTCCGTAAAACAAATAGAGCCCAAATCTTAATTTATTTTTCTCAAACCTTAATTAAGTCTATTTCTAGCCTGTTTCTTTTTAATTTGTATCTTTTATCTTTTTTCAATATTCTATAAATTGAATGGCAAAACATAAATTGAAATTCAATAAATTTTGAAAGATTGAAAATTAGAGTATAATTAAAAATTTCCAAATTAAGTTTAAGAGTAATCCTAATCAAATTGTAGCTGTACTTTCCTCTGATCTGCAAGTCCTCTTATCAACAGATAGCTTATTGACAGTTAGATGCATTATGGGCTGGGATGAAACGCCATGGCCCCCAAGTCCATCATTAAAGATTGCACTAACCTTCTGAGCCAGTTAAAAAAGAGTTTTCATCCGTTCTAAGTCAAGAGAATTTAATCAAGCGGCCGACTGGGTTGCTAAAGCCCATTGTGCCGGCTCTCTCCTAACGGATTGGGTTACACATGCCCCGCATCCCCTTTGGTTAATGTTATGTTCGGATCTCTAACTTTTTTGTAATTCAGCATCTTCGGTTTAGCAATGAAAATCCACGTTTTTTGACCCAAAAAAAAAAAAACAATTATGTGAGGATGTGGGGTATTTATAAAATTAGATCCGAATGGCCCTTGACCAAAGGGTCTTGGGTTTCCATATATTTATTTGGAATTATTTATTATTTCGTAATAAAAACTCATATTATATGATTACTGTTAATGATCGTCAGTTAGGCTCAATTGTCATTCCGGGCTCAAACTGGCAGTTGCCTTCGGCCATGTCTATAATAATGCTTGACAATGAGAAAATGGTTGAGCACTGACATATTTATGTAGGAACTTTATATTTGACTTAAAAAAAATTCACTGTTTAGAATACATTTAAGAAATTTCATTGAAAATAAGCCATGTTAATGAAGCGCATTATTTGAATACTTTCTAGTTATCATTTTTTTTTTTTTTTTATAAATCTTAGACTTGATAGCAAAGAAAATTGTATGTTCTAGCATTTAAACTAAATATAAATAGAATATAGAAATCGTGAAATGATAGAGTATAATTAAAAATGCTTTCTCCAATTTATCTTATCTGTTAAGTTTGAATTCAATAAGAAATAAGATCTTCATATAACTTCACAATTTTTTTCAAAATTTTAATTCAAATAAATAGAAACCGTCATTGATCAATGCGCATCACAAGGCAAAACTACCCCACTTGTCAGTTGTTACACCATGTGGCAAATATATAGGCAAAATAAAATGTCACAAGGTAAGCATCGGAGCGAAGATTCTTTCAGTTCCGACTTTAACTACATATAATAGAATTGAAATTACATTTGAAAAATCCAATTGACTCTCCTACCAATGTTGCCGTCTTTAGATAAGAGTTCATAGTTTAGTTTAAGTGTAATTTTTCTTTTTTGATAATTTAGGGCACATGCATGAAAACCGAATTACTTAGAGATTCATGAAACACTTAAAAATCTCATAAATCAGTTAAGTTAGATCCTTCATCCATGTGATTATGTGGTCGCATAACAATTTGCACGTAGTTAATGAGATACGAACACCTTCAACTCCTGCATTGAAAATCCCCCAATGCTTCAATTAATTGTGCCAACTCTAGGGGTTAAGTTTAAGAGTAATTTTAATCAAGTTCTAATAGTTTTCACTGAGATTTGAATGGGCAACCTCCAATTAAGTTTAAGAGTAATCCTAATCAAATTCTAATAATTTTCTTTGAGATTTGAATGGGCGACTTCTAGTTCTTGAGCCGGAATTCTTCCAATGTCTTTTGACTTGAAAATCTTCCAAAGTCTCAACTATCTACCCAATAAGCGACTTCCAATTATTTTTCATCACTTTTGCCAAACTCAATACCATCTTTCTCTCTCTCTCATATTCATTTGCTACCCTCTCTTCTTGTGTCAACATCCCATTTCTCTATCTCGCTCCTTTCTCGTGAAGAATTATTGGATACTTCATGAGAGTGCCCTCAATTATGTTTGGAAAATTGAATCTTTTGGAATCCACATTCAAATTGGATATGAAGTCCTCCAGCTTTAATGATGATGACATAGCATGCATTTGGCATTTGCAAAAAATGGAAGCATAGAAATTTAAATTGGATATGAAGCTCCATGACCTCAAACATTCGGTCACTTTTATCAACAATTAAAACGATGCTTGTTACATCACACACTTTTGTGTCATCTCTCATCCAATGGTGGATACCTTGACTTAGTGATGCCATTAATTGTTTGTAGCATAGAAATTCCCATGCAACATGGGGGTGTTTCTTAAGATCCTTAGGAAATAAATTCTCAATCCCTTAATAATTCATCAAGTCAGAAAAGAGTAAATTTCACCCATTGATCGTAAAACTTTAAGTTTTTGTGTACTATAACATTTTACATAATGATTGCGAAAAATATCAAGAGTGATAACCAATTATGATCCGAATATCCATCCTTAGATAAATCACGAAATTGCTTATATCTTTCTTCCAATATGCCGCAAAAGCCCCCACTCGTCTCTCTCCTTGTCAACAAACAACACCATCCCAACCATGCAATGACATGTGCTCATACCACAACTTCCATATGAGAATCATCCCCCATCATTTCTCTAAAAAGTGTTTTATGCACAATTCATAATTGATACGATGTGACTGACCAATCATATATGGCATATATAATATACATCTCAATCACCTTTGCCTTTGAAATTTAATTCCTTAACATTGTATCAGTCAACTTTTCCACGCTTCGTTACCGAGTGATATGATCATTACGCGAAACACTTTCCCTTTCTTTCTTATTTCACATGCCACCAACAAATTTCGACTGAACAATTTTTTCTCTTTTTCCCTCCTGCTGGGTATAGCTGGAGCTGTAAGTACTCCTATCATGTCTCTAAAGACAATTTACAAAATCGATTCATCATATAATTCACCAAACTATAATCACATACCAAGTCAACGAGCCATGTAACGTTCCAACGTCCTACAAAGCGCGGGAAAAGAGCACACCTTGAAACACGGACCGTTAAAAAAGCCGTTGGTTGTTACATCCTCGGACTCTGCAACTTCAAACAACATCCGACCCGCTGACACTGTCTCAAGAAAATTGTCTTCCAAACCGGCATTACACCATGGAGCACAAGGTGATGTCTCTCCTCCACAATTCCAGGAACCTCGGTCACCTCCGGCAGGCGCACGCCCTCGTCCTGAAAACCCGCCTCGACGCGAACAACCACATCGTCGCCAAGCTCTTGCGGACCCTGCTCGTGCACCGCTCTTCGCGCGGCGATCCGTTGCCTTACGCTCGCTCTATTTTCGACTCGGTCTTGTCCCCCGACGCGTTCATTTTCAACACCATGATGCGAGCTGAATTGGTTTCCCAGAGACCCCGCGAGACATTGTCTCTGTTTCTTCGAATGCGCCGTCGAGACGGAGTGTGTTGCGATAGCTTTAGTCTTTCTTTGGTGGTTCAAGCATGTGGTAGGTTGATGGATGGGGAAAATGGTCGAACAGTGCATGCTCAGGGGATCAAAATTGGGTTCGAATCGGATTTGTTTGTTCAAACTGCTTTGATCGAGATGTATGCGAAGCTGGGTTCTGTAGAGATTTCGAAGAGGATTTTAGATGATTTGGAGGAACCGGATTTGGTTTCATACAATGTGCTGTTGGCTGAGTATGTTAGGATTGGCGAAATTCAGTTGGCCCGTGACTTGTTTGATAAAATGCTCGAGAGAGACTTGGTTTCGTGGAATACCATGATTCATGGGTACGCCACGCTCGGGGATGTTATGGAGGCAAGAAAGCTGTTCGACGAGGCTAGGGAAAGAGATGTAGTTTCTTGGAGCTCCATGATTGGAGCTTATGCTAGGACTCGGCAGTCTAATGAGGCATTGAAGCTGTTTCACGAGATGCAATTAGCAAACGTGGTGCCAGACAACATCACGATGGTCAGTGTATTGGCTGCCTGCGGAGACATAGGTGCACTAGGAATGGGCAAGATGATCCATGAGTACATAAAGAGAACCAGGATTGAAGTAGATATGAAGCTTGGCACTTCACTTGTGGACATGTATGCAAAGTGCGGCAACATAGACAGCTCCTTGCGTGTATTTAACCAAATGGACAGAAGGGACGTCCTAACATGGAGTTCTGCCATTCTGGGGCTTGCTAACCATGGATCAGGTCAAGCCGCTCTTCAATTCTTCTCCAAAATGATAGCTGAAGGAATTGAACCTGATGATATGGCCTTTGTTGGGGTTTTAAGTGCATGCAGCCACATGGGCCTTGTTGATGAGGGATGGGCATACTTCACATCGATGGGTGATGTTTACGGCATTGTTCCTAAAATGGAACATTATGGTTGCATGGTTGACATTTTGGCTCGTGCAGGGCGACTTCAAGAGGCTAGGGAGCTCATTAGAAAGATGCCATTCGCACCAGATGCTGTTGTTTGGAGGGCCCTTCTTGGAGGTTGCAGAGTCCACAAGGAGAGTGACCTAGCAGAAGAAGCCACAGTCAATCTTCTTGAATTGGAACCACATGCCGACGGCAATTATGTTCTCTTGTCAAACATTTATACCCAGGAAAAGAAGTGGGACAAGGTTATTCACATGAGAAAAATGATGAGAAATGTAAATATTGAGAAGGTTCCTGGCAGTAGTTCCATTGAAGTTGACAATGCAGTCCATGAATTCATTGCCAGTGATAGGTCACACCCACGGACAGAGGAGATTTACCAAATGTTGAGTGAGATACTCGAAAAGTTGAAGGCTGCTGGGTACAAACCGCTGACGTCTTTAGTTTCACATGATCTCGAGGAAAGACAGAAAGAGATTGCATTGGCTCATCATAGTGAGAAGCTGGCCATTGCTTTTGGACTTCTCAGTACAAATCCCAGAACTCCCCTTAGAATTGTTAAGAACTTGCGGATATGCGATGATTGTCATTTGGTCATAAAACTTATCTCCAAGATTTATGACAGGGAGATCATAGTTAGGGATCGTAACCGCTTCCATCATTTTCTTGGAGGTTCGTGCACTTGTAAGGAGTATTGGTGAGGAAGGAGGAGCAGGAGGAGACTTTTTTGACATTCAGATACCTTGATAATGGTTTTACTTGCTTTCCTGGTTATCCCACATCAACAAGCCATAAACAAGCCTGTACATAGCTCAGTCTTACTCATTGATTGGCATCACTTACAGAGCTCCCCTTCTCTTAGCCGCACGATGCTGTTTGTATCGTATAAAGATTAATATAACGGGAAAAACTGGGACTTAGGTTGCCATGTTGGCCATGAGCAGTACCTTCTGCCTCTAGTGTCCTGAGTTCCATGCATTTGTACAGGAGCCAAAAGCCCCTTCAAATATTAAAAATGAACTTCTACGTGCTTGATTACATCGTCTCGTCTTGTTGCTGGACGATCAGCAGGAAACTGAGTTCACTAAAGCTAGTTCTGGATTGATGCGGATGGAGAAACGCAGATGACGCGAGATTATCCCAGAAAGATAGCCAACTCATGTTAATTTCGCAAGTACGACAGCTTTTTTTCTCTTAGTGCTCTAGACTTCACTGAGCAAGACCTGAAACTTTGATAAAAGAATTCACCTTCCCTGCCGCCAGTAAATTCCATTACCCTACACTAACATCTCATTAATTGCAAAGATAGTACCAGCACCATATTTCATCAGAGTTCTGCAATAATCAGCCAAATTAGACCATCAAGGGCAAAACGGAGATTCAAATAGCAGCGCAAGAAAATTCTATCTGCTTCTTCCAAGGCAGACATTTACAAAGATTTTTTTTTTTTTTTCAAATTCAAGTTGGGAATTTTATGACAGTGTAGTGGAAGTTCTAAACATTGCCCCTTGATCCTATGGAAGTAGAATTAAAGCTAATCATCAAGCTAAACATGAACTACAACTAGTACAAAACTTTACAGACTCGTCAAAACCCACAAGTTTCACCACCACGCAGAAGAAGTTGCCATAGCTCGGTTCCTCCACCAGAGATAAAGAGCTCCATCCTTCTCTTCGATTCTGTAATTCTCGTTATATTCCCTTAATAGATTTCTGACAGCATCAGTAACTGCAGAACTCAATGGGAACTGTTGAAACCCGGCCATCCTAAACCTTGACCTCCATTTCCCCAAAAGTTCATGCCTTTCAACCCTTTCCGTCTCCTCACAAGCTATCATGTTGACTATGTCCCTGGCGACGCAATGCTGCTCCGCACTGATCCTTTGCTTGTCATCCCGTGGGCGCGCTACATCAATTGACTCAAACATTGCGGTATAATAGTCCAAAGTCTCTATGAACCTTGGATAGAATGGGGACGTATTGGTTTTAGACTCTTGCTCCACGAGGGTGACCACCTTTGGGGATAGGCTCTTAACCAATCGCAGCAGCCGATCGCGGTGATTATGGGTACTGACGCTTTCATCTGGCATATGATGCAAAACATAGGGAAAATTCACGGCTATAGCTTCGCCAGGTCGCACTTTGAGGTCCTCTCGTCCAACCTGACTTCCACACATGGCGGCAGCGTGGAACTCAAATGGCACTCCACACGACTCGGCAACCTTCTCTAGCCTCTTCCCGACAATGTCGAGCCCCCCTCCACGCGCGTGAGCTGACTGGGAGTCATCAACACCAGTGATGCGAATGAGAGGGGGCCCACCCGTTCGTCGTGCAAGAGCCTGGATAATAGGGATCCACTGGCTTCCTTGAGCAATCTGGAAGTCAATTATGTGGATTCTTGACTCGTACTTTATAGCTTCCCCGATTACAACATTTGCCGACTCGTAGGCAAACTTCCAGTATGGACAAATCTGATAGAGGATGGACATGTAAGACATCAATTCCGAGCCAGTGGGCTCTTTGCACTTGAGCTTTCTGTAGATTATGCTCCCAGATGATTCCAACCTCGCTCTAAGCCCTTCTAATAAGTAAGCACCCAACCGTTGGATTGGATCTCCTGAGACAGACACCATCCTCTCTAACACCTCCATCAAAGCAGCTGTCTTAGGCATGTCATCTTCGGCAACTGCTTGTGCACAGACAATCAGCACTTGCTTCAAATCCAATTTAGGGATCATCTCTATCATCTGATTTACATCCCACTGCCCAGTTGACGTGAATTGGTGGCTCCCACTATTTAGGCAACAATTGCAGCTATCACTGATATCAGATTCAGGTCCAAACAATGAATTTTCAATCTCCCTCAGCTTGTCCCACATCTGAGGGACACCATTAGCCACTGAAGAACCGCTGATGGGCGACCCATAAAGATAGTCAGAAGAATGTTGTGCATCAGACACATACGAGTGTGAACCTTGAGTTGAAAAGGGACTCCTATTAGACGCAACGCTCACAGCCGAAGGGGAATCGTACGAACCAAAACTGGAAACGGCTGGAGCAGAGTCGAGGGTGAAGTACTGCCCATCGTAACCCTGAATGGAGAAATTAGCCCCTTGGCTGCCAATGTCTGGACTAACATTGTTTTCCACGATCTGAAAATTGGACGAACAATAAGGGTCGATGTCTTGCACAGGTTGATGGTATAACCCATGGATGCCGGCCGAATTCTGGCGGTTGTGAGATGTTTGCATTTAGGAGGATTCCAGGTGATTGACTTGCAGATAATACTGGAAGCTTTCGAGAAGAATGTTTTATGTAATCCAGAACATCACTCAGGCCATAAGAACAAACATGGCAATCTCAAAACGAATGATCTGCTTTCACCGCACCATAGAATTCCTTAATACGATACTCAGCAGCAACAGCAGCCAAGTGCTTCCTCGGACCAATCGCGTAAAAGTAGCAATATCTGAAACCACTGGGGAGAAAAGGTACAATGTCAATTACAATTATTGATCGTTTGAAACACCTCATCCACAAAGATGAACAAAATCAGTATCCAAACTAAAGGCACCATTCTCCTCTAGTAACTGGTGTAGTTTATTAAAGGCATAAACAAAAAGGGACAAAAAATCAAAAGAAGTATCAGCACAATGCATTAATCCCAATTACTCAAATCACATGAAGGATTAGAAAAAAGGTACTACTTTAGCCACCATGTTCATTCCTTAACCTCTGCGATCGTTGAACCAAACAGTCAAAAAGAAAGAATGGGAAAAAAGAGAGAGAAAAAGGCATCTCATAGCGGCTGCAGAACCTACTAAGAGATGGCGGAAAATTTTTATGCATACGAAGTTCTGATCAACAACAGGTTCCACTGAACAGATAGCCCTGCACTTTGGATCAAAAAGCTAGAAAGTTTGGCGCGTAAACCAGATCCCACCAGAAATCAACATGCCAATTCGATAAACAGAGAGCTTAATTTTGATTCCCCGACCAAAATTAACCATAAAGAAGGTCGAAACGGAGCCGAATTCACGCAAGATTTGCAATCTGGATGAGCCATATCAGCTGAGAAAACACCTCCCCGGAATTCCACGACATACCCATCTCACGAAATCACGAAAACAACATCTCGGCTCAATCAAGAACCCGTCAACCACGAAAAGATGCAAACTTTGTCCGGGCAAATCACACAAAAAGAGTACTTCAAAACAGAAAGCCCTCACACATCTTCGCGGAAAAACCACCACCCGTCTTTCAAATTCATCATCAATCAAGAACTCAAGAAAACATCAAATTGCTCACCTGGGTCACAGAACTCTCAGCTTCACCTCAGCTCAGCTCAGCTTCCCAACTCTTCAAGAACAAGAAACCACCAACCTCCCCCTCTCTCTCTCTCTCTCTCTGTCTCTCTCTAAAAGTATGCATGTGTGGAGCTCTACGCTCAACTTATAGGCTCTACCCAGTACCCCATATAAAAAAGATTGCCCTCTCCGGGTCAACAAAATTACACTGCCACCCCACGATGGGGACGACGCGAAAGACGCGAAATCACGCCACTGCCCCTGGCCAGAAGAATATTTTTTTTTCTCCGCGTGGTGGGGTTGAGCCGTGTGCGGGAGAGCTTCGCTTTCAGCTCACAAAGACAAAGCCTTTCGAAGTGACGTGCGGGACTGTAGCCAAGCAGCTTCCTCGGAACCCATGTCTCTCGGCAGAATTCGTCTGTTCTTGCCCGCGGGTGATGGAGGGGGCCTTCACCTTTAGGCCAAGTGTCTCTTTTGTCTGCTGTGGACATGAAGACTTCAACCGGTTTGCGAAAAATGTCAAAGAAAATAGCTTTTCCAAGTAACTTACCATGGTGGGGTTAGTTGAGATCAGCTTAGCTTGTGGGGGAGGAAGGGAAAAGTCCTTTGGAAAATTGTGGACTTTGTCTAGGGCTAACTTCTCCCAGCATCGAGAATTCTAAGATGAAGCTTTTTATCAGACACGGTTGACTGGTTGATCTTAGGGGAAGAAAAGGAACACCGAGGGGACACCATAGACATGTGACATGCTTCATTCGCTGCAACTCGATGATTTTCCATGTAATATTTTGACTTTGAATATCATAGACATCTTTGTAGTTTAACAGCTCTAACAAACTCCATGGCTATAAGTTTCAAATTACTCTAACTCAATGGTTATGCGTGTTCAATTAATCCATATATCTCTCTGATCTGATCAAACATAAGTCATTCATGTTGGGACAAGGATTATTTGGTTGTGATCTATCTTTCAAACATTCCATAATTTAACGAAGCTAAGATATAAAAATCCTAATTAGGGGCAATTGGTTCTAAGATGGGTCTTCAAACCTAAAACCTAAAACCGACCTAATTAGAACCGATTTCAAATTTTTTTGAATCTGGAACCTCACCTATTTGCCTTGATCCTATCTAATCCTATTTCAAGGTGTACATGAGAACATGCTTTTCCTTCTTTCATTTTATTTTTTTACAGCAAAATAATATAAGTAACTAAATAGTTCAAAGTGAAAAATGCACAGGAGTGATCAAGCAAAAGCGAGTCGGTAATGAGTGGAGGTCGTGAGGCTCAAACAAGTGAGGAGGAGGGCTAGTCGCGAGTTAGAGAGAATTGTGAAATGGCTGGGTGAGATTGAAGAGAACAGAGAAAACTATGGTTTTTAGGCTTTATGATGTTAGTACCAAATTCCATTTGATTGGTTTGGTTCCCGGATAGTTCTTCCATCAAAATCGAAAATCGGACCAGTTTCAAATATTTGGAGTAAGGAATCGAATTGATTCCAACAAGAATCTGAACTCAGACTAGTTTTTGGGGGGGGTCCTCAGAATTTTACAACGCTACTACTGTCAATTTGGTCAAACACAAGATGCTTCAAAAGTTCTCAAAGGTCCAAGAATCGATGGTCGCGAGCAAAGCCCTAGGACATAGTCGGTTCGGTTCCAAATTCTTACATGGAAAGTCGTGGGGGAGCTCTCGAATCAACAGAAGCATCCGTGCGGTCAAAAAGATTAAGACAGGAAGTAGGGAATGGAATCAGGGAGACCGCAACGTTGACGCTCGAACTTTCGTGGGGTTAGGGGGGGAGTGGATGGCAAAACTGGGGGCGCTCTTCGCGGAATGCCGACACGGTTTCCGGAGGGGGCGAGTCAAATGGCATTTTCGTAAATAGACGGCAGTTCGGGGGCTCTTTCCTAATAAGCGCGTATGCCTAGAAGGGTAGACGCACCCCCCCTCCCCTCCCTCGCCTTCCTTCCTTCTTCGAAGCAGCTTTGCACTCCCAACTTTTTAATTTTTTTTTTTTTTTAAAAAGGCTTTTTATTTATGAAGAAGCAACAATAACAGTTTCTTCCCCCACCCCCCCCACCCCCACCCCCATTCCTTATAGTTATATAATCTTTTGTAATTATGCACTTTTTTTTTATATATATATTTATGTGGGGGACGAAGATGACGTGGAAATTGATATTTATTCTTGGACTGTTTACTGATATAGTAAGCCGCGGTTTCTGACGCCAACATCACGCTTTATAAATTGCTCCGGAAAGCAAGAGAGAAGTGGGTAAATATGTCCGGATAATATTAAATATCGTCTTGGCCTGTTTAATTAAAAGAGGAAACCCACCAAAACATCTCAATTATGTCAACTATGATATATTTGCCCTAAATTTTTTCTGTGACATCCGAAATCCTGAACTTGTAGTCACGTGACACAATTATCTTCCATTAGGATTCTATCAATGAGCAATGTTAATAATTTGCTTAAATGATGGGGGACGGCCAACGACATTGACATGACACCCCATGACAATGACATCATTTTGGTTAGGAAATCATCTAACGAAATTTTGACATAGAGTAAATATATCATATAAGTATAAATTTAGAGTTTTTTATGTCACAAGAAAAAATTTAGAGTTTTGAGTTTTTTATGATATAGAAAAAAGTTCAAAGTAAACGTGTCCTAATGTATATATTCTGGGATTTTTTGTGGTTTTTTCCTTAAATTAAGTTATCTATAGGCGGGCCAAACAGATCGGCCGGCTTTAATCTACACACAAAGAGTCTATTTTTGTGATGTAACTAGACATAATTAATTAGGATAAATTTGGGAAAAATGTTCAATTCAATTGAACATCACTTTAAAAATAAGTACGCGTCACTTCCAATAATGCGTGCCGCGGAGGATGTGACGCGATGAAATTGGAGAGGAAGGAGCCGGGGCCCACTCCACAGTAAACCAATGCCGCGTTCCCCAAATCATTGTCAGCCGAACGGACCGTTGGCGGCGCGCCACGTGGAGGCTCCTCGGGCGCCCGCCGTCCAGATTTGTGGTGGTGATGACGGTGATGGTGGCGATGACGATGGCGACGATGATCATGAGGTAGGTGAGGGTGGACGTTTCTGTTGGTCAAAATGGAGGGCGTTGATTTAGCAGAAAAAAAGAAATTTGAAGGAAAAATGGAAGCGTGGAATGCGACGAAACACTTACTCGGCTTATCTACACAAATGTCTTGGCAGGACTTTGGAGGTATGGAAAAGAATTGGCACTTCGATTTCATTTGTACGGTTTGACATATTTCAATTTAGGGCCTAATTCCCTTGGAAAAATCCATAGCTTTAGATCCGATCTTTGATTGTACTCGAGTTCTTTTTTCTCAATCTTCAACTTTTCATCATAATATTAAATACGCCGACACGACCCAAAGTATTGTAACATACTATTCATGCATTGATTAGTACTATGATACTACAGTGTACTGTTCATGTATAGTTTGGCACTATTCATATTAGTGTAGCACTGCCTCAAAATTGAGAAAATGTCATAAATAGTCCATAAACTTTCATTTAATATTCAATTTCACCCATGAACTTTCGATTTACTCAATTTGGTCTAATGTTCAATTTTATCCCCGAACTCTCAATTTGCTCAATTTAGTTTATGAACTTTCATCTAATGTTCAAATTTATCCCTGACTATTTGAAAATTGACCAATTTCATAAATTGGCTTACATTGCTTTTAATCTCTTAAATATAAAATAAAAAAGGACATGTGGAATATTCACATGGAAATTACCTTTAAAACAGCTCAAATTGTGACCACCATCCAAAAAAAAGATATAGAACCACTTATTCTCTCTGTTTTTGTGATTTGTGCTCTTATCTCTAGCTGACCTCTAATTTGTTTTCCTTTTTTAAGATATATATTGACTCATAATTCTAGTAATCCAACTTAGTTCCATGTCATCAATTAATGCTCCATGTCATCACTTAACGGTTTGAACAAACAAAAGGACTAGATGGAACATTTGTTAATAGTTCATGGACCAAATTGAGCAAATCAAAAGCTTAAGGATGAAATTGAACATTACATGAAAGTTCATGGACCAAATTAAGCAAATCGAAAGCAGAGATGAAATTGAACATTATATGAAAGTTCAATGACCAAATTGAGCAAATCGAAAACTCGAGGATGAAATTGAATATTAAATGAATGTTCATGGACCATTTGTGACATTTTCTCTAAATTTGACATCGAGACCAATCAAATGCTCATTATTAGGACCCGCGTTGATTATCAACACCCTCACTAGACATCAAAATCCTATCGATGGCGTCTTTTTGGAGATTCACCAAGTTTTTAGTGATCTCTAACCAAATAAACTTAATTGATAAAATGCAAAATATATATATAATAAAATTATTATAGATTAAAAATGTTTATAACAGAATCGACACAAACTCAATAAATATAAGGCTTTTGTTATTTTTCGGTCATGACAAAATTTAACCATGTTTGTCATATTCTTTAGACAGACTCCATTGGAATGTATTTTAGTTTCCCTTATTGTACAAGCACTAAAACATCCTCGAATGTTTTTACCAAATTTATTCAAAATCGCTGTACAGAAACAGTTGTAATTTCGCAAATCCCGGAAAGATGACGTGAAAACCATGAACACGACGCTCTCGCCCAATCATATGCCAGCTCAGAAAAAGTAGAAAAAAAAAAAAAAGAAATCGATGGCTTTAGTAAAAGCCAAGGGGAGTGTGATTGAGACTGAGATTGCGAATGGTTGCTTTCTTTGCCAGAACATCTTTCCCGACATTTTCCCATGGGGAAATTCCGATGCTTCCCTGGATTTTGCATGTGATCACTGACCACCAGCTCAGCAACCGTACGTGCATGCCAGAAAACAATCTGGAAAGCGTCCAAAATTTACCTGATTAGTCCTCAACTTGCCGTAGATACCTCAATCGAATTCTGAACTTTTCATTTTGTTAATTTGGACCTAACATTATCGTAAGACCCCACAAGCAGATTCTAAGGATTCCCATATCTAATTATAATATCCTATATGACGTCTTGATTCCGTGCCCAACCCTAATTTTTGTAATTTTATACAACTTGTTATTTTTCTTTTTTTTTCCCTTTGTATTTGGATTATACAAGAGCAATAAACAAAATGAATTAAAGCGGCAAGACACCTACTCCTAGAAGGAGAATGTCAAAGAGATGGTGGGGGAATTCATGCCTAGCGGTGTCTCATCCCATATGGGGCAAATTCTTCTCTTTGGGAGTCGAGATTAACTGTGCCCGCTACCAATAGGAAAAACTACATTTGAATTTTGCAAAAATGCTTAAGAGTAAATAAGCAAAATGAAAATTTGGGAAAAAAAAATTAGCATCCACACAATAATTCCATTTTTGTTTGGACAATTTCGATTCAAGAACACCGACAAGTGATTGAATAGGAGAAAAACTTTTATAAGAGATCTTTGATGAGTGGACGGTGATGCTCCAAGAAAATTAAAAGGGATCGAGTTAAGGAAAGAGGGAATCTCGAGGCTATCTTCCCCGTACACAAAAGAAGCAATAAACAAAAACGCGGCAGCACCCTTATCTTGATGATGACGTCCATCAACATGGCAAGAGAGCTCGCTTTATACCTCAAATCAAAGGCATTTTCCTCTTTGCCTCTTGGGATAAGAGTTAATCAAGCATTTCTTCGCATTCTTGAGCTGCTCAATACAGCTTTATATGATAAGTGGATGAGACTGTTTAGAGAGCTAAGGGAGATGCCGTTGATTGAATCCGGATCTACAAGCCAATTGCAATCATAGAAGAACCCATGATTCTCTCCGCAATGAAATGGGGTTGTAATGGCTATCGAATTGCTGGCTAGGGTGCACATTGCATATCATTAAAGTACACAGGTGACGCCCTTAGAATTTTTCTTTCTTTCTTCCTTTTCAATGAAATCGGGTTTTTATCGATATCTTGAATTTCTTCTTGAAAAGACATCATATTGTCTATCGGCTCATGAGAATCCGACCATCATGTGTGCCGTCACTTGCGGTGTTAGCACTAAGTAAAATTCGAGCTTGTCATGACTTTATAAAAATTTATGGAGAAAGTAGCTGAGTCTTTCACTATCAATTTCGAATCTTTCTAACAAGATACAATGCGCGTCTAAAGTGTCGGGTTTTTGTTTTTTTATAACTCTACAAAGTGGAGATCACGATTGATGCTTTTCATTCGTCAATTGTACTTTGTATGACTGTGGAACGATTCATGGTGAAGAATTCCTTAATCACCACGTCTCTCTCTCTCTCTCTCTCTCTCTCGGCATGAAAGAGACTCTGAGGAAACAATAGTAAGTTCAAAAAACAAGTTACAACTTCTGTGCTTTCACTGGGGATTGCGTCACCCATCAAGACGTGTGGGGACATGAGCTACGCCTTCGGCTACGACCATGTTCACGTAGGGGCTATAAAGATGAAATCTTTTGACCATACACTTTAATTATTGATGGCTTCCTTTTTTAACGTAAGGAAAACGAAAACATCTCTCTCTGTCTTCCTCTCAACTTGCCGTTGGGGTCCAGTGTAATGCCCTAAAATACAATTGTGGTCTCTAGCATTAAGAAGTGGCTTTCATCTCCTCCACCGGGAACATGAGAAGAATATGTTAAGATATACGTGTGAAGTAAGTCATATTAAAGAATATCACATCAGATAATTGATATGTTAATTGACTCATAACTTATTGTCATAAGTTTTTTAATGAAAATGTATCATATTGGATATGTTGATGAGCTCAAACTTACACTCCCTTTTGATGATCTCTCTAAGTGAAGGTATCGGGTTCTGGTATACGCTCCCAACAGAATGATATCTGCCTTTTGCACCCTCCCCACGTCACAATTCTTGGGTGGGATGAGCTGAGAAGTCTTCCTTTTTGCATCCCCCTCCCCACCTTCCTTTTCCTTTTGCCCTTTTAAGCTAATGCTTCGAGCCTTGAACGCCATGGCGAATCGCATGTTGCCGACTTTCATCGTCTTTGGTTTTCCACGCTAGAAAGTGAAAAGAAAAAGAAGAAGCTGCTCGCTTGAATGTGATGTGACCCACTAATCGGTTCCTCCCCACCATCGATGGCGACCAAGAATTTACTTACCAGCCCGACACAATTCTCTTGGAAATCCCATGGATTCGACGATAAGATTCTGATAAAACTGACGGACGCCCTTTTGTCTTTCGGGGATGGCGCGATGCTCCTCGCTTTCGACTTCACGGTCCTGAGGAAGAGTCGGGTACAATCACGTGTGGAAATGACACCGACGACGCGACCGCATGAACGATTTCGGGGCGATGCCCGGATGTGTGTTTTACCCCGTGCAAAGGCTTTGGCTTAGCCACAAGAAGAAGATGGAGCATTGAATAACGTGTTCAAGATGCCAAATTGGTGAAATTGTCATTAGGCCGTAATGGGCCTTTTCGTTAAGGTTAATGTTATACCTCATCACAACCCAAGAACCCGGAGGGTTGCCCCGTTTGCTAGGTAATTCTGGTAAGCTAATAGAATTGCATTCCTTATTTCAATGTACCGGTATCTACTCTTATCAATCCCTAGGGAATATCCCCAAATTTCACGTCTCAGAATTCAAACATAACAGTTGAAAAACATACTAAAGTTGGAGTATTAAATAATGGGTTCAAAATGCCAAGAATGGTGAAATAGTCATTGGGTCGCAACGGGCCTTTTCGTGGATGTCTCTGCCAATTGGCCTTGAGCTCTCTAGCCATGGGCCTTCCCTCTTAGGGAGGAACTAGTAGCTAGGGTTTTAAGTTCATGGAAGGAGACCCTGTTTCGGATTTTCTATATATATATGACCCCTCACCCTCCCAAGTATAGATCGAATGAATGCTCGCCGATCTTGGGTTTAGCTTCTTTCTTTGCTTGGTTCATGTTTTCTTTCTCTGTTTTCGTTTTTGGAAACTCTGGTTTTGAGGAAGTCCTCGCATTTATTTGGAAAACGTTCGGAGCGAACGACGTTGTCGGGAGTGTCTGCAGATTCCTGAATGGAACGTCGCAGAGATCAAAGGATGGACGGCGTCGAGGTCCTTCTCGTCGTCCGCCATCTTTGAGCGGGGGCGTCTCATGTTCCATTGATGGCGTCTCTCTCTGTTCCATGTCAAGGTTGCTTTTTAAAGATCTCTAGTTCTGTCGGCTGCGTCAGATCATTTTTCGCTGGCTGCGCCTGGAGGAAAGTTTCTGTTTCGTAATCTTTCGCAGTCTTTTATGAACTAAAAGCGTTTCTTTCTCTCAATATTTGGGTAAAAACAGAAACTTTACTTGAGCTATGTTTTGTTATTTGTTATGGATGATACAGAGTATTGGTATTTCGGATGGCCTGTGACGAAAGCATTATGAGAAAACACACCATCTTTCGGGACTGAATGGCTGTTCGCAGCCTTGCTGACATTCTGCAATTCTGAGGCCTCCCCTGTTTTTTTAACTTTTTATGCACTAGAAGAAGATGCAGAGCATCCAAATTTGAGTTCATTTGATACTAGTGTAGATGCAGAGCATTCAAACTTGAGTTCAAAATCACCTCCCTGACAGAAAATGGAGCTGAATGAACTGACAGATGTGACGAAGTTCAATGAAATTGAGGAACCCAGAATTAGACGTTCGATATGAACACCCCTGATCTAATGAGTGAGGTAGAATGGACTCTTATGCAACTGCAAGAATTGGTCGAAAGAAGCGGATTGAGGTAAACATGAAACAGGAAAATAACATATATAGAGCTGATCAAGTTTCTGACATGGACTGAGCGTAGTTATATACAAAAATCTTAGAAGAGCCTTTGGCAAGCTCAGCATCAAAACGTTGAAATAGGTGAACATGACAGGACCCTCTGAAATCGAGCATTCCCCATTTACATAAACCCATCCCAATGGCACAATACTAAGATCTGTCTGGATAGCCATAGCATTACATCACAAAATACAAGTGCTAAGATTGCCGATTTGGAGCATTTGGTAGAATAAATTCCCACTAAAGCCTATAATTTTACCCACACTGGACCTTCTGAGGCTGAGATTCTAGGACTATTCTCGTCGTCTCAATGACCGCTTGCCCGCTCACATAGTGCTGCCGGCAAACGGGCATGTATACATCGGCGCCGCCAATTACTTCTGTCTGCGTCTCACTGGTCTTTCTAAGGGTGAAGTAAGCACGTTTTCCGCAAAGTTCACATCGGGCAGTCAACTTGGTGACAGAATCAGCTAGAGGAATTATGTCGAGCACAGAACCAAAACTCCTCCTGGCAACCAAACGAGCCCAACCATCGTAAGGGATTTAAAGAAAGTATTTTATCGTCAAATCAAGGCATTGATCGAAAGAAGAGGTGAAGAGAGAGTTGGGTTACTACCTCAAATAGTCACCGTCCAGCCCAGCAACCACTAGAATCTTGCCATCACAATCAGCAGCTTCACGGCAAAAGTCATAAAGGTCTTCAAAAAATTGAGCTTCATCTATACCAATGACATCTAGCTGCGAAAATGAATACACATTTTCTGAACTTATTGGAAAAAGGTCCTTAGAGTAGAGCCTTGATGATAACCATCAAAGCACAGAAACATATATCAACAAGGATAATATACTTCATGAATTGCCAGCTGCCAGTCATTCTGCATCAAAGATATGTTTATTCAAATAATACACTTCCTTTGCAATACCTGATCATAAGCATTAAGGCCGAATGTTTCTTTGAATGAAGACAAATCTTTCAACGCCAAACACGGGAATTTCACCCCATCATGAGTCACGATAGAATCCAATCCATATCTTGTATCCTTGCTTGATTTGATAACAGCTACGCTTCTGCACAAAGAAGACAGACAAAGGTTCAGAACAACACAAATCAGTGAGAGGACAACAAGGCTGTTTTTGCACCATTGCAGGTTGAGATATTAGAATTCATTCTGAATTCCCATAGACATTAAGAGCATGGTAAGTGCACAACTTAGGTAGACGCATGTAGTTGTTGGGTTTGTATTAAACAATCCACTGAGAATTCAAAAAACTCTGTTGATCTAGTAAATGGAAACTACTTTGTAGATATAGGTGCCTTCTAAGCACTCAACATCCACACCATAGCACTGCATGCTGGTCAATCTGCCAAGGCCAAGTTGATGGCAGTGTTTGGATGATAAACTAGCTCCAAAAAGTCAACTGGCCATAAAGAAAGCTCCATATGCAAAACAAGACTGGACATCAAAAGCTCTCGACATTGACTGAAAATGCAATGACCAAGCATAGCATAATCAACCAACAATGGATAAATTTTGATTGCACCCCTCATACCTCACGATTTGCGATACATCCATAAAAAGAACTCCATTGCCGATACACCCCACCAGCATGGGGAGCAGAAAGCATAATACAGAATTATAAGCTCCTTCTCCCTAAGTCAAGTTAATCAGCATCTACATCAGGAACAAATCCAATATCCTTCAAGATGCATGTCACCTGTTTAATTGTCTCACATATCTCTCTTGCCGTCTCATGAGAGCGGTCACCCTTGTGGAAAGTATGCATCTTCTCTTTCACTTCAATTCTGCTATAAGCAGGCTCTTTTATCATGCCTATATTCTTCATTACTTCCCAAACCTCTGCAACCTTATCCCATAAACCAAAGGTAGCATAGCCATTAGCTAAGACAACATATTTTCCAGCATTTTCTGGTTCTAATTCTAAGTATCTTTTGGCTGCAATTTTTAGGAGGTCTATGTTACCATGAGTCCTAGAAGCCCCAAGAAGTGACCCCCAAATTACTGGGTGCTCAACGCAGGTTGAGTTCAAAACTAACTCATAAGCCTCTCCCAACCTACCAGCACGCCCTAAAATATCCACCATTGTGGCATAGTGTTGCGCTCTAGGTTGAATGCCATATTGTTTAGCCATCGAGTTAAAGTATGCCCGACCTTCATCTACCAA